>QXEO01000551.1:4094316-5294316 GCA_007115705.1 Dactylis glomerata
TTGGTGCTCACGCCCTACGGCATCTTCGGAAGCTCCGCCTCGGAAAAATTTCCCTGCAAGCCCGTGAAAGACTCCATCTCCTCTAACAGTGTTGGGTAAAGGGTTGGGAAATCTCCCGTGGCGGAGTTTCTCGAAGATGTCGTTGGTGCTCACGCCCTACGGCATCTTCGGAAGCTCCGCCTCAGAAAAATTGCCCTGCAAGCCCGTGAAAGACTCCATCTCCTCTAATAGTGTTGGGTAAAGGGTTGGGAAATCTCCCGTGGCAGAGTTTCTCGAAGATGTCGTTGGTGCTCACGCCCTACGGCATCTTTGGAAGCTCCGTCTCGGAAAAATTTCCCTGCAAGCCCGTGAAAGACTCCATCTCCTCTAACAGTGTTGGGTAAAGGGTTGGGAAATCTCCCATGGCGGAGTTTCTCGAAGATGTCGTTGGTGCTCACGCCCTACGGCATCTTCGGAAGCTCCGCCTCGGAAAAATTTCTCTGCAAGCCCGTGAAAAACTCCATCTCCTCTAACAGTGTTGGGTAAAGGGTTGGAAATCTCCCGTGGCGGAGTTTCTCGAAGATGTCGTTGGTGCTCACGCCCTACGGCATCTTCGGAAGCTCCGTCTCGGAAAAATTTCCGTGAAAGACTCCATCTCCTCTAACAGTGTTGGGTAAAGGGTTGCAAATCTCCCGTGGCGGAACTCTATTTTTATTTTTAATTCTATCTCTATCATCTCTCTATCTTTATTTTAGTTTTCTATTTTATATTTCTATCTATATCTCTATCTCTATCTCTATTTTTACCTCTATCTTCACCTACTTCTACACATAATCAAATGAACATCTAAATAATTGCTCCCATAAAAAAATTACAAATCTCTCTACTTCTAGAGCATTAAATGAGCTAAATTACCAATGAAAGATAAAAGCACAAAGTTCCTCATCTTTTAGTCCACTTAGATTGAAGTGGGGACACCAATTTGTGACAAAAAATGGTGGTCAAAGATGATGAACTCGAGCAAGCTTGTTGCATGAAGAACACTTGGAGAGTGGAGAGGGGGGGGGGGGTGGCTGGCTCGGGGGGAAGAAGGAGATTTTTTATATAGGAAACTCATTAGTCCCGGTTGGTAATACTAACCGGGACTAAAGGCTGGCTCTTTAGTCCCGGTTGGTGTTACCATCCGGGACTAATGAATCTGACAACGGTCGGATTCGGCCCCAGAGTCATTAGTCCCGGTTCATATTACGAACCTGGACTATAGGTTCAAAACGAACCGGGACTAATGAGTTCTGGGGTCCTGCGGCCGAAAAAGCGGTGGGGCCCGGGGCATCAGTCCCGGTTCAAACAGCAACCGGGACTAATGCCCTGAAATATTAGGCCGGTTTTCTACTAGTGCATGCTCATGCAAGATTACTTCTCTGAGGTACCAACCTATCCGGCCTATCTCTTCCATCATCGATATCGAATACGGTGTTCTCCCCTTGTGAAGATTGTAGAAACTTGCATTGCGAAAATGCGGTATTTCAAGCGCCGGAGGAATTCCACAGGATTGCTTGGTTTTAGTGGCTATCAAAAAATATCCGCGGCAATGAGAGTGCTAGCTTATGGAATTCTGGCCAACTATGCTAATGAGTACCTTCACATCGGTGAAGATACAACCATCGGGTCGGTGCGTAGGTTTTGCAAAGTGATGATCCGTGTCTTTCGGCCAACATATTCGTGCTCCGAATGAACAAGACATGATGAGGTTGATGGGGGAGAATGCGGCAAGAGGTTGGCCGGGACTGCAGCAAGAGGTTGGATGGGAAACTAAGGGAGTTCTTCTTTGATAATGTTGGTACCCGTGTGAAGCTAAAAAGATATCCAGATAAAATCCAAGCATTCCTTAAACATACCGGAACATTAAGAACGCAACATTGAGAATGCCGACACCCACAAGAAGCTCAAGGCAGATCTCATTCAGCACGATTGGCAGCGGCATGGTGGTCGATAGTGCCACACTTTTATTATTTCATTTCATATTCATTCATGTGAGATTTGAACATTTATTTGTATTCTAAACCATTTGTTATTTGTTTAATTTCTTGGTTTGAACTATTCTTTGTAATTTATATTATTGTTGTATGATGTAATATTTAAAACAATGAATTATTAGTTTATACTCCTGTTATTTTAGCAATGTTTCTTAATATTGATGTATTGATATGTATTACAATCTTGCGGATGCGGACCAAAAACACGCAGCTTGGAACAGACCCCACAGCCGCGCCCCGCAAAAATAGCATATTCTGGATATGTTGTTTTTGCGGGGCGCGACTGTGGGGTCTGTTCTGCACCGCGCATTTTCGGTCCGCAAACAACCGATACCGGCCGACCTGAACTTGCATTTATAAGTTTGCGGATGGCAGAGGTCTGCTAGAGTTGCTCTTAGTCCGCCACCCTCCAAGAGGACAAGCTGCCCCAGACCGCGAGACCCACTCCATAGGGCAACCCAAACACAAAAACACCTCTTGTCTGAACACGTATGCGTGGACTCAAAACGCAAAAAAGGCAATCCATCAGGGCTACCCAAACAGACAACCAGTTCGGGCGTGACTTATTTGTGTCCCAGATTTGGTTCACGTTTGGGTCACCTCGGACACAACACGTCCTTCCGGACACACCATGCCCCACCTGGCCCACATGTTAGTCAAATTCCACCCACCACTCTCTATCTTTCCTCTCTCATGGAATTTTTGACACAAAGGACCACCTGCTCTAGTGCATTGTCAAAAAAGATTACCTCTCAAATAATTTGTCAAAAAGGATCACTGTTGGGTGGCGGTAAACCTTGCCAGGCGACACATGGCACATGCCTCCATAGCCGGTGGCGACAGACACATGCCGCCCTGGACTCATGGCTGGCTGTCGTCACGGACTAAGAGCACCTCTGGCAGACCCGGGCGAGAGCAGTGGCCCAAGAGCAGAGGCGAACCATCGTGCTCGCCATGGTCGAGCAGAACCAAGCTCGGGCGAGCGGGGAAAATGGAAGGGAGGTGCCGACTGCCGGGAAGAAAGGGAGGGAACGCGCCGGCTGCCGGGGAGAAGGAGAGGGTGGCACCAACCGCCGGGAGAAATGAGAGGTGCAGCGTCGGCCGCCGGGGAAAAGGGGAGGGCGACGCGGAATGGATGCAATGTGCGGTGCATATGGCTCTTTTTTTATGTGTCTAATTTTTATAGGTGATACGTCCTCCGACACAAATAAATAGGCCACTATTTGATGTTCGCGGACCAACCCAAACAAATCGAAATCGCCACATATTTTTAAAAAAAACACAAGTCGGCCGATGCTAAGAACAGAAAAAAAGGTGCGGCTGGAGCCAATCCTAGGTATCGTGCGTGGCTCGGTGGAATCTCGTATATTCCAAGGGAGTCCAACCAGCCAACCAAAACCTCGTTGACAGGTCTGACGACCGCCCCAACACCGGCCTCCCTCGGTGCCTCCGCCCCGCGCCACCAAAAACCCAGCCGCCCGCCGCTCATTATACCCCACGCCCACCGCGCCGCTCCCTCGCGGCGCCCCCTTTCCCTTTCCCTCCGCCGCCGCCATGGCCTTCACTCCCCAATGCCCTCCTCCTCCGCCTCTCCGCCCCACCACCCCTACCACCTCCCACCAGCCCCTCGGCCAGCTCCACCTCCACCGCCACCCGCCCTACACGCCTCTCCCTCCTCCGCTCCCTCCCGCTGCGCCTCCGCCTCCGCATTACCCGCCCCCAAATTCCTCCCCTACCCTCGCCTCCCCTCATCCAACGACGGCAACCACCACGACAACAACGGGACGGCGGGTGGCGGGAGATGGCGAAGGAGGGGATGACGGCAACGACGACGGCGATGCCTCCGACGGCAACCGCGGGGAGGCCCTTGTTCGTGCTCGCGCAGGTCGGGAGAAGCTCGAAGAGCCTGCCCTCCGACCTCGCCGCGGCCGTCGAGGGCGGCCGCGTCACGGGCGAGATCGTGCGACGCTTCGCGACATGGACTCCTCGCCGCTGGCTCCGCTGGCTGCTGCAGTTCAGAGGCTCAGGGAGCGCCTCCTAGCCGACGACCTCTTCCTCGCCAAGCTCGCCATGGAGTGCGGCGTAGGCGTCATCGCCAAGGTCCGCGGTTCAGACGGATCATGGGGATTGCTTTTCGGTTTTTTCTTATAATTTTACTTCTCCAAAAATGGAATCACGGGTTTACGGTGGTTTGGTTGGATTGTTCGCGTGCAATGCTGCTGATCTGACGCTTTTTCGTGGTGCTCTTGTTTGTTCAGAATGCGGCGGAGCTTCAGAAGAGAAGGGAGAACTTTGTCAACGAGCTTGACGTCGTCATCTCTGATGTGGGTACTTATGCTTCTGCTATTTGCTACTGAATTCACACAATTTTCTACACACACACCTTTACCCTTGAAATCAAGCATTACCAAACGAACTGAGAAACAGAGTATGGGTATCAAACTGTCTTACATGATCATTCACTAGTACTACTGTAGTAAATGTTAACTTTGTCAGGAAATCCTGCTTGCTGTATATGGTAATGCTTGTCAGTAAGTGCAGTAATCCATCTAACATAATTTTTTCTATAATCACAAGAGTGTTGTATGCTCCCCTGCAAAGTTTTCGGATTCCATCTTGTCAGGAGTCATATCACTGCTCTTGCTCAGCTTGAATCCTATAATTCGATGCCACTGCATTGTTTTGGAATATCTAAAATGTAATTATCAAGATCATTGGCTAGCTTCAGCAGAGAGTTCTGTGATGTTAACTCCATGCGAGTAACATACTTGGTAGTTGGCCCTATTTACCATTCGGTATGGAGTGAGGCCTTTTTAGAATAATTCTTGGTTTCGGAGGAGAACGTCATATTTTTGTCATTAAATGAGTATTCAGGTAGGAAGAAAAAGTTGAAACTATCCTAAATGTACTGAAGACATTGGTACTGATGGAAACATTCTGTTACTAATCACGATAAAGTTCATCTGTTTTTGCTTTCTTCTTTCATTACTGAAGTAATTTACTAGCTGATGTCAAAAGATTTCAGTGTAAGTATTAATAGTTCCAACTCATTTGTATCCCAATCTAATTCAGCTACTTCTTGTTCTACCCAGGTTATGGCAATCGTTGCAGGACTTCATGATCGTCTATCTTCCTGCACCAACTGTATCTCTGCAGCCCACCACTCTTGAAAAATGCTGGACTTATTGCCAGTTTTTTCCACAAATGCCCAGATAATGCTTTCCAAGTAACCTAACTTCACCTTTTTATCAACCTGAATACCCCCTTTTAGCCCTTTCCCTTTGTGCTGAAACACTTAATGTAAACTCTTTTCCAGATTGCTTGGATGGAAGATCTTTCTTCACTTCTGCAGAGGCTAGGTGCTATTGTGGTAAAGTACATTCTTTTTTATGGATTTTGTTTTATACTCGCACAGTGGCCTCAAATTTGGTACTATGATCAACTAACAGTTGTGGATCCTTTACAGAGAAATGGTGCGAAGCTTTCGTAGTCGGGACAAGTGCTTCTCTGGTAAGCATGCCATCCTACCAATGCACGAAAGCTATATTTGTGATGAACTGATGACCATCACTAGCAACCTCTCCTAAAATTTTGTTAGGCAGAATGGCAATGTTATTTTTCCTCTCTCGAGCAGTAAACAGTAGGAGAGAATTCTATTAGTATGAAGTTTTAACAAATGATTTGACAATATAAATATGTATACAAGAAATTAATCGATTATACTTGTATACAAACAAAAAATCCCTGCCATAATTTCATGTTTTAGTGTTTTCCAATGAAGTTAAAGTGTTATAAGGTCTCCAGAAAATAGTAAGCTGGAACCTCTTACTTTGGAGTATGGAACTCCAGAAAGTTATTGCCGTACTGATACATCAAGTGTCAGAGATCTGGATTTCCCTGGTAATTAAATTACCTAGGGTAAATGTGACAATGCCTTTTCTTTTCCAAGAAACTGGCCGGATCACTGCCTTTCAGTTAGAAGAAACAGTGTTTATAATTACAAACATGGTATATTTTTTCGAATTTAATTTTCTGTTGTGGGAAGGAGCAGTCTTGTAAACCGTTGCTCCTCAATCCTTGATTTCGCATTCTCTTGAAATCTTAGAAAATTTTGTGACCTTATTACTTCTTTGAACTTGTCATTTTTCCCAGATTGGTACTGGTGTGACAAGTGCACTGATCAAAGCAAGGAAGGCCGTTGACAAGGAAGTTGATGATGAAGCTGAGGATATTCCAGTTTTATCAACTAGTGCTGCCTATGGTGTATACATGGCAGTTTCTAGTAACCTCAGGTGAACATAGTAGTATCCAAATATTCAGCATACATAAGTGGTCAACTGCATTCATTGTCTTATTTTTCTCTTGACATTGGAAACATAGCAAGGCATTAGATTTGTCGACAACCCATAGTCTCTAAACTCTAAAACACAAATGGTCACTTCACTGTTAATGTGTTTATTCTATCATAACAACAAACGAAACATGTATAATTCATCAGGTACCAGATTTTGTCTGGCGTGATCGAGCAGAGGATGCTGGAGCCTGTATACATAACCACAAGCTGCTGTTGAGTGCATTGTGCTTTGCTGTTCGGACAGGAAACACATTCTTGGGCTTCTCTACTGTAAGTACTAGCAACACTTCTATAACTACAAATCTCGGCTTTATTACGACAGTATCAACTTACTGGTGAACCTTATGAACAGATGGGTGGACTATGCCAGGATGGTTGGCGTTCAAAAGGTCCAAGAAGAGATCTAAAGTTGCGGATACTTATTTGAATGCTATTTTATTACTGAGCCATATTGGAATCCAATACGAATGTCTTGCCTGCACCCCGGAGTGCTATTCTTCTAGTCACAGGAAACTCTCTCATACAGATTTCGGTTTTTTGCCGGAACACTTAAAATTGATAGGCATATCTGTCGAATTATCATGAACATTGCTGTATCTCGTATCTTGCAACTTGCAAGACCTATAGAATGAAAGTTGACCCTTTGAGCATTGAGTTGCCCCGATCATCTGTAACTTGATATATATTGCAATGTCTTGTGAGTTTGGGTCTTGAAAGTGTGTGAGGGTCAAGAACATTGCATAAAAAAGTTCCTTTGAGTGCATCAAGTTTAATCTGTGACCCTGTTATAAACCTACTATGTTACTCGCTCCGATCCATATTAAGTGTGGGCTGATTTAGTACAACTTAGTACAAAATTGTACTCAGTCACCGACACTTTTTATGGACCAGAGGAAGTAGTTGATTACTGGTGAACCTTTTTTGAGCAGGTGGGTTTACGGTAGAGTCGTTTGATCTAGAGCAGGGCCTGGCTACTGGGCTATGTATAAACACTCCAAGGCTGAAGCGGCTGCAACGAATTCTCCAGAGGCCATCGTCAGTTGTGGGCAGCAAACCCTGTAAGCCATGGCCACAGCCGCCCTCCAACCGCTGTTACCAAACCAAGCTATGCTGGTGGGGAATGGAGATATATGAGATGTCTCGCGCCAACCTGGCGCGACCTGCTACTGCACCTCTGCCTTCACCACACAACTGGGCCTTGCCGGCCGGCAGCCTCATCCCAGGTGTTACTGCTTCAGTGCTTCTCCTCCGCAGGAGTCTGGGAAACCTGGAGCAACACCGGTGCAAGAAACCTTGCTGCCCTCGGTTGCTAGCTCGCCACCGCTGAACTGGAGCCTGCCGGCCAAGTATAGCAGCTTCCCTCATAGAGTCATGGAGCTGCTGCACCTGCACAAGAAGTGTGCACCATCCTTGGTCCTGAACCCACCGCCCGGTGATCTGGAGCTTCCAACCCTGTCCAACAGCTTACCTCATGGTGCCACGCCAGACTGAGGCACCATCGTCGTCATCGATCCGTGAACAGGTCCATGCCGGTGGCAACAACAAGCGAAGGCATGGACCAAGCTCTGCTGGCTAACTGGCTTCGACCAAGACAGGATCCTAAGCTTCTGCAGAAATATTGAGGCGCCATCCTTTGGGACCGAAACATGATCTTAGTTTCTGGCTTGGCCATAAGCAACTTGCACCAATGCTATTATTTGCCGATTTTTAAGGGGATGACGGGCCCTATCACGATCTGTCTAAACCATTCGTCGGTTGCCCTCTGCCGCAGCCGTATGATATGGGTAAGCTTCTCTTGCTAGATAACTTGTGCCTTTTTCCTCTACTACTCAAAGGTTACTCTTAAAATGTAGAACCTGTTTATGCTGATTTCATTATTCTACAGGTCGCCTACTATGGACAGGACTAGGCACGTAGAGATCGTGAATCCGGATCGTTCCATTGACTACTTCTCAAACGACATTACTCATGGCGGACTGAATGGACCGGCTGCTAATTATTTTAACAGCTTAAGTAAGTGCCTCTCAACTAGTTTAATTGATATGTCTGCCTTTGTTGGCTTATTTAGGCTTGAACATAATGTAGAAATATTAAGGTTATGCTTCAGTAGATCCCCTCTTCAGAACTTTGAAAAGGGTGATTTGTCAAATAAAGATAGATCATACGATTTGTTAGACTCCACAAAAGAATTAATTCCTATCATATGTTTGCTAAGCGTGTGATCAAATTCAGGATTCCCACAACTAGGACTACCCACACCTCTGCTCTGTATATCTATATTTCTTTAACGCTACGCAGAGTTGTTTTTGCCAGAACAGTACATGAAGCTATATACCTAGTTTGCACAATCTACTCTCTACGGTTTCTCTCCGCTGTATTTTTTTACATGTAGTATACAGCATACACTGAGCGTATTTTTTAAGACGACTTTACGCACCAATGTCATGTAAAAAGTAAAATGTGTGCGGATAAATAAGTATCCGTAAAGTAAAGTTTCTAGCAGGATATAGATCTTAATCTGGTTGTATATTCTATTCTACATCTGCCTGTTAAATTTGCATCATCTCTGATGGTTGATTTGACGGCGAACCGGTCGAGGAGATCTAATGATTTGGACCTGTTTCTTAGGAACTACCGATCTGGGCCTTAACAAGTCAAATATGGTCAAGGCGTCAAGTAACTCCACCATCTTAAAATACAATAATACCCTTAAGGCAACAGTACTATGTATGATACAATAGTTAATGCATGTAGAGTCTTGTTTCGATTATTGTACAGTTCACAAGAGTCCGATTGCTAGTTCTTTCATCAACAACTGAAACTAAGTGATTAACTATCTGCCATATGGCTCCGCAGTGATAGTTACATCATTAGAACTGCATGGAACAACAACACTAAATGATTCGTGTACCTTGGATACCCTTAGGTTAAAGAACGCAGGATGATTAGGCTCTGGAAGAATAACACTCTCGCTGTTTAACATTGAAACAACGTCTGACATGGTTGGTCGATCATCTGCATTCTCCTGGACGCACATTAGTGCAATGTTAATGTACCTCCTAGCCTCTGATGTAGAGATCTCCTTGGAAATTGATGATTCTAGAAGCTCAAGCCACATTCGTCCTTCCCAAACCTGCCATGACTGCAAAAGGCAGGAACGCATCTTCATGAGAAAAATCACTTCAGAGTTCAGTCTACAAAATAACACACTCATATGCCTGAGTTAAGAAATGCTCACATATCCAAGGAGGTTAAGGAAGTCTCCATACTGATGAAAACCAGAATTCCTTTTTCCGCTGAGGATCTCAAGCAGCAACACACCGAAGCTGAACACGTCAGATTTGATTGAGTAAATGCCTTCAGATGCATACTCCGGAGACATATAACCGCTGAAACGAGTGATAAGAACAAGGATAATAATATATCAAAACTTACAATCTGATTGATCACCTAATAAATGGTATTGTAGATACTAGCTATGGTGTGATCTATTAATTAGAAAGATATGCTTACTATGTTCCCACTACCCTCCTTGTGCTTCCTTGAGTATCATTCGAGCTGAAAATTCTTGCTAGGCCAAAATCAGAAATTTTGGGATTCATATCCTGGTCCAACAGAATGTTGCTGGCCTTAAGGTCTCTGTGTATAATGCGCAGCCGAGAGTGCTTGTGGAGATACAGAAGACCTTGGGCTATCCCTTCGATTATCACACGTCTTTTAGTCCAATCAACCAAAGTTGTTCTGTTTCTATCTGGACATTAGAGAGATCATTTTATAGTATGTAAAATCGCAGTATCAATATGGTGAAACAACATTATGCATACCAAATATAAAGAAGTCCAAGCTCTTATTTCGCAAATATTCATACACCAGAAGTTTTTCCTCTCCCTGGATGCAACATCCCATCAGCTTGACCAGATTATTGTGTTGTAGTTTTGCAATAAGTTCAACTTCATTTTTGAATTCCCTGAAACCTTGTCCTGAATGTGAGGCAAGCCTTTTAACTGCAATCTCCAATCCACTTGGTAATTGGCCCTGGAAGTAAAACTCAAGCGTTATTTTTTGTAGTACTTAAGACAGAAAAAGGGTTACACGCTATCCATGGAAAAAAAATTACTTTGTGATATTGAACAATCCAAGACGTAGCACTAAATATTCCATTTCACCTCATGGCATCTATTTCCTTCTGATTGCCACTGTATTGTCCAATAGGACGAAATGAACAAGTTTATTAAGATTTTCCTGGTTTTGTTCTGTCTAGTTTAAAGCTCCTTATGAAGTTGCTTATGCTAATCCTATTTCGTTGAGATACAGTTATATAGCTGAGTTTATATCTATTTATATGTTTATCAAGTTGATGTGTGCATCTTTTTGTAAGTACGAAACATAGATAATAAAATAGAAAGAGTGCCACTTCACCTTTTGGCCATAGGTTGCTGGCACAAGATGAATGACATGATAACTTCCATTGTATTATATTGGAACTTATATAAATTATTTCCAGGATAGCTCAAAAAACTAGGCCCATCATAGGACCATTCCTTAGACTAGGGAACTGTAATTTAATAGCGCTATTGTATATATATAAGAAGGTTTTTTAGGCTAGCACACAGGAGTTTATTGTTTAGTGGCCAGCTAAACCTAAGATTTTTTTAAGCTGATCGTAATGAACATATGATTGGATAGTTTCAAGACAATGCATTTACCTTGTAGACAGGGCCAAAACCACCTCGCCCAAGTAGGTTTTCCTTGGAGAAATTGCATGTAGCCTGCAATATCTCAGAGAAGCCAAAGAGAGTGAACTCTGAACTCTTATCTTCCAATCTCCAAACCAGTGAGTCTTCTTCTGGCCTATTTGTGACAGCTTCATCGTGTGAGTCTATCTTTCCTAATTGAGAGAAGACACAAATATACAGCGTTAATTTGGGGCTCGAACCTAATGGCATACTACATAAATGAGTGGTATTTCTTCTTTAGTGAAACGTTGCCGTGAATGAATGGTGATAATAGCACCTTTTCTTCGTCTTCTCAACCACACGACTGAACAGATAACACATAGAGCTATTGACAGTAATGGAGAGGCCACAGCAATAATCCACAACACCCTCTTGCTTGAGTTTCGTCCTAACAAAAAACAAATTCATATTTAGTTCTCATATTGAAATAAAATAAACTTGTTGGGTGACAGAATCAATGACACATCAGTTGTTGTATGTGGACCATCTCACGTGACCACACTACTTCACCAATTGGACATCCATGGGTTGGCCTATTTGAAGAAAATTTCACCTATTTCCTAGACCATTGAACCTTTATATTTCTTAATACTTGTCTATGAACATTATTTTATTTTCCACTGACTTAATTTAGTTATTATAGTTACTTGCCAAGTTTCACATGAACAAGCCAACGCACCGAAAATTCGAACTGAAGGAAATTGCTATTGCAATCCACTTATATGGTTCAAGAATCTATTCATCGATCTCTAGATCAGGTCTACTAGTATAAAAACCTTACGAGTTAAAATTAACAAGCTAATTATCATACAAAAGACTACCTATGTGTAGGGTCAGCCATGAAAAAAAATCCGCAAGTGATGTAAATTGCCGTGTGAAGGATGAGAACTTCACATACCATTCTGCTTGACGGTCGTTTGCACCACCGGGTCCGGATGTGGCGCCGCAGCTTGTGGAACCAGCGAGCCGTACATGGTAACTGGCGTAGACCCTGACGTCGTGTTGTTGATCGCTGGAACTTCAGGGGCCAAGTTGGTGATACGCAGAATAGGTTCCCCATGGAAGAATGGGTAAATCTCATACCTCATGTTACACCATGTCCCGAGGACTCGGCCACCTCGTGGTCCGTCTAGATACTGGAACGTTAGCTGTGACACGCCCTGGAAACAGGCGGCACAGTCGTCGGCGGTCAGGTCAGGCGTGCACTGCATAAGACAGTACAGCGTCGGGAAGGAGCTGACGTCTAAACGCGAGGTCATGAACCTCATCGAGCTGTTTGCGGCCGATTGGCCCGTCCTGTTGATAAGTGTGAACAAGAAGAGCCTAAAGGAGTTGGGGCTTGTGGGGAAGTTCTGGCTGTTGCTGAGCATGGCCCAATTCTGATCGCCGGTGGTGGTGGCCAGAAAATTTTGGTTGGAGTACCTGAGCATGCATTCATCGTAATACAAGGTGGCGTCCTTATTGTGCGTGCAGAGCTGCTGCCTGTCTTGGAAGGCGGTAGCCACGCAGCCCTCGCAGACTTCGGCGGTGGTGTCCCCATGGCAGAGCGTGAGGGCGAAGACGGTGTCGGGAGCATGGCCTACGGCATCAGTGGCGAAGAGCTGGGTGGCGTCGGACACAGCCTTCTTGGGGAGGGTGGACGAGAGGAGCCTGAGGTTGGCTAGGTAGGTGCTGGTTGATGTGTAGTTGCCGCTATTGCCGCACACTGGCCATTGGGCTGCAACCAAGGGGAGGAGAAGCAGCAGCAGGAGGGGGAACATAGCCATGGCCCTCAAGCATCCACTAACGTTGGAAACAAGATCCTAGGGGATGTTTATGCGGAACAATACCACACTGAGTTACTCCTATCAACATCACACTCACATAATTGTAGTTAGTTAGCCGCCGATCGAGATTCCAGACTGAACAGTTCATGCTTGACGTAATAGTGCCGATGTGGGAAAAGTATGAGAAGAAGCGATCAGAGAGTTATGGTTCTCTCAGGACAAAAAACTTCCACAGTTGCATTCTACAGTTTGTTCTCCGATCGTGGGACCGGATAGATAGCAGAAAAAATGTGTTTGGCGGCGAGTAATACCCCCATCGTCACAAAAGTTTTCTCTGGTTTGCATACCCGGGAGGCTGAACACAAAGGACACGATGGCAGTGAAGAAATGGTGCTTGGACGCTGGATGTGATCACTGCCTGGCAGCCGAATCAATCGACCACATTGCCTTAAGCTTGGGATGCACGTGCAAGCCAATGAAGCAAACACTATTGCCTCCTTCCTCGACCAGGTTCAGAAAACTTCAGTTCAGACACATGCATGGCCAATACAGTTTTGGAGGGCGAGAAATGACAGAATTTCAACCACAAGATGACCATTGCACAACGGTTGCTCACAGGATGAGTATGATCGCGTAGATCGAACAAACCTTAAACAGTAGTTCCACTTCTTGTTTATTTAATAATTTATGATTCAAAATTCAGACCCACTGTAAGGCCCGAGTTCTCCCTCTATGCTTTACTCACGATACACGGCACCCTTGTGTTCGAGATACAGTCTGAGAGTGAGAGGGGAAAGGGGAAGGAACTTTATACACATGGGATATGATTTTTTGTAGCAAAGCACGGGCTTGTTGCTAGTGAAAGTGAAAAGCTTGAGTTACGCCTTGTATTGCAACTTTTCATCTTGTTGACCAAAATATGAGACTTGCAAGTGAATATGCAACTCAAGGAATGATAGTTGCGACCTAAATTGCGACTCAAAAATAAGACTTCTATTTTCCAACTGTTATTACAACTGAGCTAAACTTCCTACTGATGCAAATCTAAATACACCCTTCACTTCCAACTGAATATGCAACTGAATATGTAACCAATGAACACCATTAACAACAAAGGGAAATATACATAACACAAAAATAAAGATCTGACAGTATTGACTTACATTCCCGACACTCTTCAAAAAATTCTTCACAGGTGTACTTATGGACGTTTCTTTTACAGGGCTTATAGCGATGGACCTGGAATCTTTAGAATCATCATCTACTCCGTGAAAAAGTTTCCGACCAAGAATTATAGCTCTGCTGTAATCCTGGAAGAAACAAATTTATAAAATTGAGCCAGCTTGTAAGGACTCATAAAACAACTCCAGAAAAAGAAAGTTGGAACAAAATTAAACATTGAATAGGAAAAGCAGATAACTATACAAATTTGGTACTCACAAATGAATGATTGTCTAAACTAGAATTCACAAATGTGTGCTCCTGGCTTATGTTCAGTGATTCTGGTGATACCTAACACAAAACCAATATATACATTAGGCAAAACTTGTTGTACAAGAAAATAATAATTAAATGAACTGTAACCAAACAGACATCATACAACAAATATAAAAAGGACAGAACACACACAAGATCTATGAAATAATCTTTCTTTTGTACTGCATATATTGGGGAGTTTGAAAACCCAGTGACACTTGGCTCTTTTTGTGCGCAGTGGATGCTGGTATCATTGCTTGCTCCATTACCATTATCATTATTGTTCTGTTCATAGAAAAAATGGTAAAAGGTAAAATTATTACAGTGACATAAACAGAAAAACTACAGAATTACTATGGTGTGTATACATACAAAGCCAAATGAAGGAGTAGAATCGCAAATCACTTTATCATGTGGTGTTTTAGTCTGCATATTTGACAGGCATGGATTAGAAGACTTCTTGCAGTTCAAAATAGCTAAATGCAAAACAATTTTGACAACTAAACATCTCAGCCCTATAAAAAGGTAGAAAGAAAACACAAGTTGACTAAAAAAATGATAACACAGACAGATTGGTAGACATGATACCTCAATCTGTTTGTTATAACTACAATCATCCATTCCAATTGGTCGGTATAACTCTGGTTCTTCAATTAGTTTGCCATTATCATCTTCATCTTTTAGTAACCTAAATGAAAGAGCGTCTGAATTGTTGAAGAAATACTTATGCCTAGCATTTGCAATATAATCACCTCTATCCCCTGTTAGGTGTTTCACACACCCAAATAAAAGAAAATAACTTCAGACATATGCAAACAATAACTATAACTAACAGAAAACTAAAAGAATTAGACAAGATAAACAAACTGAAACAACGATACAAGGAAAATGATATTACCTAACATGTCTACATTTTGTACTTCAAAATCTAATTTGGGATTTGTTTTGAGACAACCAGGAAGCTGGCCTGTATCTGTGTCATTAAATCCACTGAAAACAAGATCTCCTTCTTCAATGCATGTAATATTGAAATCCATATTGCTTAATATTCCTGCAAAATTTAGTAAACACGTAAGTACACAAATTAGAAACTTCGAAAAATATAATGAACATAACAACGAACATGTTATACAAACCAAAATAAAAACTACTAGTACCTCCTTTTATTTTAGCATCATCTTTTGAGCAATTTTCATTGCGAACATTTGTTTCCTGTGAGCATGTAGTGGCTGGAATCATGTACGCTAGACTAAAAGAGTTATCCGGAATGGATATTACTTTTTCAGCACACAGTGAATCATATTAAAAACACATAAGAAAAGAAGCAAAATGGAAAACCAATTAGAAAGAACTATAAGTAATAAAAACACTATGACTGCGGCTATGATAATACCTTAATTTCATTCCTTGTCACGGTATCACAATGACCTGAATACTGTGAACTTGATAAAGCACTTGTGCACCTCCTTTTACTTCTATCTGATATCACCATGATTTCCATATACATACAAAACAACAGTAATCAGAACTGGGTTACAAAAGCACAACACAACAAAAAAATAGCATGAAAAAAGTAAAAACTGTATATTACCATCATTGCTGTCTTCACTGACGTGGTCTTCATATTCAACTAATTTCTCTGTTCTCAAAGATACATTATCAGTCTTGCTAGAACCTTCTCCAGAAGTTGTTAGTTTCAAAGTATCTTGAGATCCAAGACTGTTTGAAACAAAGTCCTGGATAACTTGGAGAACAAGATCTTTAACTTTGTTGCAAATCAATTCTTCATAACCTTTCATAGAAATTACAAATGCTGTTGCTATAACTTCCTTTAGCTGAAGAATGGAAAAAATAACATTACACAAGCTATATTGGAAAAAAATGAATCTCATATGAAGAATCAACAAATATATAAAATTAAAAAAATACCTTGCTATCAACCAAATCACCAATAGCTAAATTTACCGACTGTTTTAGCAAATCATTAGATGTAGATGCATCATTGGGATTATTGGTATGATATGCGTAGCACGTATCTGATATGTCCTTTATCTAGAAAACAAGAAAAAAACAAGATAATCCAACACTGCATGAATAAATCACACCAACCACAAAAAAAATAGTAAACAGAAGAATTAAAAAGGGAAAATGTATATACAACTTACAGGATATGCACCGTACTTGCCATTTGCTCCCATAAACATGTTACCGAACACCTTTATTAGATTCCCTTTCCAAACTTTTATTCTTGAGAGTGTTGGTGTAATTTGAATTGGACCAAAATCAACAAAATCAAGACAGCGAACCTACAACGAACAATCAAATGATAGACAAAAGAAAAGAAAAAAATAAGATACTGATGGTAAATTAACAAAAAAAACAACAGACTAACACGAAAAATACATTTACTTGAAATTAACCATAGAGAATGCATAAAAAGAAACACATACCGCCAAATGGTAGATGCAACCACCAAGAGTACGATTCATGTATTTAGCATTTCCATGCTCGTTCAAGTACTTCTTGATGTAAGACATCGTCCAATCATGAATATTACTTCGACTAGTTGCGATCTTTAATTTTATCCACAACAACCAAAGCTCCCATATACTTTGTACTAATCTCCGTGTTTGAATTTGAACAGAAGAATGTGCCCAAACACATAGACATGAAACACCGACAAAAGACACCATCAGGAAGAACATCTTTGCCAAGTATTTTTTTGCCAAAAGATCTGATTGAAGGAACATCAATGAGCCCAAAGATAGCTAAAAAGGCAGCTTTGCTGTTCTCTTCATCACTATCAACAGGGATACCACCAAAAGGAGTACCAAGAGAATCACGAACAGATTGTGGAGTCAGTTCAATTGTTTTCGAACCAAACCTCTTCATCTGTGGACACATTATTAGCAACCCACTGAACAAAGGACCTAGGAACACAACAATCATCCAGATGCAACATATCGCCAAAACCCATCCAATTGACAAGATATACATAGCGCGGACATGAACAAACTTTCTCTAGCACTTTGAAAAGGTATGAGATGCTGCATCTACTATAGGTTGTCATTTCATTATCTGCTTCACTCCCATTCACATCATTACTTGTCATATCATGCCTCTGCAAAACAAACACCAACAAATAAAAGATCCAAAACACCCAGAAATAAACAAAAGCAAGTGACACAAAAAACAGAGAAAAAAACGTGAAAGATGTGTTACGCTAAGGCCCCTGCACTACGCTAAAACGTTGTTTCAATTGCCAAATAGAGCAACTCTTGGTGAGCATACAAGGCAAATTCTCTTCATCTTCTTAGCACTATTACGCCTTTCTTTCTTTTCAATGCTCCTGATAATCTACAAACCATAAAATAACAGAAAAAAAGTTAGTCCACCAGTTCCCCCCAGTATCTTTGCAAAACACCTACGACAGAAAATGTAAAAAATCAAAATGAGTTCAGCATACCAGTCTCAGTAGTTCGTGCGACTTCTCATTATCACCGAGATATTCATAATGATCATAATAACAAGTAGATGTATTCTCATGGACTCCATCATCAGTGAAGTATCCATAATCAGCATGACCCAAGTTGCCAAAATGATCAATACTGCTCAATCCAGCATTCACAACATCCATATTGATATCAACATCCATTAGCTGTCAAACAAGGAACCACCACCTACAAATAATTGTTAAAAGCAAGTTTCATTCAGCATTCATGCAAACAAACTGAACACACATGTACAGGAAAACTTGGAATTCCACTATGCTGAACTGAACAAAAAATACAGTAGAGAAACAGAATCACTAGAAACCCCAGTACAAACCACTGCAAAAAGATTTATCAAAAAATATTTCTCCAATCAAGGGAAATTAGAGTGCTCGCAGATCTACAAAAAATCGCCAGTCTATGCTGCAAACCTAGTATAAACCACCCCCTGCACATACAACAACCAAACAAAACCCTACTACATCATCATGACTAAATCAGTAAGCTACTAGATCCAGCAAGTCTCCAGTCAAGCTGCGCATCAAAACCAACACACTCAACTTGACCATCCCCCTCAGCAAAAATCCAAACACATCAACACATCTAGACCAGAAGGAAGATACTACAAATTCAGTAAGCCATGCAACGAACATCTACTACAACGCACAGAACCCTAAACCAACACCATCGGAAGATGCCTCTGAGATTTCCTCAAATTTCACTCAGAACTCCTCAAAATTACTTCATACAAAAGCACAAACATGAACTACAACGATACATAGACAAGCCCTCCGCGGTCGATTTACCTGGAAAGTCGTGGATTCGCTCAAATCCAAACCACAGTAAAAAGCAGAGGAAACAACCGACGGTAGAGAGGGCCTTGCAACGGCGGAGAGCACACCGCGACGACGAGGAAGACTCCGCGACGGCGCACGGCCCTCCTCACCCCGCGGGGAGCCTCCTCGCCGCAAATCTCGAGCCGCGCGACGGCGGATTTCTCTCCCACCTCTGAGACCTCCGCCTACCTTTTGCTAGTTTGAACAATGCGAAATGGGGAAAAAATCTCACCGACGAAATATGACCGTTCAACGACATAGGCAACTGGCAAGTGAGACCAAACACAAATAAAGACAAGATCGGCCCGCCTCAGCTTGGCCCGACAACCAAACACACCAACGCAGCACGAAACAAACCCGAACACGAATCTTAATGTGCAAAAATGATCCAACGACTAGGAACGTGACTATGCCCTAAGCTAAGTCTCAGCTAGCTGAGCTTTAGCAAATCCGAATTGCTAATCACACCGAAACATGCATGGCAAATCACACCGCAATGTGCTCGAGGTATGAACCAAACCGGATCACCTCTGTGACGGGTTCTGGTCGTTAATTTTTCATAACGTGCTATTGAAAGCCACTAGTAGAAAAACGGCTTTTAGTCCCGGTTGGTAAGGCCTTTAGTCCCGGTTGTAGCAACCGGGACTAACCAATCGGGACTAAAAGTCCCCCTCTTTAGTCCCGGTTGTGCCACAACCCGGGACTAAAGACCCTCCACGTGGCCGCCCTGAGTGCTGTGGGCTGGAGAACCCTTTAGTCCCAGTTGGTAACACCAACCGGGACTAAAGGTTATTTTGTTATTTTTAAATATTTTCGAAAAAAGTTTCAGATTATTTCAATTTTTTTTGAATTTTCCTATTTTTGGATTTTTGATTTGTTTGACAGTTTTCCCTCTAATCTCTAATCACCACCCCTATGTCATGTCAAAGTATATACTCGTGGTCCCACTTCCCGGCCGGTCACCTATCCTTACACTACTCCACCCTTAGCACGCTTAACTTCTCTATTCCTTCCCTACTAGCTTTCAAGACTGCGCTCGCGACTTCTTGATAATACTATGCTATGAATTGTATTAACCCCTTAGACTTTGATAACATATCATTTTACTTTTTTGAGTTCCAAATAATTTCAAAATTAAGTAATAATGATTAAGTAATAATAAGCATCAATGAATTTCAAATAATCTTTATGCAAAATTTAATTATTAATTTTAAAACTCAAAATATTCAAAAAAAACAAAAAATTCAAAAATCTTAAAAAATTCCAAAATAATCTAAAAACTTCAAAATAACTAAAAAGTGGAAGAAACAACTAAAGAAATTAAAAAATCCTTCAAAAAATCATTTTTTTCTCATTTTTCTAACAAAAACTAAAATCTTCCTGCTTTCATATTTCCCTTTGGAATTTTGAGAAAGTAGAATTTGTGCAAACGGCCTACGGCTGTTGAAATCGGATGTAAAATTTTGTGTAGATAATTTTTCATATATTATACGTTTTTTTTTCGAGTCCGTATGCAAAAGTTAGAGCCGTTTTAATTTGGAACAACCTTTTTTTGCAAAAAAATTCAAAATTCAAAATTTCAAATTTTCCATAAAATTTAGTTGCATGAGGTACATGCATGTCAATGGATTTTGAAATTTGAAGTTTTTATCATTTTCGTTTATTTTTTTTAGACGTTTTATCTACGCGGGGGGGGGGGGGGTAGGCATGAGAGGAAAATTGGGGGAGACCCTTTAGTCCCGGTTGGTAACAGGGTGGGGCTTTAGTCCCGGTTGGAGATACCAACCGAGACTAAAGGTCACTAACCCTTTAGTCCCGGTTCGTATCTCCAACCGGGACTAAAGGTCCCATTTGAACCGGGACTAAAGATTTCTGGCCCACATAGCCTTTTGAACCGGGACTAATGCGAGCATTAGTCCCGGATCAAAACACAACCGGGACTAAAGCTCAAATTCATCCTGGATATTAGGCCTGTTTTCCACTAGTGAGCCTTATTTACAAAAAAAAATATTCCAGCAAGTCAGCCAGTAGTCCATTTCGTACTGTTTTAACTAACTAACTAATAACTAACAAGGTATTAAGAAGTAATTGTACCGTAGGCTCCATTTTGCAATTAGTTGTACTAACTTGCACCTGCTCATGCGTTGCACACAAGCTGGTCAGTTTATTTCTAAGTAGCTATTAGTTTGTTCGTTTCAATGAATAAGTCTTTTTTTAGTCAAGAAAACTAAATACAATCAACAATTATAAAAATATACCTAGATATCATATGAAAATGTATTTTATGATATATCTAATGATATAGATTATGTAATGTATATGTTAATAATTTATTATAGAAACTTGGTCAAACATTACATAACTTAACTTTTCAGAAAAAATATGCTCCCTCTGTTTACAATTAGTTTATGGTCTAAGTATAGTAAAACCAAATATTTAGGAATTATATCAATATTTACAATATAAAATCTATTATATTAGAATCATTATAAAGTATACTTTTATAATATATGTATTTAGTATTGTACATGTTGATATTTATCTATATTTTTAGTCACACATAACAAAGTTTGACTTTAACTAATCCAAGAACGAGGGAGTGTCTTATTCATTGGAGCAGAGGTAATACTACTCTCCCTTGGCATATATCTTTTGTCTTGTGGTCGCCAGATGTATCTTTGAACCATTTCACTGCACATCTTTTATGTCCTTTTGCCATGTCCATTCATTTAGAGGACCAGCTCATTTCCCTGCACACCTGCGCTGCACATTTTAAAACCATTCTAAAGATACACATGCCCTGCACGAAGTTTCAAGTGGTTGGATTGATCGGCCAGTTGCCCTTGTACAGAGCTGGCTGGATTGAACAAAAATTAGCCAGTCTACAAGTTAGCTAGCAACGCACCCGGCACACACTAGAAATGGATGGCCACAGGCAGAACCTCAAATGGAGGATGAGCTACATGTGGCCATTTTTTTGTAAAATTTAAAATTAACACTTATAAGTTTTAAAAAATTGAAATAAAAACCCTAGGTGTAGATAATGTTGAAGTCTATTGCTGAAAATTCTGGTTTGCTGCACACTAGTAGATCTCAATATTGTCTACATCTATTTTTTCGTTTCAATTTTTTAAAATTTTAAATACCATTTTCAAATATTTTAAAAAGAAGCTACATGTAGCCCGGGAGCCATATGTCCACATAACGTACCAGCTGCTCCTTTCTTTCTTCAACTAACGGTGATGTCTTGAGGAGCTAGTACATGTGTATATATAAGGGCATCTCTAGCGGCACGACCTAAATTGACATCCTAAACGATCTAATTTTGTCCGATTAGGTGGGGCCCCAGCCGAACAAAATTTAGGTCATTCTCCCATTTGGTTGGGACACCACATGTGCCTAGAAGATCTTTCGTGGTCACGTGGCCTTAAGCCATAGCAACATAAGATGTCCTGCCAGCCTAGCAACTCATTCTGTGGCCACATAGGCCATATGGCCTTAAGTCACAACCACATAAGATTTTGGCAATGTATTATTTGGGCACATGTGGCACCCACAAAGCTCGACTAAATTTGTGTTGAGGATGGGCATCACGCGGACAGGCGGCTCGAATAGGTCACAACACTAGAGGGTGCATGGAACGCCCGCATGTCCGATCAGACTGTTTTGGACCATCCAGAATAAGATGGATCGTGTCGCTGGAGATGCCATAACACACACTCAATAAAAACATAGAAGAACTCACATAGACCGACAAAATGTTTTTCCTTTGAGCTAACAGGAGGTGGCGATTAGGGAATCTTCAAAGGTGTCCTCTATTTTAGACACCAAAAGTGTCCGCTTTGGTCAGTTTGTGGGTGGCCTGCGGATAGAATCAGATGATTATAGTTTTGAAGGTGGCGGTGTGTAATGACCCGAAAAGTAGCCACGTTATAGGACTAGATTGAATTTTTTTAAAGTTACATTGCATGCATTTGAAAAGTGCAAAAAAAATTAAACCTAGTAGAAGGTATGGGTGATTGGAACTGAACTCTAGTGTTGACTTTTGACTTAGGTCAACACTAGGATTTGAAATTCAAATTTCAAAATGAATTCATATTTTCCAATTGGCAAAACTAAAATTTTAAATAATTTGATGGAGTCTTATGACTCAACACCATTGATGTGATATTAGTGGATTGAAATAAACTATAGTTGAATAGAGTTCAAAATTGAGGTTTGACTTATTCAAACTTGAATTTAAATTCAAATTTAATTAAATGAAATACAATAATTATAAATCAACACAAAGAATAGAACAAAAATATAACTTTATTTCTTATCAGAATGATATTTTTACAATATTGTTGTATAAGGAATAAAAGAATAAAAGTACATCAGGAGAGATAGTCTAATACAAACTACACAAAAAATCCTTATCACTAAATCTTCATCATGTTCTTCTAAAACTTGTCACTTCTCAATGTGCACAAACAACAAACAGAGTAGATCCTTTGCAAGGATCAAAATGTAAGGATTTACCATAGTAAATTCATATTAGATTTGAATCCAAGCTAGAATCACAGGAACAAGTACTAAACTCATTGTTGAGGCTAGGCAAATGAAAATCACAATTAAATGACCAAAAGACCGTCTAGTGACCAAACCAGCCAGAGACCAAACATAGGAACTCGAATAGTAACTTAATACATAGGAGACCGGAACCAACAGAACCAACAACCAGCAAGGAAGACCAAGTGTAATATCAACATAAACTGGCAATTGCGAGAAGTGAAACAAACAAAGGAGGATCAGAATCACCTTAGATAGAATCAAGTCAACACACTAGTACACAAATACAAATAAGATCACCTCAAGCCTTCGATTCTTCTAAAATAATTCAGACATGCATAATGAACATTTCAGAGTTCATCAAACATGCAACCGAACAAATCTTAAGAAATCATAATCAAATTCTATCTATTGTCAGCTGAGAAAGCAAACAAAATATTTAAAATCTAAAAAATCACAGGAATTGATTTAGGAAATTACCAAATTATCCTCAAACCATCATGCCTATTTAGGCATATGATCAAACCGACTATAGCCCATGTTGGATCATAAATACCAGCTAGGAGCCAAAGTAGAGCGACGATAATAGTAGGTTAGTCAATGTTTGCATGTCAAATATGTGTCAGCAACAACACAACCCTAGAACACTATAAATAGGACCCCATACCCTCACCTTAGCAAACTCCTCACAAGCTCCTAAGAATCACTCTTCGGCTAGAGGCAGAGAGAAGAGAGATATGAATCACCCTAAGGCCAGAGGCTTAGTGAGAGGAACTCCAAACACACCCACTGGTTTGAAGGAGAAGATTGAAAGGGGATCTTGGAGCAAGAACAGGAGCCAGAAGGGGAAGAACATCTACAGATCTTCATCAAGCACACTTACTAGACTACAAAGGTTATAGCTCAAACCCTAGGATAGTAGTAGTTAGAGGGAGTGGTAGCTATTCCCCAAAATCCTAAGTAAGTGTTGTGCATCTCCATTGCTGGAGAACACCACATCCAACTTACTCAAGGGCCTAGCACAACTAACACAATAGTGAGGCCATAGCAATTAGATCAGAGAGTATTTCACTTAAGCATGCAACTAACAGTGCATGTACAAGTTCATCTAATTCTATCTAAGAAACTAAAAGAACAAATCACATAACTATATAAGAACACAAGCATAAATATTATCTATGAACTATGGATGCTAAACACATTCATCAATAGCAGCAACATAAGTAAATAAGACCTAAATCCTAACAGTAACACTCTTAACTAAAGAACAATGGTTAACTAAATCTTAGAGTGATAATAGTAGAAATTAACTGAAGAATAAGGAGTAGCATGATTATAGGAGTACATGAGAAAGCAAGCATGATCATGTCGTCTAACAGAAACCCTAGGAACCTACTAGAAACCACTAGAAACTACTAGAACAACCTAAGCATGCACAATTGTTAACTGATGAAACTGAATAATACCACAAAATATTCAAAATAGGCATGAATTCAAGATACTATTCATAGAACAAGCCTGCACTAAGTATGATTAAAACTTAACAACACCCAACTGAGCTCTACATTGTTGAAACCTTATAATCGAGGAACAGGCAGAGCCAACCCCTAGA
This sequence comes from Dactylis glomerata, assembly GCA_007115705.1. Taxonomy (NCBI): domain Eukaryota; kingdom Viridiplantae; phylum Streptophyta; class Magnoliopsida; order Poales; family Poaceae; genus Dactylis; species Dactylis glomerata. The sequence goes on from QXEO01000551.1 coordinate 4,119,154, forward strand.
ATAGCAAGAGCCAGCAGTAGAAATTGGGGAAGAAAGCGAAGAAGCATGAGAGAGAGTGGGAGAAGAAGATCACTTATCGTTAGGAAGCCATGGCAGGAGTGTGAGCTCAACTGCACGGCCATGCATGAACCCTAGATGGCACTGGGAGTACCCAAAGGGTGTCTCAACTAGCGCCAAGCCTTGAACAAAGCACCATGTCACCACGGACGAGCACCAAGTCTAGGGAAATGCCTAGGAGGTCACCAGAGTCGAGGACGACGACCAACATCCAAACACTAGATTCATATAGGTATCAACATGAGTTGAGGAGGACGCAGTCGAGAGGGATATAGGGATAGGAAGGTAGAGTAGAAAACGACAAGTATTTTGAGTGGAGGGTGATGGCAGGGCTGGGCGGAGGCGGCAGCAAAGACTTGAGTCGCCAAAGCGGAAGCGGGTGAGGACGAGAGCGTGAGAGAGAGAGAGAGAGAGAGAGAGAGAGAGAGAGAGAGAGAGAGAGGAGAGTTATGCGGTTCGGTTCGGCCGAACCAACACACTAGTTGATCTATTTGGTTTGACCAGCTAGCCTAGGGGCAAAACAATAATTTCATCATTACTGAAAATGCCAAAATAACAAATAAAACCCTAGGAAGCTCAGAAAAATAAATAAAAATAGTTTTGAGTTTAGGAAAATGAGAGGAAACCAACTAACATTTTTGTGGAATTAATTGAAATAATTTTATTTTTAGTGAATTTTGAATTAAGAAGAAATCAAGTTAAATCTTGACAATTCAAAGTGAAAACCTAACAAGTTAAGATTTTTTTTAGTGAATTTAATTCTTATAGATACATGAAAATTCTAAAGTAATATTATGAAAAATCCTAAAACAGTAGTATCACTTTTGTATTCTTTACCAATATACACTTTGTTGAAACCCCGCTGTATGAACACGATTTATTACAACCTTCTGAGAATTTGAGATCCTTCCATGCTGCTCTTGAGTATGCTGGTTGACAGACCACAAATTCGCTATATAGTTGGTTGGTCGTCTCATTGTGTAATGAAGAATATGTATAGGAAGAAATGATCAATAAACCTGATAGTACTATTGGAACAATAGTGCTTGAATAAAGTGATTGAAATACAAATCAAACCAAAAAAGTAAGGATTGAAATCACAAGTGAAGTCTCTGCATTATTTGAACTTTTGAAATACTTCTTTTATAAAACATTGATAATTATAGAACCCGAGGTCAAGGGTCAAGTAGAACATTCGAACTGCGTTATATTGCACTTGTCAAGAAAGTTCATTCTTGCACATAATACTATTTTGTATAAAACCTTTTCCAAAGAAAATACCTATGAAAAAAAAATTACCGTTTTAAGAATGAAATGACTCACTTTTTGGTGGGCGATGAAATCATGGTTGTGATGCATGATGGAAATCATGTTGGTGGAAATTTCATTGTACCGGGAAAGTTACTAGGAAAGTTACGCTCATGACGGCCTAGTAGAGGTCTGGGTGGATGTCAGTTGGCATGGTGTCCCTGATCGCTTGAGCGACGTCCTTGATGGCTTCAAGCATGCTTATGAAGGCCTAGAGCTCATCCCCAGCCAGCCCACCCCTCTTCCTCTTGCACTTCCTCTCGGGCTAGGACCAAAGGTTCTTTAACAAATCGTGCCATGCGGCAATGCGGGAGAGCCCAAGAAACCAAATAGGTTGTTTTCATCTCAAGCGATGCGAGCCAAATGGTATGCGGGCTTCCAAATGTGCCCCAATTGGCGCATCGTGTTGCTTGAGCATGGCATCCGGGAGCTAATCAACTTCTCGTCACGCGACATCTCCACAATGGTCCATTTCCTTGACCTTAAGAACTTGCCAGTGCTCAGGAACCACCTCCCTGTCACCCACCACGCGCTCGTGCTGATACAAGATATCCATTTGATGATAGTGATACCTTTTCAGACTTATAGTTCATTTATTAGTACCCTCATGCAATTGATTTATTTACATAATTGAATGAAATTGAAAGCCATCACTAATTTAGCATGAACGTCTACTTTCAGTTCAATAGAAGAAGTGTCCATTTAAGTAAATCTTAGGTTAGATCCATTGGCGATAGCTTTGCCCCAGAAATTTCATGCCAAAAGATTAAACTTACTAAACTTTCATTTCATTCGTAGAACATTCTTCACATCGTATCCACAAGAAGACAACTGAACAATAGAGTTGGAAAGTTCTTTGAGACTCGTTCTATAACCAAATTTATCTAAATTTATGTGCTACCGTATTTCTTATAGTACTTCTATATGTGCATTGTGCATGAATTACATATGTAGTTTTTATTGATGCACCATGGTTGTATCGTCTGGCTACACGATGATAAGGCCGTTCCTCACCAAGCGAACCAACAAGAAGTTCATATTTTGTAGCCCAGCAGATAGTGCTAAGATTCTCTTGAGGTTTACACAAGATAATCTTTAGAAGCCTAAATTTTCTTTTTTATGTTTTCATTAGCATGTTTATTACTATGCTGCAACGTACTTACATGTTATTTCTCATTACACATGTATATTGCTGCTGAAAACATTCCAGCCTAGGTATAATTGTAATTTTACACTAAACTTTTATATTAAAACTTACTTTTAGCATGCTACAGTGTTACCAATTTTACATTTTTGTTAGTTGTTTGATAGAGTTAAATCACAGAGTGAAGTTTCGAAGTAGTTACTAAAGTTTTGTTGGTTGTGCAGTTGTAAGGGTAGGCCGATGAAAAATACACTTACATTGCCCTATATTTAAATACCTTTGTCAAACAATTCTATTAATATATAATTTTTTAATTGCATACCTATATATTATTATACAAATTTACCAAAGAGAGCTCTAACTCATCTACTCCAGACAAATATCTTAATAATATCTTTTTTGTGTATGACTAGGTAAAACATTTAAAGAAACTGCGAGAGTATAACTTATAGATTTCCATCTCGGTCTTTGCCAACATTCTGTTTGAATTGTTTTGCGCAGAGACAAATACTGCACGCTCATCCACATCTCCCCGATGTATATGCGTACCGTGTTTTTGGACTTGGGCAGTGCAATAAAGAAAAACTACACCCATGTCAAGATAGTTTTGGATGATGCTCTTACCAAGTATGTCCATCAGGGAGGCTCATTCAAGACTAAACGGTCGACCAAGCACGGCATGTACACCTTCCTCCATACTACGTCGTTCCCCTGCATCAAGCAGACCGGGGGAAGTCACAAGGAAGCCTATAAAGCCTTATATCATATGTTGGCGTACATACGAGACAAGAAAAACTTGACGCTGCCAGAGTCACTCCAACCCTGGGCCCAAAAGTTGGCGATGATCGATGATGACAATCTAAGAGGACATTTCTATCACATCCAGGAGCAGTTTGCGACAATCATCTTTCAATATGTCATCAGAAGAGGGGGAGATGTTCTACACTGCTGAGCTGAAGCCGTCAAATGATGAAGTAGATAAGAGGTTGCTTCTGCAGGGCGACAACATGGCATTCTTGCTGGCGGGAGGCGGCTTCCACTTTGTTCCTGATGTTGGCAAGCCAAAATGTTGATTCACTAGCTAGAGTGATGAACTATATATCGATGAACTTGTGATGTAAACTTGTAATAATAAGTACATCCTAACTTGCTTAGCATGGTGAAAGACAATCGGTGAACCTAGTTCTGATCGATGATCGTGTTATGTAATAAACTTAGTTGTGGTGTAAACTTAATAAGTACATCCTAGTTAATTATGTCATTTCATTATTATTGCATACATGTGATGAACTCTTGTTTTATGTTCTCTAACCTTATATGTCTTGAAGGTGGCGATGTCGTACATGGTGTACAGGGGTAGGGTTCCTGGATTTATGTCCACGGGGAAGATTGCTTGAAGCAAGTCAAAAAGTTCAAGGGCAATAGCTACAAAGGGTATAAGACGATGGTGGAGGCAGAAGCTAGGTGGAAGAACCACCTGCGAGAGGAGAGGAGGACGACCTTCAGTGTCACCACCACCATCTTGCTCACCGTGGTGATTGCGGTTGTAGTGTACTTCATTGTACCGTAGGTGACTATCTCATTCATGTAATATGTGATGATGAACTTGCATACTTGGCCGGTGCCGTGACTTAGAGACATTCATGTAATATGTGACTTAGACTACGATTATGATCACTTCATTTCAGAAACAATGGGATTCATATTCTGTGTCTATTTTATACTATTTCTATTACATTTTCTTGTACACTTTTTGTATTCTTGTATTATTGCATTTTTTTCAATATAAATACTATAATCTGGTAGTACAAATGACTGTATTTTTGAAATTTTAAAAAAGCTACCCGTAGCGCATGGACAAGCTGGTGCGCTACGGGTAACATTTATACCCGTAGCGCATGGACATGATGGTGCGCTATGGGCAATATATANCTCTTGAGGTTTACACAAGATAATCTTTAGAAGCCTAAATTTTCTTTTTTATGTTTTCATTAGCATGTTTATTACTATGCTGCAACGTACTTACATGTTATTTCTCATTACACATGTATATTGCTGCTGAAAACATTCCAGCCTAGGTATAATTGTAATTTTACACTAAACTTTTATATTAAAACTTACTTTTAGCATGCTACAGTGTTACCAATTTTACATTTTTGTTAGTTGTTTGATAGAGTTAAATCACAGAGTGAAGTTTCGAAGTAGTTACTAAAGTTTTGTTGGTTGTGCAGTTGTAAGGGTAGGCCGATGAAAAATACACTTACATTGCCCTATATTTAAATACCTTTGTCAAACAATTCTATTAATATATAATTTTTTAATTGCATACCTATATATTATTATACAAATTTACCAAAGAGAGCTCTAACTCATCTACTCCAGACAAATATCTTAATAATATCTTTTTTGTGTATGACTAGGTAAAACATTTAAAGAAACTGCGAGAGTATAACTTATAGATTTCCATCTCGGTCTTTGCCAACATTCTGTTTGAATTGTTTTGCGCAGAGACAAATACTGCACGCTCATCCACATCTCCCCGATGTATATGCGTACCGTGTTTTTGGACTTGGGCAGTGCAATAAAGAAAAACTACACCCATGCAAGATAGTTTTGGATGATGCTCTTACCAAGTATGTCCATCAGGGAGGCTCATTCAAGACTAAACGGTCGACCAAGCACGGCATGTACACCTTCCTCCATACTACGTCGTTCCCCTGCATCAAGCAGACCGGGGGAAGTCACAAGGAAGCCTATAAAGCCTTATATCATATGTTGGCGTACATACGAGACAAGAAAAACTTGACGCTGCAGAGTCACTCCAACCCTGGGCCCAAAAGTTGGCGATGATCGATGATGACAATCTAAGAGGACATTCTATCACATCCAGGAGCAGTTTGCGACAATCATCTTTCAATATGTCATCAGAAGAGGGGGAGATGTTCTACACTGCTGAGCTGAAGCCGTCAAATGATGAAGTAGATAAGAGGTTGCTTCTGCAGGGCGACAACATGGCATTCTTGCTGGCGGGAGGCGGCTTCCACTTTGTTCCTGATGTTGGCAAGCCAAAATGTTGATTCACTAGCTAGAGTGATGAACTATATATCGATGAACTTGTGATGTAAACTTGTAATAATAAGTACATCCTAACTTGCTTAGCATGGTGAAAGACAATCGGTGAACCTAGTTCTGATCGATGATCGTGTTATGTAATAAACTTAGTTGTGGTGTAAACTTAATAAGTACATCCTAGTTAATTATGTCATTTCATTATTATTGCATACATGTGATGAACTCTTGTTTTCTGTTCTCTAACCTTATATGTCTTGAAGGTGGCGATGTCGTACATGGTGTACAGGGGTAGGGTTCCTGGATTTATGTCCACGGGGAAGATTGCTTGAAGCAAGTCAAAAAGTTCAAGGGCAATAGCTACAAAGGGTATAAGACGATGGTGGAGGCAGAAGCTAGGTGGAAGAACCACCTGCGAGAGGAGAGGAGGACGACCTTCAGTGTCACCACCACCATCTTGCTCACCGTGGTGATTGCGGTTGTAGTGTACTTCATTGTACCGTAGGTGACTATCTCATTCATGTAATATGTGATGATGAACTTGCATACTTGGCCGGTGCCGTGACTTAGAGACATTCATGTAATATGTGACTTAGACTACGATTATGATCACTTCATTTCAGAAACAATGGGATTCATATTCTGTGTCTATTTTATACTATTTCTATTACATTTTCTTGTACACTTTTTGTATTCTTGTATTATTGCATTTTTTTATATAAATACTATAATCTGGTAGTACAAATGACTGTATTTTTGAAATTTTAAAAAGCTACCCGTAGCGCATGGACAAGCTGGTGCGCTACGGGTAACATTTATACCCGTAGCGCATGGACATGATGGTGCGCTATGGGCAATATATAACTTATAGCGCACTAGCCCATGCGCTACGGGTATACATATACCCGTAGCACATGATCTTGTTACCCGTAGCGCACCTACATATGCGCTACGGGTATGTATATTACCTATAGCCCATGTGCAGGTGCGCTACGGGTAACCTATTACCAGTGTGGTAGCCGCAGCGCGGAGACATGCGCTACGGGTAGCAAAACATGGTGCACTACGGGTAGCTGTTTTTCTAGTAGTGGTACAAAGTGCCCTTTGAGATTTTGAGAAATCTTTTTGCAAAGGCAATATATATTGGGACGACGGGACAATAGACAAATGGACTCCTCTTTAAGTACTAACTGAATAGTAATTTAAACTTATAAAAGATCATTGAGGAAGTCCATGCTGAAACTTCTACCATGATTAGGCATGGTTTGGGTTAGCGGCTCAGTGCTCTTCTCTAACAAATATGCATAGTCGAATCTTAGCATGATAACCCCCACTCATTTCACATTATTCGGCATGCATAACCAAAGGTACATGACAACTACTTAATATGCTGCAATGTTGAAATTCTTGTTCCATGACAGCATGGTTTGATTTAACTCAACTAATAATTTGTCAAGCATGTAACTTACATAATGATAATCACCATACACTTTGCTACTTTTCCATGAGCTTTAAATTTCATAATAAAAAGAAGTATGATGGGCTTATTGAGGCACTCGACGTCCTTGGGGTGATCCTAAAGAAGGACGACAAAGATGAGTGTTAGAAGTGGACAAGGATGAGAAAATGATAAGTGCAAAACAGTTAGATGTAACATATGTGCTAACCATGATGTGTCCCTAGTAATAGTCAATCTCTAACATGATGCTGCAGATGTCATTATCCCATTGAGCACCTTTCAGATCCATGAGCTTGCTAACATGGATCCACCTCGTCCTCCACTTCCTCGGAGGTTGTACACCTGAGTAGATGTCACCTCGGCTCCACAATGCTCAAAGAGAGCTTTTGAAATAGCTGTGAGGTGGACCTCCTTAACCCTTTGTCAGTACGGATGGCGGTTCTGATGATCTCACACATCTTCTCCAGCACAAAGGAGGACTGGAATGGCTGCCACTTCATGGTGCCCTTCAACTGCACAACCTACGCTTTGCACGCTGTGCAAGCATCAAGCAACTCCTTTTCCTTCCTTGCACTAGCAAGTTTCAGGGCAACTTTTAATGCCACATTGTTAACAAGGCTATGCGCACTGCTTTGCGACATTGATCAAAGTCGCACATGCTCAGGCTGCTCAGAACTCTGAGCCACCTCCGCATTCACAAGGTTCTCACCCAATGGAGCTTGTGAATCATTGATAACCGAAGGGATCTGTGACTCCTTAAAGGGGACCAGAGCCTGCTAAGAAAATCCTAGCACAATGAGTCCTACATTTACCCCAAACGTACAAGTTAGTAAAACAATGGTACAAGATCATAGGCCTACATGGAACTAGATCAAGGCATACAAAGAACTAGATAATACAAAACTACCATGCCAGAATCTAGGCAACCAACAAAACAAGACAACTCATGCACATTGAGGTAAAGATTCATAGATCTAACAGTGTACAACCATGAATCGAAGCTTCAACCGTCAAAGATCTAACCTACAAGTCTACATCAGTGACAGATCTAAGGTAAAATGGTCAGATATCTAACCCTTACAACATGGAGGTGAAGGAGACGTCATGGTGTTGTTGCTCATAGTCATCGCCGGAGGTGGCCAAATGGGTGGAGGGCTCGATGAAGTGTTCAGTGTCACCCTGTCACCGCCAACACCGCCTACTTACCTTGTGATACGTCTCTAACGTATCTATAATTTTTGATGTCCATGCTTGTTTTTACACCATTTGCTTAGTGTTTCGTTACACTCCATGGCATTTTTATGCATTTTCCGGAACTAACCTATTAACGAGATGCCACAATGCCAGTTCCCTGTTTTCTGCTGTTTTTGTGTTTCAGAAAAGTTACACAGGTAATATTCTCGGAATTGGACGAAACAAAAGCCGAACGTCCAGAAATTTACCGAAGCTTCGAGAGAACCGAAGAGGAGATGGAGAGGGGCCACTGGGGGCCACACCACCAGGGGGCGTGGCTAGCCCCTGGCCCGCGCCGCCCTGTGGTGAGGGCACCCAGGCCCACTTCTGACGCCGCCCCTTCGCCTATAAAGACCCCCCGACAGGAGAAACCTAAATACCCGATCACTTTTCTAGAAACACATCGCGATCCGCCGCCGTCGTCGACCCGAGATCGGGAGGGTCCAGAAGCTCTTCCCGGCACCCTGCCAGAGAGGGGAATCGCCACCGGAGGTCTTCTTCATCACCATGCTTGCCTCCGGCGCGATGAGTGAGTAGTCTACCTTGGACTATGGGTCCATAGCAGTAGCTAGTTGGTTGGCTTCTCCACCATGTGCTTCATGTTTAGATCTCGTGAGCTGCTTTACATGATCGAGATCACCGTTATGTAATTCTACATGTTGTGTTTGTTGGGATCCGATGAATATTGGTGTTATGATTGAGTTGATGTGCTGAATATTATCTTATGTTATCTCTATGTTGTTTATGATCTTGCATGCTCTCCGTTGTTAGTAGCTATCTTGGCCGAGTAGTTGCTAGTGACTCCAAGATGGGGTATTTATGTTCGATAGTGGGTTCATGCCTCTATGGGCAATTTTTCTGAGGCGGAGCTTCCGAAGATGCCGTAGGGCGTGAGCACCAACGACATCTTCGAGAAACTCCGCCACGGGAGATTTCCCAACCCTTTCCTCCATCCATGGGGATGAAACTCTCCCTGCCTTCGAGCTGTGCTTGGCATGGTGTATCGATGCTCCTTTTATAGGCACGGCGCCGCTTCTACTTGTGTCTTGTTCCTCCGACAGGGGCATCGTGCGCTACATGCTTTATCTCATCGAGCAGTGCATCCACCCACGCATCCTTATCCTGCCAACAGCTTTATTCCCGGTTGTACCCACCAGCCGGGACTAAAGGTTACCCACACGTCCTTATCCCACCGACGGTTTTTGTTAGATGACACAAAAACCACCTTTTGTCCCGGTTGTACCCACCAGCCGGGACTAAAGTTTTGTTAACTTATTCTTACTTATCAAACTAAAATTAGAGAAATAAATAGAAATTGTATATTTGATTTGCGTTTAATATGTACTTATATAATGCAGATGAGCCGAGCATGGATGTACGCCGATCGACGCTCTGGAGATTTCATTAAAGGCGTGCATTCTTTTCTCAAGGTGGCTGAGGCAACCAAGCGGAATGGTTTTATGTGTTGTCCATGCGGTGGTTGTCGAAATGAGAAGGATTACCCCTCCACAAAGACCCTTCACATCCACCTGTTTCGGTTCGGTTTCATGTCCGGCTATAATTGTTGGACCAAGCATGGGGAGAGAGGGGTTATGATGGAAGACAACGATGAAGAAGAGAATGATGACAACTATCCTGAGTTCCCTGAAACCACCGATACCGCAATGGAAGATAATGAAGAAGAAGAAGGTGAAGAACGGGCATCAGATATGCCCACTGATGATCTTGGTCAGGTCATTGTTGATGCACAGATTGACTGTGAAAGTGAAAAGGAGAGGGAGAAGTTGGAACGCATGTTAGATGATCACAAAAAGGATTTATACCCAAATTGCGAAGACGGCCAGAAAAAGCTAGGAAGCACGCTAGAATTGCTGCAATGGAAAGTAGAGAGTGGTTTATCTGACAAGGGATTTGAAAAGTTGCTGAAAATTATGAAGAAGATGCTTCCAAAGGATAACGAATTGCCCGCCAGTACGTATGAAGCAAAGAAGATTGTCTGCCCTCTAGGATTGGAGGTGCAGAAGATACATGCATGCATTAATGACTGTATTCTCTACCGCGGTGAGTATGAGAATTTGAATGCATGCCCGGTGTGCAGTGCATTTCGGTATAAGATCAGGCGAGATGACCCTGGTGATGTTGAGGGCGAGCGCCCCAGGAAGAGGGTTCCTGCCAAGGTGATGTGGTATGCACCTATAATACCACGGTTGAAACGTTTGTTCAGAAACAAAGAGCATGCCAAGTTGTTGAGGTGGCACAAAGAAGACCGTAAGAGTGACGAGATGTTAAGACACCCCGCTGATGGGTCGCAGTGGAGAAAAATCGACAGAGATTTCCCAGAGTTTACGGAAGATGCACGCAACCTGAGGTTTGGTCTAAGTACAGATGGCATGAATCCTTTTGGGGAGCAGAGCTGCAGTCATAGCACCTGGCCCGTGACTCTATGTATCTATAACCTTCCTCCTTGGTTGTGCATGAAGCGAAAGTTTACTATGATGCCAGTGCTTATCCAAGGCCCGAAGCAACCCGGCAATGACATTGATGTGTATCTAAGGCCATTAGTTGATGAACTTTTACAGCTGTGGCAGACTGAAGGTGTTCGTGTGTGGGATGAGTACAAACAAGAGGAATTTGATCTACGAGCGTTGCTGTTCGTGACCATCAATGATTGGCCTGCTCTTAGTAACCTTTCAGGACAGACAAACAAGGGATACAATGCATGCACGCACTGTTTAGGTGAGATCGATAGTATATATTTGGATAAAAGTAAGAAGGTGGTGTATCTCGGGCATCGTCGATTTCTTTAGCCCAAACATCAATTGAAGAAAAAAGGCAAGCATTTCAAGGGCGAGGCAGAAGTCCGGGGCAAGCCTAAACGCCATACTGGTGATGATATATTTGATATGGTCAAAGATTTAGAAGTAATCTTTGGAAAGGGTCCTGGCAGTCTGTCTGTTCCGAATGACGCTAGCGGACATGCACCCATGTGGAAGAAGAAATCTATATTTTGGGAGCTTGAGTATTGGAAATTCCTAGAGGTCCGCTCTGCAATCGACGTGATGCACGTGACGAAGAATGTTTGCGTGAACCTACTAGGATTCTTGGGCTTGTATGGGAAGACAAAAGATACACCAGAAGCACGTGAGGACCAGCACCGTATGAAAAGAAGAGACGGCATGCATCCGGAGGATTCTAAGGGTCCTGCGAGCTACGCTCTTACCAAAGAAGAGAAGGAAATCTTTTTTGAATGCCTGAGCAGTATCAAGGTCCCATCTGGATTCTCGTCAAATATAAAGGGAATAATAAATATGGCCGAGAAAAAATTTCAAAACCTAAAGTCTCATGACTGCCACGTGCTTATGACGCAATTGCTTCCGGTTGCACTGAGGGGGATTCTACCGGAAAATGTTCGAGTACCGATTGTGAAGCTATGTGCATTCCTCAATGCAATTTCACAGAAGGTAATCAATCCAGAAGATCTACAACGGTTACAGAATGATGTGGCCCAATGTCTTGTCAGCTTCGAGTTGGTGTTCCCACTGTCCTTCTTCAATATTATGACGCATCTCTTAGTTCACCTAGTCGAAGAGATTACCATTCTCGGTCCAGTATTTCTGCACAATATGTTCCCCTTTGAGAGGTTCATGTGAGTCTTAAAGAAATACGTGCATAACCGTGCTAGGCCAGAAGGAAGCATCTCCAAGGGCTATCTAACAGAGGAGGTCATTGAGTTTTGTGTTGACTTTGTTCCTGACCTGAACCCGATTGGTCTTCCTCAATCGCGGCATGAGGGGAGACTAAGTGGAAATGGCACGCTAGGAATGAAATCAGCATACTGTATGGACGGACATTCTTTGAGTGAAGCACACTACACAGTTTTACGAAATTCCACGTTGGTGGAGCCGTATATGGAGCGACACAAGAATATTGTACGCTCGGAAAACCCTGGGCAGTCAAACTCCTGGATTACAAAGTTGCACATGGCGACTTTTGGTGGTTGGTTGCCAACACTTCTCATAAATGACGCCACTGTTGGATATGAGCTGTCCATGTTGGCCAAGAAACCATCTTCAACTATATTGACTTTCCAGGGTTACGAGATAAATGGGAATACATTTTACATGGTCGCCCAAGATAAAAAGAGCACCAATCAAAACAGTGGTGTCCGCTTTGATGCATTACACGACAATGGAAGAAAGGACACATATTATGGTTACATAGAGGAGATATGGGAACTTGACTATGGACCGTCTTTTAAGGTCCCTTTGTTTCGGTGCAAATGGGTCAAGCTGACAGGAGGCGGGGTAATTGTAGACCAAAAGTACGGCATGACAACAGTGGATCTCAACAACCTTGCGTACATGGACGAACCGTTCGTCCTAGCAAACGATGTCGCTCAGGTTTTCTATGTGAAGGACATGTCTACAAAACCGAGAAAGAGAAAAGATAAGAAAACGAATACATCACACGATGAGCCAAAGCGACACATTGTTCTCTCAGGGAAAAGAATCATCGTGGGACTGGAGGACAAGACAGATATGTCAGAAGATTATAACAAGTTTGATGAAATTCCGCCCTTCAGAGTGAACACTGACCCAACCCTCCTCTTAAACAAAGAAGATACTCCATGGTTACGGTGCCGAAGGAAACCCCAACACTAGATGGGGATGTTGGTGATGTGTAATAATGTATTAAACCTTTTATGTAAATGTATGATTTTGGGTTAGTTATTCAAATTCGAACACTTTTTATATTCAAAGTTTTATCAAATTCTAAAATATGCAAATAGAATTTTAATCAATATTGTTTTAATTGAAAATGGCAAATTAGTTAATTAGTGTTTGAATAGTTAGAATAATTGATTTTGAAAATAGAAAATAGTTTTGAATTAGTTATTCAATTTCAAACACTTTTCATATTCAAAGTTTTATCAAATTCTAAAATATGCAAAAAGAATTTTAATCAATATTGTTTTAATTGAAAATGGCAAAATAGTTAATTGTTTGAATAGTTAGAATAATTGATTTTGAAAATAGAAAATAGTTTTGAATTAGTTATTCAATTTCAAGCACTTTTCATATTCAAAGTTTTATCAAATTCTAAAATATGCAAAAAGAATTTTAATCAATATTATTTTAATTGAAAATGGCAAAATAGTTAATTGTTTGAATAGTTAGAATAATTGATTTTGAAAATAGAAAATAGTTTTGAATTAGTTATTCAATTTCAAACACTTTTCATATTCAAAATTTTATCAAATTCTAAAATATGCAAAAAGAATTTTAATCAATATTGTTTTAATTGAAAATGGCAAAATAGTTAATTGTTTAAATAGTTAGAATAATTGATTTTGAAAATAGAAAATAGTTTTGAATTAGTTATTCAATTTCAATCACTTTTCATATTCAAAGTTTTATCAAATTCTAAAATATATAGAAGTTATTCAAATTGAATTTCAAAATTCATATTCAAATGAAATCTGGAAAAACATACAGCATTGGCGCGCATTTATTACACCTTTAGTCCCGGTTGGTAATACCAACCGGGACTAAAGGTCTGTGGCTCGGGCGCGAACTGGTAACCGCCGGCCAAAAGTCTTTAGTCCCGGTTGAAGCCACCAACCGGGACTAAAGGGTCTTTAGTCCCGGTTGGTGGCTTCAACCGGGACTAAAGACCCCCCCTTTAGTCCCGGTTGAAGCCACCAACCGGGACTAAAGGGGGGGTATATAAACCGCCGCCCCTCCTCCTTCTTCCCCACTCGCTCGAACACTTAGCAGTTTTCATCGCGCGGAGGAGAGAGATCGTCCAACGTTGCGGTCAGGTAAATTCTCGGGCCGCCGCCGCCGCGCCGCCGCCCGAGACCGCCGCGCCGCCGCGCCACCGCCCGAGACCGCCGCGCCGCCGAACCGCCGCCCGATCGAGACCACCGCGCCGCAGCCCGAGACCGCCGCGCCGCCGAGCCGCCGCCCGAGACCGGCCGCTGCCCCTCCTCCCGAGACCGCCGCGCCGCCGCGCGCCGCCCGAGACCGCCGCGTCGCCGCAGGTGAGCACCACCGCCCCCGCGCGCCCGCAGGTGAGCACCACCGTACCGCCGGCCGGCCCCTTCAAAAAAATTTTGATAAATTTATGTTAGAAAATTTTAGAAAAATGTAGTTAGGAATTTATGTTAGAATTTTTTAGAAAAATGTAGTTATAAATTTTTAGAAAAATGTAGTTAGAAATTAATGTTCGAAATTTTTAGAAAAATGTAGTTAGGAATTTATGTTAGAAATTTTTAGAAAAATGTAGTTAGAAATTTTTAGAAAAATGTAGTTAGAAATTTTTAGAAAAATGTAGTTAGAAATTTATGTTAGAAATTTTTAGAAAAATGTAGTTAGAAATTTTTTGTAATAGTAATAGAAAATAGTAATAGAATAGGAATAGGTTAGAAAATAGTAATAAAATTGATTGTTAGAAAATAGTAATAGAAAATAGTAATAGAATAGGAATAAGTTAGAAAATAGTAATAGAAAATAGTAATAAAATTGATTGTTCTAATTATTGTTGTTAGGAAAAATAGTAATAGAATAGGAATAGGATAGAAAATAGTAATAGAATAGGAAATAGGATAGAAAATGTAATAGAAATAGTATAGAATTGATTGTTCTAATTATTGTTGTTACAAAAATATTGTTGTTAAGAAAAATAGTAATAGAATAGGAATACGTTTGAAAATAGTAATAGAAAATAGTAATAGAATTGATTGTTCTCTATTGTTGTTAGAAAAATTATTACTATTAGTAATAGTAATAGAAATGCTAGTTAGTAAAATGCTATTACTATTAGTAATAGTAATAAAAATGAATAGTAATATAATAGAAATGCTATTACTATTAGTACTAGAAATGCAAGTTAGTAATAGTAAATGCTATTTAGGTAGATATATAGAGTTAGAAAGTGAACAGATAGAAATGTTAGAAATATTGTTAATAATATTGTTAGTAATAATAGAAATAAAAATATGGAGTAATGTTGTTGATCTATGTTATGCATTTCAGTTATGAATTTCGGCGCCGGAAGAGAAGGTGAAGAAGAGATATTGAATATTATAGGAGAGGGTAGCACCCGTGCACAAAGAGAGGGTACCACCCGTGCAGAAGGAGACGGCTCAGAATTTTTGAACGAGTCGGGTGACGGAATGGAGGAGGAGCTGCCGCATGAATCGGAAAATGATGATTGCGAGGACGGCTCACAAGGGACTGGACGTGACGTAATAAAACGGTCCGGCGAGGTATATATATATATATGAAGACTAGCTCTATTCATGAATCAGTAGATAACGATGCATTATGTGGTATATATATTAACGAGTGTTTTCTTATTTTAGACCTCTGAATCTTCTAGAAAGAAGCGAGGCCCGGCCAAACGGCTTGCATCGAATTAGCATTACATGATTGGGCGTCTCTCAAGTGAAGGCGAACCGTTGGAACCCAAGAGTGTCGCAAATGCGTTCACACATCAATGTGGATGTCTTGTCAGGGACATGGTGCCGATAAGCATTCAATATTGGTATAAGCCCAAGGCGGCAAAGGGAGAGCCAGCACAGCCAGAGCCAGAAGAGGGTGCAGCAGTAAATTATGTCACCAAGGTCTTGAAAGACAGACTTTGGGATTCCCTCATTCCACATTTCAATCTGCCGGTCACCGAGTCCCTGGAAGAAGCAGAGCAACAGAAGGAGAAAGTCAGGGAGTGGGCTCTCAAGAAGATGGCTGCCCAGTTCAATAACCACAAGAAGAGGTTATGGAACGCCTATGTCAACGCCGATCGACAAGCTCTAGAATTTACTGGCCCCAATGAGTTCCTGCGGGATCACTGGGACGCATTTGTGGAGTACAAGGAGTCAGAGCTGGGTAAGCTAAGGAGTCAGAAAAATCAGGCAAATGCTGCGAAAAAGAAATATCACCATAAGTTGGGTCCAGGTGGCTACAAAAGGACCGAGCCTAAGTGGGATATGCAAGAGGCCGCCCTACGAGAAAAAGGCATCGAACCAGAAATAGAACAATGGCCCAGAAGGTCAAGAAATTGGGCACTTACCCATGGAGCTGTCTATGATGAGAGAACAGGGAAATTAGTTGAAGAGAAGAAACAAATTGCTGAACCCCTGGGAGCACTTGTCAAGACAATCGCCGAGGTTCACGAGGGGACGTTCAAGCCGGACAGAGAGAACGACGAGCTGACAAAGGCCCTCGGGAACAAAGAACACACAGGACGAACACGGGGTCTGGGTTCTGCTATTCCGTGGAGGTCTGGGTTCTCCGAAGAGAGCCAGACTTATAGAAGCCGAGAGAGAGCGAAGAAGCGGAAGGCGCAGGAGGAGGCCTCACGGATAGAGAGCATAGAAAGGCAACAGGCTGAGCTGAGAGAGTTGTATTTACTGCAGCAGAAGGCACTGGAGGAATTAAAGTCGCAAGGGGCAACTCAGCATCAGCAACACCTAGAACATCCATCAGGCGACCGATCTCAGCGGAGAAGCAGCGTGGCTTCCACGGAGGTACCGATGGTTCACTACCCCGTGGATGATATCACCAAGAAGATAGACTGTGAGCTGCATGTTCCCATGAAGAACATATCGATGAAGGTGGCGGTTGGCTATGTGTTGCCATCTGGACCTGGACAAACCTGGCATGGCCGTGAGATTCGAGCTGGCTATGCTAAGGTCGGGGTGGATGCAATTGAAAGGGGGTATGAGTCCCTCAATCTTGACGTCGCTGGACCTGAAGAGGAGGAAAAACTGGGAGAAGTATTGGGAGGTATAATGATGGGTTCGTAGCATAGAAAACAAAAAATTTCCTACGCAAGAACGCATAAACTGGCCAAGATACTCTACGAGATGGTAGCAACGGAAACTAACCCTCGACGACCGTAAGCGGGGATTACGTTCCCGCACAAACGTTGACGATGGAGAGTTGGTGAAGACACACGTAGTCGACGTAGTTGTTCACTTGACGTAGTCGACGTCGTGGTTCACTTGACGATCACAAGATCGTGTACCCGGCGCCACAAGCGGCAGCGCCCCCGTGCTCGGTCACACGTACAGCTCGACGTCGACTCCTCCACGCCCTCGGTCCAGCGGGGCAGCGGAAGAAGGGATCCGCCGGACACTCCTCCACACACTTCACCAAGTGTATGAACTATGAACTACAATTCCGGCAGAGCTTCGCTAAGCCAAGACGGAAAGTGGGCAGCAACTATGCAAGGGAGGGGAGGATCAAGAAGTGTGTGTCAAGGGAGAGAAGGAGGGGTTTATATAGAGGAGGAGGGGCAGCCAAGGGGTGGCCGGCCAAGGGGTCTCCTCCTCTTCATTGTCCCCTCTTCATTCCCATTATGGTGATAACTCCCTCATCAACATGAGGTAACCCCCATTTTAATGCATGACATTCATGCTAATTTAAATTCACACTTATTGATTTAATAAAACATTTTTATTTCTTTAATATTTGTTAATTCATTCAATTAACAAACATTAACAAATACACCCTCGAGTTATTTCGATATCCGAAACAGTTTCGGTGCTTTTCTGAAATAACCCTCATGCTGTCCTGTAATTCAATCGGAGTATCGTATCCACTCAAAAACGACGGCGAACCTTAAGTGTGTCACCCTACGGTTCGTGAATAACGTGGACATGATCGAGACTCCTCTCCGATCAATAATCAACAGCAGGATCTGGAAATCCATGATGACTCCCACTTACTCAACGATGAACTAGTGATCGTGTGAACCAGTAACGAACATAGTTAATTCCTTTTGTCTCGCGATATTATTACTTGTCCGAGATCCGATCATTTGGTATCAACCATACCTAGTTTGATCTCGTTCCCGAAAAGTCTCTTTACTCGTTCCGTGATAATGCATTCCTGTGACCTAGTCACATGCTTGCAAGCGATTCCAATGCAATATCACCGAGAAGGGCCCAGAGAATATCTTTCCGTCATCCGGATGGACAAATCCCACTCTTGATCCATGAGCCTCAACTAATACTTTCAGAGTACCCAAATCAACCTTTATAATCACCCTATTACGGTGTGACGTTTGATATCATCAAAGTACCCTTCCGGTATCAGTGATTAACATGATCTCATGGTCTAAGGATTAGAACTACTTCGCATGAGTTTGATATAGCAATGAACTTGATGGCTTGATCGTATTGCTATTCGTACTATGGGTGTGAGTGTTCATCACATCATTCTTCTAATGATATGACCCCGTTATTAACAACATCCAATGTTCATGATCAGGAAACCTTGATCATCAGTTAATCAACGAGCTAGTATAAAAGAGAGGCTTTACTAGGAACCCTTTTAGTTTATTAATCACACAAGTATTAATGTTTCCGATTAATACAATTCTAGCATGAAAAATAAACATCTATTATGAACACGGAATAATATAATAATAACTTTATTATTGCCTCTCGGGCATATTCCTTTCATATAATTCTTTGGGATAAGAAACACATCGTGTTTCCAGGCTCGTCGCCAAGGCGGCCACCCTCTCCTCCGAGTCCTCGCAATTCACCACCTCCCGACGACGACAGGGACGACTACCACCATACTCCGAGTCCACATCGATCTCCACCTCAATGTCAGCCGCCTCCGCCACCTCCGCCGCCTCAGCCCACTCGTAAGTCCCAGAGTTGTGGCAAGTCCGCTGCTATGTCCACTAGCAATGTCTCTCCGAAGAAACGGGCCAAGAAAGCTAAGGCGGTGCCGCCTCCTCCTCTCGAGAAGACTGCTGAAGAAATTGAGGCGGAGGACAGAGCCAAAGTGAAAAGGAAGCTCGCAGCCCTATGCCCGACCCCTACACCGAAGTAGGTATATACTCTGGAACAGAAGGAGTGGGCCTTTGATATGCTTACCCAACCTTCGCAATATGAATTGCGTAAGCCAGATGACTACAAGCGTTGTTTGGATAAGCAGGCAGATGCAAAAAAAGAAGCTAATAAGACAAGCGCAACTGCAAGAGGGAAAAGAGACGTTGCCCAGCTTGGAGCACAGACCAAAAAATCGATCTCCCCGCTAAAGGTCTTTGCTAGTGATGCTGGTGGGAGTGTTGCTCAA
This sequence comes from Dactylis glomerata, assembly GCA_007115705.1. NCBI lineage: Eukaryota > Viridiplantae > Streptophyta > Magnoliopsida > Poales > Poaceae > Dactylis > Dactylis glomerata. Next base: position 4,138,523 of record QXEO01000551.1, read on the forward strand.
CCCAATCCCGCCGACTTTGCTAAAGAAGCTGGTTTGACTCTTTCTCAATTGCTACATGAAGATATCACCCCAAAGGCGCCTATAGCACGGCAATATGAAAAGGGGAAGAGTCTGGTCCCACCTGAGATTGAAATGAATCTACCAACACAAATGCGAAAATTGCATAAGTGGTACCTGCAAGCCGCAAAGGGCACGCAAGATTTTCTCCTTATGAAAATCACAAAGGACCATTTCTTAGGTGAAGACTTGGTGCATATTGAGTTTGATGAATTCTTTCAGCTATTCAATCAAGACGCGCTCGACAAATCTCTCGTCAGTGCCTATGTTCTGTAAGTGATTCATTATTTCTATAAGTCTCTAGCTCAACTCGTTCTTTGCATGTAATTTTCCTCACTACGCTGTTTATTATGCAGAATGAAGAGTATGGAATGTAAGAAAAGGAATGACCTCCAACTTGGATTCATTGATCCAAATCGAGTTAACGGAGCGATGATACAGACGAAACGCAAGGAGACGGAGGATATCTTGCTAGAGTTCCTACTTACGCAGGAATACCGAGCTAGAATACTGTTTCCGTACAACATCAGGTGAGTGTTACTATCTTATACACAGTTACTTTTCCTTACTCGATGTTATAAGTGTAATTGATGAGTTTATTAACTTATATAATTAAACTTGCACGCAGTTACCACTGGATTTTGCTAAAGATTGAACCTGACTATGGAAAGGTTCAAATCTTTGACTCGATGAATAAACCACTTAATGAATACCAAAGCATCATTGATATGATGGATAGGTAATTTCAATCATTACGGCATTATATCGGTCTCTTTCATTCATCTATAACTCATCTATTCATTTTATTTGCTCGGCAGTGTTTGGAAACGGTTTATACGCATAGTTAAAGGTGAATGGAAAAATGAGCTGATTTACCGTCAGATCGAGGTAAGTCGTACGAGCTAGGTCCACACATCCCTTTAATTCTAGTTTCAAATACCATTAAGTATATCAATCTTGATATGTCACTGACTAAAATCTATTCTCGTAAAGTGTGCGAGGCAGCCTTCGGGGACTAATCTATGTGCATACTACGCTTGCGAGAACCTTCGTGCGCACGTCACTGAAGGAATTGATTTTCAAACAGTAAGTAAACAATATACTGACAAATTCATTTTATTGGCATCAATTTTGTTATGATGATTCATATTCATATTGTTCTTCTTCTTCGTAGTTCGAAGCAAAGCGGAATCGGCTCTCACCGACTGAACGCATAGTAGGAATTCAAGAGGAAATAGCCGGATTTCTGCTTGACCATGTCATTAACCCAAAGGGTGAATTTCATGTCAGTTTCGATTAGACAATGTTTATAATACAACACAAGTCGTGATCTTATGTGTGTGAACAAGTTGTATATATACTTGTATGCATGTATATGCTCGGTGAACCAAATATATTATATATATATGTATCGGTTTATATATTATGTTGTAATGCTGTATGAATAAGTATATAAGAAAACTTATTTGAAATGAATCAAACAATTGAATGGAGCAAAATACAAATATACCCTAAACCCTAAACCCCTAAATAACAATTGAAATCCAGAAAAATAAAGAAGCAGCAGAGGCTGCCACGTGGGGACACTTTAGTCCCGGTTCGTAACACGAACCGCGACTAAAGATCCTACGCCCACGAGCGCCTGGCCCTTGCCACGTGGTCTCTCTTTAGTCCCGGTTCGTATAGCAACCGGGACTAAAGATTGGGCATCAGTCCCGGTTGGTTAGTCCCGGTTGCGCAACCGGGACTGAAGGCCCAAATGAACCGGGACTGATGCCCTGTTTTCCACTAGTGATGCTATGGCCGAGCGCGCGGTTCTGAGGGATGCAAAGCCGGCCGATCTTTGATCCCGAGTGTTTCTTATTCTTCTTGTCTTCCATCTCCTTCGCGGCAATCATAAGCATCAACTGCTCGTCATCGTCGAAGAGGATGTCCTTCAAATCAGAGTCGTCGGAAACAACGAATCCTCCATCAAGAAGAGGGCACATTTGCTTAACGACATCTGCGAACGGCGAAATCAGCACGGAGGCGAGGCGCCGAATAGCGATGGAGAGCGGGAACGGTGGCATACCTTTTGGAGGAGTGGCTGAGAGGCATCGGCGCGGCCGATTTGAGGTCGCTCCAATGGCGGTGATGGACACGTCGATGTGGCGGTCGCGGGCCTCCAAATATGGGGAACGTACGCGGGGGGGGGGGGGGGGGGGGAGAGGGCAGCACCGTCACGGTTGGAATCAGAAGGGGAAGTGGTGGTGCGGCAGGATCTGCAGTGCCGCGCGGCGGCGCGGTGGGTGATTTGCAGTGGCGGCGCTGAATTGGGAGGGCGCGGGCTGAAAGTTCCCTCCTGCCAACTCCTTGCACGCGATGGGGGTCAGGCTCGGTTTCACCCACGGACCCCTACAATTTTAGGTCGGAAGGCGGAAAATGGCGGCGCCTGCAAAAATATTTACGGGTCAATTGCGCATGAGGGTTCTGTTCAGATCTTTTTTTTCATTACGAACCTGCATATCGATGATTATTTTACAGATCGCGCGTGACTGGAGGGTCTGGTAGAGTTGCTCTAACGGCGCATGGCATCACGGCTGATGCGCGCGGGCCTGGGTGGGGTGGTCGAACCCGGCATTTTCTCCGTCGTGTCACCTGGTTTGGGCAGTGTTTCTTGAGCGCCCTTGATCTAACATGTTCCGATCATTTCTCTGAAATAGGCTTTCACCCGTTTTAATAAGTACCCCCTTAGTTTTGAAATATAAAATATTTTAGCTTTTTAACACATATGTATTTATATCTTTGGTGTATATGTTTATTCATTTTTATTTCAATCTACATGTTAAAGAATCTTTAGATACGATAGTGTAAAAAAACTAAAATATCTCATATTTTGCAACGAAGTGAGTAAGAGTTTTATCAATTCTTAGTCGCCTGAGAACTCATTTGTTAGCCATTGGATTCGGTGCGCCACGATTAGTCGTCGTGGCTAATGCGCCACGATTGGTACTGTAAAGAGACGAGCCAAATTTTGGGTTAATAGTTAGTACATCTGGAATATCGGCATCAAATACTTTTTGGTTCACATTTCACTGGATTTTTTTTCTTCTTGAATACTATAGATATTCAAACTTAATCAGGTGAATGCCTAACATATATAATTGTTCCATTAATTTGACAAGGTTTCGACACGATTTTTGAAAAAAAAACTACTAGTTGTGATGTGAGAAATTTGAAGTAATTGTGGATTATTATTTCACTTACCTTTTCTTCTTTTAGAAATTCTCGGTGAAGCTTAGATGAACATTCCATTTTCCATCTCATATTTTTTGAAAGTAATTGTCTCGTTTATATTTTACTTTTTTGAGGCACCAACTTCCCACAGCAACACGCGGGATGATCAGTCCATTGTCTTTTTTTTTTGAAACGAGGCAAAAGCTTTGCCTTTTCGATTAATTAAGACGAAGAGACTTGCCCAGTTAATTAACGGAAAACCGGGCTAAAACCGATACAACAGGGGCAAAGCCCACACAACAACACCCAACCAAGACCAGACGACCTCCTACCAAGCCGGAGAGAAAACGCTGTGAGTGCTATGGGAGGAGCAAACACAGGACGCTCCAACGAAGAAGAAGACAATCCACCGGAAGAGCTGCGCCACACCGACGCCGACAACCAGCATCGAGACAACCTCGTCGCCCACACGACAAGAGGTCTCGAAGCACCCAGCACAGAGAGCCTCCACCTTCCGGGACCGCCGTCCCGACGTACCACCGCTCAAACTCGAGCCACAACGCCGCACGACCCAGCCGCCCACAGCCCAAGCTGCACCGGGCAAACTGCTCGTAGACCACGGCCGCTGCACCAACATCCGTGGCCGCCGCCCCGGCCTAAAAGTCAAACTGCCTCACCTAAGACAGCATCGACCGAGCCGACAGCCTCGCCGCACTAGCAACACAAGACAGTCACCCAAGCCATGCAAGCAGCAGCTCCGCCTCATGAAGCTACTGCCCACCATGTATCCCGAGGCCGCCGCCTCGACGCACAACCACCATCCGGGGCCGCTGCCCCGACGTCCACGAACCTCAACGCAAGAGAAGCCGCACACCACTGCCAACTGACTCTCCAAGGCGACACCCACAAGAGGGATGCGACGTAGACGCCGTCGTCGCCCGCTCCGGCTAACCGAAGCTTAGGTTTTCACCCGAAGAGGCGAAGCCATCATCGGAAGAGAAAATCCACGATGATGCCTCCAAGAAGGGAAACGACATCCGTAGACGCCGCCATCATCGGCACCGACACGAGGGTCGGAGTAGAGCTTTCGCCCGGAAGAATTCCCCTCCGCGAGAGGACTCGCAAGGCTCATGCCGCACATCGCCGACCACCAAGCCTCGAAGCACGTGACCAATGCAGCACCTCATTCTGCAGAGTTCACTGCCACACTTCCGCACCGCAGGTCACTCCAGGGGGCTCCCCACCGCGCCAACGCTCTGCCCGGGACCGTCGTCCCGACGTCCGGCAACCCCGCACCCTGCAGGCTAAGGCGCGCAGCACCACAGCCACGCCATCACCACATCCTCCCCGCACCAGCCTGCCGCCCACGCACAGCGAGGGCGAGACCAGCGGCCGGCACCACCCGGCCTTCCTCGCGCGAGCAAGCAGCAGCACCCCGCCCAGCGCCTCACTCATCCGAGGCCACCGCCGCAGCACCGCCACACACCAGCGCGCGCCGATCCGCCGCCCCCGCAGATGCCGCCCAGGAACGCGGCCACGGCACCACGTCGAGCTCGCCGGGCGTGCGGCCCGCACCGCATCGCGCCCTGCTCGCCAATCCCGCCACCAAAGCCTGGGGCCGCCGCCCCGGCGTCCCGCGCCGCCAGCCACCAAGGACGGCCGCCGGCGCCAAGCTCCCCGCCGCGTTCGCCGTGAGCTCTCCCCGCACCACCTTCGGAGGCCGGGGCCGCCGCCACCGCGGCCTGGCCAGCGGCAGCGGCGGAGAGGCAGCCAGGAGGGAGATCGGCCGGCGGCGGCGCTTCTAGGGTTTCCCCCGTGTCGCTCCCGCTCGAGCGACGCGGGGGTGGGTTAGTCTTGTGTAAAAATAGTTATTCAGTCCATTGTCTGATATACAATTGCACAGACGCCCTAGCCGGGTTGCTGATCAACGACGACATGGACCCCCATCCCGAAGCATCTCAATATGGAGCTCATCGATATATAGCGCATGTGACCAGAAACGGGTGCTCTCCTCCATGGCCGCTGGCGAGCCGCCCCTGCTGCTGGCAGCTTCAGTGCACTGCGCGATATGCAGGAGGGCCATCAGGCCTGCCAGGGCGGAGTTCTCGGCCGAGTCACTGCTGACGTTCCAGATGAACGTGCTTGCGACCATGGCCGATATTGACATATTGTCAAGGAGCATTGCGGCCTCGACGTCGTCGAGAGGCACCTCCAGAGCCTCGCTGCCGCCGCCACCAATGCCGTGATGATGTTTGTCAGTTGTGTACACGTCGCAAGTGCGTGATGATGTTTGTCAGTTGAGTAGACGTGAAAAAAAGGTTTTGTGGACATGGCACGTGTGTACTGTAAAGGGACGAGACAAATTTTCACTAGTGGGAAAAGGCTTATAGATAGATGTTTTACTAGTGGAGCACATTAATCAATATGCTCCATGATGCTTAAGGTGAATGTGGCAACAGACAGTCCTTGTGCGTGGTGAATGACCAGCCCGTTGGGAACCCCAAGAGGAAGGTATGATGAGTGCAGCGGCTAGTTTTCCCTCAGTTAAGAAACCAAGGTTTAATGTCGATCTTGAAGAAGAGAGACGGTGACGACTGAAGGTGATGCGGACTGGCTTAGTAGCTTCCAACAAGGGCGCCGTTTACGACACTTGTTGACTCGTCTTTGGCCAGCAGCAACGCGGAACCTGCACACACACAAACAAATACTTTGTTCCCAACTTACGATGAGGTTGTCAATCTCACCGGTTTGCTTGAAACAAAGGTTATGAGTGTATCGAGTGGAAAACAGTAGTAATATGCGAGTAAAGTAAACAGTGCGGAAAAAGTAAACAGGTGATTGCAATATGATTAAAATAGGACCAGGGTCCACAGTTCACTAGTGGTGTCTCTCCATAGATAAATAACATGATGGGTAAACAAATTACAGTTGGGCAATTGATAGAATAAAGATAACGTGATATGTCAAGAAGATCACTATGAGATTTACTCTGGGCATTACAACAAAATACATAGACCGCCATCCAACTGCATCTATGACTAATAATCCACCCTCGGGGATATCATCCGAACACCCCAAAAGTATTAAGTTGCGAACAACAGATAATTGCATTAAGCAAAGTGTGTAATGTAAACAAAGCATATGCCCTTGAGCATATGAATGTTGTTTTCTCCCTAGTAGCAACAGCACATCTACCACCTTAGAGGTTTCTGTCACTCCCCCAGGTGAAATAGAGGCATGAACCCACTATCGAGCATAAATACCCCCTCTTGGAGTCACTAGCAACTACTCGGCCAAGATAGCTACTAACAACGGAGAGCATGCAAGATCATAAACAACATAGATATAACAAAAGATATAATTCAGTACAACAACTTAATCATAAACACCAATATTCATCGGATCCCAACAAACCAACATCATAGAATTACATAACGGTGATCTCAATCATGTAGGGCAGCTCATGAGATCTAAACATGAAGCACATGGTGGAGAAGACAACCATCTAGCTACTGCTATGGACCCATAGTCCAAGGTAGACTACTCACTCATCGCTCCGGAGGCAAGCATGGCGATGAAGAAGACCTCCGGTGGCGATTCCCCTCTCCGGCAGGGTGCCGGGAAGAGCTTCTGGACCCTCCCGATCTTCGGGTCGACGGCGGCGGCGGATCGCGATGTATTCTGGAAAACTGATCGGTTCCCTTAGGTTTTTCTCGTCAGGGGGTATATATAGGCGAAAGGACGATGTCAGAGGAGGGACCATGGCCCCTCACGCGGGCCCGGCGCGGCCAGGGGGGTGGCCGCGCCGCCCCTGTGTGTGGGGGCCACGTGGCCCCCCTCCGTCAGGTCTTCGGATGTTTGGGAGCTTCCCCGTGAAATATGACTTCAGCAACTTGTTTCGTCCAATTCCGAGAATATTTCCTGTGTATCACTTCTGAAACACAAAAATAGCAGAAAACAGGAAACTGGCACTGTGGCACTTCGTTAATAGGTTAGTTCCGGAAAATGTATAAAAGTACCACTAAGTGTAACGAAACAATAGGCAAATGGTGTAAAAACAAGCATGGAGCATCAAAAATTATAGATACGTTTGAGACGTATCAAGCATCCCCAAGCTTAACTCCTGCTCGTCCTCGAGTAGGTAAGTGATAACAAAAGAATAATTTTTGAGGTGACATGCACCTACACAATCTTGACCACATATGTAAGCATTAGTGAGCTGGGATCAATAGAACTTAAAACATGGGCATGAAAGATATAATCATGACAATAAGAACTTAGCAACCATGTTGTAAACATGCAAATGAACACAAACAAAAGATCATGATAATGAAACAATGAAAGTCAAACGTGTGTTCAAATCATAAGGAAAAACATACAAATGGTTTTCAGCTTGTCCTTCAAAGAGAGCAAAACATAAATGCATAGGCGCTCACTGCCACACTTCCGCACCGCAGGTCACTCCAGGGGGCTCCCCACCGCGCCAACGCTCTGCCCGGGACCGTCGTCCCGGCGTCCGGCAACCCCGCACCCTGCAGGCTAAGGCGCGCAGCACCACAGCCACGCCATCACCACATCCTCCCCGCACCAGCCTGCCGCCCACGCACAGCGAGGGCGAGACCAGCGGCCGGCACCACCCGGCCTTCCTCGCGCGAGCAAGCAGCAGCACCCCGCCCAGCGCCTCACGCATCCGAGGCCACCGCCGCAGCACCGCCACACACCAGCGCGCGCCGATCCGCCGCCCCCGCAGATGCCGCCCAGGAACGCGGCCACGGCACCACGTCGAGCTCGCCGGGCGTGCGGCCCGCACCGCATCGCGCCCTGCTCGCCAATCCCGCCACCAAAGCCTGGGGCCGCCGCCCCGGCGTCCCGCGCCGCCAGCCACCAAGGACGGCCGCCGGCGCCAAGCTCCCCGCCGCGTTCGCCGCGAGCTCTCCCCGCACCACCTTCGGAGGCCGGGGCCGCCGCCACCGCGGCCTGGCCAGCGGCAGCGGCGGAGAGGCAGCCAGGAGGGAGATCGGCCGGCGGCGGCGCTTCTAGGGTTTCCCCCGTGTCGCTCCCGCTCGAGCGACGCGGGGGTGGGTTAGTCTTGTGTAAAAATAGTTATTCAGTCCATTGTCTGATATACAATTGCACAGACGCCCTAGCCGGGTTGCTGATCAACGACGACATGGACCCCCATCCCGAAGCATCTCAATATGGAGCTCATCGATATATAGCGCATGTGACCAGAAACGGGTGCTCTCCTCCATGGCCGCTGGCGAGCCGCCCCTGCTGCTGGCAGCTTCAGTGCACTGCGCGATATGCAGGAGGGCCATCAGGCCTGCCAGGGCGGAGTTCTCGGCCGAGTCACTGCTGACGTTCCAGATGAACGTGCTTGCGACCATGGCCGATATTGACATATTGTCAAGGAGCATTGCGGCCTCGACGTCGTCGAGAGGCACCTCCAGAGCCTCGCTGCCGCCGCCACCAATGCCGTGATGATGTTTGTCAGTTGTGTACACGTCGCAAGTGCGTGATGATGTTTGTCAGTTGAGTAGACGTGAAAAAAAGGTTTTGTGGACATGGCACGTGTGTACTGTAAAGGGACGAGACAAATTTTCACTAGTGGGAAAAGGCTTATAGATAGATGTTTTACTAGTGGAGCACATTAATCAATATGCTCCATGATGCTTAAGGTGAATGTGGCAACAGACAGTCCTTGTGCGTGGTGAATGACCAGCCCGTTGGGAACCCCAAGAGGAAGGTATGATGAGTGCAGCGGCTAGTTTTCCCTCAGTTAAGAAACCAAGGTTTAATGTCGATCTTGAAGAAGAGAGACGGTGACGACTGAAGGTGATGCGGACTGGCTTAGTAGCTTCCAACAAGGGCGCCGTTTACGACACTTGTTGACTCGTCTTTGGCCAGCAGCAACGCGGAACCTGCACACACACAAACAAATACTTTGTTCCCAACTTACGATGAGGTTGTCAATCTCACCGGTTTGCTTGAAACAAAGGTTATGAGTGTATCGAGTGGAAAACAGTAGTAATATGCGAGTAAAGTAAACAGTGCGGAAAAAGTAAACAGGTGATTGCAATATGATTAAAATAGGACCAGGGTCCACAGTTCACTAGTGGTGTCTCTCCATAGATAAATAACATGATGGGTAAACAAATTACAGTTGGGCAATTGATAGAATAAAGATAACGTGATATGTCAAGAAGATCACTATGAGATTTACTCTGGGCATTACAACAAAATACATAGACCGCCATCCAACTGCATCTATGACTAATAATCCACCCTCGGGGATATCATCCGAACACCCCAAAAGTATTAAGTTGCGAACAACAGATAATTGCATTAAGCAAAGTGTGTAATGTAAACAAAGCATATGCCCTTGAGCATATGAATGTTGTTTTCTCCCTAGTAGCAACAGCACATCTACCACCTTAGAGGTTTCTGTCACTCCCCCAGGTGAAATAGAGGCATGAACCCACTATCGAGCATAAATACCCCCTCTTGGAGTCACTAGCAACTACTCGGCCAAGATAGCTACTAACAACGGAGAGCATGCAAGATCATAAACAACATAGATATAACAAAAGATATAATTCAGTACAACAACTTAATCATAAACACCAATATTCATCGGATCCCAACAAACCAACATCATAGAATTACATAACGGTGATCTCAATCATGTAGGGCAGCTCATGAGATCTAAACATGAAGCACATGGTGGAGAAGACAACCATCTAGCTACTGCTATGGACCCATAGTCCAAGGTAGACTACTCACTCATCGCTCCGGAGGCAAGCATGGCGATGAAGAAGACCTCCGGTGGCGATTCCCCTCTCCGGCAGGGTGCCGGGAAGAGCTTCTGGACCCTCCCGATCTTCGGGTCGACGGCGGCGGCGGATCGCGATGTATTCTGGAAAACTGATCGGTTCCCTTAGGTTTTTCTCGTCAGGGGGTATATATAGGCGAAAGGACGATGTCAGAGGAGGGACCATGGCCCCTCACGCGGGCCCGGCGCGGCCAGGGGGGTGGCCGCGCCGCCCCTGTGTGTGGGGGCCACGTGGCCCCCCTCCGTCAGGTCTTCGGATGTTTGGGAGCTTCCCCGTGAAATATGACTTCAGCAACTTGTTTCGTCCAATTCCGAGAATATTTCCTGTGTATCACTTCTGAAACACAAAAATAGCAGAAAACAGGAAACTGGCACTGTGGCACTTCGTTAATAGGTTAGTTCCGGAAAATGTATAAAAATACCACTAAGTGTAACGAAACAATAGGCAAATGGTGTAAAAACAAGCATGGAGCATCAAAAATTATAGATACGTTTGAGACGTATCAAGCATCCCCAAGCTTAACTCCTGCTCGTCCTCGAGTAGGTAAGTGATAACAAAAGAATAATTTTTGAGGTGACATGCACCTACACAATCTTGACCACATATGTAAGCATTAGTGAGCTGGGATCAATAGAACTTAAAACATGGGCATGAAAGATATAATCATGACAATAAGAACTTAGCAACCATGTTGTAAACATGCAAATGAACACAAACAAAAGATCATGATAATGAAACAATGAAAGTCAAACGTGTGTTCAAATCATAAGGAAAAACATACAAATGGTTTTCAGCTTGTCCTTCAAAGAGAGCAAAACATAAATGCATAGGACGCCTCAAAGTTTAAGAGGGCGACTAGATACAAATAATTTAAGAACAAGTGAAACCAACAATATGAGTCAATCAATGAACCTTGGGACAATGCATATCACACTAAGAATGACAACTATGCTCTCTTAATGGTGCATAAAGAAAGAAGGTGGTGACTCAACATAAAAGTAAAAGAAAGGCCCTTCGCAGAGGGAAGCAGTGATTGCAAGTTTTATAACCTTCAAAAATTATGGTACTTACCGGCTTTGAGCTCTCATTGCCCCCATCATAAGCATCTTGAATGGTTAAAGTTAATGCGAGAACAATTATGATGCATATGCTTAACAAATCATAAGTTAAAAACCTCATGTCCCGTGAATACAAGTACCCAAACCATGCTAATTTACTTAGAGTCCCAAGCAAGGCTCTTGTCATTGTAAGTATGTGCATATCATTGAGAACCGCCAATGGAGTACCTCCGTGCCCGATGACATGGAACAAGCCCACACCAAAATGACAAGACAAGCAGACAATGAACACCTCGACATCTCTTTTATTTGCTATATTGTTTAGCTTTTTATTGTGAGATGCGTCGTCGAATGTTCACCATGGGTATGCTGCAAATTTCCACCATGAATTATGCATGGCTTAGATTGGCGGCCCGGCGTTTCCCTAACACATATAAAAACTCCATGATCCTCACAAGATTCCCAATTCATTTCACACAGCGGGCATCCATAAACAAAAGATCACGATATCAACTCAAATAGAAGTGCAATGTTGAAAGCTTGCCCCATGACAGCATGGCTAGGCTAGAATCCAACTTACAACTTGCAAGCATAACAACTCAGCATAAAAGACCACAATGTCAAAATTTTAAGAACAAGAAAAAGTAAAGTGTGCCTTCCGGTTCGTGAGAGATTTACTGACCGAATTTCGCATAACACTGGTAAGAGTTTAATTTGAAGAGAATATAAAAGCAAGTCAAATTTACTTGGAATAGCAAATTGCTAGTAGGTATGTATGGTGGACACAATGGAAAACTTTGGCTTTTAGGAGTTGGATGCACGAGTAGAGCTCATACTCAGTACAAGGCGAGGGCTAGCAAAAGACTGGGAGCGACCAACTAAGAGAGCAATAATGGCCATAATCATGCAAAGCGACAAAGCGACATTAAAAGAAGCATACGATGGCATCAAAAGTAAAAAACTAAATGATCATGAAGGCTAATTGCGACTTTGGAAGAGTCTAACATGTGTGAGCATGCGCCAAGTCAACCCAAATAAAGCATCAAGGAGAAAACCAAAATAATGCTTCCATACAATAAAAACAACGCATGATTTTTTCAAAGGCTCATTAAGCAATCTCAGTTATTTGAGACAAGTCATGCTACAGCAAAACCACTAAGCATACTATCAAAAAGACATCAAGCATGACATGAAAAAGCCTAAGCCACAGTCTACACAAGCTCCTTCTTGTACCACTATTTTGCACAAAGCTTTTTCTCTTTTCCAACACCATTTGAAATTTTTATAAACACCTCTTTTGATGAAAACCAATAAAGATCAGAGGCAAAAATACACCTTGATGAAAAGATATGACAAGATCTGAACGCATATCAAGGCAAAAACGAAAACCAAAAGCAGTAGCAGAAAAAGTAGAACGCTCGATTTTTAATAAGAGTGAAAACTAGAGCATTCTTTGCAAATGAAAACGAGTACATCTCCTCCAAAGGAAAAATTTGTTGGGGTCCAACCATTTATTGCAGCAAACAAACAAGCTAAACAAACTAAGAAAACTAAAACAACTGACGCTCCAAGAAAAACACATAGTGCATGAAGCAATAAAAATATAGTGTTTTGAAAGGTGACCTGATTTTTGCCGATGAAGAAGGGGTGCCTCGGGGGCATCCCCAAGCTTTGACGCTTGTACTTCTTGGATATTTCTTGGGGTGATGCATGGGCATCCCCAAGCTTGAGCTTTTGTCCATTCTTCAACTCATCTCATCATTCTCCAATCCCTACACTTGAAAACTTCCTTCATACAAAACTAAACACAATTCTATTAGCAACATTAGTGTAAGCATAAAATATATTCAACCTCTTTTAGCTTCAGGTTTCAACCCAAAACCACCACATATAAAGTATATACTACTGTAGAAACTTCCACAAGAGTTCCATGATCAAAAAGAACTCAAAAGAAAGCGATAAAGTGGCAAAAACAAATATTGGCAGAAATCTGTCAAAACTGGACAGCTGACAAGGACGAATTTTTGAGGGATTTTCTGTTGCTCAAATCAAAAAGTGTTCAACTAAGAAAAGTTTGGATATAACCTGGGGCATGTGCAGCACCGAAAACAGTTTCAGGACAGCAATAACCCCAAATCTTTACCTCACTCAAATTAGAGGCTTCTCTTGGCACAAAACGAAATAAACAAGATAAGGAGCGGTCATTACAGTAGTAATGACTTCCAAGACTCAAATAAAAGAAAAAGTACTGAAAAGTAAACAATGGGTTATCTCCCAAGAGTGCTTTTCTTTAACGCCTTTGAGCTAGGCGCAGAAAATTGCGAATCAAGTAATATCAAGTGATGAAGCATCAAGCTCATAATTTGCTCTAAGAATAGAGTCAAAAAGTAATTTCTTTCTTTTCCTAGGGAAGTGTTCCATACCTTTCTTTAGTGGGAATTGATACTTGATAGTGCCTTCCCTCATATCAATAATAGCACCTACAGTTCGAAGAAAGGGTCTTCCCAAAGTAATAGGACATGAAACATGGCATTCAACGTCCATAACAAGAAAATAAACGGGAACAAGGTTATTGTTAACCACAATAAGAACATCATTAATCCTTCCCAAAGGTTTCTTCTTAGCAACATCAGCAATAGGAACATCAAAATAACATTTTTCAAGCGGTGGTAAATCAAGCATGTCATAAATCTTTCTAGGCATGATGGAAATACTAGCACCTAGATCACATAAAGCATGGCAATCATAACCATTAACATGCATATCAATGATGGGTTCCCAACCATCGTCTAACTTCTTGGGAACAGAGGCTTTTTGCTTCAACTTTTCATCCCTAATCTTTATAAGAGCATTGGTAATATGCTTAGTAAAAGCAATATTTAAAGAACTAGCATTGGGAGTCAAAGCAAGCTTTTGCAAGAACAAAATAACTTCAGATATATTGTAGCCATCAACATCAAAATCATTAAAGGAAATAGAGCTATCATCTCCCACACTCCGAAAAATTTCAGCACTCTTTTGAGAAAAAGTTTTGGCAGTTTTGGGCTTTTTAACACAAGGAGTGGGAGTTTTCTCTACACCAATCAAAGTAAGAGGATTGCTATCAGTAGGAGCAACATCATTAGAGGTAGTAATAGTACATACCTTCATCTCTCTAGCCATCTCATCTTCTCTTTCCCACCTGGCATGCAATTCCGCTAACAATCTAATATTTTCATCAATTCTAACTTGGGTAGCATTAACGGCAGCAAAAGGATCAGGCTTAGCGGACATTCTAATAACTAAAGAAGATTGCACATTAGACAATAATGAGATATCGGTTTCAGCTTTGGAAGCCTTAGCTTGTAATTCAGGAACAGCCTTGTTTAAATTTTCAAGTTGATGACTTATAGTCCTCAACAGAGCTGATTGCTCCTCCATAGTCTTGGTGAAAGCCCTGTTCTGCTCATATTGTATCTGCATAAAATTCTTGGTAGCCTTTTCAAGTTCAAAAATTCTTTCTTCACTAGGCATTTTAGGTCTACCAAGATAGCTATTATCACCATTAGAAGGAAACGGTCTATAATTGTTACTAGCAAAATTGTTCCTATAAGCATTGTTGTTAAAATTGTTATTTCTAATGAAATTCACATCAACTTGCTCTTCTTGAGCAACCAAAGAGGCCAAAGGAACATTATTAGGATCAACATGAGTCCTATCATTAGCAAGCATAGCCATAATTGTATCAATCTTATCATTCAAGGAAGAGGTTTCCTCAACAGAATTTACCTTCTTACCTTGTGGAGCTCTCTCGGTGTGCCATTCGGAATAATTTACCATCATGTTGTCGAGTAGCTTTGATACGGCGCCCAAGGTAAGGGACATAAAAGTGCCTCCAGTAGCTGAATCAAGTAGGTTCCTTGAAGAAAAATTCAGTCCTGCATAAAAAGTTTGGATAATCATCCAAGTAGTCAGTCCATGAGTGGGGCAATTCTTTACCATAGATTTCATTCTTTCCCAAGCTTGAGCAACATGTTCATTATCAAACTGAGTAAACTTCATAATATTGCTACGCAACGATATAATCTTAGCAGGAGGATAATATCTACCAATAAAAGCATCCTTACACTTAGCCCATGAATCAATACTATTCTTAGTCAAAGACAGCAACCAATCTTTAGCCTTTCCTCTCAAAGAAAAAGGAAACAACTTGAGCTTAATAATATCACTATCAACATCCTTATATTTCTGCATCTCACATAGCTCAACAAAATTGTTGAGATGAGCTGCAGCATCTTCAGTACTAGCACCAGAAAATTGCTCTTTCATAACAAGGTTCAATAAAGCAGGCTTGATCTCATAAAAAGTGGTAGCAGGAACAGTTGGTGCAATAGGAGTGCAGATAAAATCACTATTGTTCGTGCTAGCAAAGTCACACAACTTGGTATTTTCAGGAGTACCCATTTCAGCAAAACGAAAGTAAACAAGTAAAAACAGCTACCAAGGATTCTAATTTTTTTGGATTTTTGATAAAAAGCAATGCAGGTAAAATAAAATAAAGTAAAGCAAAACAAAAAACAAAGTAAAGAATGTGTGTGCGAAGAACTCCCCTCGCAGAAGTCTTCTCTCTTCCCCGGCAACGGCGCCAGAAAAGTAGCTGATGCTTAAGGTGAATGTGGCAACAGACAGTCCTTGTGCGTGGTGAATGACCAGCCCGTTGGGAACCCCAAGAGGAAGGTATGATGAGTGCAGCGGCTAGTTTTCCCTCAGTTAAGAAACCAAGGTTTAATGTCGATCTTGAAGAAGAGAGACGGTGACGACTGAAGGTGATGCGGACTGGCTTAGTAGCTTCCAACAAGGGCGCCGTTTACGACACTTGTTGACTCGTCTTCGGCCAGCAGCAACGCGGAACCTGCACACACACAAACAAATACTTTGTTCCCAACTTGCGATGAGGTTGTCAATCTCACCGGTTTGCTTGAAACAAAGGTTATGAGTGTATCGAGTGGAAAACAGTAGTAATATGCGAGTAAAGTAAACAGTGCGGGAAAAGTAAACAGGTGATTGCAATATGATTAAAATAGGACCAGGGTCCACAGTTCACTAGTGGTGTCTCTCCATAGATAAATAACATGCTGGGTAAACAAATTACAGTTGGGCAATTGATAGAATAAAGATAACGTGATATGTCAAGAAGATCATGTTGGAATTATGCCCTAGAGGCAATAATAAAGATGTTATTATTATAATTCTTGTTCATGATAATGTTTATATTCCATGCTAGAATTGTATTAAGCGGAAACTTTAATACTTGTGTGGTTTATGAACAAACACCGTGTCCCTAGTACGCCTCTATGGACTAGCTCATTGATTAATGATGGTTAAGGTTTCCTAACCATAGACATGAGTTGTCAATTAATAATGAGATCATATCATTAGGAGAATGATATGATGGACAGACCCAAATAAAGCAGAGCAATTAGATCGTGTCATCGTGTTCATCTTTGCGAAGCTTTTTCTATGTCATGTATTGTATTCCTTAGACCATGAGATAATACAACTCCCTAGTATCGGAAGAAAGCTTTGAAGTCATCAAACGTCATCCTATGTGAGGGTGATAATAAAGGTGTCTCTCAGGTGATCGGAAAGTACTTGTTGGGTTGTATGTATCGAGATGGAAATTGTCCCTCCCAAGTCGGAGAGATATACTTCGGGCCCACTCGGTAATCGATATCAACACCGCTTGCAAGCATGTGGTTAAGGAGTTAATCACAAAGTGATATCGGATTACGGAACGAGTAAAGTACTTGCTGTGAACGAGATTGAACTAGGTATGGCGATACCGACGATCAAATCTCGGGCGAGTAAAATATCGTGTGACGAAGGGAATACATATACAGGATTAATTGAATCCTGACATCGTGGTTCATTCGATATGATCATCGATGAATATGTGGGAGTCAATATGGGTTTCCAGATCCCGCTGTTGATTATTGATAGAAGATCATGTCTACATATTCTCGAACCCGTAGGGTCACACACTTAACGTGTATCGATGCTAGGATAGAATGGATAATTGGTTTATGAGTTTTAGTTCGGAGTCTCGGATGAGATCCAGGACATCACGAGAGGTTCCGGAATGGTCCGGAGAATAAGATTCATATAAAGGAAAGCAGTTTTTGGATTCCGGAAAGGTTTCGGAGTTTATCGGTATTGTACCGGAAGGTTCTAGAAGGTTCCGGAGTGGGACCAACGTGGGCCCACTTGACGGAGGCCTGCGTGGGCCTAAGGGGAAGTGCCCTGGCCGCCCTGGGCCAGGCGCACAAGGCCCCTAAGGCCCAGCCGGCCAGCCCAAGGGGAAACCCTAAGGGAGTCTTCAAAGAAGGAAGGGGGGGAAAACTTGCCCCCCACTCTTCCTACTCCAAGTCGGCGCCCTAGGGTTTGGGGAGAGGCCAAGCTGGCCGGCCACCCCTCTATATATAGGGGGCAAGGGCGCAGCCCTCTCAACCCCCTAACCCAAACCCTAGCCGCCAACTGCTGCCCTCCCTCTCTCTCTCTCTCGCGACTGCGCGTAGGCGAAGCCCTGCCGCAGAAACTCTTCACCATAAGCACCACGCCGTCGTGCTGCTGATCCAATCTATCTCTCCACCATACTTGCTGGACCAAGGAAGGAGGAGACGTCGCTGCACCGCACGTGTGCAACTCTCGGAGGCGCCGCCACTTGCGGCGTAGGATCGGATCGGATCGCGAGGAGGAGACGGCAAGTACGACTACGTCAACCACGTTCTATTGAACATTTCCGCTGTGCGAATCTTCAAGGGTATGAAGATCTCATCTACCTCTCTCGTTGATTACATCTCCTAGATTAGATCTTGGCTTTCTTGTTCGCATCCGTAGGAAAATTTTTGATTTACTATGCTGCGAAACCCTTCAGTGGTATCAGAGCTAGATCTATGCGTAGATGTGTTTCACGAGTAGAACGCAACATGCTTGTTGCGGGCGTTGATGTTTTCTATTGCAAACCTCTTGTTGTGTATTTCTTATGGCGCGGTATAGTGAGATTGAAGCGGTCCAGGCCAACTTTACGCGACCGCGTTCGCGAGACCGGCTCCGCACTTGACGTGTGGCTTGTTCCACACATGCGGCTGGTGGATGCCAGTTTCTCTCACTATAGTAGTCATGGGACTTACATCGGATGTTAGCAACCATAATATCACTTTTGTGGCTTTTCGTAGGTAAGAATCGTTCTTAGCTTGCTACTCCCATAAGCCACGTAAAATATGCAACAACAAAGTAGAGGCGTCTAACTTGTTTTTGCAAGGAGTGTTTTGTGATATGGTATGGCCCAAGACATGATGAGTATGAATTGAGTTGTATGCAATGATCATGTTTTGTAATCTTTCACGACTTGCATGTCGATGAGTTCACAACCGGCAGGAGCCATATGGTTGTCTTTATAATTATGTATGACCTGCGTGTCAACTTCTTATACGCCATGTAATAGCTTTACTTTATCGCTAAGTAGTTAGCAATAGTTGTAGTTGCTATTCGTGGTGGAGGCAATCATGGTGGAGTGATGGAGATCATGCCGGCGCGCACAAGATGGAGATCATGGCGCGGAGATTGGCTATACCATGTCACATAAAATTATATGCATGTGATGTTTATCCTTTTATGTATCTTATTATGCTTAGATCGCGACGGTACCATTATAAGATGATTCCTCACTTAAAGATCAAGATAAAATTGTGTTCTCCCCTCGTATGCGCCGTTGCGAAAGTTCGTCGTTTTCAAGCACCTCGTGATGATCGGGTGCTATAAACTCTACGTTCACATACAACGGGTGCAAGCCAGTTTTGCACACGCGGAAAATACTTGGGTTTGACTTGACGAGCCTAGCATGTACAGACATGGCCTCGGAACACATGAACCGAAAGGTTAAACATGAGTCATATGAATGATATGATTGACACTGATTTGTCCACCATTGAAACCACATCTCTTCTCGTGAAGATCAGATTAGGTGTGGTGAATTTGGATCGTGTTCACTAAACAACTTGAGGGATGTTGAATTTAGTGGGAGTTCATCTAGTAATTTGATTAAGTTGAACTAGTTATCATGAACATAGTCTAAAATTGTACTTGCAAAATTTTTGTAGATCAAATGGCTAAGTCCAACTTCAACTTCAACGTTTTTGCTGAGAAAGAAAAGCTTAAGAACAATGGGTCTAACTTCACCAACTGGTTCCGCAATCTGAGAATCATACTCGCTGGCGGACAAAAAGCCTATGTACTTGACAAAGCGCTAGGTGACACCCCTGCTGCAACTGCGAAAACTGAAGAACTTGCTGACTTCAATGCTCGTAGAGATGATTGTGATGCGATTATGAGTACCATGCTGTTTTCTATGGAACCGGAACTTCAAAATCGTTTTGAGAAGTACCGCGGGCCTTATGAGATACTTGAGGAACTGAAAACCATGTTTCAGACTCAAGCCCGTTCTGAGAGATATGAGATCTCTGAGAAGTTCTTTAACTGCAAGATGGAGGAAGGGAGTTCCGTTAGTGAGCACGCCATTAAGATGTCGGGCTACACTCAACGCCTTGAGCAACTGGACTGCAAGATTCCAGAGGAGCTCAAGATTGACAGAGTTCTGCAATCACTCCCTCCTAGCTACAAAGGTTTTGTAGTTACTCATAATCAAATTGGTTCCACTGATACGATCACTGAGCTCTTCGCTAAGCTGAAAGCTGCGGAGGTGGATATCAAGAAAGACAATCATGTGTTGATGGTCAACAAGACCACTAGCTTTAAGAAAGCTAAGGGTGCAAAGCAATCCTTCAATAAAGGCAGCGGCAAGCGCGTTGCTCCAGTTGAGAAGAAGCTCAAGTCTGGACCTAAGCCGGACACTGAGTGCTTCTATTGCAAGGTCAAGGGTCACTGGAAGCGAAATTGTCCGAAGTACTTAGCGGACAAGAAGGCTGGCACCATCAAAGGTATATTTGATATACATGTTATTGATGTCTACCTTACTAGCGCTCGTTGTAGTGCCTGGGTATATGATACTGGTTCAGTTGCTAATATTTGTAACTCGAAACAGGAACTACGGAATAGACGGCGGCTAGCAAGGTATGAGGTGACGATGCGCGTTGGCAATGGATCAAAAGTTGATGTGATGGCCGTCGGCACGCTCTCCTGAGTTTTACCTTCGGGATTAGTTTTAAACCTTAATAAGTGTTATTATGTGCCTGCGTTGAGCATGAACATTATATCTGGATCGTGTTTATTGCAAGACGGTTATTCATTTAAATCTGAGAATAATGGTTGTTCTATTTATATGAATAACATCTTTTATGGTCATGCACCTGTTGTGAATGGTTTATTTCTTCTGAATCTCGAAAGCAATGAAACACACATCCATAACATTGAGGCTAAAAGATGCAAAGTAGATAGTGATAATCCAACTTATTTGTGGCACTGCCGTCTAGGTCATATTGGTGTAAAACGCATGAAGAAACTCCATTCTGATGGACTTTTAGAGTCTCTTGATTTTGAATCATTTGACACGTGCGAACCATGCCTCATGGGCAAGATGATCAAAACCCCGTTCTCCGGAATAATGGAGCGAGCAACGGACTTATTGGAAATCATACATACCGATGTGTGCGGACCAATGAGTATTTCGACGCGCGGTGGATATCGCTATTTTCTCACTTTTACTAATGACTTAAGTAGATATGGGTATATCTATTTAATGAAACATAAATCTGAAACGTTTGAAAAGTTCAAAGAATTTCAGAACGAAGTGGAAAACCATCGTAACAGGAAAATTAAATTTCTGCGATCCGATCGTGGAGGTGAGTATTTGAGTTATGATTTTCTCACGCATCTTAAAGCAAGCAGAATCGTTTCGCAACTCACGCCACCCGGAACACCACAGCGCAATGGTGTGTCTGAACGCCGGAATCGAACTCTATTAGATATGGTGCGATCAATGATGTCTCTTACAGATTTGCCGTTATCATTTTGGGGTTATGCATTAGAAACCGCTGCATTCACTTTAAATAGGGCACCATCTAAATCCGTTGAGACGACACCGTATGAACTATGGTTTGGTGCTAAACCTAAGTTGTCGTTTCTTAAAGTTTGGGGATGCGAAGCTTACGTCAAGAAGTTGATGCCGGACAAGCTCGAACCCAAAGCGGAGAAATGTGTCTTCATAGGATACCCTAAGGAAACGATTGGGTATACCTTCTACCACAGATCCGAAGGCAAAGTGTTTGTTGCTAAGAACGGATCCTTTCTTGAGAAGGAGTTTCTCTCGAAAGAAGTGAGTGGGAGGAAGGTAGAGCTAGACGAGGTTATTGAACCTTCTCTCGAGTTGGAGAGTAGCGCAGCACCCGAAATTGTTCCGGTGCCGCCTGCACCAACAAGAGAGGAAGCTAATGATAAAGATCATGAAACTTCGAACGATGCTACTACTGAACTTCGTAGGTCGACAAGGTCACGTGCCACTCCTGAATGGTACGGCAACCCTGTCTTAACCGTCTTGTTGTTAGACAACAGTGAACCTGCGAACTATGAGGAAGCGATGATGAGCCCAGACTCTGAGAAATGGCTAGAGGCCATGAAATCCGAATTGGGATCCATGAGCGAAAACCAAGTGTGGACTTTGGTGGACGCTCCTAGCGACCGTAAGGCCGTTGAGTGCAAATGGATTTTCAAGAAGAAAATGGACGCGGATGGTAATCTTACTGTCTATAAAGCTCGGCTTGTCGCAAAAGGTTTTCGGCAAGTTCAAGGTGTTGACTACGATGAGACTTTCTCTCCCGTAGCGATGTTTAAGTCCATTCGGATTTTATTAGCAATTGCTGCGTTTCATGATTATGAAATATGGCAGATGGATGTCAAGACTGCGTTCCTCAATGGCAACATTGATGAAGAGTTGTATATGATGCAGCCCAAAGGTTTTGTCGATCCTAAGGATGCTAATAAGGTGTGCAAACTTCAGCGTTCCATTTATGGACTGAAGCAAGCATCTCGGAGTTGGAACCTTCGTTTTGATCAAGTGATCAAGAGTTTTGGATTTGTTCCAAATTGCTACGAAGCTTGTATCTACAAGAAAGTGAGTGGGAGCTCGGTGACATTTTTAGTACTATATGTGGATGACATATTGATTATTGGAAATGACATCGATATGCTTAACGATGTGAAGAGTTATTTGAATAAATGTTTTTCAATGAAAGACCTAGGGGAAGCTGCTTATATATTAGGCATCAAAATCTATAGAGATAGAGAAAGACGCCTAATAGCTTTAAGCCAAAGTACATACCTGGACAAGGTTCTGAAGAGGTTCAGAATGGATAAAGCAAAGAAAGGTTCATTGCCCATGTTGTCAGGTAAGATATTGAGCAAGGCTCAGTGTCCAGCTACGGTAAAAGATAGAGAAACTATGAGCAAAGTGCCATATGCCTCGGCCATAGGTTCTATCATGTATGCCATGCTGTGTACTAGACCGGATGTGTCCAATGCTCTTAGTTTGACGAGCAGATACCAAAGTGATCCAGGAGTGGAACACTGGACAGCCGTAAAGAACATCCTAAAGTATTTAAATAGGACCAAAGAAATGTTCTTGGTCTATGGAGGTGATGAGGAGCTCGTCGTAAAAGGTTACGTCGACGCTAGCTTCGACACCGACCCGGATGATTCTAAATCTCAGATAGGATACGTTTATATTTTGAATGGTGGAGCTGTGAGCTGGAGAAGCTGCAAGCAAAGCGTGATCGCGGGATCTACAACAGAAGCGGAATACATGGCTGCTTCAGAAGCATCAAGTGAAGGAGTTTGGATCAGAAACTTCATCACTGAGCTTGATGTGGTTCCAAATGCCTTGGACCCACTGGAGATATTGTGCGACAACACTGGCGCCATAGCACTGGCTAAGGAACCAAGATATCATCCAAAAACCAAGCACATCAACCGCCGTTTCCATATAATTCGAGATTATATAGCAGATGGAGATCTGAAGATTAGCAAAGTACATACAGATCTGAATGTCGCAGATCCATTGACTAAACCTCTTCCACGAGCAAAACATGATCAGCACCTTAATGCCATGGGTGTTAGATTGTTGCCAGATGTAAACTAGATTATTGACTCTAGTGCAAGTGGGAGACTGTTGGAATTATGCCCTAGAGGCAATAATAAAGATGTTATTATTATAATTCTTGTTCATGATAATGTTTATATTCCATGCTAGAATTGTATTAAGCGGAAACTTTAATACTTGTGTGGTTTATGAACAAACACCGTGTCCCTAGTACGCCTCTATGGACTAGCTCATTGATTAATGATGGTTAAGGTTTCCTAACCATAGACATGAGTTGTCAATTAATAATGAGATCATATCATTAGGAGAATGATATGATGGACAGACCCAAATAAAGCAGAGCAATTAGATCGTGTCATCGTGTTCATCTTTGTGAAGCTTTTCCTATGTCATGTATTGTATTCCTTAGACCATGAGATAATACAACTCCCTAGTATCGGAAGAAAGCTTTGAAGTCATCAAACGTCATCCTATGTGAGGGTGATAATAAAGGTGTCTCTCAGGTGATCGGAAAGTACTTGTTGGGTTGTATGTATCGAGATGGAATTTGTCCCTCCCAAGTCGGAGAGATATACTTCGGGCCCACTCGGTAATCGATATCAACACCGCTTGCAAGCATGTGGTTAAGGAGTTAATCACAAAGTGATATCGGATTACGGAACGAGTAAAGTACTTGCTGTGAACGAGATTGAACTAGGTATGGCGATACCGACGATCAAATCTCGGGCGAGTAAAATATCGTGTGACGAAGGGAATACATATACGGGATTAATTGAATCCTGACATCATGGTTCATTCGATATGATCATCGATGAATATGTGGGAGTCAATATGGGTTTCCAGATCCCGCTGTTGATTATTGATAGAAGATCATGTCTACATATTCTCGAACCCGTAGGGTCACACACTTAACGTGTATCGATGCTAGGATAGAATGGATAATTGGTTTATGAGTTTTAGTTCGGAGTCTCAGATGAGATCCAGGACGTCACGAGAGGTTCCGGAATGGTCCGGAGAATAAGATTCATATAAAGGAAAGCAGTTTTTGGATTCCGGAAAGGTTTCGGAGTTTATCGGTATTGTACCGGAAGGTTCTAGAAGGTTCCGGAATGGGACCAACATGGGCCCACTTGACGGAGGCCTGCGTGGGCCTAAGGGGAAGTGCCCTGGCCGCCCTGGGCCAGGCGCACAAGGCCCCTAAGGCCCAGCCGGCCAGCCCAAGGGGAAACCCTAAGGGAGTCTTCAAAGAAGGAAGGGGGGGGAAAACTTGCCCCCCACTCTTCCTACTCCAAGTCGGCGCCCTAGGGTTTGGGGAGAGGCCAAGCTGGCCGGCCACCCCTCTATATATAGGGGGCAAGGGTGCAGCCCTCTCAACCCCCTAACCCAAACCCTAGCCGCCAACTGCTGCCCTCCCTCTCTCTCTCTCGCGACTGCGCGTAGGCGAAGCCCTGCCGCAGAAACTCTTCACCATAAGCACCACACCGTCGTGCTGCTGATCCAATCTATCTCTCCACCATACTTGCTGGACCAAGGAAGGAGGAGACGTCGCTGCACCGCACGTGTGCAACTCTCGGAGGCGCCGCCACTTGCGGCGTAGGATCGGATCGGATCGCGAGGAGGAGACGGCAAGTACGACTACGTCAACCACGTTCTATTGAATGTTTCCGCTGTGCGAATCTTCAAGGGTATGAAGATCTCATCTACCTCTCTCGTTGATTACATCTCCTAGATTAGATCTTGGCTTTCTTGTTCGCATCCGTAGGAAAATTTTTGATTTACTATGCTGCGAAACCCTTCAGATCACTATGAGATTTACTCTGGGCATTACAACAAAATACATAGACCGCCATCCAACTGCATCTATGACTAATAATCCACCCTCGGGGATATCATCCGAACACCCAAAAAGTATTAAGTTGCGAACAACAGATAATTGCATTAAGCAAAGTGTGTAATGTAAACAAAGCATATGCCCTTGAGCATATGAATGTTGTTTTCTCCCTAGTAGCAACATCACATCTAACACCTTAGAGGTTTCTGTCACTCCCCCAGGTGAAATAGAGGCATGAACCCACTATCGAGCATAAATACCCCCTCTTGGAGTCACTAGCAACTACTCGGCCAAGATAGCTACTAACAACGGAGAGCATGCAAGATCATAAACAACATAGAGATAACAAAAGATATAATTCAGTACAGCAACTTAATCATAAACACCAATATTCATCGGATCCCAACAAACCAACATCATAGAATTACATAACGGTGATCTCAATCATGTAGGGCAGCTCATGAGATCTAAACATGAAGCACATGGTGGAGAAGACAACCATCTAGCTACTGCTATGGACCCATAGTCCAAGGTAGACTACTCACTCATCGCTCCGGAGGCAAGCATGGCGATGAAGAAGACCTCCGGTGGCGATTCCCCTCTCCGGCAGGGTGCCGGGAAGAGCTTCTGGACCCTCCCGATCTTCGGGTCGACGGCGGCGGCGGATCGCGATGTATTCTGGAAAACTGATCGGTTCCCTTAGGTTTTTCTCGTCAGGGGGTATATATAGGCGAAAGGACGATGTCAGAGGAGGGACCACGGCCCCTCATGCGGGCCCGGTGCGGCCAGGGGGTGGTCATGCCGCCCCTGTGTGTGGGGGCCACGTGGCCCCCCTCCGTCAGGTCTTCGGATGTTTGGGAGCTTCCCCGTGAAATATGACTTCAGGAACTTGTTTCGTCCAATTCCGAGAATATTTCCTGTGTATCACTTCTGAAACACAAAAACAGCAGAAAATAGGAAACTGGCACTGTGGCACTTCGTTAATAGGTTAGTTCCGGAAAATGTATAAAAGTACCACTAAGTGTAACGAAACAATAGGCAAATGGTTTAAAAACAAGCATGGAGCATCAAAAATTATAGATACGTTTGAGACGTATCACTCCACTAGTATTTACTAGTGGCGCATTATCAAATATGCTCCACTGATAATTTTGTTACTAGAGGCGCATTCTTCTAGAAATGCGCCACCAATACGTCTGTGGAACCCACCAGAAGGGTGATCGACAAAATATCTTGGATTATCAATGGCGCATTCACAATATGCGCCACGCATATTTTACCCTTTAGTGGCGCATATTAGGCATAATGCGCCACTGATAAGTCTGTGGGACCCACCTGGGCCCCACTGGCCTGACCCCTGCCAGTGTTATGCGTGGCGCATATAGAAATATGCGCCACGCATAACTTGTGGGGCCCACACCTCTGAAAAGGTGGCAGACTTATCAGTGACGCATATTGTTCAATATGCGCCACTGATAAGGTCGGCCAGATCTATAAGTTGGCAGCCCCACCACTACCATTTCATTCTTCTCCATCCAACATCAAACTAGATCTAGGTCGTCCTCCTCCTCCCCACCACCTCAATTTCTCCATTCTTGCCTCTATTCTTGGTGTTTAAACCTACTCTGCTCCATAGTTTTGAGAGGGGAAGCCTTTCTAATTTGTAGATCTACTAAGCCAACTAGGTGAGTTGTTGGAGAACATGCATATGGATGTTTTATGTGGCCGGTGGACGTCTCGCGTGCGTTGTACACGCATGCATGCTTGTGTGTGGTGCATGAATGTTTACAGGTGATGAAGAAGCAAGAGCATGTTGCTTGCTACGGCGTGGTGCATGGATGTTTGCCGAAATGTTGATTAACTTCTGTTTCGGCAAATTTTTGCACTACCCATACGTCCTATTTTTAGGAGAGGTCATGCCAAATTTTTCCGGCGACCATGTATGCATGCATGTGTGTATGTGTGTGTGTGAGCACATGATGATGTGTGATTCTAAGGTACTCTCTTTTCTCTATACCGCGCAGGCAACCATGGTCAGACACATGAGCGAAGGTCAAGTGGCTAGATACAAGGAACGCGCGGTGGCCGACATGAGGATGAACAAGAGGACCCACATAAGATGTCCCTGTCGAACATGCAAACTTGGGAGCTTACTCGACCCTGATTCCGCAGACCTGGAGAGTCACCTGCTCACGCGTGGTTTCATGCCCGGCTATGATTCTGAAGATGATGAGGATGTCAACAATGGTATTTCTGAAGACGAGGGCGTACAAGATGATCATCATGAAGGAGATGGCGGCGGCGGACATGATGATGATCATCACGAAGGAGATGGCGGCGGCGGACATGATGATGATCATCACGAAGGAGATGGCGGCGACGGACATGATGATGATGGAGAAGACGCGGCGTCGACAAGCACACAGTCACGACTAACCTTAGCCTTGCAGGACCCACATGTTCAGGAACTGCTCCTCAAGGAGACGAGCAATGCGAAAGCTGCTGCCAGAGAGAAAGCCAAGCTGGAGCAGATGGAGATTGACGGAAAAACTCCGTTGTTTCTTGGGTGCCGACCCGAGGATACACGCTTGAGCGTCACGCTCAAGGCTCTAGAGATGAAGGCAGAAAGCAAATGGACCGACGTAAGCTTCAATAAAAACATGAGATTCTGGCAAAAACGTCTTCCCAAAGGAAACACGTGTCCAACTAATATCGAGGAGGCCAAGAAAATCGTGTGCCCTCTGGACATGCCATACGTTAAGTACCATGCCTGCATCAATGATTGCGCACTTTATCGGGATGAGTACGCGGAGAGAACCACATGTCCGGTGTGCGGCCAAGGACGATTCAAGATTGGGAACAAGAAAGTACCTCGGAAAGTGGTATGGTACTTTCCTATCATTCCCCGTCTGCAGCGGTATTTCGTAGACCCTAAGGAAGCAAAGCTCATGCTATGGCACGCGGATAGGAAGAAGACCGAAGATGATCCGCATAAGGGCAAGATCCTGACACACCCTTTGGACGCTAGCCAGTGGAACGCACTTGACATCGACTTCCATGAGTTCGGGGCCGATCCAAGGAACATCAGGCTTGGTATGAGCACCGATGGACTCAATCCGTTTGGCAACCAGAGTAGCACACACAGTACCTGGCCCGTGTTTGTATGGCCGTACAACCTCCCTCCATGGCTGTGCACCAAGCAGAGATATGTACACATGTGTATTCTGATTCAGGGGCCAAAACAGCCAGGTGTCGACATGCATTTGTATCTCGGGCTGTTGAAAGAAGAGCTAGCCACGCTGTGGGAGACACCTCCTCGTACGTGGGATGCATACTCAGAAGATTATTTCCCTTTGAGAGTCGCGTTGTTCACAACGGTGCAGGACTATCCAGGTTACAGTTACGTCTCTGGCCAGGTGAACCACGGACACAACGCATGTGTCAGGTGCATGGATAAGACCCCGCATCTCCAGCTACCAAGGGATCCAGGTTCCTCGAAGACCGTGTTCCAACGGACTCGGATGTGGCTTCGAATGGATCACCCGTGGAGAAAGCGCGGAGACCTATTCAACGGTAAAGAAGAGCTTGAAAAAGCCCCACGTCCGAGGAGCAGTGAAGTAATCGACGACATGCTGGAAAACTGGGAAGAGTGCCCTTTGCCGGGAAAGAAGCGTCCGAGGACAAAGCCGCTGCATGGTGTGTGGAAAGCGAGGTCTGTTTTCTGGGACCTGCCGTACTGGAAATACCTCCACACGCCCCATAGCCTTGATGTCATGCACATCACGAAGAACGTATGTGAGAGTCTGCTGGCCACTATCGTCAACATGCCGGATAGGACCAAGGACGGGCCGAAGGCAAGACACGACCTGGAATTCCTTGGCATCAAGAAAGAACTTCATGGTCCGCCCGATAACAATGATGATGATGATGAGACGATGGACAAAGATACTCAGGGTCCCCGCAAGAGGGCTAAGAGGAGGGATGTGGTGTTTCCCGCTGCCTGCTTCCCTTTAAGTGAGAAGGAGCTCGAGCAGTTTTTTAAGTGCCTCCTAGGAGTTAAAGTTTCTCACGGTTACTCCGGGAACATAGGCAGATATCTGGATGAAGCAAAGAAGAGGTTCAGTGGGATGAAGTCTCACGACTGTCACGTGTTGATGACCCAGATACTTCCCGTTGCGATCCGAGGGATAATGGACGAGCACGTCCGTGAGACGTTGTTTGGCCTCTGCAACTTCTTTGACGTCATCTCGAGGAAATCTATCGGCTTGAAGCAGCTCGACGCGCTGCAAGAAGAGATCGTCGTGATACTGTGCGAGCTTGAGATTTACTTCCCGCCCGCGTTCTTTGATATCATGGTGCATCTGCTCGTCCATCTCGTGGATGACATCATTCATCTCGGTCCGACATTCCTGCACAACATGATGCCGTTCGAAAGGCTGAATGGTGTTATCAAAGGATTCGTTTGCAATAGGTCCCGTCCAGATGGAAGCATCGCCAAGGGCTTTCTGACCTACGAGTGTGTCTCATTTTGCCAGAATTATCTACGCACCGAGGAGGACGACACGGACGACCCTGTTGGTCTGCCCAAAAGGATGCACCTCGGTAGGCTTGCCGGATATGGTCACCGCGGGGGTTTTCGCGCCTTGCATGTCGGCGCGAAGGGTCGACGCCCCGACTTTGTCCGGGCACACCTCGTCGCGCTACAGCACATCGAATTGGTTGACCCTTGGGTGGAGGAGCACAAAAGCTTTGTAGAGCAGAAATTCATTGACCTAGGTCGGCCGAGGAAGAAGGGAGACGTAACAAGAGAGCACAACTCCAGCTTCACGGCTTGGTTCAAGGAAAAGCTTCACGGCCTGCAGTCGATGCCTTCTACGGAGGATGAAAAACTAATTTTTTGCATTATCACAGGGCCCCGGGCACAACATGAGGACATATCAGGCCTACGACATCAACGGATACAGATTCTACACCGAGGAAAGGGACAGGAGTAGCGAATATCAGAACTCAGGAGTAACGATGCTATCCTATGCCGATGACGAAGCCACCGTCAAGGAAAGATTCTTCGGAAGGATCGAGGAGATCTGGGAGCTCGACTATGCCGGAGAGAAGGTGCCGATGTTCCGTGTCAGATGGGCCAAGAGCGTCCAGAAAGAGGGCCGGTATTTCACCACCATGGTTATACCCGATGCCTCCGCGAAGAACGCCTCCGCAAAAAATGAGCCATGGGTACTCGCGAGCCAAGTTGACCAATGCTTCTTCATCACCGACCCTTCAAAGCCAAGCCGTGTTGTCGTGAGGAGGGGCAAGAGGAGCATCATCGGAATGGAAGGACCCGCCAACGACCAAGACTTAGAAAAGAATGGCGATCCAAAGATCGAAGAGGAATTCGACAAGTACTTCGATAAGCCGACTGCCGCGGGAAGAAGGAAGACCACCCTACCTACTAAAGGTTGTCCATTCACGAGAAGAAACCTCAACATTCCCGGCCTAAAGTATTCAACCGCGAGGAAGAAGGGCAAGAAGATTGCAAAGAGACACTAGCTCTAGCTAGCTAGCGCGGAATCGAGATCATGACATTTTGTATGGATATCGATGTGTAGTGTGACACGACGATATATATTCGTGGTTTTTTAAATAAACTAACTATATTATGATACTCGCAAATAAAGTGAGAAAAAGATGTGACATGACAATGTTTGTGTTTTTTTACTATTACAAACTATTATTTTGAAGTACCTTGTATTTGTTAGAAATTGTGAAAAAACAATTTTTTTAAAAAAAGTGTGAGGGCAACCTCCAGGGTTCGAACCCTGGATCCCCCCCCCCCCGCTGGCTGCTGCAGAGAACACTACCACTGAGCCACTGAACGATTCTTGTCATATGGCATGTGCTCGCGCTATTTGACTAAGTGTCAAATATGCCCCCCCCGGCCCATTTCCCCCCGCGCTATTTCACACTTAGGGAAATAACGCTTCGCCGGCTGTTCTCTCCTCTTCCCCTCCGGCCCATTTCCCCCCGCGCGCGCCTCGCTCTCTGCCCTAGCTAACCCTAGCCCGCCACCGCTGGAAGCCGTCGTTGCTCCGGCACCCTCGCTCCGGCCGCTGCGCCAGGGAGGTGCAGTCCCCAGGGGTGGACCACGGAGAGGACCGGCGGCGGGGCGAGGAGGAGGAGCCGCAGCAGCAACAAGGGCAGGCAGAGGAGGCGGTGAGGCCGTCTTCTGGGCGGCAGCAGCAGCCGGCGGCGTTGGCGACGAGGAAGCACCGCCTCCATCCAGCGCCTCGACTAGGAGCTGCAGTCGCTCTAGGTACTACCACCTCTGCTCCTCCTCTCCCGTCCTTGTACCTTCTCCAATGGATGCTTCGATCCGTAGCCCTAGAACAAGGATAGGAGTCAGTATTGCGCCAGCTTGTTTAGGAAGGCAAGACGAGGTCTGGGGTGAAAGGATGCGTCCGGGGGTTGGCGTTCGGCTCGGGGAGAGGTCATCAACTCAACGCCCGCCAGGTGTTCATTGAAACGTCGTTCGTCAGAGCACGGTCGGGTGAGGCTGAGAGAAACAATGCAAGATTGAAAGCTTGCCTGGGAAGTCTTGTGGGTTCCTAGGGGAGGCCAGTGGTGCGGCTGCTCGGGCAGGGGCGATCGTTGCAGCTGTCTGCAGCTGGCGGGGCAGCGGAATTCAGCCACGCTGAAGGAGAAAGCCGATGGAGTCCGTTTCTGGCTGATTGCAGACGTTTTATTTCTAATGTGTTATCTTTGTTCTTCCTGTGAGAAAAAGACCTGCAGAAGGATGTTTCCTTCCCTCCGTTTTCACAAGTTTGTTGGAGTATTCATGTGAAATTTCTGTCAGAATTTCCTATGAACCGAACAGCACAGATGCTATCCAGCCGAGGCAGTTTGTAGATTTGAAATTCGAATTCATATGGATATGGAGTGTCTTAGCTATCGGGATACTACGACGGCGAGGCACTGCAGGATGATTGGGAAGAGAAGGGTATCTGACAGTACATTTTTGCATCTCATAGACGCTTCGAGAATTGGGACACCTGGCTTGCTGGCAGTTCTCTGCAGCTTGTCACTAGTTCGATTGTTGCGTGCTTAATCTAAAAAAAGTTAGGACAGAGAAGAGTAGTACTTGGGGGAGTGCTAACTGTGGCTATCCAAATATTTTTTATTTCAGCTATAGTGACAAATGGACCCACATGTAAGAGTAGAGAAGGGTGTGAACTCACCACCAACTCAAATCTTTATAGTAGGAGAGATAATTGGATAGGGTATGTACACTGATCTTGATATTATGTTCTCCACATTGTTCTGCAACTCTTAAGATACAGAATCCTTTCATTTAGTATGGCACTATGTAAATGACAAATATTTTTCATATATTGTTTATTCTGTCACAAACAATACAAATAAAACAAGCATTGTGTGCATAAAACGGTTTTCAATATTACTGAAACATCAATTCTTTCTCCTTTGAATAAGTCTGCTGGTGTTACTACCATGGTTACAGTCATGTGTTGTTCCTCTGTATTAACATTTCAAACTACATGATGAATAGTATTTTGCTACTGCTGCTGCCTATTTCTGATTAGAGATGCATAATTAACTTGTATATGCTTTTGTAGGTTCCGCCATGGTGCGCCGCAAGATCACCACCTACGCTATGATGAGCCGACGCCCACCACCACCCCCTCTCCCTCTGACGCCGCCTCCAACGCCGCCACCTCCAGCGTCCGACGGCGAGGAGGAAGAAGTCCCCGAGGTGGACTACCCGGAGGACGAAGAGGAGAACGACCGCCTGGAGGCGGAAGTCCAGGCGGAGATCGACGACATGGAGTGGGCCATCTCGGACCCCGAGAATGAAGAACAGGCGGCCATCCACGCCTCATGGCGTTCTCCGCGGATGGAGAACAAGGAGGCGGCGCGCGACGACGAGTTGGACGGCCTACTTCTTGAGTCGGGGCTCAAGGAGTCCCGCGACCGCCACACGACGGAGGAGGGAGCGCGCGGCTTCATGGAGTTGGAGCGGCGGCGCCTCTTGGCGCTGCTCGCGGAGGACTCCGGTCGCCTCCACAAGATTGTGGAGGATGACTTCCTCCCTGCCCCCGCCGCCGCACGAGATGCTCGATCGGGCCTAGCGGCGACGAAGAAGCGCGTGAGGGCCAACGACGACGAGGCGGGCCCCTCTAGGCGCTAGAACTTTTTTTTCGTATTATGAACTGCTTATATATGATCATATGAACTGCTATGTTTTATTCTAGGCTTATGAATCCTTGCCATAGTATTTGTGATCATGCAAGCATGCTTTTGAACCTTGTCATTCCTTTCGTTGCATAACATATATACTCCATTCTAGGCTTATATATGATCGATCGTCATCCATGCTATGTTTTATTCTAGGCTTATGAATCCTTGCCATAGTATTTGTGATCATGCAAGCATGCTTTTGAACTTTGTCATTCCTTTCGTTGCATAACATATATGCAAAATAGCCTGCTACCACCGGTGGTAGCTATGCACCCACCATCCACCATTAGATCCTCTATAGGGAGCATGTGATTTTCTACCGGGAGCACAAGAATTAACAGACGGAAGGAACGGTGTTTGCATGCATATTCCCATCTCTCACCACCTCAACACACCACCCCAACACACCACACCATGCAACCTATTGGATTATCCACCCCAACTAACCACACACACACACCTACTACACCATCCACTCAACCTATCCATCCAAAGCCACCACACCAAGGAACCACCCCAACAAACCATCTCATCTCACCATCCACTCTGCAGGTTACTTGGTTAGGAGAGTGTGCATGGCAACTAGGCATGGCATGTCTTAAATCACCACCTGCTCTAGCCATCCACAGTTGCCATCCTAGGTAGACATTCAAGAGTGTGCATGGCAACTAGGCATGGCAACTAGGCATGACATGTCTCAAATCACCACCTGCTCTAGCCATCCACAGTTGCCATCCTAGGTAGCCATTCAAGAGTACTATGTGCATGCAACAAACGGAAGCATTTCATCCATTATCACCGTCATCTCCTGCTCTCTACATCGCATGCGGTAGGAATATCATGCTCATGCAATCCAAGGACTATGCATGCATGCATAGCTACCACCGGTGATAGCAAATCCGCGTTGTAACATATATACTCCATTCTAGGCTTATATATGATCGATCGTTATCCATGCTATGTTTTATTCTAGGCTTATGAATCCTTGCCATAGTATTTGTGATCATGCAAGCATGTTTTTGAACTTTGTCATTCCTTTCGTTGCATATATAACATATATACTCCATTCTAGGCTTATATATGATCGATCGTCATCCATGCTATGTTTTATTCTAGGCTTATGAATCCTTGCCATAGTATTTGTGATCATATGCAAACATGTTTTTTAACTTTATCATTCCTTTCGTTGCATAACATATATACTTCATGTCTATACAGAGATGGCAAAGTGGTACGTGGTGTACAGTGGTCGGGTTCTAGGAGTCTACGAGGAGTGGGAGGACTGCCAGGCACAGGTGACCAACTTCAGCGGCAACTGCTACAAAGGGTACAAGACAAGAGAGCTCGCGGTCTCCAAGTGGAGGAGACACGTGTGGAAGAAGAATCGGATGAAGTTCTTGATCATGGTCTCGATCTTGCTCATCGTCGTCGCCGGTGTGATCTATTCGAACTTTTTTTTCGATGTTGGACTTGCTTATATATGATCGATCGTCATCCATGCTATGTTTTATTCTAGGCTTATGAATCCTTGCCATAGTATTTGTGATCATGCAAGAATGTTTTTGCACTTTGTCATTCCTTTCGTTGCATAACATATATACTACATGTCTATAGAGAGATGGCGAAGTGGTACGTGGTGTACAGTGGTCGGGTTCCAGGAGTCTACGAGGAGTGGGAGGCCACTGCCAGGCACAGGCCGGTGACCAACTTCAGCGGCAACTGCTACAAAGGGTACAAGACAAGAGAGCTCGCGGTCTCCAAGTGGAGGAGACACGAACCGGTCTTGCTCACCATTGCGGGTGTAGTCTACTCGGTCTTTTGGTGAGATGTGTAGTGTGTGTAATGTGTAATGTGTGTAATGCATGGACTTGGGCTATATATGTTCTAACACTTCTAATATTCGGGAACTTTGTCACTATTATGGATCTAATTGTTTGTGATGATGATATATTTGTTTTATACTGCATGCTGTGTATTCTGCAGTTATATTGTATACCTATATATATTCTTGTGCATTGCTGTGTATAAATACCAGAAAATATCAGTTTTTTTTGGACCTGTACGAAATATCAGTGGCGCATATTATAGGTGTTTAGTGGCGCATAATGTATTGGTGGTGCATATATCAATATGCGCCACACATAAGACACTAATGGCGCATATGCTATATGCGCCACCAATATTCAACATATGCGTGGCGCATATTGACATGCGCCACCAATAAACTGTTATTAGTGGCATGGCAGTGGTGGCGCATCACATATGCGCCACGCATATGCCAAAATGGTGCGCCACCAATAGGCTTTTTTCCACTAGTGTTTGGTACAATGACCGGTGTTGTTGTGTCATGCTATGTATAAAGGAGAGGAGATGATGAAGTTTTTTTGAGGCTATCACCGGGGGAGAGAGAATCCTGTCACACCTGCGATCAAACTAGTGGGGAATTTGTGGCAAAATAGAGGGAATCACAGGAAACTGAGGATCTGTTAGGTGAAGAAAGTAGAGCTACAGCTAAGAGACTCTAATTTGGTTCTGCTTTCTTACTTCTCACGCACGGATACAGCCATGACATATAGTTCGGTGTTATAGCGGGTGTTTAACTGAAGGTAATTAAGTAAAACGACAACAGG
This sequence comes from Dactylis glomerata, assembly GCA_007115705.1. Taxonomy (NCBI): domain Eukaryota; kingdom Viridiplantae; phylum Streptophyta; class Magnoliopsida; order Poales; family Poaceae; genus Dactylis; species Dactylis glomerata. The sequence continues at coordinate 4,174,483 of QXEO01000551.1, forward strand.
CTGGAATTAACTGTTTACTGTCCTGAACGATTCTAGCTGTCGATCTTCACTGGAGAGGCTTGGCTTGATTTGGACCGTTGGATAACTGACGATCGTAGGTGTCTGGTAAGTGTTAGTGTGCAATGGATCAGTAATGCTGACAATGCCGCCCGCTTGAATCAGTACTTGTCCTCAAGACTGAACTGTGGAAAGGTTGATTGAATGAAACTCCGGTCCTCCAAGGTTGCGTCCTCTGGTCCGAGACTCTCCCAGTGTATTAGTAGCTGTTTGACTGGATTCTTTTTACGTTGGATCAGGCGCTGATCCAGTACTGCCATGGGTGTTGTTTTGATCTTGCCATCCGTAGTCACCATTGGAACATGTGGCAGTGGAATGGCTGTTTTGCCGACATGGCCTTTGAGCTGGATGATGTGGAAAACCGGATGAATGGTTGCGGTATCTGGGAGATGTAGTTTGTAAGCAAGTTCACCAACGCACTCCAGCACTAAGAATGGCCCATAGTACTTGGATCTGAGCTTCAGGGAACCACGGAGACCAAAGGCATTCTGACGATATGGTTGGATTTTAAGATAAACCATGTCGCCGACCTGAAATGATCGCTCAGTCCTGTTCTTGTCAGCATAAAACTTCATGCGCTGCTGGGCCTGAAGGAGATTCTCTTTCAGCCTCGCCAGGTGCTTCTCTCGGTCAGTGACCGTCAAAGTCGATGCCGGACACAGACCAGGTTGAAAATTAGATTCACCAACCATGGGAGGCGAGTACTAATAAAGTGCCTCGAATGGTGTCATTTTCAACGATGAGTGATATGACGTGTTGTACCACCACTCCGCCAGAGATAGCCACTTTGCCCATTGTTTAGGTTCCTGGAACACCATGCTACGAAGATATGCTTCCAAGCACTGGTTGACCTGCTCGGTCTGCCCATCTGTTTGAGGGTGGTATGCCATACTAAATTTGAGGGATACGCGGAAGGCCTTGAAGATATTCTGGTAGAGAGTGCTTGTGAATATCCTGTCACGGTCCGAAATAATCTCCAACGGAAAACCGTGGAGTTTGACGACGTTGTCCAGTAGTAGAGTGACAATGGTGTCCACTGTGTAGGGATGGGACACCGGAATGAAGTGAGCATATTTCGTAAGGCGATCCACAACAACCAATATGACCTCTTTACCACCAGAGTTGGGTAGAGCCTCAATGAAATCCAAAGTGATACAGGACCAAGGCTTATTAGGAGGTGTGAGTGGTTTGAGCAGGCCAGCTGGACGGACATGTTCAACCTTGACGAGCTGACAGATGGGGCACTCGGCCACAAACTTGTCAACAATTTTCTTCAAGTGAGGCCAGCAGAATATTTTCTTAATGCGCTGGTGGCTTTAGTTCCAGAGTGTCCTCCTAGTGCAGTTTGGTGAAATGTTTCTAGCAATGTCAGCTCATGTTGGTGGAACCCCCAACATAGATTTTGCTGCCATGCCTGATGATACCATCTTTAACAGTGTACTTAGGTGGATCAGTCACATCCTTTGCTATTTTCTGAAGCAGTTTGGCACTGTCTGGATCGTGAATATAGCTGAGCTTGACATCGTCGATCCATTCTGGCACACAGACAGTAAGGGCATGAGAATGAGCGTCCCTCCTGGAGAGAGCATCTGCAGCGATATTTTCCTTCCCTTTTTTATATTCAATTGTATAATCGAATTCCAATAGCTTAAGGAGGAGCTTGTGTTGTATCCCCTTTGTCAGTCTTTGTGTGGCCATGAATCGCAAGCTTTGTTGATCAGTATGAATAATCAACTTGTTGCCAAGAAGATAATGGCACCATTTCTTGAGTGCCTCTAGAATGGCTAACGCTTCTTTCTCATGGACTGATTGTGCTGTGGCTTTGGGACCAAGGCATTTGCTAAAATAAGCTAATGGTCGACCTGCTTGCATAAGAATAGCACCAATGCCAGAGCCACATGCATCAGACTTGAGGAAGAAAGGTTGGGAGAAATCTGGTAGGGCCAAAACAGGGCAAGTGGTCATTACTGTTTTTAGCTGTTGGAAGGCCTGTGTGTGTTCAGTAGTCCACTGAAACGCTTGTTTCTTTAGGAGATCATGCAGAGGTCTGCATAGTTTGCCGTACCCCTTGACAAAACGTCGGTAGTACCCAGTGAGACCGAGAAAACCCCTCAGTTTGGAAATAGTCTTTGGTTGAGGCCAATTCAGAATGGCCTGAACATTCTGCGGTTTGGTAGCCACACCAGCTCCTGAAAGAACGTGCCCTCGATACTCCACCTCTGGAATAGCAAATGTACACTTGGAATGCTTGAGGTACAGAGAGTTTTGATTCAGAATCTGCAGGACAATCTCCAAATGTTTTAGGTGATCAGACAGATTCTTGCTGTACACCAAAATGTCGTCAAAGAAAACCAGGATGAAGGATCTGAGGTGTTCCTTGAAGAGTGTGTTCATCAAGTTTTGGAACATGGCCGGAGCGTTAGTTAGCCCAAAAGGCATTACCACATATTCGTAGTGCCCCATGTGAGGTTTGAAGGCCATTTTAGGGATATCTGCAGTATTCATGCGGATCTGGTGATATCCGAACCTTAGGTCTAGTTTTGTGAAAATTGTTGCGCCGTGTAATTCATCGAGGAGATCTTCGATGACTGGCATGGGAAACTTGTTTTTAATAGTGATCGAGTTGAGTAATCTATAGTCGTTACAGAGGCACCAGCTACCATCTCTTTTTCTGACCATTACGGCAGGAGAGGACAATGGGCTCAAACTGGCATGAATCTCTGAGTTTTTCAGCATCTTCATGATAATTTCCTCCATGGCTACTTTCTGCATGTGAGGCACGCGATAGGGACGCAAGTTTGGTGGCTGGGCACCTGGGACCAATGGTATAGCATGGTCACAGTCTCTGTGTGCTGGGAGGGAATCAGGCTCTACAAATAGTCCAGGGAACTTTTCTAGAAGGTGAGCTACTGCAGGATGCAGTTGTGCAGGTGCACTGTTGTCTATCTCTTCTAGTGCATGGACTTGTATAGGGCACCCCAATATAGATTTACACATGAGCTTTTGAACACTTTTATGTTGCAGGAGGTTCTCCATTGGAACTTTGGTGTGATCAGTCAGTACAACTTGCTTGCCTTTGCTAGTTACTGTCAATAACCTGGGAGGGAGGTGTAGTGTAACTGGGCTAACTATGTACATCCAGTCAATACCCAATATGATGTCATATGTCTGCAAGGCAATAATGTGAAAAGCATTTTGAAATGCATGGCCTTGGACTTGATAGCAAAGTTCGGGAACTGTAAATTGGGATAACAGGTGTCCCCCACCAGCAATTGCAATTTTCCGGACAGGTACAGGTTTGAGAGTGCAGTTGCTCTTGATGGATAAACTATAGTCCATGAATGTGTGGGAACTGCCACTATCCACTAATGCCACTGCCTGATGACCGCCAATATTCAGAATCAAGGAGAATGTTGCAGTGCTAGCAGTTCCTTCTGTTGCGCATTAGTTCAGATCTTGCTGGAGCATGATCAGGCGTATTGGGTGCAGTGTGAAATGTCTGCTCAGTAGTTGGGGTTGGTTCAAAATCAATAGGTTCCACAGAATCCTCATCAATCTCTTGCATAATGTGTAATGTGCGTCCTTGACGACATCGGTGCTCTCTGTTCCATGGTTCCTTACAGTACCAGCATTGCCTTGTTGGTCTATCTTGTGTGATAGCAGAAGGGTGCCCTTTCTCCACATGCGGAATTTGCACTGGCTTAGGTGGAATTTTGAAGGAGGTCTGTGGAAATTGATTTCTTGGGCGTGGTGTGAAGCTCTGATAATAAGCTTTCTTGGCAAAAGCTGCATTCTCATAGACCTTTGCATACCAGTATGCTTCCAATATGCCTCTAGGCCTCTGACCACTAACATCATGTTTGATGTCAGCACGTAATCCTCCAATAAAACAGCTCATCAGAAAAGCTTCCTGAAGATATGGATGGTCTCTGCGAACGAGTTGAACACATTCTTCAAATTTGTCAATGTACTGACTGACTGATGCAGTTTGCTGGATGTTTTTTAATGATTCCACTGCCTCGTGGGCATTTGCCTGTGTAAATCGGTCTGCTATCATCTGGCAAAATTGTTGCCAAGTTACCATTTGCCAGGGAATATAGATGTTCTTCAACCATACGTTGGCTCGCCCATAGAAATGTCCAGTTGCGATGTTTACCCACTGGTCATAAGGTGTGCCACACATATCAAAAAATTTCTCACATTGTTGAAGCCACCCAATAGGATCCTCACCCGCAAACAGAGGAATTTCCAGTCTAGGCCCTTTCAGAACTGCATCTGCATAATAAGAGACACCCCCTTGTTGTTGCACTTGTTCATTCCTGTCATATTCAGTCTGCTGTATCTTGGGGTATGATGAATTCTGTGGTGAATTACCAGGTAAAGGAAGATACTGACCAGTGACTGGGTTGTAGTTAGGTGGGAATTGGCCAAGATTTTGTGGAGGCCAAATTCCAGGATTAGGTGGTCGAGGTTGTTGTTCAAATGTTTGAGGTGGAGGCTGATTTATGGGAGGAATCATAAAGTGTTGTGGGATCTACAAGCCATTGGACTGAGTAACAAATGATTGATGAGGAACGTAGTTATTCCTAGTGGTTGCACAAGATAAACTATCTATGAATACAGCTGATGTTGCCATCGGTACTATTCCTTGCTGCTGAACTGTAGTAACAAACGTGTCGGCTGCTCGTGTGCCTTGCCAGGTCGTTGGCACAGGATGAACAGGTACACCTACTGATGTTGTTTGAAAGCTAGCAGGAACAGAATTAGTGAATGTGATACCTTGGGTTTGGCGTGATGGAGCAGTCCCTGTGGGAGAAATTGTCAGATACTTCTGCAGTATTCCATCGAGAGCACTCAGAGTCACCATGTTGCTCTTAATTTCTTCGATTCCTCTTGCCGAATGATGGAGGGATGTAATTTTTTCCCAAATCTCAGCCATTGATGTCTACGCACGCGTCTGTTCTTGTAGACAGTGTTGGGCCTCCAAGTGCAGAGGTTTGTAGAGCAGCAGCAAGTTTCCCTTAAGTGGATCACCCAAGGTTTATCGAACTTAGGGAGGAAGAGGTCAAAGCTATCCCTCTCAAGCAAACCTGCAATTACGATACAGAAAGTCTCTTGTGTCCCCAACACACCCAATACACTTATCAGATGTATATGTGCACTAGTTCGGCGAAGAGATAGTGAAATACAAGTAGTTGTCATGATTATAAGTAGCAAATGTGATCTGAAATAAAAATGGCAGCAAGCAAACATGTAACAAAATAGGAAGTAAACGGTGTGCAAAGTTTGGAAACAAGGCCTAGGGATCATACTTTCACTAGTGGACACACTCTCAACAAATATAACATAATTGAACCAATAGATACTATCATCCATATGCAACTCAAAACAATTCTCCAATGGAAAACGAACACTAATCATGCGTAGGGCTACGAAGCACTCCTCAAAGTCCGTATATACCCAAACTAGATTGTCCCACACTATCACCATGAACGCACTAGATGGTTCCAACAAACACCAACAATTCATAGAGACATTAACCAAAAAGATACACATGATGCACACACTAGTCACCTTTACACCATGATACGAGGTATCTCCGGAGAGTATAATAATTAAGCATAGGAGTAGCATAATATCTGAATAATAACATCTACCAATTCAACTAGATACAAAGCTCACGATCATATAAAGATCACATCATGGGAGAGAGAGGTGAACCACATAGCTACCGGTAGAGCCCTCAGCCCCGGGGGAGAACTACTCCCTCCTCATCATAGGAGACAGCAAAGGTTGATGGAGATGGCGGTGAGGTCGATGGAGACGGCGGAGACGGCGATGGAGACCGATGGAGATGGCTCCGGGAGCACTTTCCCGTCCCGGCAGGGTCCAGAACAGAGACTTCTGTCCCCCGAAATTCGTCGGTGGTGGCGGCGGAGCTGCGGAACTCTTTCTAGAAAATTTGCTGACTCCCTTAGGGTTTTCCGTCCTGAGGCTTTATATAGGCGAAGGGGCGTCGTCAGGGGGCTGCCAGGGCGCCCTCACAATGGATGGGCGCGGCCAGGGGCTGGGCCGCCCCCCCTGTTGTGTGGGCGACCTCTGGCCCCCTCCGGCTCTCTTTCGGTCTTCGGTACTCTTCCGGGAAAAATAAGACTTCTGGACCTTGTTTCGTCCAATTCCGAGAATATTTCCTTTGTAGCTTTTCTGAAACACAAAAATAGCAGAAAACAGGGAACAGGCACTATGGCATATTGTCAATAGGTTAGTTCCGGAAATCGCATAAAAATGCCACGAAGTGTAACGAAACACAAGGCAAATGGTGTAAAAACAAGCATGGAGCATCAAAAATTATAGATACGTTTGAGACGTATCAGCATCCCCAAGCTTAACTCCTGCTCGTCCTCGAGTAGGTAAGTGATAACAAAAGAATAATTTTTGAGGTGACATGCACCATCACAACTTTGATCATATAGGTAAAGCATTGAGTGCTGAGATCAAAGAACTTAAAACATGGGCATGAAAGACATAATCTTGATAATAGAAACTTAGAAACCATGTTATAACATGAAAAAGAACACAAATGAAAGATCATAAAAAATGAAACAATGAAAGCCAACCATGTGTTCAAATTATATGGAAAAACATAGCAAATAGTTTTCAGCTTGTCCCTCAAGTTTAAGAGGGCGACTAGATACAAATAATTTAAGAACAAGTGAAACCAACATCATGAATCAATCAATGATAAACTTTGGGACAATGCACATTATACTCAGAATGACAACTATGCTCTCTTAAAGGTGCATAAAGATAGAAGGTGGTGACTCAACATAAAAGTAAAAGAAAGGCCCTTCGCAGAGGGAAGCAGTGATTGCAAGTTTTATAAACCTTCAAAAATTATGGTACTTACCGGCTTTGAGCTCTCATTGCCCCCATCATAAGCATCTTGAATGGTTAAAGTTAATGTGAGAACACTTATGTTGCATATGCTTCAAAAATCATAAGTTGAAAACCTCGTGTCCCGTGAATACGAGTACCCAAACCTCATGCTACTTTACTTAGAGTCCCAAGCAAGCTCTTATCATTGTAAGTATACACGTATCATCGAGAACCGCCAACGGGGTACCTCCGTGCCCGATGACATGGAACAAGCCCACATCAAAATGACAGGACAAGCAGACAATGAACACCTCGACATCTCTTTTATTTACCATTTGTATAGCTTTTTATTTTGAGATGCGTCGTCGAATGTCCACTATGGGCATGCTGCAAATTTCCACCATGAATTATGCATGGCTTAGATTGGCGGCCCAGGCGTTTCTCTAACACATATACAAACTCCATGATCCCACAAGATTCCCAATTCATTTCACACCGCGAGTATCTATAAACAAAAGATCACGATATCAACTCAAATAAGAAGTGCAATGTTGAAAGCTTGCCCCATGATGGCATGGCTGGGCTAATTCGCAACTTATAACTTGCAAGCATAACAACTCAACATAAGAGACCACAATGTCAAAATTTTAAAGCGAGAAAAGTAAAGTGTGCCATCCGGTTCGTAAGAGCTTTACTGACCAACTTTCGCATAACACCAAAAAGAGTTTAATTTGAAGGATAGATAAAAGCAAGTCAAATGTACTTTGGAATAGCAAATTGCTAATAGGTATGTATGGTGGACTGATACGTCTCCAACGTATCTATAATTTTTGATGCTCCATGCTTGTTTTTACACCATTTGCCTAATGTTTTGTTACACTTCGTGGCACTTTTATGCATTTTCCGGAACTAACCTATTAACAAGTTGCCACAGTGCCAGTTCCCTGTTTTTGTGTTTCAGAAGTGATACACAGGAAATATTCTCGGAATTGGACGAAACAAGTTCCTGAAGTCTTATTTTGTCCGGGAGCTTCCAGAGATCCGGAGGAGAGTAGGAGAGGGGCCACAGGCCAGGCTCACACCAGGCTGGCGCGGCCCAGGCCCTGGCCGCGCCGCCATGGTGTGAGGGGGCCTGGGGCCACCTCTGACATCGCCCCTTCGCCTATAAAGATCTCCCGACGGGAAAAACCTAAGTACCCGATCACTTTTCCAGAACACATCGCGATCCGCCGCCGCCGTCGACCCGAAGATCGGAAGGGTCCAGAAGCTCTTCCCGGCACCCTGCCGGAGAGGGGAATCACCACCGGAGGTCTTCTTCATCGCCATGCTTGCCTCCGGAGCAATGAGTTAGTAGTCTACCTTGGACTATGGGTCCATAGCAGTATCTAGATAGTTGTCTTCTCCACCATGTGCTTCATATTTAGATCTCATGAGCTGCCCTACATGATTGAGATCACCGTTATGTAATTATACATGTTTGGTTTATTGGGATCCGATAAATATTGGCGTTATGATTGAGTTCCTATACTGAAATATATCTTATGTTATCTCTATGTTGTTTATGATCTTGCATGCTCTCCGTTGTTAGTAGCTATCTTGGCCGAGTAGTTGCTAGTGACTCTAAGAGGGGGTATTTATGCTCGATAGTGGGTTCATGCCTCTATTTAACCTGGGGGAGTGACAGAAACCTCTAAGGTTGTAGATGTGCTGTTGCTACTAGGGAGAAAACAACATTCATATGCTCAAGGGGATATGCTTTGTTTACATTACACACTTTGCTTAATGCAATTATCTGTTGTTCGCAACTTAATACTTGTGGAGTTCTCGGATTGATTCGCCACAAGTGGATTATTAGTCATAGATGCAGTTGGATGGTGGTCTATGTATTTTGTTGTAATGCCCAGAGTAAATCTCGTAGTGATCTTCTTGACATATCACGTTTATCTTTATTCTATCAATTGCCCAACTGTAATTTGTTTACCCAGCATGTGTTATTTATCTTATGGAGAGACACCACTAGTGAACTGTGGACCCCGGGCCTATTTCCATCATATTGCTATCACCTGTTTACTTTACTCGCACTGTTTACTTTACTCGCATACTTCTACTGTTTTCCACTCGATACGCTCATAACCTTTGTTTCAAGCAAACCGGTGAGATTGACAACCTCATCGCAAGTTGGGAACAAAGTACTTGGTTGTGTTGTGTGCAGGTTCCACATTGCAGCTAGCAAGAAAAGCTTGGATGAGGCACCGTATATAAATTGTCCGAAGCTGTCGCAAACTAGCAAGCATCACCTTCAGTCGTAATTGTCTGCTCTTCTCCTGAACGATAAACCTTGGTTTCTTAACTGAGGGAAAACAAGCTGCTATACTCATCACACCTTCCTCTTGGGGTTCCCAACTGGCCGGTTATTTACTTCATCAACTTGGCATCATCAAGCTTCTTTTCTGGCGCCGTTGTCGGGGAAGAGTGGAAGACTTCTGCGAGGGGAGTTTTCGCACGCACATCCTTTACTTTGTTATTGTTTTGCTTTACTTTATTTATTTTACCTGCATCGTTTTATATCAAAAACCCAAAAAAATTAGAATCCTTGGTAGTTGTTTATTATGTCTAGTTCAGTTGCTATTACTATGTCGCCCGAGGACATGATTTTTACTTTTAAACAGAAGGATGAGGAAAGTTTTAAAGAAGCTTGGTCTAGAATTTATGATTGGCATGGAAAAACTGAACCTAAAATGACCTTGAGTTTGCTTCTTAGTAGCTTTTACTTTGGACTTGCTCTTCGTTATAGATATGCTTTGGATGCTACTGCAGAAGGAGATTTCCTTCATTGTGATGGAGATCAAGCCTTCAATATTATAAAAAAGTTGATTACAATTTATAGCATGCCAACCTATTTTGATTCCTCTCTTGTGTGCATTTTTGATAGACTTGATACTCTTTAGACTCGCACTGCTAGTTTGAATTCTTGCTACAATACTTTGCACCAGCATTTTGATTATGTGCCAACAAATTCTGAACCTTCGAGTTGGTATCCTACGATAAAAATCACCATTAGTGGTGAAACTTTTCATGCTCGTTGTGATATTATGTCTGAATTTTGTCTCATGCCAAAGGATGTTTATGAATCTTTGAGCCTTTGGAAGCTTTCTAAGGGGGGGGAAGAAATTTCTCTTACTAACAATGCCACTATATTTCCCATTGGAATAGCTGAAGGAGTTTTTACAAAAGTCCTAGGAAAAATGATATCTACTCATTATCTTGTTATTGAATGTGTACGAAAAGGACAAATCAAACTCGGAAGATCCCTCCTGAAGCTCCTGGGCGTCGTCATTGATGTGGGAAAAGGCAATATAAGATTTATCTCTCCACCTTGCAATAGCCATGTCTTTCCTAGAGTCAAGAGCAAAGGTAAGAAAGGAAGACGTAAGGCACCCACTGATCCTAGCACTTCATCACTTGAAAATACTTAATTCGCAATTTTCTGCGCCTAGCTCAAAGGCGTTAAAGAAAAGCACTCTTGAGAGATAAACCAATGTTTTATTTTCAGTACTTTTTCTTTTATTTGAGTCTTGGAAGTTATTACTACTGTAATGACTGCTCCTTATCTTGTTTATTTCGTTTTTGTGCCAAGAGAAGCCTCTAATTCGAGTGAGGTAAAGATTTGGGGATGTTGCTGTCCTGAAACTGTTTTCGGTGCTGCACCGTAAAAATTCGTATAAATTCTCTGTATATCTTTTGGACCTGCGATTTCTTGTGCATATGCCCCAGGTTATATCCAAACTTTTTTTATTTGAACACTTTTTGATTTGAGCAACATAAAACCCCTCAAAAATTCGGCATTTGTCAGCTGTTCTGTTTTGACAGATTTCTGCCAATATTTGTGTTTGCCGCTTTATTGCTTTCTTTTGAGTTCTTTTGATCACGGAACTTTTGGGGTAGTTGCTACAGTAGTATTTGCTATATATGTGGTGGTTTTGAGTTGAAACCTGAAGCAAAAAAGAGGTTGATTATATGTTATGTTTGCACTAATGTTGCTAATAGAATTGTGTTTAGTTTTGTATGAAGGAAGTTTTCAAGTGTAGGGATTGGAGAATGATGAGATGAGTTGAAGAATGGACAAAAGCTCAAGCTTGGGGATGCCCATGCATCACCCCAAGAAATATCCAAGAAGTACAAGCGTCAAAGCTTGGGGATGCCCCCGAGGCACCCCTTCTTCATCGGCAAAAATCAGGTCACCTTTCAAAACACTATATTTTTATTGCTTCATGCACTATGTGTTTTTCTTGGAGCATCAGTTGTTTTAGTTAGTTTTGTTTTGTTTTCTGCAATAAATGGTTGGACCCCAACAAATTTCCTTTGGAGGAGATGTACTCGTTTTCATTTGCCAAGAACACTCTGTTTTTCATTCTTACAATTTCACCGGGTGTTCTTCTTTTTCCGCTACTGCTTTTGGTTTTTGTTTTCGCCTTGATTTGCGTTCAGACCCTTTCATATCTTTTCATCAAGATGTATTTTTGCCTCTAATCTTTATTGGTTTTCATCAAAAGAGGTGTTTATAAAAATTTCAAATGGTGTTGGAAAAGAGAAAAAGCTTTGTGCAAAAAAGTGGTACAAGAAGGAGCTTGTATAGACTGCGGCTTAGGCTTTTTCATGTCATGCTTGATGTCTTTTTAATAGTATGCTTAGTGGTTTTGCTGTAGCATGACTTGTCTCAAACAATTGAGATTGCTTAATGAGCCTTTAAAAAAATCATGCGTTGTTTTTAATTATTTGGAAGCATTATTTTGGTTTTCTCCTTGATGCTTTATTTGGGTTGACTTGGCGCATGCTCACACATGTTAGACTCTTACAAAGTCGCCAATAGCCTCTATGATCATTTAGTTTTTGACTTTTTATGCCATCTTATGCTTCTATTAATGTCGCTTTGTCGCCTTGCATGATTATGGCCATTATTGCTCTCTTAGTTGGTCGCTCCCAGTCTTTTGCTAGCCCTCGCCTTGTACTGAGTATGAGCTCTACTCGTGCATCCAACTCCTAAAAGCCAAAGTCTTCCAAAGTGTCCACCATACATACCTACTAGCAATTTGTTATTCCAAGTAAATTTGACTTGCTTTTATTTTCTCTTCAAATTAAACTCTTACCAGTGTTATGCGAAATTCGGTCAGTAAAGCTCTCACGAACCGGAAGGCACACTTTACTTTTTCCTGTTCTAAAAAATTTGACATTGTGGTCTCTTATGTTGAGTTGTTATGCTTGCAAGTTGTAAGTTGGATTCTAGCCCATCCATGCTGTCATGGGGCAAGCTTTCAACATTGCACTTCTTATTTGAGTTGATATCGTGATCTTTTGTCTATGGATGCCCACGGTGTGAAATGAATTGGGAATCTTGTGGGGATCATGGAGTTTGTATATGTGTTAGGGAAACGCCGGGCCGCTAATCTAAGCCATGCATAATTCATGGTGGAAATTTGCAGCATACCCATGGTGAACATTCGATGACGCATCTCACAATAAAAAGCTAAACAAATGGCAAATAAAAGAGATGTTGAGGTGTTCATTGTCTGCTTGTCCTGTCATTTTGATGTGGGCTTGTTCCATGTCATCGGGCACGGAGGTACCCCATTGGCGGTTCTCAATGATATGCATATATTTACAGTGACAAGAGCCTTGCTTGGGACTCTAAGTAAAGTAGCATGAGGTTTGGGTACTTGTATTCACGGGACACGAGGTTTTCAACTTATGATTTGTCAAGCATATGCATCATAATTGTTCTCACATTAACTTTAACCATTCAAGATGCTTATGATGGGGGCAATGAGAGCTCAAAGCCGGTAAGTACCATAATTTTTGAAGGTTATAAAACTTGCAATCACTGCTTCCCTCTCCGAAGGGCCTTTCTTCTACTTTTATGTTGAGTCACCACCTTCTATCTTCATGCACCATTAAGAGAGCATAGTTGTCATTCTTAGTATAATGTGCATTGTCCCAAAGTTTTCATTGATTGATTCATATTGTTGGTTTCACTTGTTCTAAAATTATTTGTATCTAGTCGCCCTCTTAAACTTGAAGGTGTCCTATACATTTATGTTTTGCTCTCTTTGAAGGACAAGCTTAAAACCATTTGTATGTTTTTCCTTATGATTTGAACACACGTTTGACTTTCATTGTTTCATTTTCATGATCTTTTGTTTGTGTTCATTTGCATGTTTACAACATGGTTGCTAAGTTTCTATTGTCAAGATTATATCTTTCATGCCCATGTTTTAAGTTCTTATGATCCCAGCTCACAAATGCTTACATATATGATCAAGATTGTGTAGGTGCATGTCACCTCAAAAATTATTCTTTTGTTATCACTTACCTACTCGAGGGCGAGCAGGAGTTAAGCTTGGGGATGCTTGATACGTCTCCAACGTATCTATAATTTTTGATGCTCCATGCTTGTTTTTACACCATTTCCCTAATGTTTCGTTACACTTCGTGGCACTTTTATGCATTTTCCGGAACTAACCTATTAACAAGTTGCCACAGTGCCAGTTCCCTGTTTTCTGCTGTTTTGTGTTTTAGAAGTGATACACAAGAAATATTCTCGGAATTGGACGAAACAAGTTCCTGAAGTCTTATTTTGTCCGGGAGCTTCCAGAGATCCAGAGGAGAGTAGGAGAGGGGCCACAGGCCAGGCTCACACCAGGCTGGCGCGGCCTAGGCCCTGGCCGCGCCGCCATGGTGTGAGGGGGCCTAGGGCCACCTCTGACATCGCCCCTTCGCCTATAAAGACCCCCCGACAGGAAAAACCTATGTACCCGATCACTTTTCCAGAACACATCGCGATCCGCCGCCGCCGTCGACCCGAAGATCGGGAGGGTCCAGAAGCTCTTCCCAGCACCCTGCCGGAGAGGGGAATCACCACCGGAGGTCTTCTTCATCGCCATGCTTGCCTCTGGAGCGATGAGTGAGTAGTCTACCTTGGACTATGGGTCCATAGCAGTAGCTAGATGGTTGTCTTCTCCACCATGTTCTTCATGTTTAGATCTCATGAGCTGCCCTACATGATTGAGATCACCGTTATGTAATTCTACATGTTTGGTTTGTTGGGATCCGATGAATATTGGCGTTATGATTGAGTTGCTATACTGAAATATATCTTATGTTATCTCTATGTTGTTTATGATCTTGCATGCTCTCCGTTGTTAGTAGCTATCTTGGCCGAGTAGTTGCTAGTGACTCCAAGAGGGGGTATTTATGCTCGATAGTGGGTTCATGCCTCTATTTAACCTGGGGGAGTGACAGAAACCTCTAAGGTTGTAGATGTGCTGTTGCTACTAGGGAGAAAACAACATTCATATGCTCAAGGGCATATGCTTTGTTTACATTACACACTTTTCTTAATGCAATTATCTGTTGTTCGCAACTTAATACTTATAAAGTTCTCGGATTGATTCGCCACAAGTGGATTATTAGTCATAGATGCAGTTGGATGGCGGTCTATGTATTTTGTTGTAATGCCCAGAGTAAATCTCGTAGTGATCTTCTTGACATATCACGTTTATCTTTATTCTATCAATTGCCCAACTGTAATTTGTTTACCCAGCATGTGTTATTTATCTTATGGAGAGACACCACCAGTGAACTATGGACCCCGGTCCTATTTCCATCATATTGCTATCATCTGTTTACTTTACTCGCACTGTTTACTTTACTCGCATACTTCTACTGTTTTCCACTCGATACGCTCATAACCTTTGTTTCAAGCAAACCGGTGAGATTGACAACCTCATCGCAAGTTGGGAACAAAGTACTTAGTTGTGTTGTGTGCAGGTTCCGCGTTGCAGCTAGTAAGCAAAGCTTGGACGAGGCGCCATATATAAATTGTCCGAAGCTGTCGCAAACTAGCAAGCATCACCTTCAGTCGTAATTGTCTGCTCTTCTCCTGAACGATAAACCTTGGTTTCTTAACTGAGGGAAAACAAGCTGCTATACTCATCACACCTTCCTCTTGGGGTTCCCAACTGGCCGGTTATTTACTTCATCAACTTGGCATCATCATGGACACTTTGGAACAACTTGGTTTTTAGGAGTTGGATGCACGAGTAGAGCTCATACTCAGTACAAAATGAAGGCTAGCAAAAGACTGGGAGCGACCAACTAAGAGAGCAATAACGGACGTAATCATGCAGAGCGACAGAGCGACATTAAAAGAAGCATAAGATGGCATCAAAAGTCAAAAACTAAATGATCATAGAGGAAATGGTGACTTTGTATGAGTCAAACATGTGTGAGCATGCGCCAAGTCAACCCAAATAAAGCATCAAAGGAGTAAACCAAAATAATGCTTCCAAACGATAAAAACAACGCATGATTTTTTCAAAGGCTCATTAAGCAATCTCAGTTATTTGAGACAAGTCATGCTACAACAAAACCACTAAGCATACTATCAAAAAGACATCAAGCACGACATGCAAAAGCCTAGGCCGCAGTCTACACAAGCTCCTTCTTGTACCACTTTTTTGCATAAATCTTTTTCTCTTTTCCAACACCATTCGAACTTTTTATAGACAACTCTTTTGATGAAAACCAACATGGACCACAGGTCAAAATACACCTTGATGAAAAGATATAACAAGATCTGAACACAAATCAAGGTAAAAAACAAAAGCTAAACGCAGTAGCAGAAAAAGAGAACACTCATTGAACGAAAAGAGTGAAAACTAGAGTGTTCTTGGCAATGAAAAACGAAGTTCCTCTCCTCCAAAAAGAACATGATGTGATCCAACCATTTATTGCAGCAAACAAAACAAAATAAAACTGAAAGCAAAAGTAAAGACACTCCAAGAAAAACGCATAATGCATGAAGCAATAAAAATATAGTGTCTTGAAAGGTGACCTGATTTTTGCCGATGAAGAAGGGGGTGCCTCGGGGGCATCCCCAAGCTTTGACCCTTGTACTTCTTGAATATTTCTTGGGGTGATGCATGGGCATCCCCAAGCTTGAGCTTTTGTCCATTCTTCAACTCATCTCATCATTCTCCAATCCCTACACTTGAAAACTTCCTTCATACAAAACTAAACACAATTCTATTAGCAACGTTAGCATAAACATAATAATGAATCAACCCTTTTCAGTTCAGATTTCAACACAAAACTACCACAAATATAGCATATACTACTATATCAACTTCCCCAAAAGTTCCATGATCAAAAGAACTCAAAAAGAAAGCGATCGAGAGGCAAACAAAAATAGTGGCAGAAATCTGTCAAAACAGAACAGCTGATAAAGGTCGATTTTTTAGAGGGATTTCTGTTGCTCAAATCAAAAAGTGTTCAACTAGTGAAAGTTTGGATATAATCTGGGGCATATGTACAAGAAATCGCAGGTCCAAAAGTTATACATAGAATTTTCACGAATTTTTACGGTGCAGCACCAAAATCTGTTTTAGGACAGCAACCTCCCCAAATCTTACCTCACTCAAATTAGAGGCTTCTCTTGGCACAACAACGAAATAAAAAAAGATAAGAAGCAGTTATTACAGTAGTAATAACTTCCAAGACTCAAATAAAAGAAAAAGTACTGAAAATAAACAATGGGTTATCTCCCAAGAGTGCTTTTCTTTAACACCTTTGAGCTAGGCGCAGTAATTTGCAAAGATGCTCATGTGGGCGCCATATAAGAGCTTGAGGCAAAGGCGCCATATAGGAACTTAAAGCAATAAAGAGCATCAAAAAGCAAGTATGGAACACATTTAAATCTAAACCACTTCCTATGAAAAATAGTCTTGTAAAGAGACAAGTCATAAAAGCGCAAAGCAAAAAGCATAGGAAGGCAAAACAAGTACAACTTCAAGAGTTGCAACATAAAGAGGGGAAACTCAATATTGTTGAGATCCATCAAACCATGTTTCCCTCTCTCATAATTACTTTCAGTAGCATCATGAATAGAATTAACAATATAACTATCACATAAAGCTTCCCTATCATGAGCCACATGCGTAAAAGAATTAATACTCCCCACATGAACAATCGTAGTAGGAGCAGATTCAACAGAATAATTATTCTCATCACCATAATCATAAAAAACAGGAGAAATATTGTAATCATAACTATTTTTCTCCTCAAAAGTAGGTGAACTGAAAATATTATACTCATCATCATAACCATCATAAACCAGAGGTTTAGTATCATCACAAGCTAGAGAACAACTATTTCACAAAGCATACTCATCAAACATATCATCATAAGAAGGAACATGGATAGTACTAATGGTACAACAATTATTAACCTTAGAATTGGTACCAAAAAGATTTTCAATATCAAAAGTAGAGTGCTTTTCCCAATCCTGATCACTAACATAGGTAACATGCATGAGAACATCATCCCAATCAGAATTAGCAAAATCTATAGCAGGATCATAACGCTTAGGGGAAGATACCATGTCCTCTCGCCTCTTACTCCTCTTCTTCTTCTTCTTCTTCATACTCTTCTTACTCTCTCCTTTAGGAGGGAGAGACTTGAAGGGCATCTTCTCCACATATTCTTGTTTGCTGACAGAAACAACAGAAGAAACTTTGGAGGATTCCTCCTCTCTGTTAATAAGATCGAAACATATATTAGTCCTATCATAGCTTGGCAAACCATCATATTTTATAAGATTTTGTAAGTAAGTATTTGTGAGGCAATCTTTAGCACAATAGAGACGACAACCACGAAGGATGCTATTAATATCAACATCTCTCATATCAACCAAAGAAATCTTTCTAGATATCTCTTCACAATTTAAAAACAAAGTAAGCTCATCATGCTGATTGAGAGTAATCTTATCATCACAATACAAATCTGCGGTACTCGTTCGATTAATTGGGCATTGAAAATTAAAGTGACCCGTTTTACCGCAAAATTCACAAAGAAAAGGATAAAGCTCACAAACCCTTTCACCAAGCTCATCTAGATCCCTGAGCCACGTATTGGTTTCTTCATTCCCGTGGGTGATGCAATAATCTTCCTTGTTGTGACTCTGTTCACAAGGTCTATATATTCCACAAAAATTAACATGCTTATAAGAAATAGGACTTTTAGAAGTTTGAGCATGTTTATTGCAATCATCAACAATAATATCACTTTCTATGCAAGTGTCCTTAAAAGGTTCATGATACACGTCCCCATTTCCTTTAGGAACATTCATATGGGAAGCAAAGGCTTTAAATCAATCAACCATAATTTGAGGATCAAGACCATATTTAGCACTAAGCTCTTGAAAATCAGCAGTTTCAGCGAAAGACTTAATGCAATCAAACTCGTAATTCATACCTGATCCTTTACCTTTGTCGCTATCCCAACCTTCAATATTGTTTTGAATTGTTTCAAGCAGACCCCACTTGGTGTCGACATCCTTGCTTGTGAAAGACCCATCAAAGCATGCATCTAGATAGTCCTTGTAATATCCTGAAAGCCTTGCATAAAAATTATTTATAACAATATTACGGGGAAGATCATGAATAGGACATTTATGCATTAGTAACTTCAATCTTCCCCATGCTTGGGCAATGCTTTCTCCCTCATGCAGATGGAAATTTTAAATGTAATTTCTATCTTTATAAACCTCACTAGAAGGATAGAATTTAGAATAAAAGAGAGGTACAATTTCCTCCCACTCAACCGGTCGGCCATCCTTCAGTGCTTTATACCATTCCGCAGCTCTGTCCTTCAGTGATAAAGAAAATAGCTTCCTCTTAACTTGGTTCATTGAAATACCTGCACACTGGAACAACTCGCATAATTCATGTATAAAGAGCAAATGATCACCAGGATGGACAGTTCCATCTCCTAAATAGCAGTTATTCATAGCACGATCAACAATTTTCATAGGTATTTTAAAAGGATGAGGAGCACAAGCATCATTAGAAACATCACATATGGGAGATAAAATATCATCAAAGCAAACTTCCTCCACTAAAGCTAGGGAACTAAAAATATCATGCTTAACAAAACCAGCTTCCCCAAGCTTGGACTTTTCCATAGCATTAGCAATAACGGGATTCAAAGCATTCGTACTAATAACATTGCTATGCGAAATAAGCTCCAAAGGTTTTTCAATTTTCTCTTCAAATCTAAACTCAGAAAAAAGACTAAAGAACTCTTTATTTTCCATTAAGCCTAACTAGTGAAAATAAAAATAAGAAACAAAAAGATATAATTGCAGAATCTAAAGGAAATAACTCCGAGCACTCACACAGGAGGATGCGAGTATCTTTTACCTTACCTCCCCGGCAACAGCGCTAGAAAATAGCTTGATGTCTACGCACGCGTCTGTTCTTATAGACAGTGTTGGGCCTCCAAGTGCAGAGGTTTGTAGAGCAGCAGCAAGTTTCCCTTAAGTGGATCACCCAAGGTTTATCGAACTCAGGGAGGAAGAGGTCAAAGCTATCCCTCTCAAGCAACCCTGCAATTATGATACAGAAAGTCTCTTGTGTCCCCAACACACCCAATACACTTGTCAGATGTATAGGTGCACTAGTTCGGCGAAGAGATAGTGAAATACAAGTAGTTGTGATGATTATAAGTAGCAAATGTGATCTGAAATAAAAATGGCAGCAAGCAAATATGTAACAAAACAGGAAGTAAACGGTGTGCAAAGCTTGGAAACAAGGCCTAGGGATCATACTTTCACTAGTGGACACACTCTCAACAAATATAACATAATTGAACCAATAGATACTATCATCCATATGCAACTCAAAACAATTCTCCAATGGAAAACGAACACTAATCATGCGTAGAGCTACGAAGCACTCCTCAAAGTCCGTATGTACCCAAACTAGATTGTCCCACACTATCACCATGAACGCACTAGATGGTTCCAACAAACACCAACAATTCATAGAGACATTAACCAAAAAGATACACATGATGCACACACTAGTCACCTTTACACCATGATACGAGGTATCTCCGGAGAGTATAATAATTAAACATAGGAGTAGCATAATATCTGAATAATAACATCTACCAATTCAACTAGATACAAAGCTCACGATCACATAAAGATCACATCATGGGAGAGAGAGGTGAACCACATAGCTACCGGTAGAGCCCTCAGCTCCGGGGGAAAACTACTCCCTCCTCATCATAGGAGACAACAAGGTTGATGGAGATGGCGGTGAGGTCGATGGAGACGGTGGAGACGGCGATGGAGACCGATGGAGATGGCTCCGGGGGCACTTCCCTGTCCCGGCAGGGTGCCGGAATAGAGACTTCTGTCCCCCGAAATTCGTCGGCGGTGGCGGTGGAGCTGCGGAACTCTTTCTGAAAAATTTGCCGACTCCCTTAGGGTTTTCCATCACGAGGCTTTATATAGGCGAAGGGGCGTCGTCAGGGGGCTGCCAGGGCGCCCTCACAATGGGTGGGCGCGGCCAGGGGCTGGGCCGCGCCCCCCTATTGTGTGGGCGACCTCTGGCCCCCCTCCAGCTCTCTTTCGGTCTTCGGTACTCTTCCGGGAAAAATAAGACTTCTGGAACTTGTTTCGTCCAATTCTGAGAATATTTCCTGTGTAGCTTTTCTGAAACTCAAAAACAGCAGAAAACAGGGAACTGGCATTGTGCCATATTGTCAATAGGTTAGTTCCGGAAATCGCATAAAAACACCACGAAGTGTAACGAAACACAAGGCAAATGGTGTAAAAACAAGCATGGAGCATCAAAAATTATAGATACGTTCGAGACGTATCAGCCATGTCCGCTTCCAAACGATCAATCGCTTGCTGGGTGTCGAATGCCCCTGCCGCCGCCTCAGTTTGCTTCCTGGTCGCCCCCATCTCGTCCGAAGGATTTGGGCAGAAGAACACCAGCTGTTCTATTCTGTCCAATACACCTTCTGAACGCACCGCCGCCTAGAGAACGATCCTGGAAGTAGGGATTTTACGGAGAAGACCAACCCAAGCCAGTGAATCGTACTCACTCGCCGCCGAAGTCGCCCAATCTGACTAGTGGCTGGGGAATTTTACACTGACCAGCGTCAGCAACCGTCACCACCTCCGATCTACGCCTTCCTCAACGCCCGAGAGATTTTGCCGCCGATCTGGTTGGATCTACCGCCGCCACCAAACTGGGAGGGAGGGAGGGATTTTACGGGAGTCTCCAACCTGCCTGCCTCGCAGAATTGATCCGCCGCCGATCAATCCGAGAACCGTGCTGGCTCTGATACCATTGTCACACCTGCGATCAAACTAGTGGGGAATTTGTGGCAAAATAGAGGGAATCACAGGAAACTGAGGATCTGTTAGGTGAAGAAAGTAGAGCTACAGCTAAGAGACTCTAATTTGGTTCTGCTTTCTTACTTCTCACGCACGGATACAGCCATGACATATAGTTCGGTGTTACAGCGGGTGTTTAACTGAAGGTAATTAAGTAAAACAACAATAGGCTGGAATTAACTGTTTACTGTCCTGAACGATTCTAGCTGTCGATCTTCACTGGAGAGGCTTGGCTTGATTTGGACCGTTGGATAACTGACGACCGTAGGTGTCTGGTAAGTGTTAGTGTGCAGTGGATCAGTAATGCTGGCAAATCCCCACCTGAATTTACTCATTTTGTTAAAAAAGTTATCAACGTGGATCAATTGAAAGCGTTGGATTCTCAACTGACGGATGGCATGCATACTGCTTTCCTGCTCCACGTCGACGGATTAAAATCCGGAACAATGCAACGGGGTGTCATAATCAACAATTTTTCCAAGTAAAATTTCAGTAAGAAGAACGATGAATGTATGGCTCCTCTGACAAATCAGTCGCTACTACGGAGTAGTAGAAACTTTATACAAACTCACGGCAGGTTTTCTCTGAAGACACGTACGTAGGTGCGTGTACCAGAGGATTATTGTAAAGACGTATGGAAAAACTGACTTGGTATTCACAAATCGAGGAACTCGGAAATGAACGCATCTAGTTCCTCCTGCTGCTGCTGCATCTGCAGATGATGATAGTTCGCCTGGGCGTGCATGTCGATCAGCGCTTGAGTCCGCGCCAGCTCAGACTGCACGGCGCGGATCTGCTCCTGGAGACGGTGGACGACGCCGGCGCTGCCGTGCACCCGGTCCTCCGCCCGCCACTGCGCCTCCACCGCGAACGAGTCCGCCGCTGGCGCGCGCTGCTCCGCCGGGAGTTTCTGCACACGTACGTACGTATCAGTCGGTAGTCAGCGATGTTTCAGACAAGAACCAACTCTAACCTTGAATTCTTGATCAAAATTGAGTTCACCTTGAGCATCTCGGCTACGTTGAATCTGCCGAAGAGGCGATGTACGCGCTGGTATCTGTCGGGATCCGAGGCAGGGAAGTACGGCGCCAGGATGCACTTGTCGGTGCATCGCCTCCGCTTGTAAGTGCACGCGGCGCAGCGCCCCGGGAGGTTCTTGCCGGCGTCTTCCTGCTTGTCCTCGCCGCTCGACATGATCCGATGCAGATTTCGTCGAGGGGACACGGGTCGGTGGAAAGATCGATCTCTTGTGTCTAATTAATGGAGATATCAAGGAGGGAAGGAGAAGATTTCTCGAGAGATTTTGGAAGATCTTGGCAACAGATATTATGCGGTGACCATTATAAATGGATGGAGAAGAGAGCGGCCGGTGTGGGCCGTGCATATACATGGCGGCTCGCCGGCTTTCATGTACCGGGTCTATGCCATCTACTGGGCCTACCCAAGGTCGACCAAGAAGGCAGAGACAACTTTAAAGCCCACTGGACCAAGCCCGGCTTGGTGTGTCCAGCTTAGTGGGAGATGTGCGTGGAGTGGAAGATGAACTAAGCTGTAGCGGTTGCTACTTTCTCCTCTCCTATGCAGCTATGCTCCTCTCCCTTGAATTATCTTCAGGTTGTATGTCAAGTTTTTAACCAAGCAGTGCTTGGTTGGCTAGCAGCAAGCTTCTGGGATAAACGGAACAGTCCCCCTCCTCGCTCCTGCGTCGCCTCGTCTAGGCGACATGGGGGGCGAAACCCTAACCCCTCTGCCACCAGCCCCTACCTCGCTCCCGCCACCTCTTGTCGCCCTCTGAGGACGGCACCGGCTAAGCCGGGTGACGCCGGTGAAGGGGACGGTGGGACCTACTGCCCCTCGGCTCCCCCGCGGTGGTATTGGAGGCTGACCACCGAGGCGGCCCTACGACGACGACGTTGATGGCGTGCTAGTAATGGCGGCTCCGGGCAGCGACACAGGCGCGCGGGATGCATGTGGAGGCGCGGGCCCGATGGGGCTCGATCTGGGGCCGATCTGGATCCGGGCGGCCGAGGGCATGCCATCCCTGGTCGTTCCTTTGGCGGGGCATGGTGGCCTGTGGATGGCCTAGCCTCTGCTGTCGGCGGGGCCCGGTGCACACGGGCCAGGTGGGCCTGCTCCCCACCCCCTCTATTGTCATTTTCATCACAATCTTTGGTGGACGGAGATCTTGCTCCGAAACCGCGGGGTACCTGCCCCGCTCTAGGCTCTAGCGTGACCATCTTGGTCCCTTCATGGCGTGCTGGGGTACCCCCACGGTGGTGGTCGATGTGTTCCTCCTCGTTGGCAAGCTGCCTTCTGCAGTGGTCGCTGGCTACTTGCTGCTGCTCGTCTCTGTTTCATCGAGGTGCGGTCTTCTACCCGGGTGAAAACCCTGCTCGGCCTCGGCGGTGCCAATGCGGACCATAGTGACACCTGTGGGTGCCACTCCCTCCTTAGAGTCGTGTTCTTGGGTCGAGCCGCCCCTCCCCTTTGTGCCAGGGAATACCCTAGGTCTGCTTTGTTGGACCGGCCATCGACGGTGCTTTGGCGTTGTCCCCTTCTTGGAGGCATTGTGTTGGCCGCGAGGGCTTTGTGGCTTTCGAAGATGGTGGCCTCGCCGTTGCGAGGTTGGGTTGTGTTGTGCCTGCTACTGCTCTAGAGGTGAGCTCTAGAGCGCGATGTACGCCTTCATCTGCATTCTATAGTCGACTCCTTTCCAAGTTCGGCTAGGCCCTGCCATTTGCTCGCTTTGCATCGCCCTTCTAGGCGCATGATTAGTGGTACGATGGCCCTGGCGATCTTGGAGTTTCGGTCGTGCTTGTGTTTGTGGTGTTGGTTGTGACGCGGTCTAGGGGCTTTGTGCCCGCCTCCCACCATTCTTGGCTATAGGTTGGGTCGGGTGTGCTTGTCGCCGGTGTTGTAGGAGTGTGTTGTGAGCCATAAGGCTAGCGTGGTGTTGTAGCCATTCTTTGGCGTTCTCTGCAAGCTTAATACAAAGACGCGCACGCCCGTTGCGTGTTCTCAAAAAAAAATCAAAGACTGTATCCAAGTTGTATCTGAAATTGATGATCTGAATCGCTCATCCAGCCTGCTGATGCCCACTTCCCCATCTGCTCGGTGCCTGTGGAGAGTGCCTCCCACATCATCCTCGGGTGTTCCTTCACCCGACGCTTTTGGGGTCCATCGGTGCCCATTTCGGCGCGACGGTGGATGTGAATCAGCTCCATGCGCTCCCCGGTGTGGTCGGAGGCCCCACGGCTTCCACCTTCACCGCTCTGTGCTGTTGGAACCTCTGAAAGCACCGTAATGGCGTCATCTTCAACGGCGAGTGCCGGTGCCTTCACTGCCTTGCGGCTGTTTGTGTTAGAGTTACTATCCTCTAGAGAGAGCGTGTGCCGCACAGTTTTCATGTTGATGCTGACACCTGGGGCGTTTGTCTTGACAAGCCCTAACTATGTAATCCTCCCTCTGCCCCATGCCCTCTCTGCGTAAAACTCATCCGGCTTTTGAGCCATATTTCGAATGAAAATTTAGGTGGGGAATCTCTCCCCCTCATTGACCATTCAAAAAAAAAGTGATCTGAATCGCCCGTACGGGAAAGGGCGTGCTTGGAATGAGCAATTGTGTCACCTGTCATAATTGATAGGCATTTTTCTGGATCGGATGTATGCACACGCGTTTTAAGTATATGTTCACTTATCTCTACTAATAATATTGCCAGAGGTATGGTTCGTGACCGTCGCAAGTACGCTTTTAATTCACCTAAAATACGCTTTTTTCTGTCAAACGCTAAATTACCTACCAATGTCATCCATAAGTAAAAAAACGTTTCGGAAAAACAAAACCCCCGCACGCATCCTTGCTCTACCACGCCGTCGGCCAATCCACCGTTGGCCAGCCCCTCTTTCCCCGCCATTGTTTTCTTCCTGTCAGGACACAACCGCAAGGGTACCGCCGGATGTTACCCGAGATCGAGGGAGCTGCCGGCCAAGACGCGATCTCAAGGGCGCCGCCTACCAGGATGCAGGCTCCGGCCTATTGTCGTGGATCCAGGGCTCTTCTGGCCAGGACAGGGGCGGGCTCCAGCCAGTGGGGCAAGTGCTGGATAGACGGCGACTCCACAGGTTCGTCTATACAGAGTGATACGTATGAAAAGTGCCCGCGCCCGAGCACCCTGGAGGATCTCGTTCAGCGTTAGAGCCGGCCACCACTCGCGAGCTTTATGTGCATATTTTCTTGCCAGAAAACTGCTCTATATCGGGTGTGTTTGCAGTAGGTGCACATTAAGACTGTTTTGACGACGCTGCCTATGTATAACACAAGCACGCTGGCGCTACTCCATCGACGACAGAGACCTCCACGAACGCTGCTTCAGGGATCCTGATTCCCGCCTCCTTCAGGGCGGAAGCGCAGCATCGCTATGCTCCGTGCTCTCGTGTCGTGCGCGTGTTAATCCGGCCATGATTCCCGGCGCACTACGCCTGAACTCCTGTTGTCCTGCTGGGTTACATCATGCCAAAGTTGGCTCTGATTTGCTTTCTAATTGCTCCAGGTTGTGTGTATCGAGAGAGAAAGGGAGAGATCAAGAGACAGGGAGCAGGTGCGAGCGCTGATTGCGGGCTTTCTTTCATCTGTTCTGTTTTCTTTGCGTGCTTCATTCTAGCAGCTGTTGATTTTGTGATTTGTACGAGTGCTTTCCTTCTCCGTGCAGGCCACTAACTTACTGCTAACAACTGTGATTGTGAGATATTACATTTATGCTGAAAATTTCGCTCCACAGCTAAACGGATGACAATGACTGTATATCTTCATCTGAATAATAGACAAATAAATAATGTTTGGGAACACGAATCTCATGACTAGATATATTTTAACCAACATAATTCAACTATCGTATTAGAAAGGAAAAAATGTTTGAACAGGCAACATAATTCTTCCATGACAATGACAACATAATTATGATGGTCATGGAAGAATTATGAACGAAATGAGATAGTATTTATCAGTTCAGTTTTATATTAGCTTGTCCATTGATTTAACTGAAGACGTGTTATTGAAAAATACTGTAACTTATATAATTTTAGAGATATCAAGAAGGATCCAAAATCCTGACGGTGGATTTTGTCCAGTGCTTGATACATGCTTATAATTATGTGCAAGACCGGGTTCAGAAAATGATGTGCAAGAAATTGCTAGGTGGCTTGAGTCTTTCTTTGTTAGATTAACATGACTTGTTTCCTGTCTATACAGTGATATACTTTACTGTTACAAGGTACTTACAGATTTGAAATAATTTACATAAACATGAATGGCCAACTTTAGGGATGATACCGCCAGCCACAGCGACACACAACACGATGTTCTAGGGTGATCATCATTGGCAACTAGGCGCTGTCGCCGGCCACAGAAAATTTGTTTTTCGACGCGACGAAATGAGAAGAAAGGCTTGTAGTTTGGCACCAGTCCGCCGAGAAGTTTTTTTTTTTGCAAACTATGGCATTAAAAGAAACAACGAACAATATAATTAAAGCATCTCAAGAAAAATAAAAATTACAACGAGATTCTTGAAAAGCCCTTCATCTTCAACCTCCAGACCGTGTCTATGTTGTGCCGTCGAGAAGTTAGCAGCTGGTTTGACGCTCATTGGATCACTTGGGTCGAGTAAGCAATGTCGGATGTACTAACGGTACAAAAAAGACATGAAAATCAAGAACTCCAACATATGGACTACGAAAGTTTATTATTATTTGATTTAACATGATGTCGTGGCAACGCACGGGTTTTGTACTAGTTTCCCCCTAAAAAAATATGTTCACTTATTTCAATTCGATGTAGTCCACACTAAAATATAAAAAACGCACGTGAATCTAGGCATTCTATGCGCGGACATAAATTTTTGGCAAAAAGGAACTTTTGTATGTCCCGTGTAAAAAACATAATTTGATACTCTAACATGCATATTCACGTGACTTTTTATTTTCACACGGGCCACATAAAATTTTCTTTTTTCCCTTGTGTGCAAACATACAATGTCCATATGTACATGTGTTTTTCCGATTTTTTATTACATTTCACATTTTTTTATGCAGTTCATATGCATTTATTTCATTCTTCTAGAATATTAAATATGCACACCTTTTTTTTTCTAAAATCTAACCATATCTTCCATGTTACAAATAATTGATCATACATTTTGCAATATGTTTTGCACATTCTTGTTTTCCAATAAATAATTTGTAAACATTTTCTTTCCAAAAATGATAAATGTTCAAACCTTCATAAAATTTGTCTCTTGTGCATGGGTGCGAGGAGAGGAAAAATAGGTAATCCCAAGGCTGTGGCTAGGGTTCAGGTCTCCTTCGCTGGCGACGCCACTAGTCCGCCCCGCTTCCAATGGCCTCTCAGGCCTTGGAGGGGAGGCAGTTCTTGACCTCTAGTTGGCAGGGTTCCTGTTTTTTGCTTTAGCAATATTTCATGTCTTCGTCGGGATGGTGAGGCGGTGGCTACATCCTGGTGTTAGAATAAGATCCTCCGCCCTATCTTCGCTCTGGTGGTGCGTCTAGCATCGACGGATGGCGCGTGAAGTTGTGTGTATGGCTGATCTTCCGGGATCTCGTCGACTTTCGTCTTTGTTGGTGTGGTTGTAGGTTAGACTCTTCCAATAGATGGTACTCATCTTTGGCTATGGTTGTTGCTCTGATGTGCTGGTACTTTGAGGTCTTAGCACTACGACTTTTCATTTTTCTACTAAAAAAATCTCTACTACCACAAGTTTTTCCCAACTCCAGTGAGGGAGGGGCGATGACGGTGGTGTGCCTTCGACTCGCTCTGTGACCTATTTGTAATTTTAATCACGTTTGAGGTTCTTTGTATTGCTGCTCATGAGTATTGATAGTTCTTTAAAAGAAAAAAAAAAACCTTCATAAACATATGTTGTGCAGGCATGTTTTGAAATATGTTCTCTTACCTTTGAAATGTTTCGATGTTATGTCGACGTCATCTACAAAATTTTGTTCACATGATTTTGTAATATGTTTTCATGGAGTTCTTGTTTCCTTATAGCATAAAAAAATTGGACACATTTTCCTCAAAAAGTCGAAGACGTACTGGTGTGCGTACAACTTTCCTGCTCCACCTCGAAAGATTAAAATGGCGAACAATGCAACGGGTGCTCATAATCAACAATTTTTCCAAGTACATTTTAATTAAGAAGAACGAAGAATGTATGTCTCCTCTCACAAACCAGTCGCTACTAGTAGTAAAAAATTTATACAAACTCACGACAGGTTTTCTCCGAAGACACGTAGGTGCCTGTACCAGAGGATTATCATTGTAAAGACGTATAGAAAACCCTACTTGGTATTCACAAATCGAGGAAATCAGAAATGAACGCATCTAGTTCTTCCTCCTGCTGATCCTGCTGTTCTTGCTGCTGCATCTGCAGATGACGATGATAGTTCGCCTGGGCGTGCATGTCGATCAGCGCTTGTGTCCGCGCCAGCTCAGACTGCACGGCGTAGATCTGCTCCTGGAGACGGTGGACGACGCCGGCGCTGCCGTGCACCCGGTCCTCCGCCCGCCACTGCGCCTCCGCCGCGAACGAGTCCGCCGCTGGCGCCCGCTGCTCCGCCGGGAGTTGCTGCACACGTACGTACGTATCAGTCAGTAGTCAGCGATGTCAGACAAATTCTTGATCAAAACAGAGTTCACCTGGAGCATCTCGGCTACTCTGCCTCCGCCGAAGAGCCGATGTACGTACTGGTATCTCCCGGGATCCGAGGCAGGGAAGTGCGGCGCCAGGATGCACTCGTCGGTGCATCGCCTCCGCTTGTAATTGCACGCGGCGCAGCGCCCCGGGAGGTTCTTGCCGGTCGACATGATCCGATGCAGATTTCGCCGATCGAGGGGACGGGTCGGTGGAAAGATCGATCTCTCGTGATCTAATGAACTAATGGAGATATCAAGGAGGGAAGGAGAAGATTTCTAGAGGGATTTTGAAAGATCTTGGCAATAGATATTATGCGGTGAGCAATATATATGGATGGAGAAGAGAGCGGCCGGTGTGGGCCAAACGGGAAAGGATGCGGCCCATTCTTCATTCGGAGGCCCACGGGGGCGCCTATACACCACCCTGGTCGGCGCGGACCAGCCGCCGCACACCTAGGGGTGGTGTATGGGCCGGCGCAGTTCATTTTTTCTCTCGTTTTATGCTATTTTTTCAAAATATGAATATTATTAAATCTGAATCAAATTTTGAACAAATTTCGAAATCTGAATGGATTTCAAATTTTGAACTCCAAGCGGATTTCAAATTTTGAACAAATTTCCAAATCTAAACGGATTTCAAATTTTGAAATAATTTCAATTTGAACAAAAATCAAATTTGAATGAATTTTGAAATTTGAACGAAAATCAAATTTTAACAAAAATCAAAATTTGAACAAATTTCATATTTTGATGAATTTCGTAATTTGAACAAATTTAAAAATTTGAACAAAAAATCAAAATTTGAACGCATTTCATATTTCAAACATATTATGTAATTTTAACAAAAATTTCAAATCTGAACATTATTAAACTTGTTGTAAAAGAAAAACAAAAAACTGAACTTAAAAAGTAAATGGGGAAAAGAAAAAAGAACGAAAATAAAGATACCCGACTAGATCGACACTTATGGGCTGGTTCACACCGAGCGCGGGGTGCGCGGCGCGGTGCAAGAGCCAACCTGGTCGGAGCATAGGATTCGCCCAACCCTCCGGGTTAAGGCAAATCCGGCAAAACCTATTCAGTGCTCGTTCAGATTTCCGCTTGACGCGTACCCCTCTTCCTTCGTTATTTCCTCTTGTCGTTAGTTCATGGGCCAACCCATCTAATCATTGTCTTCTTCCACCTCCCGGTGCAAGCAGATGGTTGTCGATCGAGACGGATATGGTGAGGGCGTGGCTGGCCGCACCGTCGCCGGGGAGGCGAGGCCTGGACCTCGCTAGAGATGGAGACGATGCGGCGGGTGAGCACAATGTAGTCTAAGTTACTCCCTTCGTCGATAAAAAGGTATACTTTCAACTTTTTTGTAGAGTAAAATTATTTAAACTTCAACCAATTAAGTTTACACAAGAATATAGTGCCATATTTATGAAACAAAATAGCTATATGATTTATCATATAATCTGATGATACTAATTTCATGGTATAAATATTAGTAATTTTTATATATACATTATCAAACTTAAAAATGTTTGACTCTTCAAAAGAATTGAAATATACTTTTTTCGCGAAAGAGGGAGTACTAGCAATGTCGCCAATTACTAGTAATATGTAACAAGATTCTGTGCAGGTCATGCCCCAAAAAGTCCAAGAACAAAAGATTCATGCATGTACCCATTCATAAATCTGTTCTTACTTTCTTGTGTAACGGTGGACCCGTAGTTCACGCACATACGCGCTGTGCATTCACATGCCTCATGCAGGTCAAGTTATGGACCGCGACACCCTAGTAACGAGATTCGCAAAAAAAAAGGGAGCATCTAGAGATCAGGCCACTGATCTCTAACTGGAGATCAGTCACCTGACATCATCTTTTTTTATATTTTTTTTCTAAAATTTGAATAATTTTAAATTTTAAATTTGATTTTTTAACCCATATATAAATAGTTGACTCTCAATTGCGACCCACTTATAACTATTGCTTTCAACTACAACCGTAGAAAAAAATCATCAGTCACATTTTGACATTCAAAAGCGAAACAAAAAGTTACTAGAAAAAAAAAGTAGAAATACACAACCTATTGTATTACCTCTGATCCATATTACCTCTTACAAATACAGATATATCTAGACAATATGGATCGGAGGGAGTACTTAATTATATGTGAGAGCCAGGACCTTAACTATCATCACTAGAAAACACGTGACACGAAGAAGAAGCAATGCTCGTACGTACGTACTCCCTCCGTTTTAAAATATAAGATGTTTTAGCTTTGTGAAGCAAATGTATTTAGACATCTTTTAGTGTGTAGGGTCACTCGAATATACACACTAAAACATGTCTAGATACATTTGGTTCACAATTCTAAAACATCTTATATTTTGAAACGGAGGGAGTAGTACTCACGGATCTACTTAGCATGCACGGTACGTCGAGCTGCCAATGAATGGATCTCTGGCTGGCAGTGGCAGGTCCGACGTACGATCGAGATCTGAATCGTTCACGTGTCAGAAATGTTCCGTTGTGCAGCCCGGCGTAGAAACAACGCCTTGATGACCTGCAGGATCTGGACCACCGCCTCCATGGACGGCCGGTTGGACGTGCACACACCATCCCCAGCTGATCCAGCCCCCTCGCGGATCGAGATGAGGCAACCATATCGTACCGAATTCGTCTTCCAGCGCCTGGCTAGATGGTGTGAGATCTTCCAAACACGCCCTTTACATCTGAGAAATTAAGTGCAATCTATTCAAACAGCAGAGATACAACACTCAATGTATGCCAAACTCTGGATATAAAGTGACGCAACACTAAGATGGTACTGTAAACCTTATAAAAGATGATTACTATGGACTCTCGATGTAGCCACTCAGAGTTGATAGCTCAGGGTTTATTAAGCCGATATTAGTTGAATGTTTGGCAGAAAGATGATCTATGATGAGTCGGGTGAACACTTGAATACGTTCTACGAAGCCAAAATTTTCAAATAAAAGGTTTCGTGCATCATTCAATGAACCGGCCAGTGGGCCAGGACACACTCCTGAGGGGGATATGGGATCCGAGTATCTTCATGGAGGTAAAATGTGGCTGGTTATGAATGTGGACCGGCACAACGGCTCGGCCGACTCATGTTACACCCAGACATCATGCCGACTTGGAGTACAAGATAAAGACTCCAGTATACGAGTTCAAGTAGAACACGTGTAACACTAGTGGGGCTGCATAAAGCCATGCATGGGCACTACTTGGGGGGCATATGAAATTAGTTGACAGACAATGCACGCCACCGACGTAACCATGTAACAGATCTATAACCATATAGAGAATTATAGCAGGATATAGTGATCACCACTGAGAGGACGTGAACCTAGATTCATCGGCTGCCACCTTGCTCCACCTCTCGTAAGCTACCTCTAGTAGCATCTGCTCGACAACAACTCCCTATTTTGAAAAATACTATGACGTGATTGAACATATATGTCGATCAATCGATGCATTGCCTTCCAAAAACATCCAATGTTGGATCACGTAAGACTTTTAGACATTAGAGTTATCACCTAAGACAGACAATACTCTAGCTAGAAGCATCAATCAAGATATTTGTTGGACTCTTCACCTTTGAGCTCTTTGCCACGCTATTTAATGATACTACAATTAACATAGGCATACTAATCCTTGCAGGCATAATTTTTTGTCCTAATCTAGAGTGACTCGATCGTGATTTCATGAAATGTCTAAAGTGCCGGTGTAAAAATGGGAAATGACTTGCAAGAATTCTAATACAAACAGAGTTTAAATTTACTGGAAATATATGCGTAGTGCCATGGATGAAAACATTATAAAACCTAACGGTACATTATATTATTTAGCAACATTATTTCATGGGTATTTTTTAAGTGTAATAGAAAAATATACTAAGCATTACTAGGAATTAAGAAAAACTATAATAGCGTATAATTCAGACAATAAATAATGTTATCTTTAGTGCAATTACAATCAGGGACACAACTAGCCATTAGGCTTCGAGGGGGCTTAATCACTTTGGGGCTTAATCACGTTGGAGGGACAAAACTGCCTCCCCTCCACCCCCATAGCGACATTGATGCCATCACGGCTGCCTCATGTTTTCTTTCTTCCAATTAGCTTGTTTCATAGGAATACAGTAGCGCCTAGGTCCAATCGAACTCAGGCTAGAGAGGGAAAATTTTAAATATAAGATAGAAGTACTTATTGGAGAAGTAAGACAGAAAATACTGAGAGTGAGATGGAAAAAGTTGAACTCACCAAGATTGAAGCCAAAACGATCATGATGAAAGCTGACAAGGCAATAATTAAGCCGATGTCGCGTTGCAATTCGGGCTAAAAATAATTAAAGAGAAATCGAAGATTATGTCGGCCGACACGTATAACATGGGGTCAGCTCTGAAGACGTGCTATATGATGCACCTTCAACGCATCTTGCATCTTTGTCAAAAAAAAAAACGCATCTTGTATGGGCAAAACATTTCTAGTGCACCGACGCTGAAAGAGGAGGCAACACCGGTGGCATCAGAGTATCCAACATCTTCCATTTGATTTTTATGCATTTGATTTTGATGACTTTAAATTTGGCTATCTATTTGCATAATTATCAAAATGGCCAAAACTATATTTGAAGGGGCTATTGAGGTATCCACTCGGGCAGGCAGTCTCAATGCGCCGACATCGGGCCCGGGCGCTCCGGGAGATGCTCGTTTGTATTTTGAACTAAGATGTCCATTGCGGATGATCACAGGCCAGTCCAAGCTAGCAATATCGCCAACAAAGGTGTATATACCCATCCATAAATATGTTCCAAGTTTTTGTGTGTAGTGCATTGGGGCAGGGACATGGAGTGGACCCGGAGTTCACGCTGTGCACTCACATGTCTCACCCAGAGAGCAGCTCAACTGCTCGAGCCATGGACCGCGACAACGCTACAAGAAACAAACAAAAACCCTGATAACGGTGCGCTGTAGTGGGCGCACAGTGCACCTGCAAAGTCAAAAAGAGCACCCGTTGCTTTCAAGTACTCCCTCCGTTTCAAAATATAAGATGTTTTAGCTTTGTGAAGCAAATGTATTTAGACATTTTTTAGTGTGTAGGTTCACTCGAATATACACACTAAAACGTGTCTCGATATATTTGCTTCACAAACCTAAAACATCTTATATTTTGAAACGGAGAGAGTACATTTTGGTATCCAAAAGCGAAACAAAACGCTGGCAAAAAAAAAAAGCTTACCAACCACACAATGTACTGTACGTACATGACTGCCGGAATCGACCTTTAACTATTACTGCTAGGAAACATCTCGTGACATGAACAAGAAGAATGCTCGTAGGACGTACTACTCGCGGATCTATGCATGATGCATGGTACGCCTAGCTGCCAACCAATGTGGATCTCCCTGCCCTGCAGGTCGTATGTGAGCGCGTTCACGTGCCAGAACTCAGAAATGTTCCGTTGTGCAGCCCGGCGGCAGCAACGGCGCCCTGATGACCTGCAGGATCTGGACCACCTCCGCCATGGACGGCCGGTTCGACGGCACCTGCGACGTGCACACCATCGCCAGCTTCAGCACCGGCAGCGCCTCCTCCTCCGGGAACTCGCCGCCCAGCGCCGGGTCCACGCACTCCCCGCCCCGCTCCAGCACCGCCCGCACCTCGTCGATCAGCACCACCACGTCGTCCTCGCCGTACTCCACCGCCCGCCGCCCCGTCACCAGCTCCAGCGCCACCACGCCGAACCCGTACACGTCGCACATCTCGTTCACCCGCAGGCTGCTGCACGACAGCTCCGGCGCCGCGTACCCCACGCCGCCGCCGCCGTGCATCACGAACCGGCTGCTCCCGCCGCCTTCCGTCTGCTTCGGCTTCCGGAGCAGCCGCGCCAGCCCGAAGTCGGCGATCAGCGGGTTGCACCTCGAGTCCAGCAGGATGTTGCTCGGCTTCACGTTGTAGTGGATCACCGGCGGACGGAACGACTGGTGCAGGTAGGCAAGCCCCCTCGCCGTGCCCGCCACCACCCTGAACCGCTCCTCCCACGTCAGCGGCGGGAACGCGCCGTCGACCTTGCCTTTGCCGCTGCCGTGGAGGCGTGTCTCCAGGCTGCCGTGCGGCGCGTAGTCGGTGACGAGGAGCTGCAGCTGCGGCGTCCAGTAGTACCCCTTGAGCGGCATCAGGTTCGGGTGCCGCGCCTTGCCCAGCACGCGCGCCTCGCGGTCGAACACGTCGCGGGACTCCACCACGCTCGCCGTCGACAGCTTCTTGATGGCCACGACCCGCCCCTCGCCGACCGACGCGCGGTACGTCGTCCCGAACGCGCCGCCCCGGCCGATCTCCGTCGCCTTGCTCAGCAGCGCGTCCGCGCCGCCCACGAAGTCCTCCGTGCGGAGGCTGCTCCCCGGCCCGAACGTCACCATCTTGCCCGTGGCGAGCTTGCTCGACTTGGTCGAGCTGACGGAGCCGGACACGATGCTCTCCAGCTCCACCAGCTCCTTCTCCGTGAACTCGCCATCGGCGCCGACGCCGCCCGACCTCATCCGCCGCGATGACACGTTGAGCAGGGTGATCACCACGACTCCGAGGACGATGGCCAGCGCCGCGCAGATGGCCACCATGGCCGACACGCTCAGGAACCGCCGTTTCCTCGGCACCTCCTCCCCGCCGCTGCCACCGCCGCTCGTGGCCACGTCCCCATTGTTACCATTGCCGTGCGTGTACTCGTTGGGGTTGAGCACGAGCGGCTTGGGCACGTTCATCCGGCACGGCTCGGTCACCAGCGGGCTGCACACGCCCAGGTTGCCCTCCAGCGCGCTCGCGTCCAGGCTCTGGAACACGCCCGACGCCGGCAGCCGCCCAACTAGGCGGTTGTGCGAAATGTTCACTGCCAGGAGGTTCTGCAGCCCGCCCAGCTGCAGCGGTATCTCACCGGTGAGATGGTTGTACTCCAGCCGCAGAATCTCCAGCTTCTTCAGCTCCGCCATGCTCGCCGGTATCGGCCCCGTCAGATCGTTGTGGCCCAAGCTCCTGCAAACACAGCAAAACAATCAAAATGTGTTCAATTTACATGGTGTAGAAAATTTACCAAGTGTGTTTGAATTTCGAATTTTGGGCGCACTCACAGTAGGTAGAGAGAGGAGCAGTTGCCGATGTTGTCGGGGATGGTGCCAGCAAGGGAGTTGCCATCAAGCTGAAGCACGGCGATGCTGCCGGACTCGCACAGGTCGGCGGGCACCGGCCCGTACAGCCCGCTGCTGCGCAGGTCGAGCACCGTCAGATTCCGGAGCAGGCCGAGCTCCGGCGGCAGCTGCGTGTGGAGCCCGTTGCGTGACATGTTGAGGTACCGGAGGTTGAAAAAGAGTGCCATCTCGGCCGGGATGCCGCCCGTGAGCTGGTTGCCGGAGAGGTCGAGCCACTGCAGCGTCTCCGCCAGCCTGGTCGACCCCGACGGCAGCACGCCGGAGAGCGCGTTGGACGACATGTCGACCGTCTCCAGCCCGACATCGAAGAGCGCATCCGGGATGCTGCCGCTGAGCCTGTTGCCCTTCAGGTGCAGTTCGACGAGCCTGGTGCAGCCAGACATTGTCTCCGGGATGTTGCCTTCCAGCTGGTTCCTCGACAGGCTGAGGTAGCTGAGGTCCTTGAGCTCGCCGAGCGACTCCGGCAGAGCGCCGGTGAAAACGTTGTCCGAGAGATCGAGTCGCTGCAGCGTGGCCAGGTCGCCGAGCCACGCGGGCACCTCGCCGGACAGCCGGTTGCCGGACGCGGAGAGGCGCACCAGCGAGGCGAGGCGCGCGATGGATGCCGGGAGCTCGCCGTCGAACGCGTTGTTGCTCACGTCCAGGACGCTGAGGTGCGGGCACATGCCGATGTCGTCCGGGAAGTTGCCCGAGAAGCGGTTCCCGCTGAGGTCGAGTGTCTTGAGGTTGTGGAGGCCGCCAATGCCGGCGGGGACGGAGCCGGAGAGCCGGTTGCCGGAGAGGTCGAGCGTGCGGAGGCGTGAGAGTGGCCAGAGCGCGGCGGCAAAGTCCGGCGTGCCGGAGAGCTGGTTGTTGGACATGTTGAGGTGGAGCATGAGGGGGCTGTTGGACAGCCCATTTGGTATGTCGCCGGAGAGCTGGTTGGAGGAGAGCACGAGGAAGCGGAGGGTGGGCGGGAAGGAGGACGGGAGGTTGCCGGAGAACGCGTTTGATGAAAGGTCGAGGTAGCGGAGGGCCGGGAGTTGTGGGAGGTCGTCGGGGAGCTCGCCGGAGAGAGCATTATGGGAGAGGTCGAGGGAGCGGAGCGATGGGAGGAGGGAGAGGCCCGGTCGTAGGGCGCCGGAAAGGTTGTTCTTGGCGAGCGAGAGGGACTGGAGCACCGGGAGGCGGTCGAGGCCGCGGGGCAGGCCGGAGGCGGAGGAGAGGGCGAGGCCGTCGAGGGCGAGGCGGAGGACGCGGGAGGTGGCCGGGTCGCACTCGACGTGCGCCCAGCCGCAGGGGGTGGCGTCGGACTCGGCCCAGCCGGAGAGCGCGCCGGAGGGGTCGGTGAGCGCCGACCGGAACACCACCAGCCCCAGCACCTCCTCGTTCACCGGCATCGGCATTTCGGATGCGTCGGCGACGAAGAAGAAAAGTAGCAGCAGCAGAAGCATTGGAGCCGCCATTTTCTGCCGCCGTGCGGAATGTCTCTGCTAGCACCGGGATGGGGGTGGCCTGATATGGATAGTGGAGGTGGCGAGATCTAGCTAGATCGTCAGTGGCACAGTGGGGGCATCGATCGAGCTGGGAGGTTTTGGTTTGAGCATGGCGGATGGATTGGCGGCCGCCCGTGAGCGTCGTGAGGGTGGGGGTAGGTTGGACGCATGGAAAGCAACAAAAGACTTCACGTTCTCGCTGCCGCTCGGGGTGAAGTTGAATTTGAATTTGAAGCCGGGAACACGACGACACCGCGTGGAGGTGAGCCACTGTTACTGTCTAACTGCAACTGAAAACTTATCTGCCGGTGGTAGCGGTGGATGGAATAATTACGAAATCATGGGCCTGCAGCTTTTACAATCACTTTGTATATGTAATGTAGCTAAGACTCAGAATGTCACGCGCTCACGGAGAGCAGTTCAGACAGGCGTCTCCGATGAATATAGTAGTGCAAGGTTTTGACATGATTGGTAAAAGCTAAAGCTAGCCCTGATCTAAAGTTGTGTCTTTCTTATGTTGGCTTGTTATATTAAATTGGAAAGACCATGATACTATACACACCGTCTTTGGCGTATGCTCTTGCTACTCACTCCTATCAGTTTTATTCTGCTGATATAAGAATCATGAATTCATGATACCGCAAGATCTTATACTAACTCTATGATGATCTGAAACATTGAGATTTATATGCATGCACGCACCCAAAAGGCAGACTATCTGATATAAGACCAACAGAGACTGAGATTTACTTACCTCTGTGCCTTCAGCTGCCTGATTGCAACTGTAACGAAGTAAAACAATGCGAGTGATCTTTCTTGATTGAGGTATTATTAGTTCATTCAGACCAATTGGGGTACACTGCAACTATACATTGCCGTGTGCTCTACATTTGGAGTCCTTGGCAGTTTGCTGCCACCCATATCTACTCTCCCACACCATGCCCAGATCAGCAGAGCGCTTGCCACTTGTGCTGTTTTACATTGCATCAAGTTCAAGAAATCTGTGCTCACCCATGGCCACTATACTTGGATTATGCTCTATTGCACTGCACTACCTCCAAATTCTATGCGCAAACTTCTATACGTATACAGTGGACAGTAAAGGAGACTTGTAACAAGAACAGACTCGCATAGGTACACTTATCATCTCGATGTTGTTAGCTGGGCTTGGAGGAAACCATTTCTTCAGAGAACAAACCCTATCCATGGACACCTTGCCTTTGCCCAGCTCAGATCACGCGGAACCGTCAAGCGGCTGCTGTGTCTTCCTGAGGTTCCAGTGGAGGCCCTCGTGGATGCTGCGGAGGAAATCGGTGGTCGAGTCCACGAGGCAGGCCGTTGGGACGGGCCAGGGGGAGATGCTGCAGATGAGGGCGTCGCCAGGGGCCAGCTGCTTCCGGTCCTTCCCGTCGAAAGATGCCCAGGCGTGCCCCCGGCTGTTGTATGGCACTTGTATGCGGAGAGTCACATACTCCGGCAGTATCAACGGCCTGAAGGATAGGGAGTGGGGACAGATCGGCGTGAAAAGGATCCCGGGGACCTGGATCATGTAGCACCAGGCGTTAGAGACCAAAATAGCATTGGAGGAACCGTGCTGGAAGGAAGAAAAACAGCAAGGCTTGTTGGGATTGGACATGTGCTCTCGATCTGAGGGCAGAGTGCAGTGAGACTGTAATAGGTAGAAAACAAGACAGTAACTGTACCTGTTTCTTGTCACAGAGCCCTAGAAGGCCACTTTGAGGAGAGTTAACAGTGCAAAGTACAAGTGATAACAAACTTGCAGGCCTCTTTACTATGCTGACTAACATGAACTTGATAAGGGAAACATGTCAATCAATTTAACTAGTCCTTGCTAAATGTTTGGTTGGATAGCTATAGACTACACTGAGAATTTGCTGCTTCGATGCTCAAGTTGCAACATGAAACACAATTTATTTTCTCAACACATTCAATACAAGAGGGAGCCTATTTGACACAGATTGGTTTTATGAACAGAACAGGTGGAATTACAGGTATATTAACTAAAGTTTCTAACTCTAAGGATATCCATCAGTACAGAAACATTAAAGAGAAGACTCTGAGCTCTACCACAACTCAGCAGAATTTTTAATACTCTCTCCTATCCATATTACTTGTCGCTGAAATGAGTGAATAGACACATTAAACTGTGTCCTGATACATCCATATTAGCGACAAGTAATATGGGTCGGAGGGAGCAATACCAAAAGATTTTAACTTCAAGTACAAAAATATTTTTCAAGATTTACTGCAACAATCTAAACATAAGAGTGCAAATCAGGGTGTGTAAATACAAAGTAGGGAATACCTGTGGATGAACCATGGATCCTCCTGCTGCCAGTGAATATGCTGTGCTTCCCGATGTCGTTGATATGATGAGCCCATCCCCTTGTACACATGTAACAAATGAACTGTCACAGTAGCACTCCAGGTAGGTAAGGTAAGATGATATTCCACGGTCAATTGTAACTTCGTTTAATACTAGGATTGGCTCCTCAGTCTCGAGCTCATCCTTTGCTGCATCACGGATTACATGACACTGTAGACGGTTTCTCAGTGTTATGCTGAAAGGACCTTTCAGCACATTGTCCAAGCAATCACGATACTGCTCGCTAGCTGTAAACATGTTAAGGACAATTTATATGTGAACCTCCAAACAGGAGAATAGAAAGCTTCATGCGTGATTTGTTTGCTAGCAGGTATGTGATTCTAAGACCAATTAAAATCTTGCCTTACTGAAAATGTAGGTTGGAATAGCAAATCATCAAGAACCATTAAATATCAGCAGCATAACTTAGCAAGCACTCATCATCGATAACAAAGGATACGGAAAGGTGTCATGAAACCGAGTGATCCCATGGCGAATGCGACAACCGGAGGTACTGGCCCTTTGAACAATGATGCAGCCTGTCATGAGAGGTTAAATCAATAACTAGTTTAAGTAGCAGTCCAGTATAAATTGAGCCAAACTAAGTTCTACATGAAGTAACAAATCAAAACCAGAATATGGCAAGCAATTGGTTCCTCTTAACAAAATAAATAATCAGTGCGGCCAAACGATGCCAGTACTTAAAATAGCATGCAAAATATATTTCTCTCGAACAAAATAGAATGCAAACATGAAACTCAAACATCTAATATATGAACCTGCACAGAAAAACCTATCACTTAAGCTGGTCCTCACAGCAAATTGCATTAGAACTTCCCATTTTGAAGCAGCAACTCCCGGAACTAAGAAATGGAGAAATCTATAGATGTTCTACTTCAGCAGTTCGAAAATGCTGTCACGTAAACCACAAAGATAGCCAAATATGCATGTTAATATTCAAGAAACTACTAAGTCCATACTATCCTCTTAAGGCTTTGCATATTAAAGATTCGATGACAGGAGGCTAAAGCTCCGCAATGCCTGACCAGGGAGGCAATAGCAGATTCAGAGAACTATTAATAGCTGTTAGTAATATCAAAATTAGTAGTTTAGCCATTCTGGACCAATGTATAACTAAATAGGTGGCCACTACATTAAAAATGTATTAAAGCTTGGCCCATACAAGAATCTTCAAGGGAAGCTTTACAAAATGAATCAAATAAATGGATTTGCTTACCCATAAGACAGTTCCATCACCACCAAGAGTTACAACGAGATCAACCTTTGTGTGCAACATCTTTGCCTCCTCATCTACCAGAATTTTCTAATCAGTTGGAGAGAATGGGGGTTGCTTGACCAAATAAAAAAAATGTTGGCCAATATAATCATGAACGGAAAGGTGGGTTAGTCCTAAATCTACAACTAAAATTAAGGTACAGGTGGTTACAGCTTACAGCTATTCTGCAGCCCATGTGGTTGCAAATTACTAAACAAAATAGTATTATGTATCTTTTGATATAAAAAATACAGCTTTAACCCTATGTTCAGTTTCAGCCAATAATGATTTGCATAGATATGTAGTTAAGGAACATTATTTGGATTGATTCAATTATCAGGACCATTCGTTCATAAGAATCTCAGAAACAGAAAAAATCTAGTCCAGAGCTGAAATAATTAAAAATCTTAACTATAACTAATGTTCTGGAATGAAAAATCTGGAGCAGCAGGAACGAACTACAATAAATAGAATAAATTCTCTTACCATTATCCCATGTTTGCACCAAGTTATGGTCGGTGTCTTGTGTTAGAAGTTCCTTGCTAACCCACGGCTCCACCAAAACATTAATATTTTTGTTCTCTTTAAGCCATCTACAATTAAAAAAAAATCAATGGCACTTTTTCTCAGTGGTGCAAGCGTAATATATAATTTACAAGCATGATGGCATATATTGTATGTAAGAAGTGCTTGCATCACTCATATCTGGATAATTTGGATAAGTAAATGCATAACTAAAGATAAGTGCTTCTTGTACTGGTGAATACATAATAACATAGCCTCGATGTTCAGAAAAGATGGAAAATATACTCTTCTTGAAAATGTTCACAGATAAGAGTCACATAAACATGGAAGTAAGACTAGCAAACAAGTGCAGCAAGACAGAAGAGAACGCACCTGACCATTTCAGCACAAAGAACACGAACTGAGTTTGAGTTAGGTTTGGTTATGAAAAGTACTGTTTGTGGCCTGGATTCCCACTTCAGTAAGATCTGAAACCAAGGTACCCGTTGTCATGGAAAGAGACATTGATAAAATTGTCAATTTTTTGGTCAACTAATTCCAGGTACTCCAGTTTAATGGGTACAACATATTATTCCAAAATGAAACAAACAGAATGGGAATCTCAACCTGTTTATTGCTGCGCTCTGCTGTTGTAATGTCTCCTTTTTCAAAGGAAACAAAGTCATGCTTGTGCTGGCCGTTTTTGTTGCCATTGCATCCCCATGAAAGTTTAAAAGATGCTTTCCTTCCCACCATCTTGTGACTAGATCTTGGGTTATGTCCAGGAACTTCATCCCGGAGAACCTCGTGTGAACATATCCCATGGTTTCCACAACATGCTGTTTGATCAGATGAAGATGACTCAAGTGTTAGTTGTCTGGCCAGCGTCCCTAGGTTATCATCGGTGCAACTGCCACAATCTGCACAAAGTAGCAGTCCAGTTAGAATTTTGTCAGGCATTATGCTCCAATACATCAGAACACATCATAATGCATTCCATAGTGCAAGATATGGATTAACCATCTCGGGATCAATCCCATGATATGAATATTCCCCTTGGCCAAATAGAAAAAGTGACCATGGGAAGCATGCTGTAATGATCCAATACTCAAATTTTATAAAGCCTTCCTCATGTGACGTTGGACTAATCAATCGCAGAACTATGCCTAGGATTTAATCCTTGCTTTGCCTTAAATGGTTAAGCCATACTTGTATACATGGTTACATTTATACACTTTAAACTTCTAATGTGAGATAAACCCACCACCACAACTGCAGATGGACACACAAGCCACCTCATTTTGTGCTGTAGTGTTGCAAATTTCTCGTGCTGTTGAATCTTAACAACTACTCCCTCCGTTTATAAATATAAGATGTTTTAGCTTTGTGAAGCAAATGTATCTAGACATCTTTTACTGTGTAGGTTCACTTGAATATACACACTAAAACTTGTCTAGATACATTTGCTTCACAATCCTAAAACATCTAAACGGAGGGAGTATCTGTGTAAACATTTAGATTTGCCTCTGAATGGTACTTTTATGAGCATAAGCTCCTTTATAAGCAAAACCTCCTTTATAAACAACATGATGATAAATACCAGCGGTAAATTTTTTATCATAGAGAATTTGGAAAGTGTTTTTTCTGTGACCTCAAGTAGTACGACACATCAACCACCAACTCTCAGGTCTCAGCTTAACAGATGATATTCTCTGTTAAAAGTAAAAGCTTCAACTGCAAATGTATAAATCGAACCTTTCATTTTACTCTTTTGCTTGTGCGTCGTCTCTAACTCATATTTACGTTTCCATTCCGCCGCCTCCGCTTGAGCAGCAGCTTTCCCTTCAGCCACTTGTCGCAATGCTTTTGCAACAGCTTCAAGTTCAAAGAATTGTGCCGGTCACTATTTTGAGGACAGGTAGAAAGAACAGCATATGTATATGATTAAGGCATGGTAATATAAAGCTTCTGTCTCCTTACTTCTCATAGCCTCCGAAAACTCCACAAGGTGTGCATCGGTTGACTTGATAGGAGTTTGAGCAAAGAATTCATAAGATGCTCTCTCTGATTCAACTGAACTGACGGTAGAGCTAACTGTAGAGATGGAGCCATTTTCACTTTGATGTGAGGCTATGACATCTAGATTAACTCTTTGATCAGAAACCTGCAATGCAATGAAGGTCTGTCAATAAGACACTTGGTAATCTGATGAGGGTAACAAAGTCAAAATTTCTCCCATTTTTCCTTTTTCTTCCGA
The DNA here is from genome assembly GCA_007115705.1 of Dactylis glomerata. NCBI lineage: Eukaryota > Viridiplantae > Streptophyta > Magnoliopsida > Poales > Poaceae > Dactylis > Dactylis glomerata. The sequence goes on from QXEO01000551.1 coordinate 4,218,486, forward strand.
AAGGGGACTTTCATCCTTTTTTTTTTTTTTTTTTTTATGGGGGCAAAAGCTTTGCCCCATCTATTAATTAAGGAGAAGAGAATTGCTCAGTTAATTAACGGAAAACTGAGCGAAAACCAAAACAACAACACCACAAACAACGCCGAAAGCTCCGACCAACAAGACAACCAACAAGCTCTCTCAACCTACAACAACCACAAACCGACAACACGAAGAACACCACACCACAAATAAGACCAACTGAACGAACCCGCCAACTTAAATGGGATCCATCAATCAAGCATCCGTGTAAACTTCCAGGAGATGACTCTCTTCTTCTTTTTTCTCCTGAGAGACTTCTCTACCTTTCTGATTATGTCATCAGAAGCATTTCCCGCTAAGACGGAAGCAATCTCCATGCCATATCCAGGACTAGCGGCCTCCAAACTGACAAGTAAGTCGGACAACTCTTTTGCAAAGAGAGCCTCAGAGTTAGGTGCCAACACACTTGCATCGACAATCTCGTCACTCAATGACACCACATGTCCAAAGGCCACGGACGAGAGGCTGACCGAAGCATCCAAACCTCCACTGTCCACATGGTCGGGCGGCTGGCAAGGCTCAGACGGTAGCCCCTGCAATACGGGCATAATCTGCAGATCTGGAGCCGCGACCTCGGAGGCCTCAATAGAGGCAGCACTCAAAGACGCCACATGCCCAATGTCCACGGACGAGAGGGAGTCTGAAGCATCCAAACCTCCAATATCCACACGGGCGAGCGTCTGGCAAGGCTCAGACGGCGGTGGTGAGGGTGTCGTGGGCACAACCACCACAGAAGGCTCCCCACACAACTCATTAAGCTCCGTTGTGATCTGCAGCAGTGGATCCAATATCTCACCCATTCCATCGCACTCGGAGACAGGTTGCGGCGACATGCAAGGATTGCCACGAGGAGAGAAACAACCATGGAGATGATCTTCCTCAACCACAAAAGACTTCTGCTCAGTGGAGTCAAGCGGAAGCGAAGCCTGCGTGAGGGCGAGCCCTGTGTCACCATAAGTACATGCCCCAGTCGGCTCCAAGGAAACACCAACACGCGCCAATAACAGCTTGAGAGCTGCCACCTCATCACGAAGGGGGCGAGACGCCTCCTCCACACGGGCGTCGACCAACTGAAGAAGCTGCATGCGCATCAATGCAACATGAGACTGAACAAGAGTGTCCAAATTGGCATTGGTATTGAACTCCTCGCAACCCCTAGGAGAGAGCCCTGGCGGCGCAGGTGCACGCAACGACGAGTGGCACACGACCTCAGCCCAACTTCGGGACACCGAGGAACGACGAGGCTGAGCGGACGGAGAGCAACTCCGCTGACAAGGAGCACGAGCGTCCGGCGAGCGAGAACGAGCAGCAGGAAAGTGCGCACGGCAGAAACGCTCCCGATGACCTGGACGGCGACACCTGATGCATCGGAAGGGCTCGCGGCATGTGTTGACCTGGTGGCCACGCTGGAGGCACCGGAAACATCTCCCACGAGCCCAACGCTTGAAGGCGCGGCTGCGCTCGAGACCTTCATGCCGAAGCAGAGACGATGGCTCACAGCCGAGGCGACTGCCCCGACCAACCAGCACCCAGCCTTCGTCGTCTCTAGGAGTGGCAGTTGTAGCAGCAGAGAGGTCGCCACAGGACTCCGCTGGCGCCTCCAAGAGACCACCAACAGCCGGATCAGACTTGCGAGCTGCCAGGCCATCGACGACTGAGCTGACTGACTGACCACACTGTACTGGCACGGGAAGCACCGCCAATTCGGGCGCACAGAAGGCTTCAATCACCTCACCCTGGGCACCTAGCAGCGACAAGGACCCGAGGCCCTCAACGACCACAGCAGTGTCACGCTGCAGCTGTCCGTCGGGAAGGGCCATCATGGACTTGCCGAAGCCACCCATCTTCCCACCCAAGGCAGGGCCTGACCTGTGGCGAGTGAGGGCAGCCGCATGAAGCACGGCCGCGGGCTCCGGAGGCGGAGCGTTCATGACCACGTCGTTGAGCATGCTGCCTGCGGGCAGCCCTGCGGACAGGGACAGGTTGGCGAGGGGACCGGCGGGCGACGTTGCTGGAAAGGACACTGTCGCGTCCATGGAGCCCGGCGCGTCTGGAGAGCTCAGACGCAGAGTCACCATCGCCGGCTCAGGACGAGGGCGGGCGCAAGCTCGAGGTCGAGCTATCCGGCCGCCGTTGGACGGGTCCGACCTCCGATGCGCGAGAGGATCCGCGGCAAGCTGGTCGGCGAGGGCCTGAGCTGCGGGAGGAGCCGGAGTGGCCGCCGCCACGGAGCTCCCAACCGCAGGAGGCCGCAATGGACCAGTGCCCATCACGGCCGGAGCAGACTCCACGGAGCGGAGAGCACTGCCACCGAGACACCGGCGACGGCGACGCTGGGCTTCGGGATGAACAGGAGGAGTGCGCGGAGAGGATTCCGGATCTAGCCTCGGAGCTGGCAGAGGTGGTCGGAGAAGGGAGATCAACACGGCGGCGCGGGCGCGCGGGCGGTCGCGGCCATGGTCGCGAGAGCGCCTCCCAGCTTCCTTTCATCCTTTTCAGTTCAAGGCCAACGAACTCAAAAGAGAAAACATATCCACAGTGGCCGGCTAATTGTAAGAGCATGTTCACCTCAGCTTAGCCTTGCTGTGTTACCTCAATGCTAATCCAAATAAGTAAAGTTACAAGCACTGAAGGATTTTCAGACCAACCCAACTTGGAAGCGCATGTGTACTAATAAAATTGCTAAGATCTAAATTCTATCATGTACATGCATAGCACTGTACAAAAAACAGGAACATTGAAAACTGTACTAATAAATTAACAGAAATGATAGCATGTACACAATCAAAGTCAGTTGCATCTCAGTTTAGTAGGGAAATTATATGATCAGCACTTCCCAAAACCATCAGATGTTAAATTCTGGGAAATGCATGTAAGGTGGAATGCTAGCTCGGTCAATACATGATTCAAGTCAGAAATGGTACCCCTGGTACGCACATTAACAAAATCACCACAAAATGGGAAAAGGGGGCGACTGACTGTACGGTGGCACATATTTAAATTGAGAAAGTAAACTAATGTCCGATGGAATTCAAACCTCCTCCCAACTGCAAGATACCGAAGTTCGGTGGGTGAAAAAAACGTGCGAAGGCGAAGGCTTGGCCTGCACTCTGGTCGGTTGGGGGTGCTGCCCATGACTATTAGGCACGCAAGGGGGCAGCACGAACATGCCTAAGAGATGACTGAGAAAGTGACACGCATTTTCGTCTATCTATCTGCCAACGGCACCAAGGGAACACGTATGTACGTACCTTCTCGACCAGCGATCTGGAGCTCGGGGCGGCCGGGATGGGTATCGGTCCTGGGTTGAGGCTCCGAAGCCTGGAATCAGGCTGTAGGGATGGGGACGGGGACTGCTGCTCCTGCTCCTGCCACAGAGTATAACGGAGCATTCGTCAGCGCCAATTCGGCAATTTCGAAACACCGGCCGCGCAGAATGCGCGAATCGGGAGCAGCAGCGAGACATGCAGCCGTCTCCCGTGAACAAATTGCGGCGGGGCTGGCGGAATTCGGGCGCTGGCCGGGCCGAAATCCCTGCCCCGGACCCAAACTAGCGAGGCGGGACTGGAGGAGCACGCGCGCGTACCTGTACCTGTGCCTCCTGGGCGTGGGCGGGGTCGCCGAGCGGCATGGCGGCGCGATCCGGCTCCCTCCGCGCCGTCGCGTGGGCTCCTCTGCTCCGCCTCTGCTCGCCGTCGTCGATTCCCGTTTGGCTTTGGCTTCGCGGTTGGGTTTTGCTTGCTGGGCTGGGGCAGTGTACGTGCGTGGTCTGCGATTTGCGGAGGTGGGTGGCGGAGTGGTGGTGGTTGGGTGCGTGCGCGGGCCGACGAAGGCTGCTTCCTTCCGAGGGAGGACGATGGCGAGCACCATCTCCCCCGATTCGGGGGTATTTATCGGGTGTCAGGACGGGGGTTGACGCCGACGGGTGCTGACTGGTCGGGTCAGAGGTTGGTGGGGCCTGCTGGCAGTGAGCTTGACGCGTGCTCATCCAAACTTCGGTTGGGGATGGAATGAATCCATGATCAATCCAAATTCTCTTTTTTTGGGTACACCCTTCATTTCTAAATCAGGGGCAATTAATATGATTCGAGGGATAAACGGCGATTTAGACAGAATTAACCTAAACATGAATCTATTTCAAATAATAAACCACTTTTGAAAATATTTCACGGGAATAACCCCTTTTGGCCGCGCCAGTCACGGTGGCGTGGCAGAAGGTGGTGCCACGCCACTGGTAGTGGCGAGACAGGTGCAGCCACGTCAGCTAAGTGGGTCCCGTCCTGCAAGTGCGGCGCCACTGGTAGTGGCGCGACACAAGAGCTTGCGGCGCCACTGTCAGTGGCGTGACACAAGTGCTTGCGGCGCCACTGGTAGTGGCGCCGCACTTTAGGGTTAGGGTTTTCTCCCAGCCCCGAGCTGGGCTCCTCCCTCACTTCCTCATCTCTTCACAGCATAGGCGGCTGCTCTCTCTCCCCCTCTCAATCCTCCCCCCCCAAACCACCCAAATCGAAGCTTTTCTCCGTGGATTTCTCCTTCCCGAAGTCTCCTAAGGTACTGTGCATCATTTCCCATTCAATTGACCAATTGGAATTTGCATATTTGGTTTTGAATCCCCAAATCTTGGAAACCCTAGAAATATTGATTCACCCAAATTGCAATGTTGATTCTTGTTAATTTAGTCAATGTTGGCTTGTATGATGTGTTGGCTTGCAATGTTGATTCTTGTTAATTTGGTTAAATTGTATGATGTGTAGTGTATGAAGTATTTTAGTGTAGATTGTAGGTTAGGATAAGATTTTGTGAGGTAAGGGTTTGTTGTTATGGTAGGGTTAGGGTTAGGTTTAGGGTTTTCTTGTTATGTTAGGGTTAGGGTTAGGGTTATCTTGTTATGAAGTATGATGTGTTAGTAAATATTTGCATAGGTACTTATTAATTTTTTTACCTTATTGTTGTTATACCAAAAATAGGTATGGCGAGAATTGTTCATGTTCATCATGTTGACAAGGAAGCATATTTGAAAGGCAATATAGAGCCCGACCCGGATGAGCTTGACTTGGTGTTCGAGCGTACTCCTACGTACGCCGAGGTCTTGGAACAAGTTAGGATAGAGTTGAAATGGATGGACCCTAGTGATGTTGTTGAGTTGGAGGGTAGGCACAACGCCGGATTTGGCATGCACTTCCGTTGGAAGATAATGCGTATCAACTCCGAGCAACATTGGGGTGCATACAAGGAGGTGGTGGCCGAATCTCTCGACAAGGCTCTTGAGTTATTTGCCACCAAAAAGGTTGGTGGTACTTTGCATGTGGACTTGAACCGGAGTGCCTCCCGGGTTGATGCTAGGAATTCTCCACCGAACCACCAAGAAGAAATGACGGATGGAAGGCCAATTTCAAAGGAGGCACTATCGTTGGAAGAGGAGGATGATGAGTGGGGGGATGATGACAATGATATTGAGCTTCATGACCATAATGTTGGAGATTTGGATATGTACTACACGCAAGAAAATATGGACCATGACATCCCGTACTCGCGATGCTATGCATCGGACTCGGATGACGATGGTCCCGAAGAAGAAGTTGATGAGGAAGGGTTCACGGCCAAGGAGGCCGAAGTCCACGAGAAGGTATTGGGACGAGATCATCGGATACCATTGTTCCGTGATCTTAGTCTCGCGGATGAAGCCACGGTTGACGGCGGTGAGGGTATAGTGCTTGGACCAAGGCCTACTTCTTACCGGGATGGCAGTCATGAGAGTTATGGTATATCAAAAGGCTTGATGTTCAAAACCTTGCTGGAATTTAAACAATGGATCAAAGACTTCTCGGTTAAGTATCATCGTCCCTATACGGTGCTTCACTCAGACGTGAAGAAGCGTTACACTGTTAAGTGCGAGGAGGATCGATGTCCTTGGATTGTGCGTGCAAGACCATGGAAGGGAGGACCCGATTGGCGCATAACAAGTTGTGTGCCAACTCACATGTGTCGCGGAAAGAGGGTGGATGGCAAAGCAGTAAAGCACGATCACCGACAACTCACCTCCGAGTTCATCGCATATAGACTTTCCAACCAAATCTCGTCACTTCCAACAATGAGCATCAAGACAGTCATGGAGCTTGTGAAAGCTCTCTTTCAAGGTCTCGCTAAATACTCCTAAAGTGCAACGCCACTAGGAGTGGCGCCGCACGCACATCAGCCGCGCCACTCGGAGTGGCGCCGCACTCCCTTGCATCGCCACCGCCACTGGCGTTGCAACCACTTGTGTCACGCCACCGTGACTGGCGCGGCCAAAAGGGGTTATTCCCGTGAAATATTTTCATAAGTGGTTTATTTTTTGAAATGGTTTGAAGTTTGAGTCAATTTTGTTTAAATCGCCGGGATAAACCGACTAGTAGTAGGTGCTCATTCAAACTACTCCATTTATAAATATAAGATGCTTTAATTTTGTAAAGCAAATGTATCTAGACAGTTTTTAGTATATAGGTTCACTCGAATATACACACTAAAACTTGTCTAGATACATTTGATTCACAAACTTAAAACATCTTATATTTAAAAACAGAGAGAATAGTAACCAACGTGTATTCACGATATTATAAAAATATGCAACCTCCGAATAAGGTATGTTATTCGTGCGACTCATAAGTGCAATTCTGCTAAACGGTGACATGCCGTAATGACTAGATGAATTTTTACTTGTTCATCCCTATCAGCTCGGTGAAGAGGAAGGGTGAGACTCGGCATGGTGAATTTCTCACATATGGATCACAAGCACGGAGGAGGACAATGTATAGCGATAGTCATGAACCTATTAATCTCACATGTTTTTCTTGGGAATGTCTCACTAAACATGAATGCCCATCAACATTTTAATGAAGAGTCGGACACTTTGAGAACTAATGAGGCTATGGGACACCACAAGTTGTACTCGATGTTAGTGTATTATTGTTATGTCAAAACGTTTGGATTAACCAGAAGATACTAACATTGTGTAAATATTATGATAAAAATATTAAAACAAACATACACGTTATGTTGATATTTTAAGGCTGAGTGGACTTTGGGGGACAATTGTGGTTACTCCATACCGAAGGCACTAATTGTTTGGTAGGTCCATTCTTCTTTGTAAACCTTCGAGGGGAAAATGATTAAATTAAGCTTATATTGTGGGAAAAGAATGATGTGGCCTTCTTACAAAAAGGTGCATGTGTTGTTTCATGTGGTTAACTGTTGAGAAAATGGAGACATAGCAACTGCCCATGCTGCTAAGGAGGATATTATTTATCAATCATTCAAGCAAAGGTTAGGCTCTTCTGATTAACCTCAAATGCTACTAGATTTAGTCTCTCTGATTCAGCCTACTCCTGGGCTTGAGCACCTATCTGCTCCTTTTACAAAGGAAGAAATTGATGCAGTTGTCAGCTCTCTGCCAATTGACAAGGCTCCTGGACCTAATGGATTTAATGGTCAATTTCTCAAAAGCTGCTGGCCCATTATAAAAGAAGACATCTACCAGTTGTGTTTTGACTTTTATGATGGCCACTTGAATTTAGAAAGTATCAATATGGGGCATGTTACACTAATTCCTAAAGTAGCTTCTCCTGAAAATATAAATGAGTATAGGCCTATCACTTTGCTCAACTGTGTGCTTAAGCTACTAACCAAACTCCTGGCTAATAGGCTGCAGAAGGTTGTGCTTAAGATTGTGCATAAAAACCAGTATGGATTTCTGAAAGGCAGAACTATCCAAGATTGTCTGGCTTGGGCTATGGAATTTCTATATCAGTGTGAAACATCCAGAAAAGAAATCATTCTACTAAAGCATTTGATACTATTGATACTATTGATAGTTCTGCCTTTCAGAAATGACAAGTGGATACTATTGATCACACTGCAATGCTCAAAATCATGGAGCAGATGGGCTTTGATGACAAGTGGATATCTTGGATAGACTCCCTTTTCAGCTCTGGAAAATCTGAAGTTCTGTTGAATGGTGTCCCAGGAAGGCAATTATTTTGCAAAAGAGGGGTTAGATAGAGTGATCCCTTATCCCCTTTAATTTTTGTCCTGGCTGCTGACCTTCTGTAATCTGCCATTAACAAAGCATTCCATGATGGAACCCTTAGAGCACCATTTTCCCCAGATTATGGCATGGACTTCCATGTGATTCAGTATGCAGATGACACTCTTGTCATAATGCCAGCAGATCAAATTTTAGTCATGAAGAATATCTTGGAATTATATACCCAATCCACTGGTCTGAAAATAATTCTTCAATGGTTCCAATTAATTTGGCAAGTGACAGAGCACAGGGTTTTGCAGACTTCCTTGGCTGCAAAATTGCTAGTCTTCCATTTACATATCTAGGACTGCCACTTGGTACCACTAAGCCTACTGTGCAAGATCTTATGCCCCTGGTTGACAGAATTGAGAGGAGAGTCTTTACTAATTTCATGCTTATGTCTTATAGTGGTAAAGTGACACTCATAAACTCTTTACTCACCTCCAATGCGACATTCACCATGTGCTCTATCCAGTTAAATCCCAAGGTCCTTGAACATATAGAGAAAATAAGAAGACACTGTCTTTGGGTTAAGAAAAATGAGGAAGGAAAGGAGAAATGCTGCTCCTTGGCCTCTTGGCAAATGGTCTGCAGGCCTAAGAAAAAAGGGGTTTGGGAATTCTAAATCTCAAATTGCAAAATGAAGCTCTTCTACTTAAATACCTCCATAAATTCTATAATAAGATGGACACTCCTTGGGTCCACTTGCTATGGAACACATATTATCAAGGGAGAATACCTCATGCCATGGATCCTGTTGGTTCATTCTGGTGGAGAGATATTTGCAAGCTAATGCCCATCTTCAGAGGTTTGCATCTAGCAAAATAGGAGATGGTGGACTGATGACCCACAAGTATAGGGGGTGTATCGTAGTACTTTCGATAAATAAGAGTGTTGAACCCAACGAGGAGCAGAAGGTGTTGATGAACAGTTTTGATCAAGGATTCACTGTAAATACTAGCAAACGGGTTTTCATGGGTATTTGGTAATGCAAATAAATAAAGTGCGAGTGAATAAAAGACAGTAGTAACAATTGCAGCAAGTGGCCCAATCCTTTCTTTAGCAAAGGACAAACCGGTTGTATAACTTATAATAACCAAACGTTCTTGAGGACACACGGGAGTTTCTGTCAAGAGGTTTCACTTCATACTGCTAAATAATCTTTATTGGTTTGATAAGTGTTATGGGGGTAAACCTGTGCTAGCGCACTACCCTTACTAGGATAAATACACACTTGTGATTATACCCCTTGCAAGCATCCGCAAATATAAGAAAGTAATTAAGATAAATCTAACCACAGCCTTAAACTCTAAGATCCTACGCTCCCTGGTGCAATGGTTTTCCAACGGAGGTTTAGGTTTCTGTCACTCCAGCAACCCCACAATTGGTAGCCAAATACACAATGCATCTCACTAGACCCATAAATGGTGAAGTATCATGTAGTCGACGTTTACATGACACCACTAGTGAAATAGCACCACAACAATATCAAACCATTAAATATTTCTCAACAATAATTCACTACTAACATCTTGACTTCTCCCATGTTCTCAAGAACTAAACGAACTCACTACAAGAAAATAGTCACATAGAGACGTTTTTTCTAAGATGCTATTTTGTTCGTGTCTACAACCGGAGCAATACTCAATGTAGAGACGTTACTAGAGACGCAGCGGGATTCGTCCTAATACTTCCTTCACCCTAGGTCGCGACCTCCACTTCTCTCCCTGTTAATAAAAAATTTAGAACGCAATAAGATTAATCTTAAAACCTAATAATAACAACACAGCCGCCAGTTTCCTCCAACCTCTCCGCCTCCGGCGATCTCTTAGCAATTTTATGCTCCAGCGACCTCTTTTCCTCCACCACCTTCGCCCTCCTCTTCCCAGCGTCCTCTTGCCGCAGTGATCTTCATCCTTAGACCCGCATCGGCGGGTGATTTCATTATTCAATCAGGGATTGAGGGGATCGGGGATCGGGCCATCCAGCACCAGCGGCCTACTCCATTTTCCCTGCCCCATCTGACAATCTACGAAGGTGAGCAATCGACGAAGACGTTCACCTACAGTCCCCTCCTTAGATCCATGAACTAGTTTGTTGAATATTGTGGATCTATGATTTTTTACTTGTACTGTCCCGCTGTTGATGGAATTACCATTTTATTCTGCATAAAATATTGAGATTTGCATGTCAATTGCATTGTACATTACCGAATCCTGTTGACACAACCTGTTTTCACTACAGGACCAAAGCTCTACGCCGACGGCCTGAAGCCGTCGGCATAGGACTATATGCCGTCGGCGTAGGACTATATGCCGTCGGCGTACGGCTATGTCGACGGCTACCGTCGGCGTCGCACCGTCGGAATAGGTCCCGTCGGCTTCTCCCAAATGGCCGTCGGCGTAGCTCTGGCCGTCGGCGTAGCTCGATAAGGCGACGGCTCCACATGGCCGTCGGCCCGCCTCGGCCGTCGGCTTAGTAGGTCTGACGGCAGCCGAGGAAACGGCCGTCAAGGCTATGCCGACGGCATGGCCGTCGGCTTACCTGACGCATGGCGGCGCCCGGTGGCATCCCTGGGCAGAGCTAAGCCTACGACATGGCCGTCGGCATAGCTATTTAGCAGGACAAAAAAAATAGAAGATGACGGTACAAGATAGCCACTGATTTAATTATTCAGATTATAAATATTGCCATCACATCAAGATATATCAGGTGCACCCCACGATCCCCACAGTACCTCATTTGACCAAAAAAAATCATAACTGGGAATATGTATGACCATTTATATGACTAAACTAAGCTACGGTGTACCATAAAGGGAAAAATAGCATGAAATGTTGCAGTTCTAAAGCAAAATCACTCATACTATTTGACAGATGCATACATTTGATAGATCTTTTAAGACAAGACCTGCTCAAGACCCAAGTACAAAACACCAAGCTCGATACCGAATTACAGGGAGAACACCGAGGACGTACCTCACCGGAGTGGAAGAAGAGGGCAGTGCGACATCATACTGCAGACAGGGGTGAAGTTGAAGAAGACTATGGGGAAAGGCTATGACAGCCACAGCCTACCACCGCTCGGATGTGCGGGAGGCCAAAAGAGCAGCAGGCAGTACCACTGCCAACACCACAATACCACTGCCAACACCACAATACCACCTGAAAATAACAAAGGTTAATAAGGTCACCATAAATAAAAAAGGACAAAAAAATGAAATAACATTCAGAAATCATAACTAAAAGTAGTCTTGCAGATAATGAGATAAAACCACTTGGCTGAAGCAAGAAAGGTCTAGCGTCTGGCTAATATGTCAATATCATCAGATATGCACATTATGAACAAGCATATGCCAATATTATATACAAAGTAAATCGCGTCTGAATCAACACACATGTAAGATCATATACATTCAGAAATCGCAAAGGTTATTCCCCGGCTGTTCAACCAAAGAACTAGCATCAAAAGTAACTTACTTGTCTTAGTAGAAGCTCAGACCAATATGTCCAGTCCACTTTTATCCCCACTCCAGTAAGTGCCCTCAGTGTTCAACAATTAACCTATGGAAGTGAATCATTTAGCATGGTAATATTCAAATAAACGAAAAGAGCTAACACAAATTCATAAATGAAGTTATTCTCATTCATGCAATTTACATCTGAGGGGCAGCCATCATAATGAACACATCGATACCAAGTCATTTTTGATAGAAACATAAACTTAAATCATAAAGGCAAATAAGCTAAATACGTACATGCCAGATTATGACAAATAAGAACAATTCATGAGTTCAAACTTAAGTCAGCAATTAATATTAAAAGAACATGTAATTAAACATGCTGGTGAGTCACCAACGACCTTGTGAAGATGGTGTGCGTACTGCTCCGGGAATCAGCCAACTTGTCTGACCATCAACTCGTCTAGCTGCTCAAGAAGAAACACGCTGCTTACTTATCCAATTAAAGATGATAAGAAGGGGAAGATGAAATAAAAAACAGAGAATAAATAACATTATATAGGCAATAGAGACATGTCCATGTATAAATAAATAAATGGCCTCAAGCGGAGCCTATCCCTGTATCTATAATTTGCAGCACTAGTCCTAGCTATATTGTGGTCAGCAACTTAAATAGTTAGCTGTAATTATGTAGGAAAATTCCTACCTAGTTCTTCACAGGTATGCCTTCTAATATATGCCATGAACAAAGCGTTTATGAAAAATAAATCACTACAAGCAAAAATATAGTCTACAGCTATCAGCTGTGGCTTACCACTGAAAAATAAATCACTACAAGCGTTTATACTGACCCCAATGACATGAGGATTGCATATCTAAACCAGCACCAGGATACTGTATTTTATACCAAGTAGCAATTTCGTGCTCTGTCAGTGTGAGATTATGACCAGCGTAGTACCTCTGGATGATGCGGAGGCCGCGGCTGCCCATGACGATGGTGTGGATCCTCTGCTCCTCCACGGCCTCGCATAGCTTCTAGTATATCTTGGCCACCACCTTGAGCTGCTCATCATTCGTCAGCCAAGAACAGAGAACATAGCCAGTCAGTTCATATTCCTCCGTTCTTGATCGATCAAAGGATCGTTTCTTCAAAAAATGAAAGGATCCAAACGCATAGACACGTACCTCGAGCTGGCGCGCTGCGGTGTCGAGCATGTCGAGCACCTCGGCGTCACAGCGCACGCCGTAGTTGTGCATCACTGCTGGCTCCCAGAACTCCGACAGAGGGTCAGCGATGCGGAACACAGTAGTTAGTTTCGAGACACTGCAGGGAAGGGAACGAGGGGACCTCGATCGGAGCAAAATCGAGAGGTCGCTCTGCGAGTTAGGATGTGGTTGGGAGTGCCCACGGGATCCGGACTTGGCCCAGAGGGCGTCGCGCTTGGCCTCGTCCTTATCCCGGACGAGCGCCGGAGCAGGTGGCTGTCCTTCTCCCGGACGAGCGCCAGAGATAAGGTCGGGATCTGGCGCGGGGTGGGTCGGGGAAGAGAGAGAGGAGGGAGGTGGCGGCGGCTGTGGGGTAAGGGGAGGGTTAGGGTTTCGCGCTAGGGTTCTCTCCTGCGCTCGCCTATAAGTAGGCGAGATAAGTGACGTTGGATCAGGGCGTGGACGGCCCAAATCAGCTATAGATGGTGATCCGTGGCAGGAGAAGTTTTGCTTTCTGATTGGTACGAGACAACTAGTTTTGACCATATTTTGAATCCAACCTAAGTAATTCAAAAAAATCAAAATGACCCCATATTATGCATATGTATATATCATCGGATGGAAAACAATTTCTATTTGCGAATTTTTCATTTTATTTGCACAAATAAATCATTTTTTATTTTCTTAGCGTCAAAAATGGGTTTTTTTGTGAAGCACCTACCAAAAATATGTTCCAAAAATGAACCACCACAATTTTAGAAAATATTATACCATATTTTATGCCTAGTGCAGCCACACAAGCTAAATTGACACTTGACACATGGATATTCCATATAAGCATAAATAGACACATGGACGACACATTGGCCAAACCGCTAAGGTAGCAGTCCAACTATTACAAATATATTTTAAATTGGCGACAATGATGATCTAAATTCGTCGTAAATGATATGAAGGGACTTTCTGGTAAACAATTTTTCTTATAGTTTGAATTTTTTTCCCGCATCTAGGTCACATAAAATGATGCCACGCGAAGGTCTCGCATTTTTTCGATTTTTTTTTGAATTAGTTACGCTCAATTCGAGACCCGCATAAAATAACAACGCACGAAAACTCCCGCTCGCGCCTAGGCGGTGGGAACTATGACATGTTCATGGCCGATATGGCCTCGTTCTGAAAAACTATGCCATGTTCATGGCCGAATCTAGCTCATTTAACCTAAAAGTCATGAAACCTCGAACGTGATAGGTCATTTATGTGAAGAGACTTTCTGGTAAACATTTTTTCTCAAGGTTTGAATTTTTTTCCCACATCTAGATCACATAAAATGATGTCACACGAAGGTCTCATATTTTTTCGATTTTTTTAAATTAGTTACGTCCGATTTGAGACCCACATGAAATGACAACGCCTGAAAACTCCCGCTAGCGCCCAGGCGGTGCGGATTCCCGTTTTTTCCCCACCTGTTTAGTGAAGAAATGAAATGTTGCGGATCCAAAAATGATTTTTGTAAAAAATTAGGAGATTTACTTTTTAGCGCTAAAGTGCAAAACCACCCAGGTTCCAGCGAAATAGGCACGAACTTGCACAAAATTCAAAAAATACCTCCGAAGGCTGCCGCAACAAAACGAGAGCTGATATGCGTATCCCAGGTGGTTTGCTATTTATGTGGGGTGTTTTCTCCAGCTTTCGATTTCGTGTTTCGGTAGCTGCTTCACAAAAAACCCGATTTTGGTACTCTGAAAATGGAAAAAGCACTTTTCATAGTACGAAACGAAAATCGGCCTCCGTGGCGTTCCTCGCCATCCCAAGGGCCACGCGCGTGTCCGATATGGCCTCGTTCTGACAAACTATGCCATGTTCATGGCCGAATCTAGCTCATTTAACCTAAAAGTCGTGAAACCTTGAACGTGATAGGTCATTTCTGTGAAGGGACTTTCTGATAAAAAAAATTCTCAAGGTTTGAATTTTTTGCCGCATCTAGGTCACATAAAATGACGTCACACGAAGGTCTCACATTTTTTTGATTTTTTCTAAATTAGTTACGCCCGATTTGAGACCCACATGAAATGACAACGCCCGAAAACTCCCGCTCGCGCCCAGGCGGTGCGGATTCCCGTGTTTTCCCCACCTGTTTAGTGAAGAAATGACATGTTGCGGATCCAAAAATGATTTTTGCAAAAACTCAGGAGGTTTACTTTTTAGCGCTAAAGTGCAAAACCACCCTGGTTCCAACGAAATCGGCAGCAACTTGCACAAAATTCAAAAAATACCTCTGAAGGCTGCCGCAACAAAACGAGAGTTAATATGCGTATCCCAGGTGGTCTGCTATTTATGTGGGGTGTTTTCTCTAGCTTTCGATTTCGCGTTTTGGTAGCTGCTTCACAAAAAAACCCGATTTTGGTACTCTAAAAATGGAAAAAGCACTTTTCATAGTACGAAACGAAAATCGGCCTCTATGGCGTTCCTCGAAATCCCAAGGGCCACGCCCGTGTCCGATATGGCCTCGTTCTGACAAACTATGCCATGTTCATGGCCGAATCTAACTCATTTAACCTAAAAGTTATGAAACCTCGAACGTGATAGGTCATTTATGTGAAGGGACATTCTGGTAAACATTTTTTTTCAAGGTTTGAATTTTTTTTCCCGCATCTAGGTCACATAAAATGACGTCACACGAAGGTCTCACATTTTTTCGATTTTTTTGAATTAGTTACGCCCGATTTGAGACCCACATGAAATGACAACGCCCGAAAACTCCCGCTCGCGCCCAGGCGATGCGGATTCCCATTTTTTCCCCACATGTTTAGTGAAGAAATGACATGTTGCGGATCCAAAAATGATTTTTTGCAAAAAAATCAAGAGGTTTACTTTTTAGCGCTAAAGTGCAAAACCACCCCGGTTCCAGTGAAATCGGCAGGAACTTGCACAAAATTCAAAAAATACCTCCGAAGGCTGCCGCAACAAAATGAGAGCTGATATGCGTATCCCAGGTGGTCTGCTATTTATGTGAGGTGTTTTCTCCAGCTTTCGATTTTGCTTTTCGGTAGCTGCTTCACACCGTGGAGTCTAAGAGCCCCCCTAGTAGACCCGTGGTGCGAACTTCCTATCGTGTCATTTCATGCGATCCCATACATCATTTTCCGAAATCTTGAAACATCAAAATATCTATGTTTTGTTATTTTATGATATATTTTAGTGCTGCATAAATTATTATGAAACCAAATGGAGGAAAAATATTCAGAAAAATCTAAGCCGACGGCATTGCCGTCAGCATAGGTTGGACCGACGGTCCTCCGTGACGGCCGTTAGGCCTGCAGCTTACGGGCCCACCTTGGGCCAACGGCTTTGATATGCCGACGGCTTTGCCGTCGACGTAGATAACTAGGCCGACGACTTTTCTACACCGACGGTCTTTTCCGTAGGATTCCTATTCAATGAGCTACGCCGACGGCCCCGACAAAAAGCCGTCGGCATAGCTCTGGGCCGTCGGCGTAGTGTCTTGTTCCCGTATTGTTTAGTCGTGTGTAGGAATATTCCTCTCTGGCTCGGTTACAAACGTACATAGTAATGGTTGTGTAGGATGGCAATTGTCATGGACTGATTCATGCGGTGAACAACTGTCAAACACAAGGTATGCAGACCTGCAGCAAAAGTTATATTCTATCAAAAGGACTATTTGCAACTTATCCTGATAATGCAATGACATTATTTTTATTTTGGACAGATGGTGGGGACCTTCAGTTAAGGAAAACCAGATTCCATGGACTGAGATAAGAATTTTCTAATGAAAAGAAGAATTAAGAACCTTACTGTTTGAGGATTTAAATGTCCACACTTTTATGCTGACTTTAAAAGTTTTCTTCTGCTTGTATAGTCTTCAGGTCAAAGCATTGTTTGTCGCCAACCGGATTACACTAGCAGTGGTTACGTGATGGCATGATGCCGAACTGAGCACCAACTCTTTAACCAATGTGGGATCAGTTATCCAAGGTAATAAAATGCCCTTCAGTATGTTTCTTCACATGGTCAGAGCTCATAATAATTTGACCCATATAACTATAGTTAGCTTTCCCCAACTGCGAACAGCTAGAAGAACAATTCATGATATCCACTGCATGTTTCCATGTTTAATAATTCAGCCACAACTTTATTGTTATAACACGAAACTCATACTGACATGCTGATTATTGTGATAAAATAAAGAATCTCTTCATACACACTTACCATCATGAGAAATAGTGGACAGTCCAAAAGCATGATGGTTATTCATAAGGTTTGGAATCCGATTATTTTTGTCATAATAGCATCACTCAACCTACTGCTATATGCTATATCAGGACTACGGTCTGTAAGTTTATTGTGGCCAGGTGTGTGAGCATAAATACTTGAAAACTTGTAGATTTCAGGATATAAGCATGATTCTTCTGATTTCTTTATTTCTTGTGGTTGTTTTCTAACCTGAGTTAAACACTTCCATGCAGAGTTTATGATTAGTTATGGTTATGCTACCGAGGAAGTTACCTGATGCCAAGAATTGATCAATTTCTGACCGTGTGGTGCAAATCAATTGGTAGCCCCCCTTCACTTTGTAAGACTAGTTAAATGAATAATGTTCTTTAAAGAGATGTCAGTGATATTTTGAGTTCTCCGAAGTAAGTTTTTATTTATTGCAGATTTTGTATGAAACACACTGAAAGACCAGAGGGAAAATATACAGGATGCATGAAGACCCATCGGTGTTGATGTACATGGAATAGATTAGATAGATTCCAGCTAATTAGAAGTAAATGAGTAGTTTAATTTTTTTATACATGATAGATTTGCCCCTTTATATATGTATGTGCAGTTCAGATATAAATTACAATTATCGTTGATTAATATAATTTTTTCCCTGCAATGCCCTACATAATACACATTGTCCGTTGATTCGCTTGATGTATGTATTTTGTCCATAAACTACACGAGGGGACAATTACCCATTTAATTTTTTTTGAATGAATTTGTCCAACTAGCACGTATCAAAAGCGACTCAACTTTGGTACAGACGTCATGCAAACGCAGATTTGTAGTCAGCTCCCACTACGTCTCTTGTAGAATAGACACGCTTTAGGAAACGTCTCTCCTCTTCCTAAACACGCTGCCAATGCGTCTCTTTGTCATTGAGACGGTGCATAAGGAGACGCTCATGCGACGCTTTTCGGTGACGACTCTACAACCACCTAGAGGCGATATATAGCGTCCTTAATACCCATATTAAACGTCTTTATATGGCTTTTGTGTTGTAGTGACTACTCACAAGACAACATATGGATCATGATCAGAGGTGAAATAATGGTAAATAACAATCTGAACATAAACCTTAATTCAATGGTTCCACTCAATAGCATCAACTACAAGAGTAATCAACACCGGGAAAGTTTCTCCTAAGAATATAACAAGATCCAACTCAAGATGTTACAGCAGGATGGCGTGGTGATGGTGAAGATGAAGGTGCTAGTGATGGAGATGATGATGATGATGATGATCCCGATGAAGTCTGGTGCGATGGTGATGACGATGGCGACGATCTCCCCTCTCCGGGAAGGAATTTCCCCGGCAGATTTCTGCCTGCCGGAGAGCTTTTCTCTCTCTGGTGTTTTCCGCCCCGCAGAGGCGGCTGTGTCTAACTCTGATCCCCCCCATTGATTTTGCTAAAGAATAAGCGTGTACTATGGAAAAATAAGTCTTTTTCTTCCAAATATTTTTACGAATACGCTTTTTTGACATTGAAGTACGTTTTTTTGGAACTGCCATTCAAAAAGGAAATTTTTTTTCTAGTTGTATGTGAAAGACATCTATTGCCGCAAATAAATCCTTCTTTCTTCTTTATTCTTGGTATTTATACTTAGATATTTAAAGATACTGAAATTCTGAATTATTTTTTACTTAAATTCTTATCTAATCCGGATAAGACAAGAATTTTTTAAAAAAATTTCCTTTTCCGTATATTTTTTATACTTTGTTTTAATAATATAGAATATATAGAAAAGTTTCCCGTTTAAATCTATTTTTTAAATCTATTTATAGATATTTATATATCAAGTATACTCCATATATAGATATATGGTACGCAAGCCTATCCCCTATATAAGACGGGTGGATAAAAAGAAGATAAGACGGGTAAATATGAAATATATCAATGAATAACAGTAAATTATGATACAAAATAGTGATGCAAAATGGACGTATCATGGACTGACTTTGTTTTGGAAAGATGTCTGGTTGGAGGAAACTACTGAGGCAGCTTTCCCCAGAGCATTTTCCTTCGCAACAAATGAAGATATTTCTGTCAAAGAGTTTCTGACTTCTCCTAGGCTCTCTGATAATTTTCTTCTGCCCCTATCTCCTCAAGCAATGGATGAACTCAGAGATTTGCAAGCCAAAACAGCCATTGAGCTCACATCTAATTCTGATTTCTGGTCATATCCATGGAGTCCAGCTTACACCTCTAGTCAATATTATCAATTCTGTTTTAAGGACCTGCAACCTCACATCTCTACTATTTGGCTCTGGAAATCGAAATATACACCCAGAGTCAAATTCTTTGGATGGTTAGTTCTAGTAGACAGACTCAACACAAAGAACATGCTAAGAAGAAGGCAATATAAGTTGACCTCGGGTTTTTTATGCATGTTATGTGTAAACCCCCTGAAGAAACTTTGGAGCACTTGCTATTCCATTGTGATTTCAGCAAATAATGTTGGCAAACCATTGATATGCAATGGGATAACACAGGCGACAAACTTCATATTATTGAAGATGGTAAACAAAGATGGGATAGACCATTATTTATGGAGACTTTTCTACTTGTAGCTTGGAATATTTGGAAGGAAACAAATAATATTTATTTCCAAGGGGTAGATCCATCCATAGCATCCTGGAAAGAGAGGCTTAAGTCTGATCTGACACTCTTAGTTCATAGGACTAAGGAATCCTTGCACTCTGATATTTGGAATATTGTAGCCAAGCTGTAATTTATTTCCTTCTTCTCCCCTTTGAGGGGATGTTCTCCTCTCTTTGTAAATGATGTACAGAACTATGTAACCATACTTTGTTTAATACAAAAGGCAGTAGGAACCTTTCCTACTATCATAAACCTTCAAAAAAAACTATTGAGAAAATAGAGGTGTTAATTGCATGCCCCCATCTAATGAATATTGGTTGAGAAATGACTAACTATTAGTCTATTAAAAATCAACTTATTTCCCAGACAAATAATTATCATTGAATCTTAGTTGCAACTTATGACTATAATGATTCACGAAACAAAATCCAACATACCAGGGAATTTTCTTCAGTTGCAACCCATGTATCAACTCAAGGATGAAAAAAATTAGGGAATCCACTAAGAATTAAGCTAATTGTTAGTCGATTAGAAATAGAAAAATAGAAATATTTATTGCGATCAATCAACTTTTATATTTGTCCAAACAAATTGGTTTAGCCTATCGGCTTACATATTTGCAAGACTTAGTTTTGGTTGTTTGCTTGTTTACATTCCCAATACAAAGGTAGCAAGGTTGGTCCTTCATAGCCATATTTGCAAATGTAGATTAGTTTGAGCGTTTATTTGTCAACTGCCAAAAACGATGTTTATCTTTGATGCGGGTGCCTTCTATGTTAAGCCAAAAGAACAACAACTTTCGTATGAAGAAAAGGCATGATTAAAAGAATGCACAAGTCAACTGGCTGGAATTCTAATTAGTATTCAACCAATTCTCGTTGGATGATAGTGACGATCTAACCACATTAAGCTAAACATTGTAATTCCTATCGGCTTACATAATCACAAGACTTTTTAGAAATTTGCTGCTTGTTTGCAAGACTTGATTGGCCGGTTCAAGTCCTTTTCATGACAACAAATGATCATACATTCCAATACCCACAATGATTTATGTGTATCCATTTTTTATTTAAAGAGCTCTGGCTCCCAATTATTTTTATTGACAATGAAACCACAGTATGATGTATGCATATCCATAGAGATCCACATAAATGTTTAAAAAGATTATGATAGAAATATCAAATAAAGATAAACATTATGTTGTTATTTTAAGGCGAAGTGGACTTTGGGGACCTTCGCGGTTACTCCATGAGGAAGGCCATAATTTCTTGGTAGGTCCAATCTTCTTTGGGAACCCTCGAGGGAAATATGATTAAATTAGTACCACATTGCAGGAAAATAATAATGTGACCTTCTTTACAAAAATGATGTAACTTGAATATCTTTGTCACTATTTGATGTCAAAGTTTTGTTATCCAAAAGAGTAAGTTTCTATTGAGAAAGCCTCCAATCCTATTTATTTGAACTCATGGTAAAAAAAGATAGACTAAACATGTTTGCTTAAGATTTATTATTAAGTTCCCATTCTCAGCGGATGGCTTGAGATCATCAACGATTTAGCAACAATACTCTAAAATTGAGTAAATATTATGATAAAAAGATTAGATCAAACATAAATGTTGTGTTGTTATTTTAAGGCAAAGTGGACTTTGGGGACTTTTGTGGTTATTCCATAAGGAAGGCACTAATTGTTTGGTAGATCCATTGTCCTTTGTAAACCTTTGAGGAAAATATTAATCCCATGTCGTGGGAAAAGAATGTTGTGGCCTTCTCAAAAAAAGGTGCATGCGTTGTTTCATGTGGTTAATTGATGAGAAAAGAAAGGCGTTAATTGTGTGCTCCCATCTAGTGAATATTGGTTGAGAAATGACTAATTATTAGTCTATTAACGAATCTTAGTTGCAACTCATGACTATAATGATTCACGGAGCAAACCAATGTTCCGGGGCATTTCCTTTGGTTGCAACACCTGCGCAAGTAGTAATATTACGGTTGCAACCCATGTTCCAGCTCAAGGGTATGTAGCAACGATCAGGGAATCGACTAAGAATTAAGGTAAGTAATTGTTAGTCGATTGAGAATTAGCAAAACAGATGCATATTTACTGTGTCAATCAAATTTTACATTTGCCCCAACAAAATGGTCTCTGGCCTTACAATCCCGTAAAGAGAGAGTAAGGTTAGTCATTGAAATAATCCATGTTTGCACACGTAGCTTAATTAGCTGGATCGTTTATTTGTCAACCGCCATAAAACGATGTTTATCTTCGACGACGGTGCCCTGTATGTTAAGCCATTAAAAAACGACAGTTTTTTGTACGAAGAAAAGGCATGATTAGAAAGAATACACAAGTCAACCGGCAGGAATTCTAGTTATCATTCCAACGGTTCTCGTTGGATGATAGCGACGAGGTAACGGCAGTAAGCTAAGCATTTAAATTCGTATCGGCTTACATGCATAAAACCAAGACATTTCTTGTGTGTGCGCGCTTGTTTGCATGACTTGACCGACCGGTTCAAGTTTTTTTTTTGGGGGGGGGAAAGACATGATCATACATTCCAATACCATCATAGAGATACGTACATATTCCTAGACGGCATACGTACGTACGCCACTACGCCAGCAGCGAAAACCCGTTCTTTGTTTGTACGTAGACGTACACGCCGTGGCGGCGTACGATGCCGGGGCGAAAGTTTCAAAGGATTCCGATGGATGTCGGAAGGCCTTGGTCGTCGATCCAGATCGACGTACGCGGACAAAATCTTTTTTATGGGATTATTATCACAACTAGAATATGGTGGAGTGGGGGTAGTTGGCAACGGCATGCGGTTGCCAATGCCAAGGGTAAACGGTACGGACAGAAATGGCGATCGATCGGGTTAGTGGTATGACTAGCAGGCAGCAGGCAGGGATGCAGGTGTAGGACTGGTCGAAACGTGAGCACGCACTTTTACCACGAGCTGAGTCGTGGAGGTCGGAAAAGTGAGTCGCCGACGGGATGAGCGGCCGGCGGCGTCGGATCAGAGTGGCCGTACGTGGCCGAGCGTCGTGGGAAACGGGGTGGGGATGGGTCCAACCGACGTGCAGGCACGCCACGGCTTGGCTTGGCTTGACTTTGGCGCCGGCGCGGCCGGAGGACGGAGGTTGGCAGGCAGTGGTGGCGCGGTGCCGAATGTCAAAAGGCAGGACGCGCGCGGCGTGCGGGAGGTGTGGCAAGCACAGGCAGAAGGGTCGATCGATCGTCACGGTGGGCGACGACTTGGGGTTTTGGTGGTCGGTGGTGTTGAAAATATAAGCAATTTACCATAAGATTTAATCTGAAATAACCAATAATAAAACATGATGATAATTGTAGGAATTAACGTAATCATGCATACTAGCACAATAGACGAACAGATCAAATCTAACATAGATAAAGAGATCACATCTACTCCAAACGCTAGTACAAGAAACTGTAACAGAAACTGAAAAAGATAGGAGCAGATTGCATATGGTGCTGCAGGAGGATTCGCGTTCGCGTTGGCGTTCGCGTTGGCGTTGGCACCAGCGTCGTCAGCCATGTCGTCGATGTAGAGGCTGCTGATGTCCGGGAAGAAGTCCTCGTCGGGGAAGGAGTCGTCGGTCGACGTAATGCCTTCAGTAGTCGCGCAGAAGCGCTCCCCAAAAACCTGATCGCCCCTCACCCGTACAGGTTCACAAGAGGCGGGGTTCCGGAGGCCTACTGTCCCGTCGTCCGGTGCACGCCGGAAGAGGGGATGGAGAAGGTGTGGCGGCGGCGCAAGGCTCTGGAGACGAGAGACGGGATGTGATACGGTGTGATTAGGGTTTGCGCCTAAGCCTGCTTATATAGCACCGGTCGGGTAAGACGTGGGGCGCAGCCCACGATCCGGAAAAACCGGAAACGGCTGATAGAGAAATAACTCGCGCAGTAATTTTCCCGAACAGCAAAAAGATAAGTAAGCTCGGCACCGAGGCACAATTCCGCAAACCGCGGCGCGCGCGCGTCGTGACGAGGCGAGGCGAGGCGGGCGGCGGAGGAGGAGGAGCGCGCGTGTAAGCCACTCCTCTTCTCTCACTTTAGGAGGTAGTAGAACACCCCACTATATATATTGGTGCAACTCCCCTCAAACTAGCAAGGTGGGACTAAACTTTGGCTGCCACACCTTGCTATGCATGAATGGGCCATGAGAATTTCAGAATTTGTATTGGGCCATGGACCAAAGCCCACAGCCAAATTCCAACAATCCCCCACAAAGTCTCATTGGCACATCTCATCACATCACATCAAATAATTCCAGAACATTGTTTATATACCGGTGCAAGGTGGAGACTGTTAAGTTGAACTTCCACTTAGAACTTCATGCTACACTAGATTGCAACTTGAATAGTGGACTATGCCTTGAACTACAAGTTTGGTGCGCACTAGTTTCACACAAAGCCTAGACCGATACTAGGCTGCCGCAAGGCTTCCCCGCGGTTTGGAGCTTATGCGTCATACTCCATGGCCTTTCATGAGTTTATTAGAGAGCACCCAACTCCCATAGACTGCGACGTTTGACAGTCAGACTCATATAGGTGTGTTCTTCAAAAGATGTTCTGCAGGGCAACATCTTTGCTATAAATAAGCCACTTAGAACACATTAAGATAAATATCAACCTGCCATGCAGAATAGGAGAGTATTGCATCTATATGGAGTGGTAGTATAATGTAAGGATACTCTCCTCCCAGCTGACCAACAGCTTGTCTCCCAACTCTAATTCACGGGATCTCCGATCACATAGAGTGGGTTACCACTGTGGGCAACTCAAAGTGTGGGTCTCAAACCCATCTCCTTCGATGCATTATCTATCACATTGCGTGATAGACCCTTTGTGAAGGGATCTGCCAGATTTTTAGATGTTTGGATATAATCCAACGCAATAACTTCGGAGTTTCTCATTTTCCTGACAGATTTCAGTCTCCTCTTCACATGTCTTGATGACTTCATATTGTCCTTAGAACTGTTTACTTTGATGATCACAGTTTGATTATCACAGTTCATAGGAATTGCGGGTATAGGTTTTTCAACCACAGGCAAGTCCATCAAGAGCTCTCGAAGCCACTCTGCTTCAACAGTGGCTGTGTCTAATGCTGTGAGTTCTGCTTCCATAGTTGACCTCGTTAAGATGGTCTGCTTGCAAGACTTCCAGGAAACAGCACCACCACCAAGTGTAAACACATAACCACTTGTGGCCTTAGTCTCATCAGCATCAGAAATCCAATTCGAGTCACTATACCCTTCAAGTACCCTTGGATACCCAGAGTAGTGAACTCCATAGCTCGCAGTGCCACTCAAATAACGCAAAACCCTTTCAAGAGCCTGCCAATGAACATCTCCAGGATTTGACACAAATCGACTCAACTTGCTAACAGCAAAAGAGATGTCAGGCCTCGTAGCGCTGGCCAAATACATAAGCGAGCCAATAATCTGAGAATATCTCAGCTGATCTTTAGCATCCTTAGGATCTCCCTGATTCTTTCGAACCAACATGCTAGGATCATATGGCGTAGGAGAAGACTTGCAGTCGCTATACCCAAAACGACTCAAGATCTTTTCCACATAGTGAGATTGAAGCAGTGTTATCCCACCATCGTCATCTTTCAGTAGCTTGATGTTCAAGATCACATCAGCCACTCCTAGATCTTTCATCTCAAAACAATGAGATAGAAAGTCTTTGACCTCCTTGATAACATCAAGACTGGTCCCGAATATCAGTATATCATCAACATACAGACATAAGATGACTCCTTGGCCCCCACCATGGCGATAGTACACACACTTGTCAGCTTCATTGACAACAAAGCCTGCAGCAGTTAAGGTTCTTTCAAACTTCTCATGCCACTGCTTAGGTGCTTGCTTAAGACCATACAAAGACTTCAGCAACTTACACACCTTTCCTTCTTGACCACCTACTACAAACCCATCCGGCTGCTCCATATAAATTTCCTCATCTAACTCTCCATTTAGGAAAGCCGTCTTAACGTCCATTTGATGAACGAGAAGACCATGCGAGGCAGCCAGGGATAGTAGTACTCTGATAGTGGTCAATCTGGCCACGGGTGAATAAGTATCAAAGAAGTCTTCCCCTTCTTTCTGGGTATAACCCTTAGCAACAAGGCGTGCCTTGTACTTCTCAATAGTACCGTCAGGTCTAAGCTTCTTCTTGAACACCCACTTACATCCTACAGGTTTGCACCCATAAGGACGATCAGTAATTTCCCAAGTTCCATTTGCCAAGATGGAATCCATCTCACTGCGAACGGCTTCTTTCCAGTAGTCAGCATCTTGAGATGCATAGGCTTCTGAAATAGAAGTGGGAGTGTCATCCACGAGGTATACAATAAAATCATCACCAAAGGTCTTTTCAGTCCTCCGTCTCTTACTCCTAGTAGGAGCTTTATTGTTATCCTCCACAGGATTATCAGAGTGTTCTATCGAAATGGTGGGTTCAGGAATTGTAAATAATTCTTGACTAGATGAACTAGGCATCTCCTGATTTGATGAACTAGACGAACCTTTCATAGGAAAGATGTCCTCAAAGAAAGTCGCATCATTCGACTCCATAATAGTACCAACACGCATGTCAGATACTTCAGATTTTACTATCAAAAATCTATAGCCAATGCTATGAAACGCATATCCCAGAAGAACACAATCCACGGTTTTTGGTCCAAGCTTTCGCTTCTTGGGTACCGGCAAGTTTACCTTTGCCAAACAACCCCAAGTCCGTAAGTAAGAGAGTTTTAACCTCTTCTTTTCCCATTCCTCAAATGGTGTAATTTCTTTGTTCTTAGTGGGAACACGATTTAGGACATGACACGCAGTCAAGATCGCCTCCCCCCACCATGCCTTGGAAAGACCCGATGTGTCTAACATGGCGTTAACCAAATCAGTTAGAGTACGGTTCTTTCTTTCAGCCACCCCGTTAGATTGAGGTGAGTAGGGAGGCATCCTCTCATGGATTATACCATGTTCCGCACAAAAAGAATCAAATTCGTTGGAAAAATACTCTCCACCACGATCGGACCTAAGCCGCTTGATCTTACGATCAAGTTGATTTTCTGCTTCAGCTTTATAGATTTTGAAGTAGTTCAAAGCTTCATCTTTAGATTTCAGAAGATACACATAACAGTATCTGGTGGAGTCATCAATTAATGTCATGAAATATTTCTTTCCACCTTTTGTCAACTCACCATTCATCTCACAAAGATCTGAATGTATGAGCTCTAGTGGTGCTAAATCTCTTGCCTCCGCGGTCTTGTGAGACTTGCGAGGTTGCTTTGCTTGCACACACACTTGGCACTTAGATCCCTTGACATTAGTAAATTTCGGAATTAAACTCATGTTGGCTAGCCGCGTCATGCAACCAAAGTTAATATGACAAAGTCGTGAATGCCAAATATTGGACTCATTATCATTGCAAACATGATTAATAACTTTAGTGCATAAATCTGACAAAGAAAGGCGGAACAAGCCTCCGCACTCATAGCCTTTCCCAACAAATTGTCCATACTTAGATATTACAACTTTATTGGACTCGAAAACCAACTTAAAACCATCTCGACACAGAAGAGATCCGCTGACGAGATTTTTATTGATGGAGGGAACGTGCTGCACATTCTTCAGCTGTACGGTTTTCCCCGAAGTGAACTTCAGATTTACCGTACCAACACCTTGAACAAAAGCACGTGAGCCGTTTCCCATCAGCACGGAGCTAGCCCGTGCGACCTGATAAGAAGAAAACATGGAAATATCAGCACATACATGTATATTGGCACCGGTGTCTATCCACCATTCAGGCGAATGACAAACTGAAAGGATGGTAGGAAATATACCGTACCCAGCATCCTTCATATCCGTATCACCAACAACAACATTGGCAGAATTGCCGCCGTTTCCATGTGGACGCTTATCAAAGCGTTTAGGGCAGCTAGGAGCCCAATGATTCGGATCACCACACACATGGCAGGATCCTTTCTTCTTATACTCAGTCTTCTTCTTGAAGTTGGTAGTCTGCGAGGCCTTGTTCTTGCCGTCAAACTTTCCCTTGCCCTCAAATTTGTTCTTATTCTTGGACTTGTGGGACTGGAAGTTATTTTTCTGCACCACATGTGCACTAGAGCTTCCATCGAAACCTCGAACACGTGTATCCTTTGCTCTCGCCTTTTCCTCAACATGAAGAGAACCAATGAGATCCGAAACGGAAAACTCCTGTCTCTTATGTTTCAGAGAAGTAGCAAAGTTCCTCCATGAAGGAGGAAGCTTGGCAATAATGCCACCGGCCACAAACTTGTCCGGTAAGGTACACTTAAACTGCTCGAGTTCTTTGGCAAGAGACTGTATCTCATGAGCCTGCTCCACAATGGGACGGTCATCAGTCATCTTATAATCATAGAATTGTTCCATGATATACAGCTCAGTGCCAGCGTCAGAAACACCAAACTTGGCTTCCAGCGCATCCCACGCATCCTTGCCATTATCAAATGACATATAGGTGTCAACAATGTTGTCACCAAGAATGTTGAACAAAGCCCCCATAAACATGGTGTCGACTTTCTGAAAAGCTTCCTCCTGAGCAGGAGAAATATCTCCCTCAGGTCTGCCAAGAGTGGCGCTATAGCAGCCTAGGTTTTTCAACCATAGAACTGCTCTCGTGCGCCATCTCTTATAATGGACACCATCAAAGGGAGGCGGCCTGGTAGCCGCGGCCAAACCAGTTGGACTCAATTGCCTATAATCAGGTTTTTGGATTGTTGAAAATATAAGCAATTTACCATAAGATTTAATCTGAAATAACCAATAATAAAACATGATGATAATTGTAGGAATTAACGTAATCATGCATACTAGCACAATAGACGAACAGATCAAATCTAACATAGATAAAGAGATCACATCTACTCCAAACGCTAGTACAAGAAACTGTAACAGAAACTGAAAAAGATAGGAGCAGATTGCATACGGTGCTGCAGGAGGATTCGCGTTCGCGTTGGCGTTCGCGTTGGCGTTGGCACCAGCGTCGTCAGCCATGTCGTCGATGTAGAGGCTGCTGATGTCCGGGAAGAAGTCCTCGTCGGGGAAGGAGTCGTCGGTCGACGTGATGCCTTCAGTAGTCGCGCAGAAGCGCTCCCCAAAAACCTGATCGCCCCTCACCCGTACAGGTTCACAAGAGGCGGGGTTCCGGAGGCCTACTGTCCCGTCGTCCGGTGCACGCCGGAAGAGGGGATGGAGAAGGTGTGGCGGCGGCGCAAGGCTCTGGAGACGAGAGACGGGATGTGATACAGTGTGATTAGGGTTTGCGCCTAAGCCTGCTTATATAGCACCGGTCGGGTAAGACGTGGGGCGCAGCCCACGATCCGGAAAAACCGGAAACGGCTGATAGAGAAATAACTCGCGCAGTAATTTTCCCGAACAGCAAAAAGATAAGTAAGCTCGGCACCGAGGCACAATTCCGCAAACCGCGGCGCGCGCGCGTCGTGACGAGGCGAGGCGAGGCGGGCGGCGGAGGAGGAGGAGCGCGCGTGTAAGCCACTCCTCTTCTCTCACTTTAGGAGGTAGTAGAACACCCCACTATATATATTGGTGCAACTCCCCTCAAACTAGCAAGGTGGGACTAAACTTTGGCTGCCACACCTTGCTATGCATGAATGGGCCATGAGAATTTCAGAATTTGTATTGGGCCATGGACCAAAGCCCACAGCCAAATTCCAACAGGTGGAGCTGCTTTAGCCGTGCTAGCTGCTTCAGGGGCGGAAGGGGAAAGAGATTCCGATGCGCTACCTCCAGTTCCAAGTCGATCCTTTTCTCAGGTTACGGTGGTGCTTGTCCCGATCGACTTTGCTCTAGCAGCTATGTACCTCATGGAAAGCTACGCTGAATTTGGTCAGCGTCGACCAAGTTACAGTCAAAGGATCCACTGCATTGGCGGCTCGACACCTGCACTATGTGAACAATAGTTACCTACTGCCAGTTCATTCCTCTGAATCGTCACTGCATTTTTTCGAAAAAGGGAGGGGGTTCTCAGCGTCTACATCAATCGATGCATACGGCTTTTTATTAAAATTATTTAAATATTCACACTTATTACAGTTCAAGGATCAGAGAGAGTAGAAACATGAATTAATCAGCCATCTAAAGATATAACGAGATAAATCTAGGCGTGAAATTAACATGTCAATCTTCTATCAGACCGCCATCCGAATCGGCTGTAAATATCCCGAGCAACCGTTGCCAAACGGTTACACCCAATATTCATGTTCTGGCGTTGCTCCACCAGTCGGAGAAAAGACCACGTATAGATCCCGTGGGTAGTCAAAGGAATAACTTAGATCAGAAGTAGAGCCCCATCTGTACGTTCTTCTCCTCGAATCCGACCTTGGCGTAGAACCCCGTCAGCTCCGGGGTGCAGTTCAGGATGACCTTGTAGCACCCCCTGCCCCTCGCGTGCTCCACGAGCCGGCGCACGACGCTCTCCCCGAGCCCCCGGCGGCGCGCGGCGGCGTCCACCACCACGTCCTCGACATGCCCCACGGTGCCGCAGCGCCGGATGAATTTGCGCTCCACGAGCACCGCCCCAGCGGCGGCGAGGCGGCCCGTGGCGGCGTCCTCCGCCACGAGGACGAGGTGGTCGGCGCCGAGGCGCGCCAGCTCCGCGAAGCGGGAGCGGAAGGCGTCCTCGGTGAGCGGCGCGGAGGGAGAGAACTGCGCGAGGAGGTCGCAGAAGCCCCTGAGGAGGTCACGGATGTACATGGAAAAATCATCATCCTACTACCCCTCCTACTCCACCTGCTAGCACTATTTCCACTGCTGACATAAGAATAACTTAACTACTTGCTCATATCTGGAAGAAATCATCCTACTACTCATCCTAGTTCATTCTCTGGTTCTTTTGTTTGACCGTGTTCACCGTCACATGTATAAAAGTGAAGCAGTACGACCTGTTCACATCTTGCATAAGCAGAACCAGACCTTTCCAACCACGTCTCACTAAAATCATAGTGGTCATACCCCTCAAGAAAAGAAAGAAAACAAGTAGATGTTGTCTCAGTCAAGACACCACTTCCAAGATTCTTGTGGCGGAGCACCGAAAACTAACGAATGCAAAAGATCAAGAAAAGCACCTGACCTGGTCATGAGGAGATAAGCTAAAGACATGTACTAACTATTATTAGCAGAACACATTTACTCCATCCGTTTTAAAATATAAGATGTTTAGCCCATCATTGTCATGCATGTATCTAGATGCTTTTTAGTATATATATGTTCACTCATTTTACTTTTAACCTACACACTAAAAGATATCTACATACATGTATGGCAATGATGGGCTAAAACATCTTATATTTTGGAACGGATGAAGTACTTCTCTAGCTAAATTTATCGAACCATAACACATTTACTTCTCTAGCTAAATTTATCAAACGGTGCCACTTTCGCTTTGGTTTATTTGTTGAAATCCTGCTCTCTTTCAGGAGTTTGCTATGTCATTCTTTCTTCTATGTTTTATTTTCTTGAAGCATATAGATATTTGAGCATGTGTGTTTTTATTCATCCTTTATGCTCAATAGTTTTTTGCTTAGTTCATGTGATAAACTTTAGAATAAATCATTTGCTGATTTGTTTCTTTGATATAAAACGGATAGCAAGTACGATTTGTCACATCTTTTAAGCCATGTTTATCTCTCGGTGTTTTTTTTTCAAATTATATCTTCTTTGGATCTTCAAATTGTGTGCATGCATATTCTCATTATGTCTACTTTTGTGTATTGCTTTCCTTCCTTGATCCAATACATAGGGAAGACTCCATGAAATCATAAATAGCAAAGATGTACATAAAATTCAAATTTTATCTCTAAATATGCACATATGTAAATGGAGTTTTCCATATGTATTGTGGTTAGCCTAACCACTTTGTACTCTATAAGTTTGGGGATCAAGATATACTTGAATGTTGTTTTAGGTACATTAGAGATGCAATGGATGCTTGTCTCACTCATATAAAATGTGTTGTCATCATGTGATAATTAGAGCTAAGCTAGGATGATGGATGAACCGGTGACATGTGTAATCCCGCTAGTTGTTTTCTCTGACTCGTCTCGGATCAGACAAGGACATGGAAAAAACATCCTAGTACTCCTCTACCTAGTATTTGTACTGCTGAGATAAGAAAGTAGGTAACTACTTACTATTTGTTATAATCCATCTTGTTTGCCCGTATTCACCATCCCATGTTTAAAAGTGGAGCCGTGCGCCGTCCTCCTTTGGGGCCGGATCAAGCAGAGAAAAACTCCGATGCGCTAATTCCGGTTCCAAGTCCCTTTCTCAGGGGGCATTCCGGTGGTGCTTGTCCTCAACTCCTGATCGAGTTTGATGTAGCTTCCACTTCATACCTACGTCATGGAAAACTAGGCTGAATTTAGTCAGCGTCGATCAAGTTATAATCAAAGGATCCGCTGCTTTGCCTGCTCGACACCTGCACCCTGTGACATGCGTTTAACTACCGCCAGTGGATTTTTTTCTCCGACTCGTCTCGGATCAGCCGAGTGCATGAAAAATGCAACCTAGTACTCCTCCTACCTAGCGCTATTTCCACTGTTGTGTTAAGAAAAAATTTAACTATAGTACGTGCATTTGTTTGACCGTATTCGCCGTCCAATGTACAGGAAAGCAATACGACATGCTCATGGCGGAGCTTTGCAACCACTACTCACAAAATTCAGAATAATTAATAGTCAAGCATACAATTTGTTTCACTTTCATTCGAGACACCTTCCGAGATTCTAAAGAATGAGGACCCAAAAACGAATGCACCAGCAGGATGGAAACACAGCTGACTTGGTCCAAACAGGCGAGGATTGCTCTATTTCTACCACCCGTCATTCTAATCTTAAGCTAGGATTGCTCTGTTCTACTTTACACACATATGGTTAAGTTGATGTGTACAAGTTTGACACAGACGGTTAAGCTGTTATTTTCCCAACAAAACTATTTTTTTTGAAGTGCGCGTGATACAGGCTGCCCTCGAGACCTATCTTTTCAACGGTCAACCACTACTCACAAGATTCATAACAATAATAGTCAAGTGAAAAGGTAACGCTGTTAAAAAAAAAGGTACGAGTTCTTTCAGTTTATGAACCTTTTAAGATTCTGTAGGATGAGGGCCGTAAATGAATGCAAAAGATCAAAACACACCTGACTTGGTCCAAATGGATGGAAATTCAAAAGACGTATACTTGATACAAGTTGCAGCTCTATTTTCTTTCTTTTGTCTGGGCTCATATAATCTAGAGCTAGGATCTCCAGCACAACCATTGAAAGGTATGGACAGTTTGTTTCATCAATTTAAAGCCAGAAAAACGGTGACGGGTCTATGATGCCTTACACATATGGTTCAGTTACCATGTAAAAGCTTTACACATTCAACTTGTAAGCCGAATGTCAAAGCCAGTGATAGCAGTGCTACTCAGGAAGTGTGGGAGGCTCCTCCATCAGTCCACGTTCCAGGAAAAGCGCCATCGAGCCAGGTACCAGGAACGCAGAAGGTCCGATATCAGATGCCTAGCTCGTCGCTGCGGCGCATGTGGTGGGATTCAGTGGCCTCAAGTAGGACGCAGAAAAGTTCCCCAATTTCCATGAGTTGCTTACTCAGGTTCCAACGGTGCTTATCCTGATCAAGCTTCCTACCAGTTCAGTCAGGAAGTGATGGAAAATCACGAGATTCAGTGAACCAACCACCATCCTAGTCAAAGGAGAGCTTGCCATCTGTGCAGAGAACAAAATCACACAGTGCTAAGAGTTAGAACTGCTGCCAGTTGATTTCTCTGACCGGTCTAATATCAGACAGACTACATGTAATTGTCTTGCATTCCTACTAGTTATTATGTTTCTTGTGTTGCTACGCAATCACTGTGTTGATAAGAACATTATATATGCCTAATACTTTGCTAACAGCCTTCCACTATAATGGTAGAATTGAGTGATCTGTTAGTGAATAAAAGTTTAATATAAAAATACATACCTTAGGCAGATAATGGAAGTCGATATATTGTCCTGGAGAATGATATTGGTGAAACTATTCCATCTTCTAACACCCGTCAAATTCCTCTGTTTCAAAAATTGCATGAGGATAAGACATGAACCTTACTGATGAATTC
Source organism: Dactylis glomerata (assembly GCA_007115705.1). NCBI lineage: Eukaryota > Viridiplantae > Streptophyta > Magnoliopsida > Poales > Poaceae > Dactylis > Dactylis glomerata. The sequence continues at coordinate 4,252,375 of QXEO01000551.1, forward strand.
AATATGGGCTGCCTCTTGGTGAAGAAAGCTTTCGGCGAAGAGGCTATCACAGTAGTATCTAACTCTGGCCTAAGGGATGCTGAACAAATTTCCGATGATTTAAAAAATGGAAAGAGTGACAACGAACTGCTTTCATCATCCCACTCAAGATTTTTCCACCATGTTTTCTCCCCTCTTATCCTTTTCAGTTTCCCCATTATCCCAATAGGCAATTTCTTCATGTTGGGGCAAGCAAACACATCAACATATTCCAAAGAAGGAAAATCCAATTTATAATCACATAATCTTTCCAAGCTTTGCAATGAATTTAATTGCAAAATTTTCAGTTGTCGAAATCCCTGCATCGGTGTTTCATATCGTACTTCTGGTTTAATAGTATTCTGTATGTCAACTAGCTGCTTCATGGTATCGCAACAAGACACATTCAAATGCTCCAGATATGGTAGATTTAAAATGCAGGATAGATCTACTAGGTGATTAGTTCTCCCCACTGTAAGGACACGAAGGTTCTGAAGATGCTCCGTAGTAATCTTCTCAAGTCTAGGAAGATCCCAAAAGGTGAGAAACTCAAGCCTTGAAAGACGTTCACCACAACACTGTGGCTTGCTAGTAACACTGAAGTCCTTTAATTCAGAACATCTCATTACATTCAGAACAAAGATACTTTCTGGTAAAGTGAGAGTAAGAGATCTCTCTCCATTCAATTCATATAAACCAAGACATCTCAAGTATATTCCAGGGATGTCAAAAAGCCTCTGCAGGGTACTCACTTTCTTCACTGTTATTCCAAGAGTTTTTAGTTCTCTAGTTAAACAAGATAACTCTTCGATTCTAAACTCATCATAATCCATGGGGTTTCCTGAATCAAAATCTTCTTCATGGCCAGCATACCTGCTACCATATAGGCTTAACACTTTCAGCAGTGACAAATTTGTAAGAACACCATACGGTATCTTCTCCAAGAAATCCATATAGCTCAAATCCAAGAACCTCAATTTTCTTAGTTGCCCAATAGCTATAGGCAATACTTTAATGTGTGTTTGCTTTAGTTTAAGATACTGGAGTTCAACAAGTGCACCAATTTCTTCTGGAAGTTCATTGATGGGAACCCAAGACAAATCCAAGTAAGTCACAGATACTATGCTCTTTAAAAAGGACGGTGGTATCACCTTCAGCCGAAAGTTCTGCTGTAGTGACAGAAACTGCAGGTTCGGACAGTTAATGGCCTGAGGAAATTGAGTGATATAATTGCACATGAGTGATAACTTTCTGGCGGACCTATATATTTTGATGTCCCTGTTAGAAATTTTATGAAGTCCTACCCCTGCTTGAACAATCCATTTCATGTGCTCTTCTGTGAAATCAGAAGATATCCAAAGTGACATGTCTCTGATAATGTCATGAACTCTCACCTCACTATCTTCTAGGTAACCGCTCTCCAATAAGCATGCGTTCTTCAAGTATTCAATAATGGAATAACCCTTGTCATATGCTTCCTCCAAAGTATCATACTCTATCAAACCCATCCCTATCCAACAGTCTATGAGTTCAACTTTCCAAATTGAGTAACCTTCAGGCCACAAAGAACAACATAAGAAGCATTCTTTGATCTGTTTATCCTGCAGATAATCGTAACTTATCTTTAGACTAGTGTATATGTGGCTAACATTCCCCATGTTTGGGATCTCATGAATGCGAGACTTCTTAAGAAATGACAAAGCAAGTGCCCATTCATGACAAGTTCTCTTTGTAGACATTGCACGGCCAATAGTTACAAGAGCAAGGGGCAAGCCGCCACATTCTTCTGCAACTGCATGTGCTAACTTTTCAATCCTAGGGTCAGAATTAATGAATTCTTCTGTTGCTTTTTCTTTGAACAGTTTCCATGCTTTCTCCGGGTCCAAACATTCCAGAAAGACCACATTGTGAGCTTCCATATGTCCACAGACACTCTCATAACGTGTTGAGAGAACTACCTTCTGTTTATTCAGGCCATTAGGATACGGAATACCAGCTTCGGCAAGATCCAAATAATTCCATAAATCATCTAGCAGGAGTAAGAATTTCTTTCTCCTTAAGAAACTTAACATGATCGAAGCTCGTGTTTCAATGCTAGAACCTGGTTTGAGAAAGAGTCCAATCTTTTCAGAGATGTCTGCTTGAAGAGCCCCTATTCCACATGCCTTAGACGCCACAACATATATAACAAGATCATAACCATAGTTTTCTTCGATTACATCCAAGAAGTGATTGTTGATTTTCCTGAGCAAAGTGGTCTTACCAACTCCTCCCATTCCCCATATCCCAACCATTCCAACTCTGTCATCTTTCAGGTACTGAAGAACTCTGCTTAAGTTACAGTCTGTTCCTTGTGTTGGATGTACAGTGGGCATTTCTTGCACGAAACATGGTGGAATCTCGATTGACACGTGTTTGAATGATCCCTTTTCATGCAAGATCTCAGCTTCCTTGAGTTTCTTGGCTGCCTGCATACCAGTTTCATAATTTGACCAATAACTGGAAGACTGTGCCTTTCTCTTCCTCTGCCCGTGTTTCATCTCATTCACTTTAAATTCTAGTGTTGCCACATTTTCTAGCCATTCTGCAACTTCAGGGTTACACGTTTCTTGCTTCCTTTCAGAGTTCATAAGACGAATTTGGATTTCCTGTTTCCTGGCTTCTAGATTCCTAATTGTGCTGTCCAGCTTGCCAGTATTTTCTTCCTTCTCTATTAAATATCTCATACGAGTAATCAAAGGATTCCATAAGTGGGAAGCCACAGTACTAGTTATGAAATCAATAAGCGTAGAAACAGCCATGTATGAGAGTGAAAGGAAGCAGTGAACAAGGTGGCGATTTCACGAGCTCATAATCCTTCAGTTGGCAAAAATATCAAAATCTTGAACTATATGGCCCATCAAAACTAGGACCTGCAGGTGAGATTGTAGCGAACATGAGATATATTGATCATATACAATAAGATTAAAAATGAACTGAAACCTCGTGCTATATGGCGGCGGACAATTTGTGTTTTTACTATGTAGAGATTGAGGGATAGATGAGCATTGAAATAGTATAATACTACAGTATGTGATATTAATATTATTCTAGTTTTTCTAGTGAAATACCAGATCTTATTAATCAGGAAAAATTCGCAGTAAAAATCTTGAGTGGAAGTGATACGACTTACTACCTCCGTTTGTAAATATAAGACGTTTTGGGACGTAAACGTCTTATATTATGGAACAGGGGTAGTAGAAGAAAAATTGGCATACGAATCACAAAGTTTACCCTAAGTCCGTTCCTGTTCAAAATGAGTAGAGAGAAAATTATTCCAGTTTCTCATTTGTAGATACTACAACAATATACTAGACCCATCTTATTTTTCTGCACATAGGAAATAAAACAGTTATTGCAATTGCCGGAATACTAAGCCTACTAAAGGCACGAAAATAGAAGGGAAGTTTAAATCCGCCATAGAATAGGTGTCTCAGTTCAAATTTGAATCCTCCAAGCTGTACTTGGGGCAAAAGATGGATGAAAAGGAGCCCAGAACTTCATGGCCAAGAAAGGAGAGGGACAGTGAGTGGAGGATACCCCCGGCCCGTACCTCGTTAGGATCCTGGAAGCATAGCCCTCCACAGCCTCGGCTCGTCGGTTGAGAAAGAGCGAGACCAGCGAGGGAGCGGGAGGTCGAAAAGAAGAAGCGGCGTAGAGGCGTAGCTCCCTGGAAATTTCACGCGCAGAGACGGGTTGTTGAGGCGAAATTCCACGCGCGGACTCTGGATTGGAGGGCGCGGCCATGGCCATTGCTTGCGCTGACTCGCCTGCTCGGTGAACTGTTCTCTAGGGAAAAGCTGTATGAAAATGGAGTTGGTGCTTGCGGACTGGACTGTAGCGCAGGGCAGCGATGGCGACCGCGACCGCGGATGGATCTTTTTGTTTTTGACGTAACACAACAATCCATTAAAAACCAGATTCAGCAAAAGTGCTGGTCACCAGAACAGAGACATCATCCAGCGAGGGTTCCAGCCATAGCGACCGAACAACCTGCTTTCGAACCCCTAAGGCCGCCAGATCATGGGCCATATTATTACAAGTTCTTGGGCAAAACGAAAAAGAGATGGAACTAAATTTAAGACGACTGAAACAACGAATGTCTCTGTAGATTACTCCTTCCGGTGTACGATCCAGCGAAGGGTTTTGCATGGCCTTCACCAGATTTTTAGCATCAGATTCAACTTGCACCTGCTCCATTCCCCAAGATGCCGCTGCTTGAAGTGCTTCCTGGCATGCGATCGCCTCAGCGCCCACAGCACTGGCAACATGCGCCAGATACCCCGCTCCTGCTCCTCTGATCGTTCCATCCTTGTCCCAAACGACAAAGCCCCATCCTCCTACTCCAGTCAGTTCTGAGAAACTACCATCAGTGTTGATTTTTAATGTATCTCCGACTGGTGCCTGCCATTCTGCCTGCTCTCTCAGTCTGCATGCTGTGTGACCTTCCGATGGCTTACTTCGGCAAAACCGCTCGGATTCCGACGCCCAGTACCGAGCTTGTCTGACCACAGACTCTACTGATAGCTGCAATCCCTCAGAATTTAGTTTTTTTCTTGCGGACCACCATTGCCAAAGCATGCACACGACCAACGTTCTGTCATCAATGGTCCGGCGACGGCAAGCGGCGCTTTTTTTTTGGGAAAGTATAAGTGGCCCTGCTTGTTGTGGGCTAGAAAACCAGGAGTATCACAAACGTTACTTGGGCTTTAAGCCTACCTTGACCCACCCATCAGGCCTAGGCCTGACTGCTTACGGCCCGCATTGGCAGCTCGGTTTACTCGTAATTATTTAGGCCGGGCGCTAAGCTGGCCCTCGTAAGGGCATGTACACTCCAGGGCGTCTAGTTGGGCGCTTAAGCGAATTAAAATAAAGAATAAAAAACAGCTAATTAGCTAAGCACCTGGGTGAGCAACGCGGAGCGCTAGATCGGGCGCTTCTGAAATTTTCTAAGCGCCTGCTCTATACAACGCTGTACGCTAGCGAGCCAAGGGAGACAGATAAAATTCAACCCATCCCCATCTCAGCTCCCCCTCTGGCTCGCCGAGACCACGACGGCATGAGTGCATCCGTGACCGCCACTTCATCTGCCTCGCCGCACTGCCGCCATTTTCACCCTCCAGGAGTTCCGTGATGCTCAACTCGCGATTCGTCGGGGCTCTGCTCTCCAATTCGCAATTTGTCGCTGATTCTTGCCAAGCTGCGTAGCTCGTCAACATTTCCGGAGAGCCACCTTGTAGTCTCCTCCGTGAACAATCGGCGAGGAGCACCTCTGCGGCAATGCCTCGTGAACGCGGGCAAGCTACGAGGAGGCAAGGAGAGCTGTACGCGAGAGGTTCCGTGGAGGACAACATCGTGTTTGTGAACCAGTACGAGTCTACGATTTCCTTTTCCTAGCGCCTAGCATAGCGCCCGCTGCTCGTCAATACAGTTCGTGCGAGGAAAATTAGGCTTAGCGCCCGACGCAAGCTTTCGCATCGACGCCAGCCAAATTCCCAGAATCGATCGGGATTAGAGCGAAACGGCTGGGAAAAAATTCCTAGCGCCTGGCTTAAGCGTAGATGCCCTAATTATTTAGGCCGGGCGCTAAGCTGGCCCGGTAAAACAAAATCTGTATTCCGATCTTTTTTCTTCTCGGATGCTGCATTGCTCCTCAAAGGTTTGATGAATTCAAGCGTACCTATACAGCGGAAAAATATGTTGTTTTAGAAATTTTCGAATTACGCTTCAAAATGAAAATTTATTTTCTCCTATGACAATCTCTGCTTGATCTCTTGCACCAACAGGTTGGAAACACATGGCTGTGAGTTACAGAAATACATGGTCAGACTCACAATTTTGTCACGTGGCTAATGTTGAGGTTTATACGAATCACGGTGCTAGCTACCCTGCTTTTGCCGGAGGTGGTGTTCTAGCTCTCGAGTCTATATAAATCTATTATAAAGAATGTACTATAAATATAAATTTTAAAATGTTGGAAAATTCGAAAATAAAAAATTATGAGTAGATCTAGATATTCTATGTTGGCAGTTGGCACACAAGTTTTCTTAAAAAAATAATTTTATGTGGCCTTGCTAAAAAAGATAGAAATATCCCACGAGTAGTCATATTGAAGCATTGAAATTTGTCTTTTTTGTACATTACATAAAAAAATTCATTTTCCCCAAAAAGTTATGTGCAAACATAGAATGTTTGGATGTACATGAGGGATTTTTTTCTAACTATTTTTGTATTTTTAAATGTGTTTTCTGATAATGGGTCCATATGTAGCCGAGAGTTGAATTAGATTTCTGGCTTTTGCCGTCCTATACATACGCCCCTTCGTCCTTTCCAGCTTGAATTGAGAGTACATACTGTCGTACTTGAACAACAACAGCAGCTTAATTTGCACATAGTTCTCCTTTCCCTGCCCATATGTTACTGTTTATTTTGCACGTACAGTTGACATTATCCCAAATGTCAGAGAAACAGTAAACGGTCTAACACATTATCAGATTTTTTTTTTGCAAATTCATTATTAGGAGCCTGAGGAAGCTATTACTCCCTCTGTTCCAATTTATAAGATGTTTTAGCTTATCATTGACACACATGTATCTAGATGATTTTTAGTATATATATTTATTTCTTTTGCTTCTAACCTATACATTAAAAGATATCTAGATACATGCATGATAATGATAGGCTAAACATCTTATATTTTAAAACCGAGGGTCCCAAAAGGAATTGTGCTCTATCTAATTTGCACAGACAAGCTAGAGTTGTTTCTTTGCTGCTTCTGCGTGTGCACTGACTGTTCCTAAATCCAAATCGGCAAAGTACATGAAAACATTGTATTTTTGTGCAACTCGGAATCAATTAATCTGTATATGCAATTCATCGTGTCGAGGAGGTGGGTCGGTCACTAGCTAGCAAGCAGCTGGTGGAACGTCTCCAGCAGAGAACTTTCGCCCGACTGATCAGTACTGACGAACTGTATGTGTGGTTCAGCATAAACCACTTAACATTTGTCTCCTATAGCAGCCACTGTCGGTCTGTCGCTGTATATCTCGTGTACTATGACAGACAGATTGTGTATCACGTCCTTTTCTCTTGTGCCGTTTGGGATCTCCTCTTTCTCTCGTGTTCGTTAATGCTTTTTTGCAGTCACTGTACATATGATCGAGAGCAACATGAGAAACTTTGACGATCCGTGCTAGCTAGTGAACAGGAAATTAGTTGGAGGTTAGTGGCCACTCGATACATGTCCCGATCGGCAGTACTCGTATAGTGGACTCCGTGTGTGTTGGTTGCATGTCGTTACAAAAGACAGCTATCTATTGCGATGGGAGTTGGGTTCTACTCTTCTTTCTGTGGATGAACGCATGGTCATGCGATCAAAGGCTACCTACGACTGCTATCCGATGTACTATACTCCTTTCGGACTTGTTGAACGTGCAGAACGCCTTTCAGACATGACGAAACGAGGAAAGGTCGTAGGACACAGCCAGGACCTCTTTCGCTGATGAGATGAACTCAACATGCTTTGCCTTTGAGTTTTGAGGTTAGCTGACCACATTTACCATGCTCTTTTTAAGTTTTAACTCAACTGAAGAAGCTTCTTTGTCAAGACATGGCCCAATGGAGTATGTCTCAACCACTCCCTCCGTTTTCGAAAGGAACGTTGTCGTCGTTGGAGCCGCATATACGACAATTTCTCTTTGTAACGACGACTAGTAATAATGACAAGGGTATAGTTAATAGAGCCCGTTAGTTGAGTACCCCTAAGGCCCGTATAGCTAGGCCCAATTGTAATAATAGTCGAATACGAGTCTTTACCGTATATCGATATTGTAATCTGTATCGAACCCTACCCGATCCTCGAGACCTGGCCATCTATATATAGGGGCCAGGAGGGGACGGTGTGGGGCAGATTGAAAGCAAGCCAGGTTGAACACCCAAGTTTACTTTCGACACACACCTATTTCGACTAACTTTACCTTCGAGTTCATCCGACGCCCTATCTCCCCGATCCTAAGTCCTTCATCTAGGACATTTGTCGAGTTAACCCTCGTCAATTGGTGCCGACCGTGGGGACCTTGGGCGTTGGAATCATGAATTCGACGGCTTTTTCGCTTTTAGCCAACAACAGTGCAGAAGTCGACGAAAATCAAGAGATGGAGTTGACAATTGGAAGTTTGAGCATCCTCATTGGGCCATCGGGCTCATCTCGCCTTTCAGATCCGATGAAACAAGATCCGTCGGCAAGTGAGCCCGAAACAGTAGTAATGATGGAATATTCCGACGGTTCATCCAGCGAGTTAAACTCGCCGGTCAGCCTAGGCGAAGAACTCAAAGAAATCGCAGAAGACAACAAAGCGAAGGAGAAATTCGACGAAGGAGTCCAACTCAATCATCTCGTGATCTGCCTCGACAATACCTCAGACAAATCAACAGACACATGGAAAATAGGGCTAGAGCTTTCTGAAGATGGTGACTCGATCTTCTCAAGCTTCAATAGTAACATCGGCAAACAATGCCAGGTGCTCGCCATTGTGGGAGACAACTCAGAAGAATTCGATGAAAATAACAACCCAGTGATAAACCCAGCAAATATCGACAGAGGAGCAAATCACCTAGCAGAAGGGCAAACAGTAGAATCCCTCACAGCCAGGGAAAAAATTCGACTATCAGTCGACGAGTGGAAAATAATAAGAGAAGCCGTAGAACACGGCACGCCAATACCATCAAATTCCAGCAAAGACATGCTTTTTGGGTATCATTACGCCCTAAGGCAGCAAGCAAAGCAATTAGCAAAGGAAAAGATAGAGATACAAAGAAGAAAAGATTCAGCCATTGCAGCTAGCGAAACTGCTCGCAAAGCACGAAGTGACGCATCATATAGCAACGCAAGGAAAAATCGTCGACACGGCTCAAGGTATGACAACCTCGAGTACTCCGACAGGCAAAGTATCTCGAAAAACCTCGACTCGTCCTTCCTATCGGTCGACGAGCAGGGGAACATCCTACCGAAAACCCCTGAAGCAGCATTAGTAGCAGCGCAAGCATATCTGCTCACAACTCGACCAAGTCCAGGAGATCCTAGGGAGCACATGCATAGAGCAGCATTGAACGGACTCAACATGGTGGGCCACAAGCTATCAGCAAAAGGAGAAGAAGCACATCATCACAAGGAAATACATAAAGCAAGATCACCTCGCCGTCACAACAGTCCTCGGCATAGAAGCAGCAAGCAGCGATCTCGATCGCCATCACCTAAACAGCACGGTGGGACTCGAAGATCGCGATCCCCGAATGGAAAACGCGACTATGAAGACGACAAAAAAGAGATGGGGGCATCATGCTTTACCCGCAGGGTTCGCACCACTCCAGTTCCCAAGGGATTCAAGCTACCTCATGATCAGCAAAAGTACGATGGATCACAGGAACCACAATCGTGGCTCTCAGATTACTTACAAGCAGTTCAAATATTAGGAGGAACCAAAGAAACAGCAATGCAAAGTTTGCAACTACACCTCACCGGCGCAACAAGGTCATGGTTGAGCAAACTAGAGAAAGAATCCATTGGAAGCTGGGAAGACCTCACAAAGCAATTTACAAGCAACTTCAGGTCAACATACAAATGGCCGGCATCAATAAAAGAAGTCAAAGCGTGCGTACAGCAACGCGACGAAACACTACGGGCATACATCCAAAGATGGAGCCTCATCAAAAACTCAGCAGTCGAAGTTTCAGACGAAAGAGCAATAGACGCGTTCATCATCGGATTAAGGCGTAGAGACCTAGTCGAAGAGATGGGTAGAATCAAGCTGAAAACAGTGTCAGACCTCATGGACACAGCAAACAGATTTGCAGATGGAGAAGATGCGTGCAACAACAAGCGGACGCGATCTCCAGAGGACGACAGAAGAAACAGATATGGAAGTCAAAGGAGACGATCCCGAAACTACGACACCTACGGCTCGCATAGCCAAGTCGCCGCAGGATATAAAGACAACAGCTATCAAGGAAATGATCGCAGAAGCTCGGGATATAGAAGCTACGGAAAGGAGGACTATAAGAAGTTCCCTACAAGAGAATCCAGAGAGTACAACCCATCACCAGAAGATATGCTCAACGGGCCTTGTCATATACACTCAGCGTTCGTCGACGGGAAGCGAGTATCAAGGCACGCAATGAAAGACTGCACAACATTCTTAAAACTGCAAGAAGCAGCAATAAACAAGCAAACCGAAGCAAGGCGACAAGGATTCGAAGGAAGCAACAATCCTCCGACAAACCAGCAAGGAAACAACGGAGCTCTTCAAGGACAAGATCAGCAAAACAAGGAACATGACAACGACGAAGGGTATGTCCCATCAAAAGGACACATCACAGCAATGATATAACCTGTGCCTAAGTCGAACAAAGAAGAAAAGAGTATAACTCGACAAGTCAGTCTAGCAGTCATTTCGCCTCCAGCTGCAACAGAGTATCTGCATTGGTCAGAACAGCCAATTGAGTTCAACAGAGAAGACCACCCTATAACAGTACCTCGGCCAGGAAACGCGCCTCTGGTACTCAAAGCTCAAATCGGCGCGTATGATGTCGACAGAATATTCATGGACGCAGGAAGTGGGATTAACCTGATATACGCAAAAACACTCAGGGCAATGCACATATCGCTGGAGTTCCTGAAACCAACAGATTGTTCCTTCCACGGGATCGTGCCAGGAAGTGCCAATTACCCACTGGGTCGGATAGCACTCAATGTTTGCTTCGGCAACCGACAAAACTACAGGAGAGAAAAGCTCAACTTCGAAGTCATGGACTGGCCATCTCAATATCATGCAATCCTTGGACGGCCCGCGTTTTCACGATTCATGGCAGTACCTCACTACACATATCTGGTACTCAAAATGCCAGGTCCAAGGGGAATAATTACAGTCAAAGGAAGTTTTGAAGTCTTAGACCTTTGCGACAGGGAGTTCCACAAGATGGCGCAAAACTTTGGCATGATAGCCAACTATGCAGAAAAGGTAAAGAACACGACTGCAGAAGGCATCAAGCTACTCGAGGGACGCGCTACGAAGCCCGAGACGAAGAAACCACGAGTAGAAGCATCAGGAGAAGACAAAGACGCAGGAAAAGAAGAACAAATCATGATAGCATAAGCACCAAAAGAGTAGAATAGAAAAGTAACGGCTGTAAAAGCCACGAGTTATACCAGGGGCAATGCCCTCTAGATCCAGAACACAGGTCATAGGCCGGATCTCTTGGGTCACCCCATGTATCTTACATTACAAGTATAAATAAAGACAAAGCGTTCCTCATATTCGAGTTTACGAGTCTTTCAACGAGAAGATGTGGCAAACGCACGAATCATACAAATACGCCTTGAGAATAAGTTTCAGACATACAGTCGTGAAATAAATAAACTCTCGCATTCCACATACACCTTACAACATCGGGTTGTCAGAATCATCTACGCCTAAAGGATCTAGATAATGATACTCATGGAAAAACGCAGCATCCGCCTCTAGAAGCCTAGCTACGAGTCTTCGAGCAGGTTGCAGCGTGTTCTCCATATGTACCCGAAGGCTAGCTCCACCTGGAGCCAAACTCAGGGACATCGTGCTATAATTCAGCCTGGGGTGCCACTTGCGTATCCACCCAAGAGCAAAATTGGCACCAGCCACTAAGTTCAGCTCTATCAACCTATGAATACGATGGCTGGATCTGAAAGTATCAAGAAGAAGTGGGAAAGTTGCAGGCAAAGGATTACGAGGAAGCATAATGGAGTGCATAGTTGTGAGAGCTCGCCGGCAACCATCAACTGACTCGCCAATATGCTGGGCACGGTCTTGAAGCAATACAATGGCGCTCCGGCGTCGAGGATCAGACCACAAAGTCTCACAGCCAGTCGACATTTTCTCCAAAGCCGCATTTCGTTCATTAACTCGACGTTCTTCAGCAGCAAAATCTAAACAAGTACCTACAATGGCAAAAGATGTCACAAAACAGCAATGCACAAGCAGGGAAAGGAAGAGTCGAAAGAAAACTCACATCGCAACATCTCGCAGGCAGACTCGATAATACCAAGGATGAAAGATTCGCATTCTTCACTATGAATAACCTTCGCTATCAAACTGGAGACCTTTTCATCAAGGGAAGAGATTTTCTTCATATAACTACCAGCTTGGCTAGCCTTTTTAATAGCCATCTGTGCCTGGCATTTGGCCAAAGTTAGGCGAGCCTCAAGGTCAGATATCCTGGAAGAGTACTCTGCGCATTGACTACATCGACTAGGAGTCGACGAAATCTGAGGATCGAATCCACGGGCAGAGGAAGGAGCAGTAACATGAGTCAAAGGATCATTGACGCGCATCGACTGCAAGCCAAAAAGGAAAAGAAGGGAAAAGACATTTCAGAGAGACTGCATAATACTTCATACGCTGGAAACATATTTACATAAAGTGCAAGACCCTATGACTAAGGTTCTCGGGTTGCACGCAATTAGAGTTTCTTGCATCCAAAAGGAGAAAAACTAAAAAACTACAAAGAAAGCCGAGTCTACGCCACCTCAGCATTGTGCTCCGTGGCAGAGGAGGGCACGGCAGCTTCCTCGCCAGAAGTCGATGGTGGTACTGGATTTTCCGCCGCTGAAGCTGGTGCAGCAGGCACCGCAGAGGCTATCGAAGGAGAAATAGTTGTCAGCAATGCAGGTGCCAACTTCTTCGCCCTCTCGAAGAAAACCTTCATCTCGTCATGGGTGTGGCCATGAGGGGAGCTAACCCTCTCCCAGTCAAAGTTCGCCCCACGAGCGAGAGAAAGCGCAATAGCACCCTCGGCGCCGCGCTTAATGGAAAGGCCTTTCAGCTGGAGAGTGGGGTCTTCAGTGGTATCGAAGGACTTGGCAAGTTCAGTCAAGTTATCCTTCGGAACTATCGCCCTTTTCTTCAGCCACAAGCCGGCAAACAGCCGTGATAGAACGCGGCTAACCAACTCGAAAGTCTCCTGGATAGATATCCAGTTTTCTTCGAGTAGGTTAACCGCATCCATAAGAGGATCATCGTCCGTTTGCAAGGACGATGGAGATACCCCGGTAAATTCTGAGCAACAGAAAAGAAAAGAAGAGACAAGTGTCAACAAGTACAACAGTGCAACATAAGTCGACAATAGAAGACAAGGCGAAGCACTTACTTTCAGCGGCAGTCGACAGCGTGTGAAGACGCTCCGCCACGGCTTGCTCTCGTTGAGCATGCTCCTTGTTGGCTTCAGCTAAAGCTTTTTCAGCTTTTTTCGCCTTGCTAAGCGCAGCTTTCTGCGACTTCTCAGCATTCGCTTTAGCAGCGGCCGCCACATCATAAGCTTTTCGTGAAGCATTAAGCTCCGCTTCCAGTGACGCAATTCGAGCTTTGGCTGTTGCTAAGGCAGCTGTAAAAGAAGACAAAAGAGTCAGATAAGCGGCGAAAGAGAAAGCACAGAAGAAAAGTAATGACTAGGACATCAAAATTGTACCTTCGGAAGCTTTCGCAACCTTTAGGTACCCCGCACACTCCGTGCCCAGGGCGATAAATCTCTTCACTAAAGCCTGAGAAAAGAAGCGTGTAAGAGTAGAAGTGCATGAAAGGAAAGAAAGTAAAAGAAGAATTGCTCACGTCATCAGAGGAAACCGTAGATGCATGGGCTTCCAGAGAAACTTCGGCTTCTTTGGCCTTCTTTGAGCGTTTAGAGTATCGGGTTTGAGGAACCTTCTTCACACCAGACCTGGTAGCCCTCGGTGCAACATCTGGTTCGATAGGCTCATCAGTGGCCATAGGAGAAGGTGGAGGAGCAGCTGTCGCATATGTTGGTGGTTCTTCATCATCACTGCATGAAAAATATAAGTTATAAAAACAAGACAAGAACAAGGCAATTGAAGAACTCGACTACAATACTTACGATGCAAGCATGTCGAAGTACTCCATATCTTCTGCAAGAACGGGGGCTTTACCAGCCGCTGCAGAACTCGATGAAGCGATTTCGTCGACACGCTTCCTTTTCTTGTCGACACCAACATCTTTAGCAAGTGTAGGAGGAGGCGATGTCGACGAGCTAGTTTCCTCTTCTGATTCTTCGACATCATCTCCATCCTGACTTTCGTCAGCCTCGGGGGCTTCAGATGCAGGAGAGGCAAGATCAGCCGGTAGGGGCCCTGTCTCTGGAAGAGGAGGACGAGAAACAAGGAATTGGTGACCCTGCATATAAATAAGTAAGCAGAGTGCAAAGTCAAATAATAATGCATGTCGAAACAAGCAAAGTTTGACAAAAAGTGGACGCAAGGATACATACCTCAGGAAGAGGGTGCACAGAGTCGAAATAATCAGCGGCTAAATCCGCAACTGTGTGTTCCTTCGTGAGCTTGGTGAGATTCCGGACTCGCTTGTCGACATCTTCTTTCGATATCAGATCTTCAGATATGCGAGTAGGATCCTCCAAGCCGGAGTAATTCCAAAGTTTGGTAAGGCGGTGTTGTAGGGGTTGAACTCGACGTTGAATAAAAAACGCCATGAGTTGCATACCCGACAGAGCACCCCCTTGACCTCCTTTTAAAGACTTGATGCGGGAAAGAAGAGGAAGAATTTCTTGTGCTTCTGCATCTGAGGGGAGTGTATCCCATGATGCCAATTTCTTTACCTCCTGGGAAGCATCAAAAGGAGGCAGGCCGAATTCATCTTCAGGAGAGGAGTTGCGGTCCTTGATATAGAACCACTTTGTCCTCCATCCTTGGACAGACGCGGCCATGGAAAATTCAAAGTATTGCGCCTCAGGGCGCACAGAAACGACGGCTCCGCCCAGTTCGGGTTTCCTAGCCAAAGAAACGTTGGGGCGGAGTCGAAAGATTGACCTCCACAGAAGGAAGTGGGGCTCAATGCCCAAGAAGGACTCGCAGAGAGTCAAGAAACAGGCGATGTGCAGAAGAGAATTCGGTGTGAGCTGGTGGAGCTGCACACCGTAAACAAACAGAAGCCCACGAAGAAACTCGTGGGCAGGAAGAGAGAAACCGCGGAGGAGGAAAGCAAGGAACATTACCCGATAACCGCTCGGGGGCTTCGGGATCCGTTCAGTACTGGGGAACTTGATGGAATCTTCGGCGGCGATGAGGCCGTCCGCCGTAGCCTTCTCCACCTCCTTCTTTGTGATGGTGGAGCGAACCCAGTTAGTGACAGAAGTCTTGGCCATGGTGTTCTTGGTGGCCAGGTGTTTCACTCGCATCCAGTACGAAGTGCGCTCGGGGGCTATGCACGAGAGGAGGAGACAGAAGAGAGCAGCAATGGAGGCGGCGGAGAGAAAGAGCTGGTAAATAGTAAAATTCCCCCAGATCCCCTTTATATATCTTCTGGGAGAAGGAACGTGGGCTGAGACGTGGCGCAAAGATAGGAAACGGTAAGCCCACTAACGGTCAAAAAAAATGAGAAATTTACAGCATTGCCCATGCAACGGTTCGCAATGGTACAGAATGACGTATTCAGTGATATCATAAAGAAGATAATATAAGAAAGAGGAAAAGATGGCGCCGACGAATGCCAAGTAGGTGCACAAGACTGTATACGAAGGAGTTTCGATTATAGCCATGGGGGCTCCTATTTTCAAGAATGGTAAATACAAACTTCTCTCTGAAGTGGTGGATGAGTATTCGACGGCAAGATGTCCTTAGAGTATCTCGAAATTGAAGTATCTCGATGATGTTGTATCTGGAAGTTAAAATATTTTGAGTTGAAGTATGATGAATTACACTACATTTTTGATCCTATACTCGAAAAAAGCCTTTTTCGACTATAGCCTCAGGGGGCTACTCCCATCGGGAGCGCTGACCGCGCACCCGACGATATTTCTTGGCAAAGCATTATAATTCGAGAAGTGCAGGAGTGTTACTCCCATCGGGAGCGAGTTTTATGGTTGAAGAAACCCGAATATTTTCAGTCAAGATTTGACTGCGATATGAGATTCTCGAGTTGCGTTATCGCAACACAACTCGAATGCCGTGACTTGTCACGAAGGTAAGACCCCGGGATCCGTCCTGTGTGGCCTGGTATACGCACATGGATGCGCTCTGCTGGTATGTATCCGTGTCTACGACGCGAAGAAAATCCTGGTGGACGCACTGGGTACCTTGAGAACCACTGGGATTCATTCTTTGTAAGTCCTAAATGCGGCAGAAGAATGGGTTTGACCGGTATCCCGAATTCAAGTCCAAGGGGATTGAATTTGAAGTAGGTGACAAGTATCTGTTCCGGCAGTTAACTGACCTCTTGATCCGTCAGAGTTGTCAGGCTTGTTCATCAAGACCCCTTGCGAACAAATTATTATAAATATAAGTCGAAAGACCAAGTCGAAGATTTGAAGATAAGAAGAAGTCGAAGATTAAAAGATTAGAGATTCAACCCGAATCTACAAATTCTGGTAGAATCTCAGGGGCTACTGACAAGGGTATAGTTAATAGAGCCCATTAGTTGAGTACCCCTAAGGCCCGTATAGCTAGGCCCAATTGTAATAATAGTCGAATACGAGTCTTTACCGTATATCGATATTGTAATCTGTATCGAACCCTACCCGATCCTCGAGACCTGGCCATCTATATATAGGGGCCAGGAGGGGACGGTGTGGGGCAGATTGAAAGCAAGCCAGGTTGAACACCCAAGTTTACTTTCGACACACACCTATTTCGACTAACTTTACCTTCGAGTTCATCCGACGCCCTATCTCCCCGATCCTAAGTCCTTCATCTAGGACATTTGTCGAGTTAACCCTCGTCAAATAGCCATATTGGTTTTCAGACTATATCCCTAATAAGGTATGCTTGAATTTGTCACCACAAATATTTTTGTGGTATATAATTATTATCTTTCATAAATATATTTTGATAGAAATGACGTTCAAAGTCTCTGCTTTCAAGACTATGTCAATGACTCAAAAGGACAAATTGGAAACTCTTGCCATGATTTGTTTGGATGCATATGAGTGGACTCGGTCCAAATATATCTGATGACAATAGTAGAGATTTCCAAAGTAATTACACAAGATATTGTGTGGTATGAATTCTGACACATCGAGGTGCGAGTGTGCCTGGAAACAACAATTTTGGTAACTCTCCATACCGTGGATGTCCTTACCACTACTACAAAAACCGTTATGTGTAATACTCCACCGTGACTGGCCGAGGGAAAGCGTGTTAACTGTAACGGCTAGGCATATGTGCTAACAAATTACCACTGACAAGTAGTATGTAGCTTGGCCACCTCTGGTTCACACATTGCTGAGGTTTGTCTCCCTCCACCTCTCCTCCCCGTACACCGTTTGCACATATCCCGGTGATTTATCATCCTCCCGCAGTCCCACAAAAAGGCCATCATTTATATAGAGGGAATAAATGAAGATGCGTGCTTTGGTATACCCCGGCCCCTCTCTCAAACCCAAACACATCAACATCTGAGATCGCTTAATACCCCTTCATAACCTTAATTGCGTAGGGGTATAGACTATAGAGAGTGACCTCAACCCTTTATGTGTTTGAGTTTGGTGGGAAGGAGGGTGTACCGACTCAAACGTTCTTGCCAAGAGAGAAGTTGCAGTTACATTTGTTGACTAAACGTTTTACTTATATACATCGGGCATGTCATGGTGAGGGGCATAAACTCTTGTTGGCGAAGGTGAAGAGCCGTTAACGCTAATGTTGAGGCTAGTCATGAAGCGTGTGTAAAAATATCAAGCTAAATGAATTTACATATGATGCCGCAAGAAACCCAAAATTTGGGTGTCATTTTGTATGATCCAGAGGAAGCCTGTCAGCGTTGACTGTTACTGCAGGCTACTGAGCCAGGCATGGGAGTGAACTCCGCTGACGGAACTTGGGCACTTGCTCATATCAGTGTCCACGACGCCCAACTCAGCCTCGCACCGTAGACGTCCATCTCCACTTTGTCCCAGTAGCTTATGGCAGAAGGTGAGCGTGTCCTATGTGCCGTGCCTCACCCTGCAAGAAGCTCCACCGGCGATTGCCAATA
Source organism: Dactylis glomerata (assembly GCA_007115705.1). NCBI lineage: Eukaryota > Viridiplantae > Streptophyta > Magnoliopsida > Poales > Poaceae > Dactylis > Dactylis glomerata. The sequence continues at coordinate 4,270,455 of QXEO01000551.1, forward strand.
ACAGATGTTATACACAACCGAGATCGGCTTAGCAAGCCAAAAAGCCATGAAAACATGCCAAGATTATAGCTTTTTCCATAACTCCCAAGCCATCAAACTATTTTTGTCCACCCCTAAGTCCAACTACAGGCACCAAACGTTCTCTTCACCCTACTTCATCAATTAATCCATGCCACATACTACAGGCTACTAGCCAGGCATGGAGTATATGAGGAAGAACGCGCATTAACCTGGCTATAAATTGGTGCTTGTTTTAGTCTGTCCCGCTCCCGCCATAATAATCTTCCTCATATTGGACGCCTTAGATTGGCACGCACCTACTACTGCTATATATCTACACGCTAATGCAGAAACTGATGAGGCTAGATTTGCATGGACAGCACATGCGACACAAGGGAAAAGTTTGACAATCGTATACGTAATTCACACTAAAACGGCCCGCCAGTTATCCCTCCAAAGTTAGCAACTTTCCAGTTTTTCTGTATATCCTTTTACATGCACAAGCCTCAAGCTACGTGTTAGATATATGATAGTTTTGCAAGAAATTGAAATGGCTTCCTGACGGGTTACCTGACGGGTTGGTCAAGGAATTTTCGCACGAACATCAATGCCGCCCTCCGATCGCCGTCGTGTGCGACTCGATCGTCTTGGTAGATCGCCGGCCTATGTAACCAGATCGACAAAGCCGACCGCGGGCAACTGCACCGATCCCATTTGCCATTTCCTTTCTCTCCGTCATGGCCTCCAACTCGAAGCTCCCCGACGCGAAGAGCCTTGAGGAGGTGGCCGGGGATCCTCCACTTCTTCTTCCCCACCATGATCCCAATCTAACGAGCTAGTCCTAAATCCATCTCCATGCCGGCGATGCCGGCTTCGACCCCGCGTTTTGGTGTAACTCCCAGCTAATTAATGGCTTCGTTAATTCAAAGTCGAGCTTATTTAGAATCTTTCATCTAAATCGTGTTTGTGGTGTTTCCTTTCTTGTTCAACATGCTGAAAACTAAATGTCAATGTGTCTCATTTGGTCAATTAACCATGACCACAGTATTGTTTTTTTTTAAAGATCCGACCACAGTATTGCTGCTGGTAAAAATTGGACACATAATGCATAGGAGCAAAAGCGTCTTCTTACATCCCTGGTTAACACCGTTAGTGCTCAAAATAAGGTCTTCAATATCTTCCATGTAAACCGTGTTCTTATATAAGGAAGAAATTTACACCTAGAATCAAATAAGGAAGAAAAAGGTTTTCGGTATTAAATAGGGAATCGATATTTTAGGTAGTCTAAGGAATTCTCTCTTACCTCACGGGCTGGTCAAGGAACTTTCGCCGGCGTGTGCGACTCGTCTCGATCGCCGGACTATAAAAGCCCATCGACGACCGCGCGCAACGGAGCTAGCTGCACCGATCCTATTTTCAATTTGCTTCCTCTCCGTCATGGCCTCGAACTCGAAGCTCCCCGACCCGAAGAGCCTCGAGGAGGCGGTGGAGGACGGGAGCGGCGGCGGCGGCAAGAAGGCTGGCAGGTGGCCGGGGTTCGTCCACTTCTTCTTCCTCCTCTCCGTCGTCATGTGCGCGCTCGTCTACGCCCCGCGGTTCCTGGCGCCCTCTTTGACGTCCGGCGCCGGGGTCGACTTCTTCGAGCCGCGCCCGCCGTCTTTGGGTCGAGCGTCGACAGGAGGAGAGGGCCGAGATGTCGGCGGTAATGCGGTTGACGACGCGGTGGTTCTTCTGGACAACCAGGTGAATTCCCCGTGCGCGTCGATGCCCAGCCACGGCATCTGCTGCGACCGCTCGGACTTCAACACTGACGTCTGCTTCATGGCCGGCGACGTGCGCACGGACGCCGCCTCGCTGTCCTTCCTGCTCTTCCCGCCGGCGCACGCCGCGCCGAACGCCACCGTGGAGCTGAAGGAGGAGCGGATCCGTCCCTACACGCGCAAGTGGGAGCGGCACCTAATGGAACGGATCCACGAGGTGCGGCTTCGCCCCGCCCGGCCAGACGAGGCGGCGTCTGATGAGCGGCACCGGTGTGACGTGGTCCACGACGCGCCGGCGCTGGTGATGACGGCGGGCGGGTACACGGGCAACCTCTTCCACGCGTTCAACGACGCGTTCCTGCCGGCGTGGCTCACGGTGCAGCACCTCCGCCACCGCGTTGTGCTCGCCGTCCTCGCCTACAACCCGTGGTGGGCCGGCACGTTCCGGGAGCTCGTCTCCGGCCTCTCTGACCACCACGTGATCGACCTCCTCCACGACAAGCGCACGCACTGCTTCCCGGGCGCCATCGTCGGGACACGATTCCACGGCATCCTCTCCGTCCACCCAGCCCGGACACGCGACAACCGCACCCTCGTGGACTTTCACAACTTCCTCGCCGACGCCTACAAGGACGACGCGGTCAAGCCGCCGGAGCGCGCCGCGACGACGAACACGTCTTCCTCACGGCGTCCGAGGCTGGGGATCGTGTCGAGGAAGGGGACACGGGTGATCGAGAACGAGGCCGCCGTGGCGCAGCTCGCAGCGTCGGTGGGGTTCGACGTGTCGATCCTTAAGACGGCGAACGGCGCGCCGCTGTCGTCGGAGTACGCATCCATAAGCTCGCTCGACGTGCTTGCGGGCGTGCACGGCGCCGACCTGACCAAGCTCCTCTTCCTCCGCCCCGGCCGTGCCGCACTCCTCCAGGTGGCGCCGCTCGGCGTGCAGCCCATCGCGCGCGGGTGCTATGCGGCGGCGTGCGGCATGATGGAGGTCCACTACGAGCAGTACGACGCGGTGGCAAACGAGAGCTCGCTGCGGCGGCGGTACGCCGACGACGACGTAGTGCTAGTCGACCCGGAGAAGGCGAAGCAAAAGGGTGGATGGGAGATCACGGCGCGCGTGTACCTCGGCGGCCAGAACGTGAGCCTGGACTTGGAAAGGTTCGGGGACACACTGAGGAAGTTGCACACCCGCGCCATGCGGCTGCCGGTGGCGGCGTAGGTCGGTCGATGGGTTTGCCGACGAGCTGCTGATTCATTCTTGGACGTAGGTCCGGCGGCCGCGGCCGGAGATGTACGTGACAGGGTGCCGGACTGCGACCAGTTTATTGTTTGTATTCTTGTTCAGTTGTTCGCCACCACAGTGTGTGGAATACTTTGATATAGGAAAACTTTGCTTGTTTTGGATCAGTTTGGGCAATGAGGACAGTAGTGGTGACAAACGTTTAAGGGCATATACGGTGTGGCCGCCGGCCAGCACTGTGAGGTGATGCTGGTTTTGTTTGTTTTTATGGACTGCAGGCAGCCGGCCGGTGTCCTAGATATGGAATGTTGCATTCGTTCTGCTTCTATCTTTGGAATAACAAAAGAACAAATTAATGTTTATTTATTTCATTTCGAGAAAGAGTAATATCTATATCTATAATTCTGTGTGGCATTCATTACCTCATACTATATGAAAGAGGAATAATGTTTTCAAGATGAGGTATGGAATTACTGAATGCTTGTTTTTAAGAGATTTTGTTTTGGAATTAATTAATGTCACAATGGATATGCATTTGGCTAGTACGTAGCCGATGGGTCGCGCTCACTAACACCTATATAGCTTAGACGACGTCAAAGACGGGGCGATACCTATACTCCGACCATGTCGGAGCGAACCAGCTGCATCACACCCCCTCCCCCCCCCCCCCAACCAGGTGTGGGCCAACCTAGGTAGCGCTTTTCCATTCTTTTTCTATTTTTCTTTCCTTTCTCTTTTCTGTTTTTTCTTGTTTTCACTTATTTATGATTCAAAAAATTCAGATTCAAAAAACATTCAAATTCGAAAAAAAATCATAATATGAAAATGAGCATATTCAAAAAATATTTAGATTCAAAAAATTCAAATTTTGAAAAATGTTCAAAAAAATTAGGTTTTAAAATTATTCAAATTTGGAAATTATTCAGATTTTCAAATTGTTAAGGTTATGAAAAAATATATAAATGGAAAACATTGACAATTTGAAAATATTAATGTTTTTAAAAATTGAAGTTTCTAAAAAGTTCAAATTTCAAAAAAAAAACTGGAAAAGGAAAAAAGAAAAGGGAACAAAGGTAAATGGCCGGCCCAAACACGCCGCCTATGGTGACCAACAAAATAATAAATTAATGTTTCTTTATTTTTATGTTCAAGAAAGAGGAACTCTCGACATCTTACAAGTATGTTTTGTGGAATTCAAATATATTTCGAGATGAGCTATGTAATTGATTTTCGCCTTGTTTACGGCCATATCTGTGTTCTTTTTAATGGCAGAGATCTTTAAAATTGGAACCAATTAATGTCACGATGTATATGCATTTGGCACGAGCCATGTGAAAGTATTGAACGGACGTGTAATTCATATGAGGATGTATATGCGTTTGGCTAGTACGTTGCCGATGGACGTTGTGGGCCACTTAAAGAGTCTCACTCAGCTCTGACGACGTCGACGGAGGACGACGGCGTGAGAAGTTTCCTGGGATGGTACGGTGGAAGAGGGGCTCGGGATCGGACTGGAAACACGGGAGGGCTCTCGATTACTATAGCTTAGGAGAGAATGTGCGGTCAGCGGTCATTCCCGATCAGCTCGGCTTGAGCGAGCGAGAATTGAACTCGCTACAACCGAACTATAGGACGTGGAGTTGTTAGCATAAAACCACAATATTAAAGACTAAATTTCAAAAAACCATGACTTTACGTTTGAATCGCAAAAAACCACAAGTTTTAGCAAATTGCTAGCAATGTGCACTGATTATCAAATTTTAGCCGATTAACAGCGATTCCGACATGCGGGACCCACCTGTAAGAATGACATGGCAGCGGGCAGCTCGCTTCCGTCGACGGAGGTTAACCGACGGGTGGAGAGTTAGCATAAAACCACGACATTGAAGACGGAATTTCGAAAAACCACGACTTTATGTTTTAATCACAAGAAACCATGACTTTTCGGGTATTTTTTTTCAATTCGCACTGATCGCGAGTTGAACGCGAATTGACACCAAATCTGATAGGTGAGACCCACCTGTAAGTGCTAAGCTGGTTCTATACGTGCTGACATGGACAGGGACCCACTTGTTAGTCCAATTTAAAATAAAAAATGGAAAAAAAGAAAAAAAAGCAAGTCATCCCTAACCTCTGCCCACCTGCCGGCCACCCCCACCGCCGGCACCCCGCCGCCGGCCACCACCTCCATGGCGGCAGGACCGCCCCGTCCCAAGCTCGTCGCCCCACGCCCTCACCGCGCCATCCAGGGAGGAGATCCGCTGGAGATGGACCATGGGAGGAGATCCTCCAGAGATGGGGCAAGGGGAGGATAGTCGCCGGCCGACTGGGGTGCTCGGAGGTGGAGGCGCGGTGGCTAGCCATAGGAAGAAGAAGACAACACCTGCTTTTTTATTTTTTTATTGGGCTGACAAGAGGGTCCCCTGTCCAACTCAGCACAAATATAATTTTCTTTGCCAGCTCAGCACTTACAGGTGGGTCCCACCTATCAGATTTGGTGTCAATTCGCGTCAAATTCGCGATCAATGTGAATTGGAAATAATTACCCAAAAAGTCGTGGTTTTTTGTGATTAGAACGTAAAGTCGTGGTTTTTCGAAATTTTGCCTTCAATGTCGTGGTTTTATGCTACCTCCACACCCGCCGGTTAGCGTCGTCGATGAAAGCGAGCCGCCCGCTGCCACGTCATTCTTACAGTTGGGTTCCGCTTGTCAGAATCGCTGTTAATCGGCTATAATTTGACAATCAATGCACATTGCTAGCAATTTGCTAGAAACTCGTGGTTTTTTGTGATTCAAACGTAAAGTTGTGGTTTTTCGAAATTTAGCCTGCAATGTCACGGTTTTATGCTAACTACTCAGTAGCGGCAGCTCGTCCTCGGCATGTCTCCGTGTATAAGGCCTACTCCCTCCTCTCGAATCTCGATGTTGCGGTGGTCTGATCCTCTCCTCTCGGCCGGCCGTGGTGGCAAGCGGGTGGAGTTGACTTTGCCGCCGTCGTTCTCGATCTGGAGGTAGGCGGGGGCTGTTTATGTCTTTTGGTGTGTCACGACCCGGCCTATTCTAACCACACGCCAGGCTGGACACAACGGACGGAGGCCTTTAAATGGCAGGAGCACCAAGAGGAAAGGGACGACGAAGACCAATTCTCTGAACTCAGAAACTCTCTCTGAACCCTCTCCTCTCTGTGAGCATCTTCCTCCTCTGAAATCCCTCGTTTCTCTCTGAAATTCCTTGTATCGCTACCCTGAATCAGAGTTCCAGATTGTGAGACTAGTTGGGGCATTACATTTGGTATCTAGAGCCAGGTCCTGATCTAGGAGAAGAGTGTGGAGGCGATGGAGGATTCGGTGGCGGCGACGAAGGAGGAGCTCGCGGCCATGGCGAGGGAGATGGAGCTTTCGATCCGCTCCCTGAAGGCCGCCGTCGACGAGTCCCATAGCCTGCTTCGGGAGATCGTTGCTGGGAAGCCACATGTGGACAGACCGTCGCAGGAGATACGCCTCGACAAGGCCAACCCCATCCTCAGTCTCGAACCGAGCACGCCTCGAGCTCGTGCTATACCGGTGGTCATGGAGGGCGGTGTTAGCACCGCGAGGGAGTTTGGCTCCAGTTCTGCCGTGGGTGGCCTGGAGGCTGTGGCTTCGTCCCTGCCATCGGTGGATCCCTCGACCGAGACGGGCCAATGCGCCGCTCTCGCATGCCAGCGGCGGATGGCTGCGGGGAGCACGCACTTGCCTCATCCTTGGGAACCACCTAGGACCATCAAACTTGACGCCAACCAGTTTGAGGATCCCAACGACCTCAAGACCACCTTGCCCACAAGGTGCTCGATGCAGTTCTTCCCCAGTAACAAGGATGGTGTTCAGACTGAGGCAACGTCTATGAAGTCGAGCATCGTGTCCATGATCATCCCAGTACCTGTGGGATCCTTGCCGTCCTCGACCTTGCTGCAGCTTGACGCTCTCCAGCAGGAAGCACTGTTGCTCACTACATGTCCGACAAGGAACCTTGCCATCGCTGACGCCATGGGTACCAAGCTGAACCAAGGTACAAGGCCTGCAGCCACGGCAAGTAACACACAAGAGGATGCGAATGTTTGGGTGCAAGGGAGGGCACCGCTTCTTCCTGCAAGTGAGGTGCTCAACAAAATACGTGTGCAGCCCAGCATTGTTGTTATTGTTGCTAGCAGCATTGGCGACTTAGCAACACCTACCAAGCTTGAGTCCGCGGCCAAGTACTCGACTGCTGGCATCGACATCAAAGCTCTCCATGTTCCCGAGGCCCACCTGCTTGCAGACGACACGATCCTTGCTATCCCAGAATCAGTGGAGGATGACGACACTAAGGGTGCATCACTTGTGTTCGAGTTGGGCATGCTTTCTCCGCCTACCATACTGCTTCATGACAGATATTTCGGGCCCTGGAAATTTGTTGCCAGGGGTTCATTTTGCGTCAATGCGAAGGAGAACATCGAACCCCAGCTGTTCTGTAACAATACTGACAAGAACAACATATCTTCATTCAAGTCAGGTATAAACTCAGTTTTGTCGTCTGCCACTAGTTGGATTGCTGCTGTTGAATTGGACTGCATATGTTGGGTGCCGGATATGTTGGGAAGTGGAATTGAGCAACCTCCATGGCCACCACCCCAGATTAGTACCCACTGGTTGTCGTCTGGGGGTATAATCCGTGAGATGATGATAGATTTGAAGCCATGGTCAGATGAACTACAACACCATTATAGTAGGCGGCGATACTCTGATGGTGATCAAGTACAGCCTATACTCATGTTATCTATCAGTGTACCTTGGGACCTAGGTGTTTGCTTTCGTTATGAGAAGAATGTTTCTAATTTCCAAAGGGTGAGCTGTTGGGATCTGCATACTTGGATGCTATCAAACCAATTCTGTGAGATAAAATGCCCATACCCGACTGTTCTACAACAATTATTGGCTTGCGAATCAACAAGTTCTTCTACAGAGAGCTGGATACAAACTCCTAGTGAAAAGTGGTGCTGTTGTTTACTTATTGGGGCTAAAGAATGGTGGACCAAGTTACAAAAGGTGCAACCAATTGATCTTCAGTTATTGCACCACTGTATGGTACGAATGCAGCAGAAACATGGTGGTCTGGACAATCTCAGAAGAATTCTGACAACAACTGAAGAATCGCTGCATTGCACATGTGATCTGGTGTGGTATATGTTCAGTTCGCCGCTCACCACGCCATGGGATCCGGGTCGGCAACATCGACAAACAGATCCAGATGCTATTCCATTCCAACCAGTCTTAGACGATCTACCAGTTTCATTGACCACCGGGGAGAAAGAGGTGCCGCTGCACACACATTTCCCTCGAGCACCGGCTTGGGGACAAGCCGGAATCGAAGAAGGGGGTAATGTCACGACCCGGCCTATTCTAACCACACGCCAGGCTGGACACAACGGACGGAGGCCTTTAAATGGCAGGAGCACCAAGAGGAAAGGGACGACGAAGACCAATTCTCTGAACTCAGAAACTCTCTCTGAACCCTCTCCTCTCTGTGAGCATCTTCCTCCTCTGAAATCCCTCGTTTCTCTCTGAAATTCCTTGTATCGCTACCCTGAATCAGAGTTCCAGATTGTGAGACTAGTTGGGGCATTACATGGTGCTTCGGCAATCGGCATAGCACCGGAAGGCCATCCCAAGCGGTGTCGACTTGGCTTCCAAGCTGGCAGCTTGGGCGTGCTTTCCTGGTGGTGAGGCCTCTACATAAGGCGTCTTCTCCAACCACTGCCAGATCTTCTCTTGTTGTCTTCTCTCTTCTTCTCTTGCTAGCCGTGGCGGCGGCGAGGGGAGAAGGGGAAGCGGTGACACGTCTGATCTGGTGGTGTGGGATATCGGTGATGTTGGCTGCGGGCTGGCGTCGTCTTCTTCGGAGCTTTTCTCTAGTGGCTTATCGACGACGTCGGCAATCATCCCACTGCACTGAACATTTGTAGGGCAACTGCTCCTCTTCTGCTACAATGCTGGCCCAGCGCTCTACTGCCGTTCAGCTCCAAGTGATGCATTCCCGGCAGCAGTACCGTGGCTGGATCGGTAGATCGCCGGATCTCCCCGAGTCAGAAGAAGAAGAAGAAGCTGTTCAAGGACCTGATCCTATTTTGCATCTTGTCCGATTCGGGATGTAGCCAAATCGTCACATCCTTTGTAGTGTGCGTGCATAGGCTTGGCCCATTACTCGTTTTAGAATTTGGATGCTTTTCTTTAGCATTCTTGCTGTTGTTCTCGCGCGAGCTAGCTTGCTGAAACTTTAAAAGGGATGATTGCAAAATACAAATCGACCAAATTCGAAAAATATTCAAGACATTGAAAAGAAAGTTTTCAAAAAAGAATTCTAATTTTAATATTATAAGATTTGATATACTTTTCAGATTTATAAAAAATCAAATTAACAAATCTTTGGTATTTAAAAAGTGCTTAGATCTGAAAATAGTTTAAATTTGAAAATGTTTAAATTTGATTTTTTTAATTTGGAAAAAAATCAAAGTCGAACCATTTTTTATGTGAACATTTTTTTTTGCTTTTGAACCATTTTTAATGCAAATGATTTTTGAATTTGAACAATTTTCGAATTTTAACATTTTTTGTATTTGAACAATTTTTTAAATTTGAACAGGTTTCGAGTTTGAAAATAATCAGATTTTGAAAATCGTTGAAAAAATAAACAAAAATGAACAGGTATCAACTTAAAGAAGAAAGGAAAAGGAAAATAATTTCAAGGCCCGTCAGATTTTAAAAGTAGAGAAGAACAAAGAAAAAGAAACAAAAACAGAAATAGCAAAAAGAAAACAGGGGAAATAGACAATCCGCCCCGTCAAACTAGGCCGCAGCCCATCACGATCGCACGCGAGCGAGTCCCTATACGACTCGCATCGAGCGATATATAGTGCCTGCTTCCCAAGGCCTCCTGCGGGCTAAGTTCTGGGAAACCTCTCGTTGCGGCCCATCTTACTGACTGTATTTGGAGGGATTTGTTGCGGCCCATCCTACGGCGAATTTAAATTGAAAAAAATGACTGTCCCCTTTTTTGTTTCTTTAAATTTGAAAGTTTTTAAATTTGAAACTGCTCAGATTTGTAATATGTTTAAAAAAATCTGTTCAAATACAAAAATATCCAAAATTTAAAAAATTTCCATACTAATAAATCTATTCAGTTTAAAATATGTTTAAATTTGAAAATCTATGCAAATTCAAAATCTGTTAAATTCGAAATTCTGTATAAATTACATATCTATTCAAATTATAATCTGTTCAAAACTTACATTTGTTTAAATTAAAAACTTTTTAGATACTAAAGGTTTTAAAAGAAAATGAAAACAAACATAAATAAATAAATAAATAAAAGAAAAGAAAAGCAGAAAACCATAGGAAACCCAAAAAAACAAACAGTAGAAAAAAGAATAAAAAACTACCGAAATATTTTAAAATGTTTTCAAAACCAAAAAAGAATCAAACACGCTAAATGGGCCGACCCGTTTCAGAGGACAGGGAAGGAAGGGTATACAAGTCCAAAAAAAATCCGACGCTTAAATCATCAAATAGAATTCACTAGAGCCATGACACACACACATATGACCTAGAAGAGTTACGTATGTGGGCCTTGTACTTCAAAGGTGAACATCAGAGAAGATGTAAAAAAGAATGTGTATCTGTAACAAGAATGAACAATATCGTAATTAAGCCAGTTAGCGTGTGCACGCTGCTGCCAGTAGAGACTATGTTGCTCCTCAAGCCTCCCTAGCTTATACTTCAGAAGGTGCTCCCGAGAGATACTAGACTGGCTGATCAAACTTCTCCTACACCTCTCCAAGTCTTTTTTAACCTTCTTTATACGATTCTTCAAATCCCCCAAAACATGCTTGTCCCACTCCCACAAACTCTTCCCCACACTTCTGATACCATCACTCGCTACCCTTCCCTCCTCCTCGAAAACCCGGTTCCAAGCCCCCTCAACCACTTGGACACAATCTTCCTCTTGTAGCCAAGCTGCTTCAAACCGAAACACTGGTTCAGCCTCAGCACGATCAATACTCTTCGATTGCTCATTTAACACAGCAATCACCGGCCGATGATCCGAGTTATAAGGGTCCTCATTTATAATTTTGAACAAAGGGAACATGCGCCTCCACTCCACATTAGCCACTGCCCTATCCAATCTCTCCCGAATATAGCCATCCGCCACATGCCAATTGTTACGCCAGGTGAAAGGATCACCCACAAACCCCAGATCACTTAAATGAGCATCCTCTAGAGCTCTTCTGAATGCCTCCATGCACGCTGGGGCCCGAGTACACCCCCCCCCCCCCCCCTCCTTCTCATACTCAAACTCAAGATATTTCCATGCTTTTGCATCCGAGAGGAGGAAAACAAATCAATTTACAAAGTTGAAGAGGGATGGAGGAGGAGTAGTGGAGGGGGAGAGAGAGATAGGGCCTTTTATCACTAATCACTACAAAAGTTTGTTCATGTCCTCTGTAGGTGAAGTTAATAATGATTTACTTCAATATGTCCAATCTTGTGTAACTCCTGAAATGAATGATTCTTTGGGAAGAGTTTTCACGGCAGACGAAGTAAAGGAGGGTTTGGACTCGATTGGTGATCTGAAAGCACCAGGTCCAGATGGTATGCCTGCTATTTTTTACAAGAAATTCTGGCATATGGTTGGGCCAAGAATTCAATCTGAAGTTCTAGAGGTGCTCAACGGTGGGGCTATGCCGGAGGGATGGAATGATACAACAATCATCCTTATCCCAAAGGTTAAAAATCCAGAGAAGATTTCTGAGTTTCGGCCTATCAGTTTATGCAATGTTCTCTATAAGTTGATTTCGAAAGTGCTGGCAAATCGGTTGAAAGTGGTGCTTCCCCATATTATCTCGCCAACACAATCCGCGTTTGTTCCCGGGCGAATGATAACGGACAATGTTCTTTTGGCTTATGAGATCACTCATATGATGCATATGAAGAAGGGGGGCCGTGATGGATTGGTTGCGGTGAAATTAGATATGAGTAAAGCCTATGACCGGGTAGAATGGGTTTTTCTTGAAAAGATCATGGCAAAAATGGGTTTCCAATCACAATGGATAAAGGTGGTTATGAATTGTGTGAAAACGGTAACCTACCGGGTTAAACTGAACAGAAACTTGCAGGAGGGTTTCACCCCGGAGAGAGGCCTGCGGCAGGGGGATCCCTTGTCCCCGTATCTTTTTATACTATGTGCTGAAGGTTTTTCAGCTATGTTAAAACATGCGGAAGAGGAGGGGAGTATTCAAGGAATTCAGCTGTGTCAAGATGCACCAAAAATCAATCACCTTTTCTTTGCGGATGATTCTCTGATTGTTATGAAGGCAAACACTGCTAATGCACAGAAGCTGCAGCAAATTCTCGCCCTTTACGAGTGTCAGTCGGGGCAAATGATAAATAAAGACAAATCAGCGGCAATGTTCAGCAAAGGGACTCACCCACGCGTGAAGCAAGCAGTGCTTGGGGTGTTGGGCATTCCAAGAGAGTCTAGAAATGAAAGATATTTGGGGCTTCCGGTTCATCTTGGGGCATCAAAAAAGAAGGAGTTTGCTTATTTGAGGGATAGGATTTGGCAGCGAATACAGGGTTGGAAAGAACGGCTTCTCTCAAAGGCGGGAAAAGAAATTTTGATTAAGGCGATTGCACAGGCCATACCCACCTATGCAATGTCATGTTTTGACCTAACGAAGGCCCTTTGCGAGGAGATCAGTGCAATGATTTGCCGATATTGTTGGAGTCAGCAGGATGAGAAGAACAAATGTCACTGGGTAAGCTGGGAGAAACTTTCAAAATCCAAAGAGGAGGGTGGGATGGGCTTCCAGGACCTTCATATTTTCAACATGGCGATGTTAGCCCGCCAGGGGTGGCGCATGTTACAGGACCCAGACTCTCTATGCTGTAAGGTTTTGAAAGCCCTGTATTTTCCAAATACCTCAATTCTAGAAGCAAAGGAAAGGCCGGGAATTTCGTACACCTGGAGATCAATTCTTCGTGGTCTGGATCTACTAAAGAATGGTCTCATCTGGCGCATTGGCACTGGTGAAAATGTTGACGTGTGGGAGGACCCATGGATTCCGGGATGTAGTACTCATCGGCCTAGAACACCTAATGGCCTTGATGAACCAATGAAAGTCAGCGAGCTAGTGGATCAGGAGAGTGGTACATGGGATGAGGAGTTGGTTTAGTTTGTGTTTGGACCAGAAGATGCAAAGGAGATTCTATCAATTCCAATACGACCGGATACAGAGGACTACCTAGCGTGGCATTTTGACAAGAAGGGGGTGTTCTCTGTTAAGTCTGCATACAGGTTGGGGATTAGCTTAAGAGATACAAAGCGCTGCCAGGACGCTACCTCCTCTGTATCTAATGCCAATACAAATCCTTTGTGGAAAAAGCTTTGGGGTTTGGAGCTGCCGGGGAAGATTAAAATCTTTATATGGCGCATGTGCCATAATAGTTTACCAACAAGAATCAATATTCAGAGGAAGAATGTTGATCTTGATACTAGATGCCCGATGTGTTACCGAATGGATGAGGATGGTGGGCATTTGTTCCTAAAATGCAAGAAAGTGAAGCAAGTCTGGCGGAGGATGCTACTTGAAGAGGTGCGATTACAACTTATATCTGCAACAAACCCAATGGAGATGTTTCAGATGATCTGCGAACTTCCAAAGGAGAAGCGTTCTTTATCTCTTGTTTTGCTGTGGGACTGGTGGAATACGCGCAATAAAGTAAATACTGGCGAAAAGGAAAGATCTGCAGATGAGGTGTGTCATATGATCGGAAGACATAAGTTGGCTTTCGGCTTGAGCGGGAACTCTACTGTGGAAGTAGGTTCAGTTTGGAGCGAGGCTCGGTGGACGAAACCAGCTCAGGGACAAGTAAAAGTCAATTTTGATGCATCCTTCCATGGGGAGGATGGCACTGGAGCTTGGGGTTTCGTTGCTAGAACAGACGCTGGCGACTTCATAGCAGCGGCTGCTGGTCGATTGAAGCATTTGCGGGATGCTTTGCAGGCTGAGACAGAAGCTTGTCTTGCGGCTACAGAGGGAGCATCGGCACTTGGACTGAACAGAGTTGTGTTCGAGTCCGACTGTCAGACGTTGGTGAATGCGGTGAAGACGAGAAGCTATGATTTCTCTGTGATTGGTGTTCTGCTAAGGGAAATACGAAGTCAATGTATTAGTTCATTTGAGTTTTTCGACTTTTGCTTTGCTACTCGTAGTTGTAACAAGGTGGCACACTCCCTTGCTCGGTATGGCCTGCGCGCTGACTCTGGCTGGGAGGGTTGTGCACCTGACTTCATCTCTGATGTGGTTGCCAGCGATGCTGCTGTGCGCCAGGGGTAATGGTATTCCGTTTTCCAGTTTTCAAAAAAAAAAAAATGAACAATATCTTATTCCTTGATCTGCTTCGAATATTTTAAGGTCGAAGGCGACTACAATGTCCTCGTGTCGAGATAACAAACCTACCATCACGAAAGTAATCTAAAAAGAATGGCAAGTGTCTGAAAACTCAATTAGAAAAGTAAATTTCCCGTCGATGTAGAGAAACATACAAGGTGACCTGATACGCTTCACATCACACCAAAGTTTGCCACAAAGGTCAAAGTAGGTCCGGCGGCTGTCACCACCGCCAGAAGCAAATGACGCAGCTATCAACACGATCAAGAGTATGAAGTTTCAGCGCTAATGATAATCGCGACTCGCGAGCATCGACCGCTGCTCAACCGCTGACTTATCCTTTACCGAGCAAACTACCGACGCTGTACGGCTGTAGCACAGTATTCATCTCTTTGACTTTCTTAAGAAAACAAGATCACGTATTGGACGTCCACGTTTTGGTCGAGTATATATATGCGTATATATAACGGGTTATTGTCGGGAACTACGCGTATGATGTGGATTATTACTCGTCAGAAGCGTAGATTGTTCTACAAATTAAGCTCTGATTAATAAAATCTGGACTATGTCAATGTGCGCGTATACGCCAGCGATCTGCTACGTTAGTACGAATGCGATGATGCAGCTTAACTATGCCGACTTTATTTCGTTTCATTTCAGCACATGCGATTGACTGCGAAGCTTCCCCTGTGTCTGTGTGTATATATTGATCTTTCCAGAGCGTCAAGCTCAGGCGCCAGGAGGCTGGGTGAAGAGGAAGAAGCTGGCTTATCTGTTACAGCTCGTGCATTGAACACGGTCTGTCTCTGATAGCGGCAGCGCGACGGATACATAGTTGCACGTACGGTTGCACGTTCTTATCCTGCACTTCAATTCCCAACTATTCACCGTCGAATTTCTTGAAAACCAGATTCCCGGAAAATGCTCGCCTACACAGGACAAGGCAAAAGGATTAACTTCTCTTAGTAATTAACTACTACTTCATTCGTCCCATGATCTTTAACGTAAATGTCGTTCATGTTAGATGTATTACATGTCTATTTTCCCCACCTGTTAGGGGGTTTCCTGCATATTCTCACCTGTACATGTAACTATATGTTGTGGCCTTTGGTCCCCAGGGAATACAACTTGTCTATTCCTAACATGGTATCAGAGCAATAGGTTTTGCTCCTCTCCTCTCCTCGCAGCCGCCGCCGCTGCCCGCCTCGGCCTCCTGCCGCCGCGCCCGGCCGCCGCCGCCGCCTCTTCCTCGCCTCCGGCGAGCTCCGGC
The DNA here is from genome assembly GCA_007115705.1 of Dactylis glomerata. Taxonomy (NCBI): domain Eukaryota; kingdom Viridiplantae; phylum Streptophyta; class Magnoliopsida; order Poales; family Poaceae; genus Dactylis; species Dactylis glomerata. Next base: position 4,286,192 of record QXEO01000551.1, read on the forward strand.
CACTCCCGCCAGGTCCCGCTGGCCTCGATCGATCCCGGCCGCCAGGTCCTCGCTGTCCGGCCGCTCGTCTCGTCTGCGCGCTCGCCAGGTCCGCCCGGCCTAGATCGATCCGCCCCGTCGCCCCCGTCCGAACTCGGCCGCCAGGTCCTCGCTGCCCGGCCGCTCGCCCGGTCTGTGCGCTCGCCAAGTCCGCCCGGCCTCGATCGATCCCTGAGATCTGAGATCCTCGATCTCCCCGCCAGCCTCGGCCTCCTGCCACCGTGCTCGGTCCAGCCTCCCGCTCGGCTCGTCCTCGGTCTGCATCGGTCACCGCGGTCGATCCCGCCCGCCAGGGACCGGCCGGTCGCCAGGCCTCGTCCTCGCTCGACGCTCGCTGACGAGGGTTAACTCGACAAATGTCCTAGATGAAGGACTTAGGATCGGGGGAAGAGCAACGACTAGAGATTCCGGGATCGAGATTGACACACGATGTACCTAGGTTCACGTCCCCGCGGTGGAGGATCGCTACATCCTGCTACCAATCTAGTATATGATCACAATGGTGTTTACATGGAGCCGCCGTAGGCGGATTTTTGTATCTAGTCTACATCTAATCTATCTTGTCTATTCTATCACTCGATGTCTAAGTTGTAAGTTGTCCCTCTAGGGGCGCCCTTGCCTGGCTTTATATATGCAATCGGGCTAAGGTTTTACAAGTGTCCTAGTCGAATACGGATTAGAACCTTCCTTCTTCGTCTCCAAGTCATCTTCGAGTCCTTGTTCCATTCCACCTCCATAATGGGCCGAACCCGGTATACTAATCCGTGGGTACCCGAAGGGCATATCCATGTCACTCGCCCAGCCACCCAGCTCGCCCGCTCGGTTTTTTTGCCCAGAATTGGTCGGGGCCAACCGAAATTGACTGCCGGCGGTCTTAGTTCGCCGGAATCTGCAGTTGATTGGGCGAATTTGGCCGCCGACCGCCGCAGCAGTCTCTGATCTGTAAAAAAAAAGAGATATGTCTTCGTCGTCGGGCTATCTTGCGATTCCTCGCTGCCCGGTGATCTTTGATGGCGCGAATTACCCTGATTTCGCTGCCTTTATGCGCATCCACATGCGCGGTCTTCGTCTTTGGGGTGTGCTTTCCGGCGAGGTCCCCTGTCCGCCGCGCCCCACTGCTCCTACGACGCCTGTTCCACCGACGCCCGTTGCCCTTGCCCCTGATGCTACTCAGGAGGCCAAGGATGCAGCCAAGAGTGCTGATGCTACTGCTCTGGCTGAGTATGACCGACATGTCCAGGAGTATTCTGACGCTCTTGCGACCTACCGGCTGGATCTGACTGACTACACTCAGTGGATAGATGAGGATGCTCGTGCTGCTGCTGTTCTTACTTCTAGTGTTCTGCCTCAGTATGCTGCTGAGTTCATGGGTCTTCCCACTGTTGCTGCTCAGTGGGCCTTTCTTCGTCAGCGCTATCAGCCGTCTGGGGATGCTCTTTACCTGTCTGTTGTTCGCCAGGAGCATGCTCTTTAGCAGGGTGATTCTACCATTGATGAGTTCTACACTCAGAGTGCTGCTATCTGGCGCCAGCTCGATTCTCTTCGTACAGCTGTGTGTGCCACTTGTGCCTGCTGTCTGACTGTGCGCGCTGATCTGGAGTTTCAGCGTGTCTATGAGTTCTTGTCTCGGCTCCGCAAGGAGTTCGAGCCTCGTCGCGCCCAGCTACTTGCTCGTGGTCGTGTCCCGCTCTCTGAGGTGCTGTCTAAGCTTCATGCTGAGGAGACTCGTCTTCGTGGTGCTGGTCTTCTTGAGGTTCCCTCTGTCCTTGCTGCTCGTGGTCCTACTGTGCCGTTGGCTCTGTTGCGGTCTCCAGTGAAGCCGATACTCTCTACTTCTCCGGTCCAGGGCCAGAGTCAGTCTCAGCAGCCTCGCGGTCAGAACCGCAATCCTCATCCTCCCTGCTCCTACTGTGGCAAGACTGGCCACGATTTCTCTAGCTGCTGGAGGAGGGATCCCAGTTTACATCAGCAGTTCCACGCTCGTCAGCAGGCTGGTTCTTCAGGATCTTCTGCAGTTGCTCTCTCGGAGCAGGACATTCTTCGGGGTATTCGTAGTCTGCTCGCTACTCCAGGCTCTTCCTCGTCAGGCACTGCTGGTCCTGTGTCTACCTCTTCTGGCACCGTGCGACCACCACCTTCTGCACAGTCAGGTATGTCCCCGTGGTATCTGGATTCTGGAGCATCTTTTCATATGACCTCTGCGTCTTCTATTCTTTCTGCTCTTCGTTCTCTTGTTTCTCCTATCCGTGTTATCACGGCTGATGGTACATCTCTTCCTGTTTCCAGTCGAGGCACCCTCTCTACTTCCTCTTTCTCTGTTCCTGATGTTTCTCATGTTCCTAGCCTTAAGATGAATCTTTTTCTGCTAGTCAGCTTACTGATTCTGGTTGTCGCGTCATTCTTGACGCTGATTCTTGTGCTGTTCAGGACCGCCGCACACAGGCCCTGGTTGGAGCTGGCCCTCGCAGCCGTGAGTCTCCAGGGCTCTGGGAGTTAGACTGGCTTCGTGTTCCTTCCGCTTCCTCTTCATCGGCCAGTTCTCCTGCGGTTGCTGCTTCCGTCACTGGCTCTTTTCAGCAGTGGCATCATTGGCTGGGTCACCTTTGTGGCTCCCGTTTATCATCTTTAGTCCGTCGTGGTCTTCTGGGGTCTGTCTCAGGAGATGTGTCTTTGAACTGTCAGGGTTGTAGGTTATGAAAGGATTGGTACGGGCGACTAGAGGGGGGGGTGAATAGGCGCTAAGTCAATTTTTAATCTTTTTCAAATTTAAGGCTTGACACAAAGAAAATTCACTAGATGTGCAACTAGGTGAATTTCCTATAAGTGACAAGCATGCAAGTAAACAAGTAACTAGCAAGATACAAGTAAGGGAAAGAAATAACCGACGAGTGGAGACCAGAGACACAAGAATGTATTCCCGTAGTTCCTTCCTTTTGAGGGGAAGTACGTCTACGTTGGAGAGGTGTGGTGACACGGAGTCGACCAACGCCACAAAGGCTCACCTTGTTCTCCGGTGAGCAAGCCACGGAGGCTAGCTCATTTCCACTAAGCGGTGGTATTGGGGGAACCACGAATCCCTTACACGGAGCTTGGGGCACAACTCCACAACTCAATTGGAGGCTCCCAAGAAAGCCACGGAGGCAAGAATCACCACAAAGAAGAGTCAATCAACCAATTACAACACCTAGGGTCACAAGAGCCCCAAGGTGCAAATCCTCCAAGCAAATGGAGGTGGAAATGAAATTCCTTCGGTGAAGATGTAGATCGGTGCCTCCTCCTTCAATCCTCCAAAGATCAAGAGCTTTGGTTGGCTAGAAGAGGAGATCTATGGAATTTGGTGTTTTTCCAATGGGGGTAGGTGAGAGCTTCAAAGATGAACAATGGTTGGTGAAGTTCTAACCCTACCCCAGCTAGGAGAAGGGGTATTTATAGGTAGGTGGAAATCTGGCCGTTGAGGGAGCACACAGCAGCATTTCCGGCGATAAGTCCGGCGCCGCCGGCCTCTGGGCCGGACGGCCCAGCGGTCAGTCCGGCGGGACCGGACGCTTCGCCGGGAGTCCGGCGGTGGACCGGACGGATCCGGCGGCCCGCCGAAACCCGGACCAGTATACCAGTCCGGCGGCTCCGCCGGGCCAGTCCGGTCTGCCGCCGGATGGTCCGGTCTGGGGGCCGGCCTAACCTAATTTCCTCCGGATTTCTTTTTAAGCAATCGAACCCCTTCACCTGTGAACTTAAACCTGTATGCATATAATTCAAACATTAGTTCACACAAAAACATAGTCATGTCATTGTAAATCAAAAAAGTAGAAAGGGACAAATGTCCTTTCAATCTCCCCCTTTTTGATTTACGATGACAAACTATGTTAGAGTCTCATAGGAGAACCAAAGCAAGATATCTATTGAATAGTGAGAGTGCTCCCCCATAACATATGCACATGGTAGAATTTGCTTTTGGAATGCAAAGTGCAAAAATTAGATTATAGGGAGCTCCCCCACCATCAATAGGAACCAAGCATAGCATGGACAAGATAATATCAAGGATAGATAATAATATAGCAAGCATAGACATATCCAACCATAAACATAGAGTGCATAGTGCATAATTAAAGTACACACTTGTCCACACACGATTATAGGGTTCCACGAAGTTCGAGAGATAAAAACGGCAAATTAAAACGCAAATGGACACAAGCCACTTAAGAACCAAGGCAAATGAGAGTGAGGCTTGTGTCATGCGACGTTATTCCTAGAGACTCTACACTCTTCTCCCCCTTTGGCATCGAAACACCAAAAAGGGGACAGGAGAGTAGATGATGCTAGCGCTCAAAAATCTTCACTGGGGACAGGAGAACCCTCCGGATCATCCTCTCCATGAGCACCTTCTCCTTCATCAGCATCTCCCTCAAAGTCTTCAAAGTCTTCAATGCCTTCAAAGCCAGCAAACATGTCGTCATCAAGAGGCGGCATGACATAGTTGACATAAGGGGTCGGGGTCAACTCATTCCCAATGGGAGGAACAACACCACCCCTAGCAGCCAAGAACTCATTCTGCCTCTTCTGGGTCTCCTGACTCATCTCCAAGCTCCTATGAGCCACATCATAAGAGCTGCGACACATCTCCCACAAGTTCTTGAAGAACGCAGCAACACCCTTCTTGCGAGAGGGCCTAGGGTGACGATGGCGACGACGGTGACTAGTACCAGAACCAGAGGGACGGTGAGGGTCAGGAGCATCCATGGAGGGACCTCTAGGCCTGGTACGGGGCAAAGTGGGAGCCTCATCAAAGCCACCCTGGAAACCCACTGAGAAGGTCTCCATGTCCACAAACTGACCACGCACTTGAGAAGTCTGAGTCCGGGGCTGCTTGTTGATCAACCGCTGAATATACTGACAGTAGTTGGGGGTCATGCGCTTGAGAGAAGACCTCTTCATCTCCTGAAAAATGAAGTCACAACCATCAATCTTCCGAAGCTTGTCAGGCTGGCAATAGAACAACAGATTCCTGTGATAGCCCCTGACACTAGCATCATCTCCAGCCTTGCTTATCAGATTCTGACGGAAGAGCTTGGCAAGAGCATTGTAGTAGTAGTACATCCCTGAAATGGCAGGAGCTGGAAGTGAAGGCTTCTCTGGATAGCAAATGCGAGAGATCCTCTCATCAGGAAAGGGCGCCTCGGAGTGAATCTTGAAACCTCCAGCCCTACCATCACCATAGCCCAAAGCATCACAGAAATCAGCAAACGTGGCAGTGAGAACATCCTGGCCAGTCATCCAAGAGAAGGACTCCTCTGGGTCATTATGGAAGAACACAGTGCACCAGAACTGACGGACCACCAAAGGCTGAATAGACTCATTGAGGGTGACAAGGTCCATAATATCCATCTTCAGAAGAGCCTCATTGATGTGGCGGAAGTCCTTGGAGGCATAGTGCTGAAAGTGCTCGACATTGAGAGATTTTGGCACCACATAGAATCCACTCTTCATGTGCACATCTGCATCATAGTAATCATTCCACATAGTATGCTGAGAATCAGTCCAGAACTTCTTGTCACTGCCAGAGTACTGCCTCTCATGAAAGCGGTACGGGTTCAGACGGCGAAGTTTACGCCAAACGTCAATATGGGCTGTACCCAAGTTCTCTGTGATCTCCTGCTCCTGCTCCACGTCCACGGGCCCACGAGCCCTTCCCCTCCGGGTAGGAGGAGGCCCACGAGCATGAACAGTCTTGGTCCTCATATGCGGCCCAGCCGCTGCTGCTGCAGTCTTCCCTGTCTGACGGGTACGGCGCGAAGACTGCCCTTCAACCTCACCAATCTTCCTCTTCTTGGCCTCAAAGGCGTGAAGCTCTTCTGCGGTTTCAATCCGGTAGTTGCTGTCCTCAGTCGAATAAGAGTCGGAATCTGAAAAATGCAAGCAAAAACAAAGCAACACCAGATAAAGATACATGTCACGGAAAAGGAAACTCAAAGTTGGAAGAAGCAAGTGCAAGATGGAAAGACGATTTGACGGAGTGGTTCGGCGCCAGGTCCGGCGGGACCGGGCCGTAGGCCGAACGGTCCGGCGGGCCGCCGGGCCATTCCGGCGACACCGCCGAATTGGTATTCAGAATACCGGTTCGGCGGGTCCGCTGAATTGGTCCGGCCGGCCGCCGGGCGGTCCGGCGCCAGGTCCGGTGGCCGCCGGAAAACTCGCCGAACCCACTCTTTCCAATCTTCTTCCATCATGACTCAAATAAACTTGTTTCTACCAACCTTAAGTATACAAAGATGCCAAGGAACACACACTAGCCCAACAAGGAACAAAACCCTAGAAAGGATCTATCCCTAGACAAGATGAATCTAACCCAAGATTAGATGAAACTAACCCTAGATACACACTAGATCTCCTCATACAAGAGCATGAACAAACAAAGTGTGAGACAAGGGCTAGAGGAAGTTGAACGAGGGAGTTACCATTATCCGAAGACATGGTGCACGAGAAGATGAGGACGAGTCCCGATCTCCCAATGCGGTGGACGAAACGCGAAGATCTTCGGGGAAAAGCTTCAACACACCCCGATCTACACCCGATCTAAATTTGGAAGGGATTGGTTGGGTGGAGAGGCTAGGGGAAGGAAAAGCTTGAAGGGGCGGCGCCAATGGAGTTGGGGGCGGGCGTGGGGAGAGAGGAGGTGGGAGAAAAACTGCCCAGGGAACCCTCCCCACGAGTTTATATAGGGGGCGCCAGTCCGGCGGTAAGTCCGGCGGGACCGGGCCGGTCGCCGGGCGGTCCGGCGGGCCGCCGGGCCATTCCGGCGAGCTCGCCGAACTGGTATACTGGATGCCAGTTCGGCGGGTCCGCCGAGATAGCCCGGTGGGCCACCGGGCAGTCCGGCGCCAGGTCCGGCGACCGCCGGGCTGGCCGCCGAAACACCTATGGACTGGAGAAATTTGACAAAATTTGAAATGTGACATGTACCAACAAGAAAAGCATGGTGTGCGGAAGAAACCAACAGCCATCAAACTTGTTTGCAAGAAAATCATCTTAAGATTGCATGCCTTCCAACGAAGAGCAACAACAAACACGAGATGTGAAGACATGCAATGGTGGGGGATTTCTCCCCCTATGTGTGATCACCAATGTCGTGACACCGCGAAGAGACATGCTTGGGCTCAAGTGACATTAGTGATCTTATAATGTCGCACAATTGAGTATGCATCGTGCCATTAATTGACACGATGACTATCCTCAACTATGCGCATCTAGACTAGAACAACACAATATAATATGGGAATGAGTGCACACGATCAAGCCACATTGCAAGAGTCTACGATATTCAATTCATGCCTCAACTCTCGGAATCTTGCTTCATCAAGAGGCTTCGTGAAAATGTCAGCGAGTTGGTCTTGTGTACCTACATAAGATAGGTTAATCTCACCTCGGTTGACATGGTCACGGATGAAGTGGTGGCGGATCTCGATGTGCTTGGTCTTGTTATGTTGAACCGGATTATGAGCGATCTTGATGGCACTCTCATTGTCACACAAGAGTGGCACCTTGTCGAAGTGAATACCATAATCCTCCATGGTTTGCCTCATCCAAAGGAGTTGAGCACAACAACTCGCGGCCGCCACATACTCGGCTTCGGCGGTGGAGAGAGACACACAATTTTGCTTCTTGGAAGACCAACAAACCAAAGACCTACCAAGAAATTGGCATGCCTCGGAAGTTGACTTCCTATCCACTTTGTCTCCCGCCCAATCCGAGTCCGAGTACCCAACAAGCTCAAAGCTTGCTCCCTTCGGGTACCAAAGGCCAAAAGTTGGGGTATCAATCAAATATCGAAAGACTCTTTTGACCGCCATTAAATGGCTTTCCTTAGGGGCGGCTTGATATCGTGCACACATTCCCACACTAAGCATGATATCCGGTCTAGATGCACAAAGATAGAGCAAAGACCCAATCATAGAGCGATAAAGTTTTTGATCCACTTCTTTACCATTAGGATCGAGATCAAGAGTAACCTTTGTAGGCATAGGAGTCTTGGCTCCCTTCACTCCGGTATCCATCTTGAACTTCTTGAGCATGTCTTGAGTGTACTTGGCTTGATTGATGAAGGTGCCACCCTTCAATTGCTTTATCTCAAAGCCAAGAAAGAATTTCAACTCCCCCATCATAGACATCTCAAATTTATCTGTCATTAGTCTTGCAAATTCATCATTGAAAGATTTGTTAGAAGAACCAAAAATGATATCATCTACATAAAGTTGGCATATGAAAAGCTCCTCGTTTACTTTCTTAGTAAAAAGAGTGGGATCAATGAGGCCAATCTCAAACCCACGGTCTACAAGAAGCTCTCTAAGATGCTCGTACCACGCACGTGGGGCTTGTTTAAGGCCATAGAGTGCCTTATCGAGCTTGTAGACATGGTTCGGAAAGTTAGGATCCTCAAAACCCGGGGGTTGCTTTACAAATACTAACTCATGCAAAGGACCATTTAAGAAAGCACTTTTCACATCCATTTGTTGCAACTTAAAGTTATGATGTGATGCATAAGCAAGAAGGATACGGATGGACTCAAGGCGAGCCACGGGTGCAAAAGTCTCTCCATAGTCAATGCCTTCAATTTGAGAGTATCCTTGAGCAACCAAACGAGCCTTGTTCCTCACAACAATTCCATTTGCATCTTGCTTGTTCTTGAAGATCCACTTGGTTCCAATGACATTGCGGCAATCCTTGGGCTTCTCCACTAATGACCAAACTTTGTTGCGCTCGAAGTTATTGAGTTCTTCATGCATGGCTTCTACCCAATCCGGGTCTTCAAGTGCTTCAAACACCTTTTGAGGTTCCACACAAGAGATGTAGGCATGGTGGTTACTAAAGTTTGCCAATTGCCTCCTTGTGGACACCCCTTTCCTTACACTTCCAATCACATTCTCCAAGGTGTGGCTACCTTTTTGGAGAGTTTTTGCAATCTTCATGGCACGGCGAGCTTGAGCTTCTTCAAGAGATTCTTGAGAGGCCACTTGGTCATCACCACGGTTTTGGTCCTCGCCTTGACCTTCAAACCGAGCATGCTCAACATCTTGAGCTTGCTCAATGTCTTGAACTTGATCTTGATCACCACTTGGTGAGAAATCACCATCATGCTCATGGTCTTGATCTTGATCATGCTCACACGGTTGAGGGGCTTGAGCTTGTCTTTGGCTAGCATCAAAAGGACCATGAGGAGCTTGTTGTGTTTGAGAGGGTGAAGGCTCCACTTGAGTAGAGCATAGTCCTTCTCCTTCCGCCAAAAGGTGTCCCTCAACGGGTATGAGATGTCCCACACCCATTCTTCTTATGGCAAGAGGAGGTATTTCGTCACCTACATCAAAAACACCACGTTGCTCCACACGGGAGCCGTCATTCTCGTCGAATCTCACGTTAGAAACTTCAACAACTCGAGAGGAGAGTTTGTCAAAGATTCTAAAGGCGTGAGATTCGGCGGCATAGCCAACAAAGGTACCCTCAAGAGCTTTTGAATCAAACTTGGACAAATGGACACCTTTCTTAAGATAGAAGCACTTACAACCGAATACCCGGAAGTACTTGATATTAGGCTTCTTACCAACGAGGATCTCATAAGGAGTCTTGTTCAAGCCCTTGCGGAGATATAACCGGTTTGAGGCATGACATGCGGTATTAATGGCTTCGGCCCAAAAGTTATACGGAGACTTGAATTCCGCTAACATGGTCCTAGCCATATCAATAAGAGTCCGGTTCTTCCGCTCGGCTACACCATTTTGTTGAGGAGTATAGGGAGATGAGTATTGATGACGGATCCCCTCCTCACTGAGAAAATCATTCAAGGTGTAGTTCTTGAACTCGGAGCCATTGTCACTTCGGATCATCAATATGTCTTGACCATATTGGCGTTGCACTTCATTTGTGAAGTCTTTGACGGTTTGTTGAGTCTCACTCTTATGTGCAAAGAAAAAGACCCAAGTGTATCTTGAATAGTCATCGACAATCACCAAGCAATACTTCTTCCCTCCAAGACTTTCATAAGAGGGAGGGCCGAAGAGATCCATGTGAAGGAGCTCAAGGACCCTCTTAGATGAAATAATGGTCTTGCTAGGATGAGGAAGTTCATGCATCTTTCCTTCAATGCAAGCTCTACACACACGATCTTTAGAAAAGGTTAGATCGGTTAGTCCTAGGATGTGGTTGCCCTTGTGGAGACTTTGCAAAGTTCTCATATTGACGTGGCCTAGCCGGCGATGCCAAAGCTATCCCACATCAACTTTAGCCATGAGGCATGTCGCGGCTTTAGTGACCTCCTTCGAGAAGTCGATCACATATAAGCCATTTTCGACATGCCCTACATGAGCCACATTAAGAGACTTGCTCCACAAGAGAACTACAATCCCAACATCAAAGAAAGTTGCAAAGCCCATATTTGCAAGTTGAGCAACGGAAAGAAGATTATATGAAAGGGACTCAACAAGCATGACATCTTCCACGGTAACATTGTGAGAGACAACAACCTTGCCGAGACCCAATACCTTTGATCTAGAAGAATCCCCATAGGTGACGTAGCCCGCATGGGATGAACCGGTGCGAAGCTCCTTCACCATTTCTTTGCTCCCGGTCATATGATTGGTAGCACCACTATCAATTATCCATTGACCACCACCGGAAGCAAAGCCCTACAAGAGATCAAGTCTTGGTTTTAGGTCCCCATTTCTCAATGGGTCCTTTCTTGTTAGTGACAAGGGTCTTTGGAACCCAAATAGACCATGCAACATATTCATTTGATGAACCAACAAATTTAGCATAAACATGTCCATCTTGTGCACGGCAAAGAACATAGGAAGGATTATATTTTCCCGCAAAGTTATTATGGTTGGGCATAGCCTTTTTGCCATTCCCAATAACTTCCCTCACCTCCTCCTCAAATACATTACCATTCTCATCATAGCATATTTCACTAGGAACATGCTTCTTTAATGAGGGAGGAGGCGCGGTGACATTCTTCTTCTTGTTCTTCTTGGACTTAGATGAAAATCCAAGTCCCGTCTTGTCACCATGTTGCTTTTGAGCATTCAAAAGCTCATCAAGCATCTCGTTTCCCTTTAGGGGGGCTTTCTCAAAAGGGGGGTTAGTTGAGCATGAACTTGCAACAAAGGTGCTAGAAAGAGACTTGGTTGCTTCATTAGCAATTATAAGATTTAGTTTCTCATTTTGCAACCTAAGTTCATTAGCAACGGATTGAGCAATATCATGATCACTTTTAAGTTTGGCAATATCCAAATTGTGAGATTCTTCAAGACTCAACATGGATGTCTCAAGTGACATCCTTATGTCTTGCTCTTCCTCAAGAGATTGAGAAAGAGAAGCAATTTCGTCGGCATAGTCACGAGCATGCCCCTCAAGTTCAAAAATGCGATCATCATTTTTATCATTTACTTGGATGGCTTCACTAAGTTGATCTAGGAGGATCTCAAAGCGAGCTTTGATCTCCCCATGCAAGGTTGACATAAACTTGTCCATTTCATTTAGATCATCATTTTCACCAACTCGTTCAACACAATCCATCAAGGATAAGCTTTTAGGTATGATGGGTGTGAGAGGCGGTGATACCTTTGTAGCGTGAGCCATGAGACAAGTCGCATTGTGGTTGGAGCGCTTTGATTCATTTGCGGAAGCGAATAGGGATGATGAGGGGGTAGGATGGGCAATGGCGATGGCGGCCCTTCCTATTTCCTCCTTGTCACTTGCATCATCCTCGGAGAGGTACTCCTCTTGAGTTATCAAAGCGTGAGTCGGAAGGACTCTCTTCTTGTCGGAGTTTCTTGGGTATGACTTGGACTTCATTTCCTTGCGGACAAGCCTTCCATTGTGATCTTCAACTCTTTCATAAGGACACTCGGCAATGAAGTGGTTAGTGTTACCACAATTGTAGCAAGTCCTCACTCTACTTGTGGCCTTTGGTTTGGAGGGGCTAGATGACTTCCACTTCTTCATGAATGCCCTTTGAGCAAGTGCCATGTGCTCGGCATATTCATACTTCATATCATCGGGGCTTCCACCCATTACTTCTTGCTCTTCCAACAAGCTTTCTTCTTCATGATAGACGACTTTGGCCTTCAAAGCAAGGTTGGGAGTACGCACACCACGTGCACGAGCTAGAGCATCATCCGCATTCTTCTCGGAGATCTTTCTTGCCATTATCTCTTGCAAGATGTCATGAGCGGACATCGTCCGGAAATTTGCATTTCCCTTGATAGAGTTCACGGTTTCCCTATGGAAGGGCAAGAGAGCTTGAATGTACTTCCTCTTCATCCATCTCCAATCACATTGAGTGGAGCCAAGATCCGTTAGCTTCACTTGGAGTGACGAGAGACGCCTATGGAGTTCTTCTGGAGTTTCACCATCAAGCATGGCAAAGTTGTCCGCTTCATTGGAGGCTTCATCAAACTTGGATTCTTGAATGCTCTCATTCCCAATGAAGAGGTTGGTGAGAATATCCCAAGCTTCTTTGGCGGAGGTGATGTTGCGAACGAAGGCCTTGTCCTTCTCGGTAAGAGACATGTGAATGAGATGCAAGGCGGAGGCATTGAGTTGCTTGTCAATTTGCTCCCAAGGTAGCAAGTTGTTCAAATCCTTGGAAGTTGGATGGAAACCCTGCTCAATGATCCTCCGAAGCTCAATAGACACAAAGTTTATGTGAGAGCGCATGTTATCTTGCCAATTGGCAAAGCTAGAAGCATCAAGTGGTGGTGGTGGGCTGCAAGAAGCAAGGTGTGGCATTTGAAGATGTCTTCTGGAGACATAGCTCGTAGGAGGTGGAATCTCCGAGCTATGTTCCCGAGAGGTGTCATCTTTCTTGGGTGTGTCATCTACCTTGGGGGGTTCCTTTCCGCCCTTATCCCCATCCTCATCCGGATCATCCTCGTTTAAGTCGTGCTTACCCGAGGAATCAACCGGGGTCGGTGGAGTGGTACTAGACGTTCCACTCACGAGGGCGTCAAGTTGAGATTTTTGGCTTTCCATGGCTGCCATCATAGCATCCATACGTGCCATTATACTATTAAGATCCCCCTTAGTGGCGGGTTCCTCATCGCCCATAACCTCTTAGGCGGTTAAGCCCAATCAAAGAGCACTCAGCTCTGATACCAATTGAAAGGATCGGTACGGGCGACTAGAGGGGGGGTGAATAGGCGCTAAGTCAATTTTTAATCTTTTTCAAATTTAAGGCTTGACACAAAGAAAATTCACTAGATGTGCAACTAGGTGAATTTCCTATAAGTGACAAGCATGCAAGTAAACAAGTAACTAGCAAGATACAAGTAAGGGAAAGAAATAACCGACGAGTGGAGACCAGAGACACAAGGATGTATTCCCGTAGTTCCTTCCTTTTGAGGGGAAGTACGTCTACGTTGGAGAGGTGTGGTGACACGGAGTCGACCAACGCCACAAAGGCTCACCTTGTTCTCCGGTGAGCAAGCCACGGAGGCTAGCTCGTTTCCACTAAGCGGTGGTATTGGGGGAACCACGAATCCCTTACACGGAGCTTGGGGCACAACTCCACAACTCAATTGGAGGCTCCCAAGAAAGCCACGGAGGCAAGAATCACCACAAAGAAGAGTCAATCAACCAATTACAACACCTAGGGTCACAAGAGCCCCAAGGTGCAAATCCTCCAAGTAAATGGAGGTGGAAATGAAATTCCTTCGGTGAAGATGTAGATCGGTGCCTCCTCCTTCAATCCTCCAAAGATCAAGAGCTTTGGTTGGCTAGAAGAGGAGATCTATGGAATTTGGTGTTTTTCCAATGGGGGTAGGTGAGAGCTTCAAAGATGAACAATGGTTGGTGAAGTTCTAACCCTACCCCAGCTAGGAGAAGGGGTATTTATAGGTAGGTGGAAATCTGGCCGTTGAGGGAGCACACAGCAGCATTTCCGGCGATAAGTCCGGCGTCGCCGGCCTCTGGGCCGGACGGCCCGGCGGTCAGTCCGGCGGGACCGGACGCTTCGCCGGGAGTCCGGCGGTGGACCGGACGGATCCGGCGGCCCGCCGAAACCCGGACCAGTATACCAGTCCGGCGGCTCCGCCGGGCCAGTCCGGTCTGCCGCCGGATGGTCCGGTCTGGGGGCCGGCCTGACCTAATTTCCTCCGGATTTCTTTTTAAGCAATCGAACCCCTTCACCTGTGAACTTAAACCTGTATGCATATAATTCAAACATTAGTTCACACAAAAACATAGTCATGTCATTGTAAATCAAAAAAGTAGAAAGGGACAAATGTCCTTTCAGGTTAGGCAAACAGATTCAGCTTCCCTATCCTACCAGTGTGTCTGTATCTCAGCGACCTTTTGATTTAGTTCATTCAGATGTTTGGGGTCCGGCTCCCTTTGGTTCAAAAGGGGGCCATCGCTACTATATTTTATTCATTGATGATTTTTCACGATACACCTGGTTGTTTTTTATGCGCTCTCGCAGTGAGGTGCTCTCTATTTATCAGCGCTTTGCGGCCATGGTCCGCACTCAGTATTCCTCGCCCATTTGTGTGTTCCGTGCTGATTCTGCTGGTGAGTATATCTCTCAGCACCTGCGTGGTGTTCTTGCTGAGCAGGACACCCTTGCTCGGTTTTCTTGTCCCGGTGCGCATGCTCAAAATGGTGTCGCCGAGCGTAAGCATCGTCATATTCTTGAGACCACCCATGCTATGATGATTGCTTCTTCTCTTCCGCCGCATTTCTGGGCTGAGGCTGTTGCTACGTTGACTTACCTCATTAACATCCAGCCTTCTGCTGCCCTCCAAGGTGGCATCCCTCTCGAGCGTCTCTCTGGTGGTTCTTCAGACTACTCGACTCTTCGTTTGTTTGGTTGCGTTTGCTATGTTCTTCTCCCTCCTCGTGAACGCACTAAACTGACCGCTCAGTCTGTTGAGTGTGTTTTTCTCGGCTACAGTGATGAGCATAAGGGCTATCGCTGTTGGGATCCTGTTGGTCGTCGGATGCGCATCTCTCGTGATGTCACGTTTGATGAGACGCGTCCCTTCTACCCTCGCCCCACCTCTGGTACCTACCCGGTGGATGATATCTCCTTTTTTCTATTTCCTGATGCACCTCCTTCTGTCCCTATTGTCCCTCCTCCTGGACCTCATTCTGATGCGCCCTCTTCGTCCCCGGCGCCATCCTCTTCGACTCCGTTGTCCTCCTCTCCACCTAGTTCTCCTCTTTCTTCTTCTGATCCTCCGCCCACCTCACCGTTGTCTCCTTTTCCCTTTCATTATTCTCGTCGCACTCATGTTCCAGATCCTCCTCCTGATGTCCCTTCTTCTTCTTCTTCTTCTGATGATATGTCTTCTTCTTCTGACGAGCTTCCCTCTCCTCTTCCGGCGACTCGTCCGCGTCGTGCTCCAGACCGTTACTCTCCTAGTCAGTACGGTCTTTCTGTTGCCTCCGAGCCGGCTTCTTATCGGGATGCTGAGCGTCATCCTGAATGGCAGCTTGCTATGGCTGAGGAGATTGCTGCGCTTGAGCGCACTGGCACCTGGGATCTTGTCTCTCCCCCTCCCGGTGTTCGTCTTATCACGTGTAAGTGGGTCTATAAAATTAAGACCCGCTCTGATGGATCTCTTGAGCGCTACAAAGCGCGTCTTGTGGCTCGTGGCTTTCAGCAGGAGCACGGTCGTGACTATGATGAGACTTTTGCCCATGTGGCTCATATGACCACTGTGCGTACTCTTCTTGCTGTCGCTTCTGTTCGACACTGGTCTGTGTCTCAGCTTGATGTTCAGAACGCTTTTCTTAATGGCGAGTTGAGTGAGGAGGTTTACATGCAGCCTCCTCCCGGGTATTCTGTCCCTGATGGGATGGTCTGTCGCCTTCGGCGTTCTCTTTATGGCTTGAAACAGGCCCCTCGTGCCTGGTTTGAGCGCTTTGTCTCTGTGGTGACTGCTGCTAGTTTCTCTCCCAGCGCTCATGATCCAGCGCTGTTCGTTCACACTTCTCCTCGTGGACGCACTCTTCTCCTTCTCTATGTTGATGATATGATCATTACTGGTGATGATCCTGAGTATATTGCCTTTGTTAAGGCTCGTCTTCGTGAGCAGTTTTTTATGACCGATCTTGGTCCTCTCCGCTATTTTCTTGGGATCGAGGTCTCTTCCACCTCTGATGGTTTTTCTATCTCTCAGGAAAAGTATATTCAGGATCTTCTTGCTCGTGCTGCTCTTGGGGATGAGCGCACTGTTGAGACTCCTATGGAGCTTAATGTTAAGCTTCGTCCTACTGATGGTGATCCTCTTCCTGATCCGACGCGATATCGCCATCTTGTTGGGAGTCTTGTTTATCTTGCTGTCACTCGTCCTGATATATCTTATCATGTTTATATTCTGAGTCAGTTTGTCTCAGCTCCTACCACTGTCCACTATAGTCATCTCCTTCGTGTTCTTCGTTATCTTCGTGGCACGATTACTCGTCGCCTTTTCTTTCCTCGTTCCAGCTCTCTCCAGCTCCAGTGCTACTCGGATGCTACGTGGGCGAGTGATCCTTTGGATCGTCGTTCACTTTCTGCTTACTGTGTGTTTCTTGGTGGTTCGCTTGTTGCTTGGAAGACGAAGAAACAGGTTGCAGTTTCCCGTTCGAGTGTAGAGGATGAGTTGCGAGCTATGGCCTTGTTGATTGCTGAGGTGACATGGTTACGATGGTTGCTTGCAGATTTTGGGGTCTCTGTTACGACACCCACTCCACTTTTGTCTGACAGTACAGGTGCTATCAGTATTGCACGTGATCCGGTCAAGCATGAGCTTACCAAGCATATTGGTGTTGATGCTTTTTATACACGTGCTCAGGTGCAGGCTCAGGTTGTTGCGCTTCACTATGTGCCTTCAGATTTGCAGTTGGCGGATTTCTTTACAAAGGCACAAACTAGAGCGCAGCATGACTTCTTACTCTCCAAACTCAGTGTTGTTGATCCACCATGAGTTTGAGGGGGGGTGTTAGATGTATATTGTACATGTGTATTTTCCCCACCTGTTAGGGGGTTTCCTGCATATTCTCACCTGTACATATAACTATATGTTGTGGCCTTTGGCCCCCAGGGAATACAACTTGTCTATTCCTAACAGTTCAAATTTGAACTATGATCACGTCAAAATTTATGAAACAAAGAGATTAGGATATACTCTTTAGTTTCTAAAGTGTCTGGATATGGCTTCACCTTCACCATATCTAATGTCAAAGAACTAAGCAAAAAGTGGTTTGGAAGGCTCCCTCCCCCCCTCCTCATCCCACTGCTCTACAAAAACTTCGGGTTTGACTCTTGTCTCCGTTTCTTGGCAGAGCTGGGGCCATCTCCCAGCGGCATCTAGGTCTTAGGTTTGTAGTTGCATGTATGGCATGTGGGAATAGATCATTGAAACTTCGTGGCTACATCTGGCGCGTCTCAGGGAAACTCACGATGGCTGCATTTGGCTCGGTCGAGGGTTTTTCATGCTCGCTCTGTTGCTCTGGTGGCGACAAATGGTTCGCGGGAGGGAGAACCTTAGGGATCTACAACAATAAAGTCAAGATCTAGAGCTCTACTGATTTGGTGGCTTCACATGTCGTCGGGTTGTGGTCCTCAGTTCTCTTCGTCCAGCTTCTAGGGAAGAGGTGGTAGGAGAAGGCCGTTGCGGGATCCCTCAATAAGTGCGGGCATCTTCAGTGCATCGTCGCCATCACTTCTCTCTTTCTCTTGGACGGCTGTGGTCGTGAGGGAGAGGATGAAAGGGGTATGGTTTGCGCAGCTGCTGGAAAACCGTGGGGTCTTCGAGGTCCGATTGTTCCATGAGAAGCTCAGTAGTGGGCTCACGGTGGCTGTTGCCGCCACAATATGGTCGGTCTTCTTCCAGGCGAGAAGCCAATGTGGAGGCTCTTCGTCCACTCCGCCAAAGCATGTTTAGGCGACGGTGCTCCAAGTGGTTCATCCCTAGTAGCGATAGCACAGGCTTCGACGGAGAGTAGAATTCGTCTTCCCGGTGCACTGGGACTCGATTGCTTTTTTTAATCTGTTGTAGGGTCGTGTTATAAAATGTAGCTCACTGCTTGGAATATAATGCAGCACTATGTCCTTTGGGACCTCCCTTGTTTAAAAAAAGAGAGCAAAAAGTGGTTTGAAACTGAGTTTATGCCGGACGGTGAAAATGATACCACTGCAAAGAACAATTGGAAGCCTTCAACACCACTCCACCGAAACAAGCACCAACGCGACAGGAGGGAAGAAAGATGAGTAGTAGCTTCAAACTGACGCGCCACGCGGGAAGCAGCACGTCAACTCGCTCGCGCCACCTTCCCACCAAGTCACCAACCATCCACGCACGACGCGAGCTCCAAAACCGCATCTACCTACCCGCGCGCACGCAACCCCGCCCAGATCCCCCCACGGCAGCGATCCATGGAAGTGAAGCTCCACACGGCACGCACCCTGGTGGGCCGCCTGCGTGGCGCGGCGGCCGTGCGGGACGCGTCCGCCACCGCCGCCGCCGTCGCCGACCTCCGGCGCGCATCCAAGGACAACCCGGAGGTGCGCGCGCCGCTGGCCGACGCGGGGGCCGTGCCCTACCTCGCCTCCCAGCTCACGTCGCCCTCCACCTCCGCCTCCGCGGAGGACGCCGCCGCCGCGCTGCTCAACATCTCCATCTCCGCCCGGGAGCAGGTCATGTCCTCGCCCGGCATCCTCGACGCGCTCGCGGCCGCCATGCGGGCCGAGGAGTACGCGGCGGCGCACCACGCCGCGGCCACCGTCGCCAGCCTCCTCTGCGTCGACGCCTACCGCCCCATCGTCGGCGCCAAGCGGCCCCTCCTCGCGGCCCTCGTCGCCCTCCTCCGCGGCTCCGGGAGAGGCACGCGCGCCACCAAGGACGCCCTCAAGGCGCTCTTCGGCGTGGCGCTGTACCCGCTCAACCGGGCCACGCTCGTCGAGCTCGGCGCCGTACGGGCGCTCTTCGCGCTCGTGATGACGGACGGGCGGACTGGGATCGTGGAGGACGCCACGGCCGTCGTCGCGCAGGTGGCCGGGTGCGCCGAGAGCCTGGGCGCGTTAGCGGGGGTGTCCGGGGTGAGGATCCTCGTGGACCTCGTGGAGTCCGGCGGCGCGGCGACCGGGAGGGCCAGGGAGAACGCGGCGTCCGCGCTGCTCAACCTCGTCATGGCCGGCGGCGAGCGGGCTGTGGCGGCGGTGCTGGCCGTGGGCGGCGCGGAGGAGGCGGTGAGGGAGCTCGCGGAGGACGGCGAGGCCAGCCCCAGGGGGAAGGCCAAGGCGGGGTCCCTGCTCAGGGCGCTGGAGGAGGGCGCCGCCGTCGTCAAGCGGCAGCGGGAGCACCGGTTCGCCGACTTCCTCAACGGGCTGGTGCAGTCGGACCCGTACTTCTCGTCGCCGGCGTCGGCCACCACGCACGACGACGGGTCACGTGTCACCTTTGGTTGACCATGCTACCTCCCGCCTAATTTTCACACGGGTATGGTGTCGTATTATTAGGTGATGAATTTGATGTAAATACTGTTAGTATATAAACTGATGGGTGCTTGCGGAGATCCTCGTGAAGTTTCACAAGAAATTTGAGCACATTCTAACCAAACTACTATTGTCTTGTTCTAGCTTCACTTGTATTATATTTCTACATGTTTGTATGTACGAATGGAGCAACTTCCATTTTGACTAGTTTCTCTTGTGGCAGCATTATGTTGACCTATAGGTGTAGGTGGTGATGGAATACTCCGGATTAGATATTTGGATATTGGAAACAACGTTGGCTATGCATCCTAGTATTGACCTTCTTGGCCAAAATGACCAAGTGTGCCATTAACTGTTTTCTTATTATTTCGCACCAGCAGCTGACGACATGCTATCGTGGCACTGTGATCAGCTGACAAGGTAATGTTAAAGGAAAAGACGTGCATATGTCGGCCAAGCAACACATTATCTTTCACACCTTTTTTCCCACCTTTGCTAATCGGGAATCCAAATTTCGCATAAGTAAAGTCTGTTTCGCCCCGTTTAACAAGTCAAACTTAATGCTCCCTCCGACCCATATTACCTTTTATTTATAAATATAGATATATATATCTAGTACTAAAATATTTTTAGATATATCCATAGTTGCGAAAGGTAATATGGGTCGGACGAAGTAGTGAACTTTGAAATTTGGCGAATTTAAATTTTTTTTTTACTGGGTTGGTGAATTTAGTGATGACACTATTCTGTTTGCTAATATTTGGAGTTTTCTCTGACACTATAATTTGTTCGAAACATTACATATATAGTAACATTGTTGGCGTTGGAGAGCGGACATATGGAGCTCGAGCTCCATAGAGCTCGAAATTTGAAGACCCAAAAATTTGAATTTAAACACTTTAAAAAATTCTGAAAAAATACTATGATGTAGAGAATGTTGTATGCTATCGGTGTGCAATTTTTCAGAGCAAAATATATTGTAGTTTTGGCTCAGCAAATACAACAAATTGAAATTTTGTCCTCGATGAACAGTGATAAAGAGTACACATAAAACGTAACTTTGTATTTTTGTGCGATTTTGTTCTTTTTATAGAGCCCAAAATATAATGTATTTCATTCTAAAAATTTACACAATAATAGAGTACGACATTATTTACGTCTAGATATTTTTTCAAAAAAAATTGAAGTGTTAAAATATAAATTTTAAAAAAAATTAAAAAGAAGAAAACTGTCGGGTTCCATGGAGCCCGAGCTCCATTGGGAGTTTCCTCGTTGGCCTTTCTAATTTTGGGAACAATAGATATTAAATGCTAAGAGGTGTATATATCAATGGAGACCGTATATGAGGTTATGAAGTTGCATTTGCAAGGGTCGCTGATTGTGCTGGTACAAGAAAAAGCTTAGTTGAATCAATATAAACGATAAGACTATGGATTGACTTTTGGACATAAATATAATTGTTGGAGGGAATAAAAGTGGTCCAAACTTGCATTATCTTTCTTTTTGTTTCTTTTTGTTTGCTTGGACAAATAGAGCAGCTCTCATATTGACTAGTTTCTCATGTGGCAGCGTTTTTTTTTGGAGGGAGACTAGCATCATTATGTTGAATATAGGTGATGGAATGTTAGAAGTTTCGGAGCTTGGAAACAATGTTGGTTAGGCATCCTAGTATTGACCTTGTCGACCAAAACGACCATCTGAGCCATAGTTTTCTTGTTGCATACCAGCAATAGATGACATGTTACCATGACATTGTGATTAGCTGCCAAGTTAAATTTAAAGTAAAATATTTGCTATGTCGCTGAAGCAGTACATTATCTCCACTCTTTTTCTCTTCATGATTTTTCACCCGGAATCCAGATTTGGCAAACCTATTATCCTTTCGTCTAGCTCGACAAAGTCAGATTCAATAGTGAACTTTAGAATACGATTTGGTGAATTTTATTATTACATTTTTCTGTTTTGCTAATATTTAGAGCTTTCTTTGGCACTTATGTTCACAACATTGTGTTAAATATAAATATATTGCATAGCCTCTTTCCATCAGTTCGGGCATTTGATTGAGTTGACAAGTGCATCAATCCTTTATGATATAAGAGGCAAGAGGTCTCGAGTTCAGACCCTGCTCACGCAATTATCTTAAAAAGGTAAAAAAATCATGTGGCCTTATCAAGTTGTATTTGTAAATAATTAGCTAAATTAGTGTGATGGAAGCAGAAAAGAAAAGCGACAAAACTATGAATTGGTTTTCAGGAAAGTGTTATAAATCATAATGACCAAAAAGTGGATACATGGATACGGCATATGAAAAACATTACACACCATAAGGACAATCAATGGATCATTGCAAATGTATTGCACGTGCAAACAAGCTATATTGTAGAAACAAAGTAAAAAAATTGTGACAACAATTGTAACAGGTTGAAAAGTAAAGCATGTAATAAGCAGTTGCAAATTTACTAAAAAGTATACGTTAACATGAACATCATGGGCTCAATAAAAAAGATAAACTATAATAGATGGCGCGCGCGTGGGGAAGCATCTATATGCACGGAAAAGTGTGGGTGGTCATCTACATCTATGGGTATCACCTGCTGATGAACGTCGCATCTATAGCTCCACCTTCTTATTTTAAGCTATCGGTCCTGCATATCGCAAGCAGTACCGACTTCATGGTTCTGCTGTTGCGATAGGACGTGGAGCCAACTCAATCAGATTTTGTGCCATCCAAGGGCTCATGGCAGACTCACTCTTTCTCACCATCCTGGTTGTGTCACTCTCCTCCATCCTTAAGACATGAGTTTGCACCATCATCAATTTGGTTGTTTTAGTTTGGATACTTGTTGGTGGCAAACGAAACTTTGAGGACCTCTAGCTTGCTGGCTAAATTCGACTTGTTGAGTGATTCTAGAAGACGAGGCCATCAGTAAAGCTGCACATGTATCGCTAGGCATGCATGAAAGATGCACTTTAAGTGTAGTGCTTCTCTCCAGCTTCAGCCCAAATATGTGGGCTTAACCTTTTGGTGATCCCCTTCCTCCAGTTCACAGGTTCGATTCGCTCCCGGTAAAGACATGTTATTTTGTTCAATTTTCTATGTTTGAACAGGTATGTTATCAGGCTATTCGGTGATTTTGTGATACCTTCATTTGTAATTTATGTGTACTTGTCTACAACCATTGTCTTGCTATAACAAGTGTTATGCACAAACTCTAACTGTTGTAACATAAACCAAGCAAATTGATTGATTAGCAAGTCATCTATTATCACAACTATTCTAATACATCAAGCGCCATTTATAAAATCAATGTTGAAAAATATGTAGTTTTTTAATTGTTCAATGGATCTACATGCACCCGCCTTAGCTTTCCATACATAGATATATTTTCTTACGATTGAATTGGTTATCTGCCACTACTTGTAACCAAGAAGGTATGCAGATTGGTAGATCTATAGTGGCATATTACTAAGAGCTGTTTTTTGTGATGGAAGATTTTGAATTTCCATGAGTTGGAGTTGTGAAGTAACCAACTAACCCTCTATTTGTACTACTGGGATATGGCCTTACGTAGACATGTTCTTCTGATGAGTCGCTAGGTGGGACGCTATCGATAAGGGACTTTGATTTTCCCTTCTATTTGTTAGTGATAATTTTTGTCTAGATTATTTCTTTCATATTTTGCTAGTTTGAAGTTTGTGTGCACTAAAAATATAAATCATGAACACAAACAAAGCAAGGTGGGTAAGATATCGACCACAAGAACTTGATTACTGCTTGTCTTATGGTATCCTCCATTTCCCCTAGTTTATATATTTATATATGTGTTGCTTTGTAGCATGTGACCCAGGTGGTGACCGAAAATTAATATATTTTACTCACCGATGACAAATACTCATTTTTTCTTAGCATGTGTCTCCCAAGTGGTTCAACAATATTTTGGAAATACCATTTCACATTGGTTGTCTATTCAGTCCTCCTATGACTAAATAAGAGAACTTTTTTTGTTTGATTGTGCTTTGAGAAATACACTGTATGTGATCTTGATACACGAACTAAAGTAGGCATTATAAAGCAAGTTGAACCTATCAATAATTATATTTTTATGTGCTAAAGAATCAACCTACCTTCACTATGTTTGGCACATAAAGTTTCTTTATATTTCTACATACTCAAATGTCGTGGATGGGCTTGATACGTCCAAAACGTATCTACTTTCCCGAACACTTTTGCTATTGTTTCTCCTCTAATTTATGAGTTTTGAATACAACTAACACGGACTGACGCTGTTTTCAGCAGAATTGCTCTGGTGTCTTGTTTTTGTGCAGAAATCAACTTTCAGTAAAAATTCGAGAAAAATTATGAAAAATCCTATTTTACCAGAAGACCCATGGAGCCAGAAGACAGGAGGGAGAGGAGGCCTGAGGGCCCCTCACACGCTGGTGGCGCGGCCCAGCCCTAGCCGCGCCACCCTGGCGTGAGGAGGCCCTGGCCATCCTCTCGGCCTCCCCTCTCGCCTATATATACCCTCTGACGACATAATATTGGAGAGACGACGTTTTTCCCAGATAGACTTCCGCTGCGCGGCCGCCATCAGAAACTGCGATTCGGAACCAGAAACTCCGTTCTGGCACCCTGCCGGGACGGGGATTTGGAGGAGATCTTCATCACCATCATCACCGACGCTCCTCCATCGACCATCCATGACTCCCCCATCCATGTGTGAGTAATTCCCCTGCTGTAGGTGAGGGGATGGTAGGGATTGGATGAGATTGTTCATGTAATTTGATATGAGATTGTGAGGGCATAGTACCTAGTATCTTTATTTAGTGCCTATGACATTGTTGCAACTTGTTGTGCTTAATACTTGTCATTTTGGGCCCGAGTGCCATGATTTCAGATCTGAACATGTTATTATTTCTATGATGATACTTGTTGTTTATGGTCTTACCTACAAGTTGTATACACACGTTGTTGTCCGGAACTCGAGGCCCCAAAGTGACAGAAATTGGGATAACCGGAGGGGATGGCTATGATATGAGGATCACATGTGTTCACCGAGTGCTAATGCTTTGCTCCGATACTTTATTAAAAGGAGTACCTTAATTACCAGTAGTTTCCCTTGAGGCCCTGCTGCAACAGGCTGGTAGGACAAAAGATATCGTGCAAGTTTCTCCTTGTGAGCACGTACGACTATATACCAAACACATGCCTATGATTGTTTGTACTAGGATGCTTTATCATTATTTATCTGCAATGCCCATGTCTCATTGATTTCATGAATTATCTTATCCATGCAACGCCCATAATCCATCCCTATGCCTACAGTATTTGTTCCTACTGTTTACTACTGTTACTATTACCGCTGCTATTTTACTACTGCTGTTACTGTTTCACTACTGTCACCACTATAAAACTGTTGCTACTGATAAACCACTGCGAGCAAGACTGTTTCCAGGTGCAGCTGAATTGACAACTTATCTGTTAAGGCTTACATATATTCTTACGCTCCCCTTGTGTCGAATCAATAAATTGGGATAATACTTCCCTCGAAGACTGTTGCGATCCCCTATACTTGTGGGTCATCAAGACTATTTTCTGGCGCCGTTGCCGGGGAGCATAGCTTTATTTGTAAGTTCACTTGGTATTCATATTGTTCGCTGCAATCCTTTCATCGTGGGTAAACCTCGTGATGGAAAAGTTCCTATATTGCCATCCACTACAAGAAGAGGTACGACTCTCAACACCTCTGTCGCTCTTGATTCGCCATCTGTTATGAGTAAGTTACTTACACCACCACACCCACACGTTACTGCTACTACTTCTGCTGAGTTTGAAAATGCCACTGATAATTTAGATGATGCTTCTACTGTGCTTGATGAGAGTGGTTCACTAAGTTCATTTTTAGATGCTACTATTGCTAGAGCTAAGTTGGGAAACATCACTGTTACACCTGTTAGTTCACCTGAGTCTAGGGAATGTCCTAGTGATGATTATGATGATGATGCTTATATTGAGCTTAATGATGATTTTATTGCTGAAGCACGTGCTGCTCGTAATGCTGGTAATGTTAAAGAATTTCTTGCAAGACGCTCTATTAGATATAATTTGTCTCCTAATCATAAGTTTGCTGCTTCTCCCATAAATATTAGAGACAAGGATTATGATTTCTCTTTGGATTTATCTTACATATCTATTGTTGAGAAAACTCCTTTTTGTGGTACTAAAGATGAGAGTGCTATGGGGCACATGAATGAGCTTTCTACTTTGAGTAATTTGTTTTCTGATGATATTAAGATCCGCACCTACTTTGTTGCTAAGATTTTTCCTTTCTCGTTGAAAGATGCTGCTAAAACTTGGTTTAATAGCTTGTCTCCTGGATCTCTTACTAGTCCTACTGCTTTGGTTAATGCTTTCTTTCAGAAATATTTTCCCACTAGTGCTCAATATGCTGATGTGCAGAAAATCTTTGATTTGAACAGGGAAAAGGAGAGATATTGCCTGAATCTTGGACAAGGTTTTGTTCTTTAATTATAGCTTTGCCTAAAGAACCATTACCTAAAAATGAACTCCTTGATATATTTTATAATAGACTAACGGATGAATCTAAGTCATATTTGGATATTTGTGCTGGTTGTGTGATACGTCTCCAACGTATCTATAATTTTTGATGCTCCATGCTTGTTTTTTCACCATTTGCCTAATGTTTCGTTACACTTTGTGGCACTTTTATGTATTTTCTGGAACTAACCTACTAACAAGTTGCCACAGTGCCAATTCCCTATTTTTTGCTATTTTTGTGTTTCAGAAGTGATACACAGGAAATATTCTCGGAATTGGACGAAACAAGTTCCTGAAGTCTTATTTTACCCGGAAGCTTCCAGAGATCCGAAGGAGAGTTGGAGGGAGGCCACCAGGGCCCCACACACCAGGCTCGCACGGCCAGGGGCCTGGCCGCGCCGCCATGGTGTGAGGGCACCTAGCCCCACTCCTGACATCGCCCCTTCGCCTATAAAGACCCCCCCCTCCCGACGGGAAAAACCTAAAGACCCGATCAATTTTCCAGAACACATCGCGATCCGCCGCCGCCATCGACCCGAAGATCGGGAGGGTCCAGAAGCTCTTCCCGGCATCCTGCCGGAGAGGGGAATCGCCACCGGAGGTCTTCTTCATCGCCATGCTTGCCTCCGGAGCGATGAGTGAGTAGTCTACCTTGGACTATGGGTCCATAGCAGTAGCTAGATGGTTGTCTTCTCCACCATGTGCTTCATGTTTAGATCTCATGAGCTGCCCTACATGATTGAGATCACCGTTATGTAATTCTACATATTTGGTTTGTTGGGATCTGATGAATATTGGTGTTATGATTGAGTTGCTATACTGAAATATATCTTTTGTTATCTCTATGTTGTTTATGATCTTGCATACTCTCCATTGTTAGTAGCTATCTTGGCCGAGTAGTTGCTAGTGAGTCCAAGAGGGGGTATTTATGCTCGATAGTGGGTTCATGCCTCTATTAAATCTGGGGGAGTGACAGAAACCTCTAAGGTTGTAGATGTGCTATTGCTACTAGGGAGAAAACAACATTCATATGCTCAAGGGCATATGCTTTGTTTACATTACACACTTTGCTTAATGCAATTATCTGTTGTTCGCAACTTAATACTTGTGGAGTTCTCGGATTGATTCGCCAAAAGGTGTTTTATTAGTCATAGATGCAGTTGGATGGCGGTCTATGTATTTTGTTGTAATGCCCAGAGTAAATCTCATAGTGATCTTCTTGACATATCACGTTTATCTTTATTCTATCAATTGCCTAACTGTAATTTGTTTACCCAGCATGTGTTATTTATCTTATGGAGAGACACCACTAGTGAACTGTGGACCCCGGTCCTATTTCTGTCATATTGCTATCACCTGTTTACTTTACTCGCACTGTTTACTTTACTCGCATACTTCTACTATTTTCCACTCGATACACTCATAACCTTTGTTTCAAGCAAACCGGTGAGATTGACAACCTCATCGCAAGTTGGGAGCAAAGTACTTGGTTGTGTTGTGTGCAGGTTCCGCGTTGTAGCTAGCAAGCAAAACTTGGACGAGGCGCCATATATAAATTATCCGAAGCTGTCGCAAACTAGCAAGCATCACCTTCAGTCGTTTGTCTCTTCTCTCCAAGATTGACATACCTTGGTTTCTTAACTGAGGGAAAACCAGCTGCTATACTCATCACACCTTCCTCTTGGGGTTCCCAACGGGCTGGTTGTTCACCACGCACAAGGATGAAGCTCCTACATCAACTAGGACCATCAGCTGTTTTTCTGGCGCCGTTGCCGGGGAGAAGTGGAAGACTTCTGCGAGGGGAGTTTTCGCACGCACATCCTTTACTTTGTTTTATTGTTTTGCTTTACTTTATTTATTTTACCTGCATCATTTTATATCAAAAACCCAAAAAAAGAATCCTTGGTAGTTGTTATTTCTTTACTTTTAGTTCATCATGATGTTCCCTAAGTACGTTCTGGAGGACCTCTCAGTAGGTAGTGGTTCAATTATTGGAAAAAGTAATATTGGGGAGTTCTTTAATCATATTAGTATGCATAAGGAAGTTGAGGAAAAATCTTTTGTTGAGCTAGCTCCTAGTATTGAAGTTGCTTCTGCTTATTTAATTCACATGTTGGAAACTAGGTTTGCTAGTCTTAATCCTTTCACGCAATACATGTTCCTTAAGCTTCATGAAATTGAAGATCCTGAAAAGAAAGCTTTTATTTTAGAAGCTTTGCGCTTAGAATTTAAAGATGTCATTATTGAAGCTAGAAAAGTTCTTAAACGTTTTAATAAACTCGGTTCACCTATAAAGGTTATTAGTACAAACGATGAAGGAGCCGAAATACCTATACCTAGCAAGCTCTTGGGATTGTGTGAAGCTTTCGAAAATAATTTTGACTGGATCTGTCCCAAAAATATTTTTTGTGATTTGAGTGAACCAAAGCGTGATCACAAAGGGTCTTCTAAAACTTATGAGGATGAAATACAATGTCTTATTGACAAGACCTCTGCAGTTGATCTTAATGCTTCTCTTGATATTACTTGATTCACAATTTTCTGCGCCTAGCTCAAAGGCGTTAAAGAAAAGCACTCTTGGGAGATAACCCAATGTTTTTATTATCAGTACTTTTTCTTTTATTTGAGTCTTGGAAGTTATTACTACTATAATGACCGCTTCTTATCTTGTTTATTTTGTTTTCGTGCCAAGAGAAGCCTCTAATTCGAGTGAGGTAAAGATTTGGGGATGTTGCTGTCCTGAAACTATTTTCGGTGCTGCACCGTAAAAATTCGTATAAATTCTCTGTATATCTTTTGGACCTGAAATTTCTTGTGCATATGCCACAGGTTATATCCAAACTTTCGTTAGTTGAACACTTTTTGATTTGAGCAACAGAAAACCCCTCAAAAATTCGACCTTTGTCAGCTGTTCAGTTTTGACAGATTTCTACCAATATTTGTGTTTGCTACTTTATCGCTTTCTTTTTGAGTTCTTTTGATCACAGAACTTTTGGACAAGTTGCTACAGTAGTATTTGCTATATATATGGTGGTTTTCAGTTGAAACCTATAGCAAAAAGAGGTTAATTATATGTTATGCTTACACTAATGTTGCTAATAGAATTGTGTTTAGTTTTGTATGAAGGAAGTTTTCAAGTGTAGGGATTGGAGAATGATGAGATGAGTTGAAGAATGGACAAAAGCTCAAGCTTGGGGATGCCCAGGACCCCAAGAAATATCTAAGAAGTACAAGTGTCAAAGCTTGGGGATGCCCCCGAGGCACCCCTTCTTCATCGGCAAAAATCAGGTCACCTTTCAAAACACTATATTTTTATTGTTTCATGCACTATGTGTTTTTCTTGGAGCGTCAGTTGTTTTAGTTTTCTTAGTTGGTTTGTTTTGTTTGTTGCAATAAATGGTTGGACCCCAACAAATTTCCTTTGGAGGAGATGTACTCATTTTCATTTACCACGAACACTCCGTTTTTCATTCTTACAATTTCACTGGGTGTTCTTCTTTTTCTGCTACTGCTTTTTGGTTTTCATTTTCGCCTTGATTTGTGTTCAGACCTTGTCATATATTTTTATCAAGGAGAATTTTTGCCTCTGATCTTTATTGGTTTTCATCAAAAGAGGTGTTTAAAAATTTTAAATGGTGTTGGAAAAGAGAAAAAGCTTTATGCAAAAAAGTGATACAAGAAGGAGCTTGTGTAGACTGCGGCTTAGGCTTTTTCATGTCATGCTTGATGTCTTTTTGATAGTATGCTTAGTGGTTTTTCTGTAGCATGACTTGTCTCAAATAACTGAGATTGCTTAATGAGCCTTTGAAAAAAATCATGCGTTGTTTTTATTGTATGGAAGCATTATTTTGGTTTTCTCCTTGATGTTTTATTTGGGTTGACTTGGCGCATGCTCACACATGTTAGACTCTTACAAAGTCGCCAATAGCCTCTATGATCATTTAGTTTTTGACTTTTGATGCCATCTTATGCTTCTTTTAATGTCGCTTTGTCGCTTTTCATGATTATGGCCATTATTGCTCTCTTAGTTGGTCGCTCCCAATCTTTTGCTAGCCCTCGCCTTGTACTGAGTATGAGCTCTACTCGTGCATCCAACTCCTAAAAGCCAAAGTTTTCCAAAGTGTCCACCATACATACCTACTAGCAATTTGCTATTCCAAGTAAATTTGACTTGCTTTTATTATCTCTTCAAATTAAACTCTTACCAGTGTTATGCGAAATTCGGTCAGTAAAGCTCTCACAAACCGGAAGGCACACTTTTTCCTGTTCTTAAAATTTTGACATTGTGGTCTCTTATGTTGAGTTGTTATGCTTGCAAGTTGTAAGTTGGATTCTAGCCCAGCCATGCTGTCATGGGGCAAGCTTTCAACATTGCACCTCTTATTTGAGTTGATATCGTGATCTTTTGTTTATGGATGCCCTCGGTGTGAAATGAATTGGGAATCTTGTGGGGATCATGGAGTTTGTATATGTATTAGGGAAACGTCGGGCCGCCAATCTAAGCCATGCATAATTCATGGTGGAAATTTGCAGCATACCCATGGTGAACATTCGACGACGCATCTCATAATAAAAAGCTAAACAAATGGCAAATAAAAGAGATGTTGAGGTGTTCATTGTCTGCTTGTCCTGTCATTATGATGTGGGCTTATTCCATGTCATCGGGCACGGAGGTACCCCATTGGCGGTTCTCAATGATATGCATATATTTACAATGACAAGAGCCTTGCTTGGGACTCTAAGTAAAGTAGCATGAGGTTGGGTACTCGTATTCACGGGACACGAGGTTTTCAACTTATGATTTGTCAAGCATATGCATCATAATTGTTCTCGCATTAACTTTAACCATTCAAGATGCTTATGATGGGGGCAATGACAGCTCAAAGCCGGTAAGTACCATAATTTTTGAAGGTTATAAAACTTGCATTCACTGCTTCCCTCTGCGAAGGGCCCTTCTTTTACTTTTATGTTGAGTCACCACCTTCTTTCTTTATGCACCATAAGAGAGCATAGTTGTCATTCTTAGTATAATATGCATTGTCCTAAAGTTCATTGATTGATTCATATTGTTGGTTTCACTTGTTCTTAAATTATTTGTATCTAGTCGCCCTCTTAAACTTGAAGGTGTCCTATGCATTTATGTTTTGCTCTCTTTGAAGGACAAGCTGAAAACCATTTGTATGTTTTTCCTTATGATTTGAACACATGTTTGACTTTCATTGTTTTATTTTCATGATCTTTTGTTCGTGTTCATTTGCATGTTTACAACATGGTTGCTAAGTTCTTATTGTCAAGATTATATCTTCATGCCCATGTTTTAAGTTCTTATGATCCCAGCTCACAAATGCTTACATATATGATCAAGATTGTGTAGGTGCATGTCACCTCAAAAATTATTCTTTTGTTATTACTTACCTACTCGAGGACGAGCAGGAGTTAAGCTTGGGATGCTTGATACGTCTCCAACGTATCTATAATTTTTGATGCTCCATGCTTGTTTTTACACCATTTGCCTAATGTTTCGTTACACGTCGTGGCACTTTTATGCATTTTCTGGAACTAACCTACTACAAGTTGCCACAGTGCCAGTTCCTTGTTTTCTGCTATTTTTGTGTTTCAGAAGTGATACACAGGAAATATTCTCGGAATTGGACGAAACAAGTTCCTGAAGTCTTATTTTACCCGGAAGCTTCCAGAGATCCAAAGGAGAGTAAGAGGGGGGCCACCAGGGCCCCACACACCAGGCTGGCGCGGCCAGGGGCCTGGCCATGCCGCCATGGTGTGAGGGCACCTGGCCCCACTTCTGACATCGCCCCTTCGCCTATAAAGACCCCCCGATGGGAAAAACCTAAAGACCCGATCAATTTTCTAGAACACATCGCGATCCACCGCCGCCATCGACCTGAAGATCGGGAGGGTCCAGAAGCTCTTCCCGGCACCCTGCCGGAGAGGGGAATCGCCACCGGAGGTCTTCTTCATCGCCATGCTTGCCTCCAGAGCGATGAGTGAGTAGTCTACCTTGGACTATGGGTCCATAGCAGTAGCTAGATGGTTGTCTTCTCCACCATGTGCTTCATGTTTAGATCTCATGAGCTGCCCTACATGATTGAGATCACCGTTATGTAATTCTACATGTTTTGTTTGTTGGGATCTGATGAATATTGGTGTTATGATTGAGTTTCTATACTGAAATATATCTTTTGTTATCTCTATGTTGTTTATGATCTTGCATGCTCTCCGTTGTTAGTAGCTATCTTGGCCGAGTAGTTGCTAGTGACTCCAAGAGGGGGTATTTATGCTCGATAGTGGGTTCATGCCTCTATTTAATCTGGGGGAGTGACAGAAACCTCTAAGGTTGTAGATGTGCTGTTGCTACTAGGGAGAAAATAATATTCATATGCTCAAGGGCATATGCTTTGTTTACATTACACACTTTGCTTAATGCAATTATCTGTTGTTCGCAACTTAATACTTGTGGAGTTCTCAGATTGATTCGCCACAAGTGGATTATTAGTCATAGATGCAGTTGGATGGCGGTCTATGTATTTTGTTGTAATGCCCAGAGTAAATCTCATAGTGATCATCTTGACATATCACGTTTATCTTTATTCTATCAATTGCCCAACTGTAATTTGTTTACCCAGCATGTGTTATTTATCTTATGGAGAGACACCACTAGTGAACTGTGGACCCTGGTCCTATTTCCATCATATTGCTATCACCTGTTTACTTTACTCGCACTGTTTACTTTACTCGCATACTTGTACTATTTTCCACTCGATACACTCATAACCTTTGTTTCAAGCAAACCGGTGAGATTGACAACCTCATCGCAAGTTGGGAGCAAAGTACTTGGTTGTGTTGTGTGCAGGTTCCGTGTTGCAGCTAGCAAGCAAAGCTTGGACGAGGCGCCATATATAAATTGTCCGAAGCTGTCGCAAACTAGAAAGCATCACCTTCAGTCATTTGTCTCTTCTCTCCAAGATCGACATACCTTGGTTTCTTAACTGAGGGAAAACCAGCTGCTATACTCATCACACCTTCCTCTTGGGGTTCCCAACAGGCTGGTTGTTCACCACGCACAAGGACGAAGCTCTTACATCAACTAGGACCATCATTGTGTTTTCAGGGAAAGAACTCCGGCTGATGCTGAAGAATTAATGGCTAAAATAAGCCAGAATCACGATGATTGGACTTTAGTTGAGCCAATACCAGCACCGACCCCTACGCCATCTACAGAGCCTATGCCGAAGAAGAGAGGGATGATTGAATTAAATGATGAAGTTATGAAGGAAGCCAAGAAATCTCTTAAGGGGAAAGGTATTAAGGCCGAAGATGTGAAGAATTTACCTCCCATAGAAGAATTATGTAAGCCAATCCCTCACTCATCTACCATTGAGGTACACTCTCTCCAATACTTTGATGAAAGAGATATTCCTTATACTAAACCTCCTGATCAATGCTTAGATGAATTTGATAATTTTATTGTTAAGCAAGAAAATTTTAATAGAATGGTGCATAATCATTTGTTGGAAAATTCTAGAGCTATTAACAAGTTGCAGGATATTGTGGAGAGAACCGCCAATGATGTGAAGATACTTGTTAAACATTTTCAAATGGTTCAAACACAAATTGATCAGCTTACCAAGGTGCAAAAAGACTTGCTAGTTAATGCCGCAAGAGAGAAGCAAGCATGTGAAATACGCACAAGAAGTGGCGCTGCTACTCAAGATCCATTATACCCTGAACGACATCCTAAGAGGGTCGAGCAAGATTCTCAACGCACTTCAAGTGATGATATTCCTTCTAAGAAGAAGAAGAAGCATTAAACAACTACAGAATCATCTGATGCAGGTAAAGATCCTAACAGTGTTTCTATTTCTGATGCTGAAACTGAACCAGGAGATGCTTCTGATAAAGAAGAAGTTGAAGAAGAACCAGAGAAGATTGATAAAAATGCAAAGTACACCAAAGAAGACTTCATTGCCAACAAGCATGGTAAAGAGAGAGAACCTTGGGTGCAGAAACCAATACCTTTTCCTAGTAAGAAACACAAGTCCAAGGAAGAAGAACACTACAACAGGTTTTGTGAATGGATGAGACCTTTATTTTTGCAAATTCTTTTGACTGATGCTAAGAATGCCTCCTTATGCAAAATATATGAAAGACATTGTTACTAACAAAAGGAAGATTCCTAATGAGGAAATTTCCACTTTACTTGCTAATTATTCTTTTGATGGTAAAGTACCAGAGAAGCTTGGAGATCTAGGTATACCGACTATCCCTTGCTCCATTAAAAATAACTATGTTAGAACTGCTTTATGTGATTTGGGAGCTGGAGTTAGTGTCATGCTTTTTTCTCTTTATAAGAGACTTGATCTAGAAAAATTAGTATCAACTGATATATCTTTGCAGATGGCTGATAAGTCTACTACTATTCCTATTGGTATATGTGAAAATGTTCCTGTTCAAGTTGCTAACAGTTGTTTAATATTAACTGACTTTGTTGTGTTGGAAATGCTTGAAGATAATAATATGTCTATTATTCTTGGAAGACCTTTTCTAAATACTGCAGGTGCTGTTATTAATTGCAATCAAGGAAAAGTAACTTTCAATGTCAATGATAAAGAGTACATGGTCTATTTTCCCAAGAAGATTGATAGAAAGAATGCTCTAAATTCCGTCAAGAATGTTGAGACCATCAAAGTTGGTCAAATTATTTGTTCAGAGCGAAAGCCCAGGGAAGAATATAAAATTGTTATGATTGGGACCATTCCTATCAAAGTTGAGGTAACATAAGAATTAAGTGAAGTGCAAAGTTTTGCCTCATAAAAAGTTAGTTTGGGAACAAGACTTGATCAACCTTGTTAACAAAGTGATTTTATATGAACGAAACTTCGTTTTCACCGCATCCACTCCACCTCACCTATATTTACTTGTTCAAATTTTATTCCTTTAAGTTTAGTTACATGATTAAGAGTATCTCAGAGCTGCTGCATGCTTGGGTTTGATTTGCTTGAAATCATTTTATCCTCGTTTTTCTGAATTTTTATCAATATGCCAATTTCTAAAAAATCCTCGAAAATAAAGTTTCTCGAAAAATTCCAGAAAATTCTTTATAAATTTTTATATCAAAAATAGGGCAGAGAGACACCTGGGAGGCACCAGGTGGGGCTGCCACGCCACCTCACACGTAGGTGGCGCAGCCCAGCCCTGGCCGCGCCACCCAGGTGTGAGAGGGCCCCACCTGGCCCCTCACTTATCTCTTCTTCCCCTGCTCTTTCTCTCTCCCGAAAAACACCGCCCCATTTGCTCAAGCCTGAGTTCTTGCTGTTCTTCACCTCTATTTTTCGATCTCCTTGCTCAGCCCATCATTTCTGCTGAGATTTGGAGCAATTGCTCTCCGGTATGTGACTCCTCTGCTTGTCCAAGTAGAATTTCTTTTGGTGAAGTATCTCTTGAGTATTTTAGCTTTGTAGGTGGCAGGATAAATGAGTATGCTTGCTTGTTCTATTGTTTAGAAATGTTATTTTGATGCATGTTAACTCTCTAGTAACCCACTATAGTAGTTTCCTACACTTGCTTGTCTTAAAATCACTTTTTATGAGTTTGCTAAAAAAATTCAGAGAAGGGAGATGGACAACTTCACATATGGAGAAGTGTTTGAAAGTGATGCACCAAGGTCATCAAGGCCCTCAAGATCCACTGCTCAATATAGGATGTCTTATAATGAGGATCTCATGTCACCAAACCTTGAAGGGGACGATGGAGATGCACATCCATCCACCTTCCCTTGTATTAATTTTTTGAGTGATGCAGTGATTCTTGATGATTTCTTGCTCCTTATTAACAGGGTTGGGTTGACTGCTTACATGACAGATGAAAGTGACCAATATGCTATGCTTACAAAGACTTTCGTTGAAAGTTTTAAATTTACTAACGCTCATTTCAATCCTTCCGTTGCATTTAAGATTTATGATAAGTCTATCACCATGCCTTTGGGGAGGTTTTGTTCTATTTTAGGTATTCCCATGTTTGGAACGGCCAAGAGGATACAAAATCACCCCGCTGATTTGTTGGAGCTTTACAGAGGGGTGACCAATGATGATGACCGCACCGCACAGCGTGGCAAGATAAGAAACATTCAGCTCCCAGCTATTAGATATTTTACTTACTATCTTGCAACTAGTGTACTTGGTAGAGAAAACACTAGCAATATCTCCAACTATCATTTAGCTTTTCTAGCTACCGCTCTTGATGTTAGTAGGAAGTATAACCTTGGTGCTGTTATTGCTCGTCGCCTAGCCGCTAGGTGATAAGGGTATAGCTAATAGAGCCCGTTAGTTGAGTACCCCTAAGGCCCGTATAGCTAGGCCCAATTGTAATAATAGTCGAATACGAGTCTTTACCGTATATCGATATTGTAATCTGTATCGGACCCTACCCGATCCTCGAAACCTGGCCATCTATATATAGGGGCCAGGAGGGGACGGTGTAGGCCAGATTGAAAGCAAGCCAGGTTGAACACCCAAGTTTACTTTCGACACACACCTATTTCGACTAACTTTACCTTCGAGTTCATCCGACGCCCTATCTCCCCGATCCTAAGTCCTTCATCTAGGACATTTGTCGAGTTAACCCTCATCAATTGGCGCCGACCGTGGGGAACTTGGGCGTTGGAATCATGAATTCGACGGCTTTTTCGCTTTTAGCCAACAGCAGTTCAGAACTCGACGGAAGTCAAAAAATGGAGTTAACCATTGGAAGTTTGAGCATCATCATCGAGCCATCGGGTTCATCCCGCCTCTCGGATTCGACGAAACCAGATCCGTCGGCAAACAAGCCCGAAACAGAGGAAACATTGGAATCATCAGAAGGCTCTTCCAGTGAGGCAAACTCACCGGTCAGTTTCGACAAAACACCAATCGCAGAAGGCGACAAAATCCAGGAAAAATTCGACTCAGAAGAAAGAGCGTGTCAGACGCACAACAACGCAAAGGACTTCGCCGTAGGAAGCAGCGGCGTCTCCAAGGTACATCAGTTATGTGTCATTATCACTGAAGCAGAGAAAGAAAACAATAGTGAAGGAAGTGAGCATGTCGATAGGCAAGTCGACAAAGTAAAAGGTCACAACAGAAAGGAACAGGAGAAAGTCCACGTCTCGGCAGGTGAATGGAGGATGATCAAGTCAGCTATCAACCATGGTACAGTAATACCCGAAGGGTCGAGAAGAGAAGTACTAATGGGGTATCAGTATGCATTATACCAGCACAAGAAGAAACTAAGGGAGGAAAGAGATATGGTTTTTCAAGATAATAACAGTACATCAAGGAAGGAATACTGGGAAGACTACAGTGAAGATTCAGAATACAGTAGAGAAAGGCGTGGAGACCCAAAACACAACAGGGGGGCGACAGCATACGGCAGAGAAGAGGAGTACTCAAGGAGCCCTACCCCGCAGCTAGAAGAGGAGGAAGATGACTTCATACAAAAAACACCAGAAGCAGCACTAGTAGCAGCACAGGCATATTTACTAGCTACAAGACCAGAACCTGGGGACCCACGGGAAGATATGCACTGAGCCGCGATATGAAGCCTCAGAATAGTAGAAGGAAAGATCAGGGAACAAGGTCCAGAGACAAAGTCGACAAGCCACAAGGGAAATCGAAAGGAGAAGTTCAGATGCAATTTCAAAGACATCGAGTCTAGCGAGTCATCAGAAGAGAAAAAGCGACAGAAAAGGAAGGAGGACGCAAGAAGTATAATAGCACAAGCTCGAGTAAATAAATCGCGTCATGCTTGGAGGGAAGAGAATTACGAAGACGATGATAAAGATATGGGTGCGTTATGCTTTACCCGCAGAGTTCGCAAAACACGGGTACCCAAAGGATTCAAATTACCACACGACCAACTTAAGTATGATGGGTCGCAAGAACCTACCCTATGGTTATCGGATTATCTGCAGGCAGTACAGATATTGGGGGGAACAAAGGCGACTGCAATGCAAAGTTTGCAGCTGCACCTCACCGGCACCGCACGGTCCTAGCTGAATACCCTACCCGACGAATCCATCGGAAGTTGGGGGGAACTCAAAATTCAATTTACAAGAAATTTTCGTTCCACCTACAAACGCCCAGCATCACTGGAGGAAGTTAAAACATGTGTGCAAAGGAAAGGCAAAACGCTACGTTCTTATATACAACGCTGGAGTATAATCAAAAACTCAGCAGAGGACGTCTCCGACGAACGAACAATAGACGCTTTTTCGGCCGGACTTCGTCGCTCAGATCTCGTGGAAGAAATAGGAAGAACAAGACCCACGACAGTAGCCGAGCTAATGGAACAAGCCAACAAATTCGCTGATGGAGAGGACGCGTATAACAACAAAAGAGGACGTTCACCAGAAGTCGACAGAATAAGTAGACAGAGAAGACGATACCGCAGCAGGGATAATCAAGGAAGCCGAAATCAGGTGGCCGCGGGTTACGTACTAGAAGAAGAGGAAGGATATGAAAGCAGGAGGTTTCAGGCAAAAGGAGTAGAAAAATCGAGATACTCCGGTCCTTCGGCCGAGGATATGCTATACGGACCTTGTTGAATCCACTACGCGTACCTCGACGGGAAAAGAGTCTCAAATCACCAGATGAAGGATTGCAGGACATTCCTAAGGTTGCAAAGCACCATGAGCTCAAAACAAGAAGGGAGGCAAGGAGAAAGACACAGAAGTCAAGGATATCAAATGCAAAAGCTAGCAAGGCACTTAGAGTCAAAAGTGTACATATCAGCCATGATTCAACCGGTACCCAAGTCGAAGAAGGAGCAAAAGAGCATATCCAGGCAAGTCAACCTAGCAATATCATCACCACCAGCTACCACAAAGTACCTGCGGTGGTCAGAACAACCAGTTAAGTTCAGCAGAGCAGACCACCCGAGGAAACTCCCCAGGCCAGGTCACTCGCCTATGGTTTTAAAGACACAAATAGGAGGGTACGACATCAGAAGAGTGTTCATAGATGCAGGGAGTGGCATAAACTTAATATATGCCAGAACCCTAAAGGCAATGTGCATATCACTGACGAGTCTGAAGCCAACAGATTGCTCTTTCCACGGAATAGTACCAGGAGCCACAAACTACCCTTTGGGGAGAATAGAACTCGATGTCTACTTTGGCAGTAGCGGAAACTATCGAAGAGAGAAGCTGGAATTTGAAGTAATGGACTGGCCGTCACAATATCATGCAATCCTGGGGTGCCCAGCATTTGCAAAATTCATGGCAGTACCACACTATGCGTATCTTACATTAAAAATTTCAGGACCCAATGGAACAATCATAGTACAAGGGAGCTTTGAAGTAGCCAATACATGCGACAGGGAATTCAACAGGATGGCGCAAACCTTCGGCATGACAGCGGAGTACGAGAGGTTAAAAGGAGAAACGGATCACAATGTACTACCCGACGTGGGACGATCCCTGCCAGATCAGGCTTTCGACACATCTCAGGACTCGAAGAAAATCCAGGTCCATCCTACAGATGCAAACAAGACGACATCAATTGCGGTGAACTTGGATCCCACATAGGAAAGCGCGCTCGTCGAGTTCCTCCGTGAGCGCTGGGAAATCTTCGCCTGGTGTCCATCAGACATGCCAGGGGTTCCCAGGGAACTCATCGAGCACGCATTAAATGTAGATCCCAAGGCAAAACCAGTCAAGCAACCATTGCGACGATTCGATGAACCAAAAACGAAGGCGATAGCATCAGAGTTGCACAGGCTAGAAAATGCTGGATTTATCAGAGAAATCAAAACCTCGAGTTGGGTGTCGAACCCAGTCATAGTACCCAAGAAGAACACAGACATACAAAGAGTATGTGTCGACTACACATCTCTCAATAAGCATTGTCCAAAGGATCCCTTCCCTCTACCCCGCATCGATCAGATAATCAATTCAACAGCGGGATGCGCAAGGCTTTCATTCTTGGATGCATACTCTGGTTACAATCAGATCAAATTGAAGAAAGAAGATGAAGAAAAAACGGCCTTCATCACACCATATGGGGTGTTTTGCTACCAAGTGATGCCGTTCGGCCTAAAAAATACAGGAGCAACTTATCAACGGATGATGCAAAGTTGCCTCGGAAGCCAAATAGGGCGCAACATACAAGTCTACATTGATGATGTAGTCATCACCACAAGAGAGGAGAAATCTCTAATCAGCGACTTGGCAGAAACCTTCGACAACTTGAGCAAGTACAAGCTTAAGCTTAACCCGACAAAGTGCTCTTTCGGCGTCTCAGCAGGACAACTTTTAGGGTTCCTGGTATCAGCACGAGGAATAGAGGCGAACCCAGAGAAGATTCAAGCAATTTTGACAATGGGGAAACCCACGAAACTACACGACGTACAGAAACTTGCAGGACGCGCCGCGGCACTAAGTCGCTTCGTTGCTCGACTAGGGGAGAAGGCGCTTCCTTTTTATGCACTTATGAAGAAGTCAGACGATAAATTCGAGTGGACAGAAGAAGCAGATGCAGCGTTTGCACAGTTGAAAAAAAGTGCTTTCCACGCCACCAGTGCTGGTTGCACCAAAAGAAAAAGAACCACTGCTATTGTACATCGCCGCAACCCATCAGGTGGTGAGTACAGTATTAGTAGTCGAAAGAAGCGAAGAAGAAAAAGCCCATGGCGTCCAGAGGCTAGTATATTTCATCAGTGAAGTGTTGTCTCCAACAAAACAAAGGTACCCACACTATCAGAAGTTGGCATACAGTGTCTTCACAACCGCACGAAAACTACGACAGTACTTTGCGGTGCACCCAATTATAGTGGTGAATGAGGCGCCATTGTCGAACATATTGAATAATCCTTCAGCAACATGACGTGTCTCTTTGTAGGGAATCGAGTTATCTCCCATGGACATCACGTACGAAAAAAGGAAGGCGATCAAGTCGCAAATTTTGCCAGATTTTACGGCAGAGTGGCTGGAGCTGCAGAGCATAGGACCACAACATTTATCCAGTGTTTGGATAATGTACTTCGACGGTTTTAAAAGAGTCCAAGGCGCAGGCGCAGGAGTACTGTTGATATCACCTCATGGCGACAAATTGAAGTACGTCTTAAGGATGAGCTTTCCATAGGCTTCTAACAACGAAGCAGAGTACGAGGATTTGTTGCACGGAATGAAGATGGCTAAAGCATGTGGAGCAACTCGCCTAAAAATATTTGGAGATTCCAACCTTGTTGTCCAGCAAGTTATGAACAGATGTGACACAATCAATGAAAACATGATGGCCTACAAAAATTTGTACCATTCTCTCGAAGGAACGTTCGATGGATGCGAAGTCTCGCACATAAACAGGAACAGCAATGAAGAAGCCGATGATTTAGCAAATCTCGGGTCACAGTGTTTACCTGTGCCATCCGGAGTATTTTGGGAGGAAATAGTGGAAAGATCAATAAAAAGTGGAAAAATTTCGACTACTACAGCAGGCTCGGGGGCTACATCAGAACCAGAGGAGGTCATGATGATAGAAGAAACATGGATGCAGCCATATCTTGCATACATGATAAATAAAAAGTTACCAGAAGATGCAGTGGAGGCCAAGAGGATAACTCGAAGATCGAAAGCGTTTGTCGTGTTACAGGGGAAATTATACAAGAAAAGTATTACTGGCATTTTGCAGCGTTGTGTAACGCCCCAAGAAGGACAAAAAATACTACAAGACATACATGGTGGAGTATGCGGCCATCATGCTAGCAGCAGAGCAATAGCAGCAAAAGCTTTCCGAGCAGGATTCTATTGGCTAACAGCCATCGAGGACGCAAAAGATATAGTTCGAAAGTGTGAAGCATGTCAAAGGTTTGCATCTAGACCGCACGCACCAGAAGCGGAACTACAAACAATACCATTATCTTGGCCTTTTGCACAATGGGGCCTCGATATGGTGGGAAAGTTGCACAAATCCTGGCCAGGAGGGCATGTCTACATGCTAGTGGCCGTCGATAAATTCACCAAATGGGTGGAAGCGGCCCCGGTGACAACTCAAGATTCTACAGTAGCAATCAACTTCATCAAGTCAATAGTTTTTCGTTTTGGTGTACCATACAGCATCATCACAGACAATGGGACGAATTTTACTTCAAAGGAATTCAAGAGTTACTGCGAAGGATTAGGGATCAAGCTAAAATTCGCATCGGTGGCGCACCCGAAGACAAATGGGCAAGTCGAAAAAGCTAATGGCCTAATATGTAGCGGGATAAAAAAGAGGCTCCTAGCACCTTTCGAGAAAGCCAAGAGCGCTTGGGTAGAAGAATTGCCCTCCGTTCTTTGGAGTTTAAGAACTACGCCTAACGCAGCAACTCAAGAAACTCCTTTCTTCCTGGTCCATGGCGCAGAAGCCGTGCTTCCAGTCGAGGTTACACACGAGGCTCCAAGAGTGACAGCATATGACGAGACAACATCAACAGAAGCATTGTAGGATGATGTCGATGCACTAGATGAAGCAAGAGATAAAGCATTAGAAAGGGCTACGCAGTATCAACAGAGTCTACGAAACTACCATAGTAGTCGAGTTCGTCCACGATCCTTCGTGGTGGGAGACCTAGTTTTGCGACTCAGGCAAGACAGCCACGGCAAGTTGGAGTCCCCTTGGGTGGGACCTTACATCGTCACTGAAGTAATACCTAGAGGAGCATATCGACTACAAGACAAGAAGACTGGGAAGGATGAGAGCAACCCATGGAATGCAGAGCAGCTATGGCATTTTTACGCATAGAATGCATATAGTGGTATTAATAAATTCGAGTTAACCTTCTGAACCTAGAACATGAGGCCACAGGTCAGGTTCTTTGGGTTGAACTCGACAAAATTGTACAATTATTATTTCTTCGCCTTGGGGGCTTCAACCCTCGGGTCGTACGAAAGGAATTTTTATCACGACTTGGAAGACTCTTTTCATTGAAAGGTTGTGCAGTCAACCCGATAAATATTCAAATACTGTGGTTCACAAAGGAACCCGATATTCTTGGTTCACAAAGAACC
Organism: Dactylis glomerata; assembly: GCA_007115705.1. Taxonomy (NCBI): domain Eukaryota; kingdom Viridiplantae; phylum Streptophyta; class Magnoliopsida; order Poales; family Poaceae; genus Dactylis; species Dactylis glomerata. The sequence continues at coordinate 4,329,293 of QXEO01000551.1, forward strand.
CGATAGATGGAAAGCATACCTCAGAACAATGACTTGTTTTCTTGGTACTAGCAAAAACATCGACATAGAATACGAAGATTCATTACAAGAGAATATGGCAACAAGGACATTATCAAACGATATTACATAAAAAGCAAAATCCTAATGGTAGTGGACTTCAGCTTCATATTTCTTCTGGCAGAGGGTGCCGTCGTAGATCTTCATGTCGAACTTCGACGTGCCGATGTGGAAATAGAAGGCCATGAAGAAGCCTTGGTGGATGTTGTGGTCTTCTGCGAACTGCGACCAGCCACCCTTAAAGTATTGCTCGCCGTCGCCATCATACCACACCTCCACCTCGTATGGGACAACACTGCCAGACTGTTTGCGGAGAACTGCCTCTCGCAGTTCGCGCCCATCCATGAAGTTGGTGAAGCTCAGCGGCAGGCACTGAATTTCGCGGCACTGCGCCATGGCGATGCAGAGGAAAGAAAAGATTCGAGGAGGTGCAGCAGGAGCAGCGGAAGTAGAAGGAGGAGGAGCGACTGCTAATCCCTTGTAGATGTGGAGCAGACTGTCCTTGTGCGTGGTGAATAACCAGCCCGTTGGGAATCCCAAGAGGAAGGTATGATGAGTTTAGCAGCAAGTTTTCCCTCAGTTTAAGAAACCAAGGTTATCGAACAGGAGAAGAGAGACAATGACGACTGAAGGTGTTGTGGAACCTGCACACACACAAACAAATACTTTGTTCCCAACTTGCGATGAGGTTGTCAATCTCACCGGTTTGCTTGAAACAAAGGTTATGAGTGTATCGAGTGGAAAACAATATAGTATGCGAGTAAAGTAAACAGTACGAGTAAAGTAAACAGGTGATAGCAATAAGATGGAAATAGGACCGGGGTCCACAGTTCACTAGTGGTGTCTCTCCATAGATAAAATAACACATGCTGGGTAAACAAATTACAGTTGGGCAATTGATAGAATAAAGATAACGTGATATGTCAAGAAGATCACTATGAGATTTACTCTGGGCATTACAACAAAATACATAGACCGCCATCCAACTGCATCTATGATTAATAATCCACCCCCGGGGATATCAATCCGAACACCCTAGAAGTATTAAGTTGCAAACAACAGATAATTGCATTAAGCAAAGTGTGTAATGTAAACAAAGCATATGCCCTTGAGCATATGAATGTTGTTTTCTCCCTAGTAGCAACAGCACATCTACCACCTTAGAGGTTTCTGTCACTCCCCCAGGTGAAATAGAGGCATGAACCCACTATCGAGCATAAATGCCCCCTCTTGGAGTCACTAGCAACTACTCGGCCAAGATAGCTACTAACAACGGAGAGCATGCAAGATCATAAACAACATAGAGATAACAAAAGATATAATTCAGTACAGTAACTTAATCATAAACACCAATATTCATCGGATCCCAACAATCCAAACATGTAGAATTACATAACGGTGATCTCAATCATGTACGGTAGCTCATGAGATCTAAACATGAAGCACATAGTGGAGAAGACAACCATCTAGCTACTGCTATGGACCCATAGTCCAAGGTAGACTACTCACTCATCGCTCCGGAGGCAAGCATGGCGATGAAGAAGACCTCCGGTGGTGATTCTCCTCTTCGGCAGGGTGCCGGGAAGAGCTTCTGGACCCTCCCAATCTTCGGGTCGATGGCGGCGGCGGATCGCGATGTGTTCTGGAAAACTGATCGGGTACTTAGGTTTTTCTCGTCGGGGGGTCTTTATAGGCGAAGGGGCGATGTCAGAGGAGGGGCCAGGTGGCCACACACGGGGGTGGCGTGGGCCAGGGGCTGGCCACGCCACCTGTGCGTGTGGGCCCCTGGTCCCTCGCCTCCTACTCTCCTTCGGATCTCTGGAAGCTTCCGGGTAAAATAAGACTTCAGGAACTTGTTTCGTCCAATTCTGAGAATATTTCCTGTGTATCACTCTGGAACACAAAAACAGCAGAAAACAGGAAACTGGCACTGTGGCACTTCGTTAATAGGTTAGTTCCGGAAAATGCATAAAAATGCCACTAAGTGTAACGAAACAATATGCAAATGGTGTAAAAACAAGCATGGAGCATCAAAAATTATAGATACGTTTGAGATGTATCAAGCATCCCCAAGCTTAACTCCTGCTCGTCCTCGAGTAGGTAAGTGATAACAAAAGAATAATTTTTGAGGTGACATGCACCTACACAATCTTGATCATATATGTAAGCATTGGTGAGCTGGGATCAATAGAACTTAAAACATGGGCATGAAGATATAATCATGACAATAAGAACTTAGCAACCATGTGGTAAACATGCAAATGAACACAAACAAAAGATCATGAAAATGAAACAATGAAAGTCAAACATGTGTTCAAATCATAAGGAAAAACATACAAAAGGTTTTCAGCTTGTCCTTCAAAGAGAGCAAAACATAAATGCATAGGACACCTTCAAGTTTAAGAGGGGGACTAGATACAAATAATTTAAGAACAAGTGAAACCAACAATATGAATCAATCAATGAACTTTGGGACAATGCATATCACACTAAGAATGACAACTATGCTCTCTTAATGGTGCATAAAGAAAGAAGGTGGTGACTCAACATAAAAGTAAAAGAAAGGCCCTTCGCAGAGGGAAGCAGTGATTAAACATGTGCTAGAGCTTTTCATTTGTAAAACAGAGAGATAAAACTTGATTTTGAGAGGTGGTTGTCTTTGTCAACGACTGGCAATGGGGTTCTTACTATCTTCCATACAAAAATGAAGCAAGTTTTTGAGAGAGAGATTGGCACTTTTGTGCTCTTTTATAAAGCTTGGCACTCCTCCCCACCTTTTTCCTTTCACATACCATGGCTAACCGATTCCATCGGGTGCCTACCAACATTCACATTCTTTGGAGGAGTGCCTTTTTTCTTTCTTTTTTCTCTTTTTTTTCTTTTTGGAATAAGCAATATGGAAGATAGCAAATCCGACCACTACGTCCCCATGAGCTGAAAACAGTGTCACAAAACGAGAAGTGTTTTGAAGGTTTTTGAAAGGTAGCACATGAAAATTTTACTTTGGAATGGCTTACAAATACCATGCATAGGAATTTATAGTGGACACAATGACAAACTTGGTTTTTAGGAGTTGGATGCACGAGTAGAGCTCATACTCAGTACAAGGCGAGGGCTAGCAAAAGACTGGGAGCGACCAACTAAGAGAGCAATAATGGCCATAATCATGCAAAGCGACAAAGCGACATTAAAAGAAGCATAAGATGGCATCAAAAGTCAAAAACTAAATGATCATGAAGGCTATTGGCAACTTTGTAAGAGTCTAACATGTGTGAGTATGCGCCAAGTCAACCCAAATAAAGCATCAAGGAGAAACCCAAAATAATGCTTCCATACAATAAAAACAACGCATGATTTTTTTTCAAAGGCTCATTAAGCAATCTCAGTTATTTGAGACAAGTCATGCTACAGCAAAACCACTAAGCATACTATCAAAAAGACATCAAGCATGACATGAAAAAGCCTAAGCCGCAGTCTACACAAGCTCCTTCTTGTACCACTATTTTGCACAAAGCTTTTTCTCTTTTCCAACACCATTTGAGCTTTTTAAAGACACCTCTTTTGATGAAAACCAATAAAGATCAGAGGCAAAAATACACCTTGATGAAAAGATATGACAAGATCTGAACGCAAATCAAGGCGAAAATGAAAACCAAAAGCAGTAGCAGAAAAAGAAGAACGCACGATGAACGATAAGAGTGAAAAACTGAGCGTTCTTTGCAAATGAAAACGAGTACATCTCCTCCAAAGAAAATTTGTTGGGGTCCAACCATTTATTGCAGCAAACAAACAAACTAAACCAACTAAGAAAACTAAAACAACTGACGCTCCAAGAAAAACACATAGTGCATGAAGCAATAAAAATATAGTGTTTTGAAAGGTGACCTGATTTTTGCCGATGAAGAAGGGGTGCCTCGGGGGCATCCCCAAGCTTTGACGCTTGTACTTCTTGGATATTTCTTGGGGTGATGCATGGGCATCCCCAAGCTTGAGCTTTTGTCCATTCTTCAACTCATCTCATCATTCTCCAATCCCTACACTTGAAAACTTCCTTCATACAAAACTAAACACAAATCTATTAGCAACATTAGTGCAAGCATAACATATAATAAATCCTCTATTTGCTTCAGGTTTCAACTCAAAACCACCACATATATAGCATATACTACTGTAGCAACCTCCCCAAAAGTTCCATGATCAAAAGAACTCAAAATAAAGCGATAAAGTGGCAAACACAAATATTGGCAGAAATCTGTCAAAACTGAACAGCTGACAAAGGTCGAATTTTTGAGGGATTTTCTGTTACTCAAATCAAAAAGTGTTCAACTAAGAAAAGTTTGTATATAACCTGGGGCATATGCACAAGAAATTGCAGGTCCAAAAAATAAACGGAGAATTTTCACGAATTTTTATGGTGCAGCACCGAAAACAGTTTTAGGACAGCAACATCCCCAAATCTTTACCTCACTCAAATTAGAGGCTTCTCTTGGCACAAAAACGAAATAAACAAGATAAGGAGCGGTCATTACAGTAGTAATGACTTCCAAGACTCAAATAAAAGAAAAAGTACTGAAAAGAAAACATTGGGTTATCTCCCAAGAGTGCTTTTCTTTAACGCCTTTGAGCTAGGCACAGAAAATTGCGAATCAAGTAATATCAGATGAAGAATTAATATCAACTGCAGAGGTCTTATCAATAAGGCATTGTATTTCATGCACATAAGTTTTAGAAGACCCTTTGTGATCATGCTTCGGTACACTATTCTCATCAAAAAGATTTTCAGGACAGATCCAGGCAAAATTATTTTCGAAGGCTTCACACAATCCCAAAAGCTTGCAAGGTATAGGTATTTCGGTCTCCTCATCATTAGTATCAATAACCTTTATAGGTGAACCAAGTTTATTAAAACATTTAAGAACTTTCCTAGCTTCAATAACGACATCCTTAAATTCTAGGCGCAAAGTTTCCAAGATAAAAGCCTTCTTTTCGGGATCCTCAATTTCATGAAGCTTAAGGAACATATATTGCATAAAAGGATTGAGACTAGCAAACCTAGCTTCTAACATGTCAATTAATATAACAGAAGCAACTTCAATACTAGGAGCAAGCTCAACCCAAGACTTTTCCTCATCTTCCTCATGCATACTAATTTTATTAAATAACTCCTCAATGTTACTTTTGCCAATAATCGAACCACTACCTACTGAGAGGTCCTCCAGAACGTACTTAGGGATAAACATGATAAACTAAAGTAAAGAAATAACAACTACCAAGGATTCTAATTTTTTTGGGTTTTTGATAAAAAAGCAATGAAGGTAAAATAAATAAAGTAAAGCAAAACAATAACAAAGTAAAGAATGTGTGTGCGAAGAACTCCCCTCGCAGAAGTCTTCTCTCCTCCCCGGCAATGGTGCCAGAAAAAAGCTTGCTAATCCCTTATAGATGTGGAGCAGACTGTCCTTGTGCTTGGTGAATAACCAGCCCGTTGGGAACCCCAAGAGGATGGTATGATGAGTTTAGCAGCAAGTTTTCCCTCAGTTTAAGAAACCAAGGTTATCGAACAGGAGAAGAGAGACAATGACGACTGAAGGTGTTGTGGAACCTGCACACACATAAACAAATACTTTGTTCCCAACTTGCGATGAGGTTGTCAATCTCACCGGTTTGCTTGAAACAAAGGTTATGAGTGTATCGAGTAGAAAACAATATAGTATGCGAGTAAAGTAAACAGTACGAGTAAAGTAAACAGGTGATAGCAATATGATGGAAATAGGACCGGGGTCCACAGTTCACTAGTGGTGTCTCTCCATAGATAAAATAACACATGCTGGGTAAACAAATTACAGTTGGGCAATTGATAGAATAAAGATAACGTGATATGTCAAGAAGATCACTATGAGATTTACTCTGGGCATTATAACAAAATACATAGACCGCCATCCAACTGCATCTATGACTAATAATCCACCCCTGGGGATATCAATCCGAACACCCTAGAAGTATTAAGTTGCGAACAACAGATAATTGCATTAAGCAAAGTGTGTAATGTAAACAAAGCATATGCCCTTGAGCATATGAATGTTGTTTTCTCCCTAGTAGCAACAGCACATTGATACGTCCAATTTGCATCACTATTTTGTATCATAATTTACTATTATTCATTGATATATTTCATATTTAGATAAGTTACTTATGTTATTTCCTTTGTTTTCACATGTTTGATGATCATCGGAGGAGTTGCTGCCAGAGTCAGGATTCTGCTGGAAACGGGACCATCAAGAGACCATATTTTGAAGATCAGGAAAATTCCAGAAAAATACCCAGAAATTATAATTTCCCAGAAGACTCAGGAAGCCAGAAGGGGGAGTCGAGAGGAGCCAGGGGGCTCCACACGCCAGGGCGGCGCGGCCAGTCCCCTGGCCGCGCGGGCCCCACGTGAGGCCACCCTGGCCCACCTCTGGTCTCTCCCCTCCGCGTACATCATCATCCCCGAAAACCTAAGTCAAAGGGGAGGGGTTCAGAGTTAGACATAGCCGCCTCTGCGGGGCGGAGAACACCAGTGAGAGAAAGCTCTCCGGCAGGGAGAAATCTGCCAGGGAAATTCCTTCCCGGAGAGGGGAGATCGTCGCCATCATCATCACCATCGCACTGGACTTCATTGGGATCATCATCATCATCATCTCCATCACCAGCACCTTCATCTCCATCATCACCACGCCATCCCGCTGTAACATCTTGAGTTGGATCTTGTTATATTCATAGGGGAAACTTTCCCGGTATTGATTACTCTTGTAGTTGATGCTATTGAGTGGAACCTTTGAATTAAGGTTTATGTTCAGATTGTTATTTACCATTATTTCACCTCTGATCATGATCCATATGATGTCTTGTGAGTAGTTCGTTTAGTTCTTGAGGACATGGGAGAAGTCAAGATGTTAGTAGTGAATTATTGTTGAGAAATATTTAATGGTTTGATATTGTTGTGGTGCTATTTCACTAGTGGTGTCATGTGAACGTCGACTACATGATACTTCACCATTTATGGGCCTAGTGAGATGCATTGTATATTTGGCTACCGATTGTGGGGTTGCTGGAGTGACAGAAACCTAAACCTCCATTGGGAAACCATTGCACCAGGGAGCGTAGGATCCTAGAGATTAAGGCTGTGGTTAGATTTATCTTAATTACTTTCTTGTATTTGCGGATGCTTGCAAGGGGTATAATCACAAGTGTGTATTTATCCTAGTAAGGGTAGTGCGCTAGCACAGGTTCACTCCCATAACACTTACCAAACCAATGAATACTATTGGCTCTATGAAGCGAAAGCTCTTGACAGAAACCTCCCGTGTGTCCTCGAGAACGTTTGGTTATTATTAGTACACAACCGGCTTGTCCTTTGCTGAAGAAAGGATTGGGCCACTTGCTGCAATTGTTATTACTGTCTTTTATTTACTCGCACTTTATTTACTCGTATTACCAAATATTCCCGAAAACCTGTTTGCTAGTATTTACAGTGATTCCTTGATCAAAACTGCTCATCAACACCTTCTGCTCCTCGTTGGGTTCGACACTCTTATTTATCGAAAGTACTACGATACACCCCCTATACTTGTGGGTCATCAAGACTATTTTCTGGCGCCGTTGCCGGGGAGTGTAGCGCTATTGAAGAGTGGAATTAGTAAAGGTAACCGTCACTGTGAGTATTGTTTTTATTTTTTGTCTTTTATTTTACTCTGCTATGGAGAACTCTCCATTTGGTTTCCTATTTGGAAACACTTCTACTACTACTGCTGCTGCTGCACATGCGGAGGAATCACCACCGCCACCGCCTGCTGAAATTGATCCTTTTAAAATACCTATGAAAATTGTTGGGTGTATTATGGATAACTGCTATTCAGGAGATGGAACTGTCCATCCGAGTGATCACTTATTATTTATACATGAATTATGCGAGTTGTTCAGATGTGCAGGTATTTCACCAAGCCAGGTTAAGAAGAAATTATTCTCATTATCATTGAAAGGCAAAGCTGAAGAGTGGTATCGACTACTCCAGGATGGTCCATCTATGGCATGGGAGGATATTGTGCCTCTCTTTTATTCCAAGTTTTATCCTCCAAGTGAAATTCATAAAGACCGTAACCGGATATATAATTTTTGGCCTCATGATGGAGAGAGTATTGCCCAAGCGTGGGGAAGATTGAAGTTACTAATGCTCAAATGCCCCATTCATGAGCTCCCCAATAATATTGTTATTAATAATTTTTATGCGCGGCTTACTCTTCCTGATAAGGATTATTTGGATGCTTCTTGCTTTGGATCATTTACTCATATGAAAGAAGATGCTAAGTGGAAACTTCTTGACCGTATACAAGAGAATGCTAAAGGTTGGGAACACGACGAATGTAGGAAGTCAGGTATAAACTATGATTATGAATGCGTTAAATCTTTTATGGGAACCGATGACTTTCATAGTGTTAGCGCTGCTTATGGTCTTGATTCCCAAATACTTGCTAATTGTCTTAAGGCCTTTGCCTCTTATATTGATGTTCCAAAGAAAGATTGGAACAAATATCATGCGCCTTATAAAGATTCTATTAGTCATATTCCTGCTGCAGCTACTGACGTTTGTACTGTTGATAGCCTTGTGCCTGAACCTTATTTTGAGAAGACACCTTTCCCTGCTAAGGTAAAAAAGTATTCTACTTTGGTAAGTGTGTCCAATAAAAGTACTAAGAAAGCTGCAGAACCTGATGAGCAAATTACTATTAAGTCTCCTGTAGCTATATTGAAGGATCTTGTTACTAAAGATGTAGGGGATGAATATATTCTTTTTTGTGAAGATGCTTCTAACATTCTTTCACATCCTAAAAAGCACAGGAAAGCAAGTGTTCCTGTTATTTCTGTCAGGATTGGAGATCATTTCTATTATGGTTTATGTGATATTGGTGCTAGCGCAAGTGCTATTCCCTTAGAGCTTTATAAAGAAATCATGCACGAGATTGGCGCTTGCGAACTTGAAGATATTGATGTGGTTGTTCAGCTTGCTAACAGAGAGACAGTTTGGCCTCTTGGTATTGTCCGAGATGTGGAAGTTCTTTGCAGTAAGACTAAATACCCTACTGATTTTCTAGTACTTGGTAAGGAAGCTAGCAAAACTTGTCCTATTATTTTTGGTAGACCCTTTTTGAACACTTGTGGCGCCGTGATAGATTGCAAGAAGGAGAATTTTTTTACTAAGTTTAATGGAGAGTCTTATGAGTTTAATTTTTCCAAGTTTGCTAAGACTTCTTATGAAAATGACATGCCTAATGAAAATTTTCGAGTTGAGCAGCTTAGTTCTATTGCTCTTGCCCCTAATAATGCCTTGCAGCAATTCATGGAAGATCACGAAAGTGATGTTTTTAGCAAGGAAAGAGAAGAGATTGACGATATTCTCCTTCGTCAACCACCATTACTCAAGCATAATCTACCTGTGGAGGATCTTGGTACCACTTTGCCGCCTAAAGAAGATCCTGTGTTTGAATTAAAGCCTTTGCCTGATGACCTCAAATATGCTTATATTGATGATAAGAAAATATATCCTGTTATTATTAGTTCTAAACTTTCAGGAAAGGAAGAAGAAAGATTACTGGAGATATTGAGGAAACACCGGGGAGCTATGGGATATACTCTTGATGATTTAAAAGGGATTTCTCCCACTTTATGTCAGCATGCCATTAATATGGAGAAAGATGCGAAGCCAGTTGTAGAGCATCAACGCCGCCTAATTCCCAAGATGAAGGATGTGGTAAAAAATGAGGTATTAAAGCTCCTTGATGCTGGTATTATTTATCCTATTGCTGATAGTAGATGGGTTAGTCCTGTTCATTGTGTTCCTAAGAAAGGAGGTATCACTGTTGTACCTAATGAGAATAACGAGCTTATTCCTCAAAGGGTAGTTGTTGGTTATAGAATGTGCATTGATTATAGGAAGGTAAACAAAGTTACTAAGAAAGATCATTACCCTTTACCGTTTATAGATCAAATGCTAGAAAGGTTATCTAAGAAGACTCATTTTTGTTTCCTTGATGGTTATTCTGGTTTTTCTCAAATTGCTGTTAAGAAGGATGATCAAGAGAAAACCACTTTTACTTGTCCTTATGGAACTTATGCTTATAGACGTATGCCATTTGGTTTATGCAATGCTCCTGCTACTTTTCAAAGATGTATGTCTGCTATCTTTCATGGCTTTTGTGAAGAAATTGTGGAGGTCTTCATGGACGATTTCTTCGTCTATGGAACTTCTTTTGATAATTGTTTGCACAACCTTGATAAAGTTTTGCAGAGGTGCGAAGAAACTAACCTTGTTCTTAATTGGGAGAAATGCCACTTTATGGTAAATGAAGGAATTGTCCTTGGACATAAAATCTCTGAAAGAGGTATTGAAGTTGACAGAGCGAAAGTAGAGGCAATTGAGAAAATGCCTTGTCCAAGAGATGTTAAAGGTATTCGTAGTATTCTTGGTCATGCTGGTTTCTATAGGAGGTTTATTAAAGATTTCTCTAAGATTTCAAAGCCTCTTACCAATCTTCTTCAAAAGGATGTACCATTTGTCTTTGATGATGATTGTAAGGAAGCTTTTGAAACTCTTAAGAAGGCTTTAACTACTGCTCCTATTGTTCAACCACCTGATTGGAATTTACCTTTTGAAATTATGTGCGATGCTAGTGATTTTGCTGTTGGTGCTGTTCTTGGACAGCGCATTGATAATAAGTTGAATGTTATTCATTATGCTAGTAAGACTCTTGATGCTGCTCAGAAGAATTATGCTACTACTGAGAAAGAGTTTCTTGCTGTTGTTTTTGCTTGTGATAAGTTTAGATCTTACATTGTTGATTCTAAAGTTACTATTCATACTGATCACGCTGCTATTAGATATCTTATGACTAAGAAGGATGCTAAGCCTAGGCTTATTAGATGGGTGTTACTTTTACAAGAATTTGATTTGCATATCGTAGATAGGAAAGGTGCTGAAAATCCTGTAGCTGACAACTTGTCTAGATTGGAAAACATTTCTTTTGATCCTATTCCTGTTAATGATAGTTTTCCAAATGAACAGTTGGCTGCAATTAATGTAACTTCACGAGACCTTCCTTGGTATGCTGATTATGCTAACTTTATTGTTTCCAAGTATTTGCCTCTGACCTTTACAGCTCAGCAAAGAAGAAAATTCTTCTATGATTTGAGGCATTATTTTTGGGATGACCCACACTTATATAAAGAAGGAGTTGATGGTATCATGAGAAGATGCGTACCGGAATATGAACAACAAGAGATATTAAGGAAATGCCATAGTAGTGCTTATGGAGGGCATCATGCTGGAGATAGAACCGCGCAGAAGGTTTTACAATCAGGTTTTTATTGGCCAACCCTCTTTAAGGATGCCAGAAGGTATGTTTTATCTTGTGATGAATGTCAAAGAGTTGGAAATATTTCTAGACGCAATGAAATGCCTATGAATTACACTCTTGTTATTGAACCGTTTGATTGTTGGGGATTTGACTTTATGGGTCCTTTTCCTCCTTCAAAAGGCTATACCCATATACTTGTTGCTGTTGATTATGTTACTAAATGGGTAGAAGCCATACCTACAAAGAGTGCCGATGGTGAGACCTCGTTAAAAATGTTTAAGAATGTTATTTTTCCTAGGTTCGGAGTGCCTAGATATCTTATGACTGACGGAGGCTCTCATTTTATTCACGGTAGTTTTAGAAAGACTCTTGCTAAGTATGATGTCAATCATAGAATTGCTTCTGCTTATCATCCCCAAACTAGTGGGCATGTAGAGCTTTCAAATAGGGAGATCAAGTCTATCTTGCAGAAGACTGTTAATAAATCTAGGAAAAACTGGGCTAGTAAGTTAAACGACGCTTTATGGGCTTTGCTACTCCAAGTTGATGTGGGAGCAAACTGTCCTTGTGCGTGGTGAATAACCAGCCCGTTGGGAACCCCAAAAGGAAGGTATGATGAGTGTAGCGGCTAGTCTTCCCTCAGTTAAGAAACCAAGGTTTATCGAACAGGAGAGGAGAGACGGTGACGACTGAAGGTGTTGTGGAACCTGCACACACACAAACAAATACTTTGTTCCCAACTTGCGATGAGGTTGTCAATCTCACCGGTTTGCTTGAAACAAAGGTTATGAGTGTATCGAGTGGAAAACAGTAAAGTATGCGAGTAAAGTAAACAGTGCGGGAAAAGTAAACAGGTGATTGCAATATGATTAAAATAGGACCGGGGTCCACAGTTCACTAGTGGTGTCTCTCCATAGATAAAATAACATGTTGGGTAAACGAATTACAGTTGGGCAATTGATAGAATAAAGATAACGTGATATGTCAAGAAGATCACTATGAGATTTACTCTGGGCATTACAACAAAATACATAGACCGCCATCTAACTGCATCTATGACTAATAATCCACTCCCGGGGATATCATCCGAACACCCTAGAAGTATTAAGTTGCGAACAACAGATAATTGCATTAAGCAAAGTGTGTAATGTAAACAAAGCATATGCCCTTGAGCATATGAATATTGTTTTCTCCCTAGTAGCAACAGCACATCTACCACCTTAGAGGTTTCTGTCACTCCCCCAGGTGAAATAGAGACATGAACCCACTATTGAGCATAAATACCCCCTCTTGGAGTCACTAGCAACTACTCGGCCAAGATAGCTACTAACAACGGAGAGCATGCAAGATCATAAACAACATAGAGATAACAAAAGATATAATTCAGTACAACAACTTAATCATAAACACCAATATTCATCGGATCCCAACAAACCAACATCATAGAATTACATAATGGTGATCTCAATCATGTATGGCAGCTCATGAGATCTAAACATGAAGCACATGGTGGAGAAGACAACCATCTAGCTACTGCTATGGACCCATAGTCCAAGGTAGACTACTCACTCATCGCTCTGGAGGCAAGCATGGCGATGAAGAAGACCTCCGGTGGCAATTCCCCTCTCCGGCAGGGTGCCGGGAAGAGCTTCTGGACCCTCCCGATCTTCGGGTCGATGGTGGCGGCGGATCGCGATGTGTTCTGGAAATCTGATCGGGTAAAATATGACTTCAGGAACTTGTTTCGTCCAATTCCGAGAATATTTCCTGTGTATCACTTCTGAAACACAAAAACAGCAGAAAACAGGAAACTGGCACTGTGGCGCTTGTTAATAGGTTAGTTCCGGAAAATGCATAAAAGTGCCACTAAGTGTAACGAAATAATAGGCAAATGGTGTAAAAACAAGCATGGAGCATCAAAAATTATAGATACGTTTGAGACGTATCAAGCATCCCCAAGCTTAATTCCTGCTTGTCCTCGAGTAGGTAAGTGATAACAAAAGAATAATTTTTGAGGTGACATGCACCTACACAATCTTGATCATATATGCAAGCATTGGTGAGCTGGGATTAATAGAACTTAAAACATGGCCATGAAAGATATAATCATGACAATAAGAACTTAGCAACCATGTTGTAAACATGTAAATGAACACAAACAAAAGATCATGATAATGAAACAATGAAAGTCAAACGTGTGTTCAAATCATAAGGAAAAACATACAAATGGTTTTCAGCTTGTCCTTCAAAGAGAGCAAAACATAAATGCATAGGACACCTTCAAGTTTAAGAGGGCGACTAGATACAAATAATTTAAGAACAAGTGAAACCAACAATATGAATCAATCAATGAACTTTGGGACAATGCATATCACACTAAGAATGACAACTATGCTCTCTTAATGGTGCATAAAGAAAGAAGGTGGTGACTCAACATAAAAGTAAAAGAAAGGCCCTTCGCAGAGGGAAGCAGTGATTGCTCATGTGCTAGAGCTTTTCATTTGTAAAACAGAGAGATAAAAATTGGTTTTGAGAGGTGGTTGTCTTTGTCAATGACTGGCAATGGGGTTCTTACTATCTTCCATACAAAAATGAAGCAAGTTTTTGAGAGAGAGATTGGCACTTTTGTGCTCTTTTTATAAAACTTGGCACTCCTCCCCACCTTTTCCTTTCACATACCATGGCTAACCGATTCCATCGGGTGCCCACCAACATTCACATTCTTTGGAGGAGTGCCTTTTTTTCTCTTTTTTCCCTTTTTTTTCTTTTTGGAATAAGCAATATGGAATATAGCAAATCCGACCACTACGTCCCCATGAGCTGAAAACAGTGTCACAAAACAAGAAGTATTTTGAAGGTTTTGAAAGGTAGCACATGGAAATTTTACTTTGGAATGGCTTACAAATACCATGTATAGGAATTTATAGTGGACACAATGGCAAACTTGGTTTTTGGGAGTTGGATGCACGAGTAGAGCTCATACTCAGTACAAGGCGAGGGCTAGCAAAAGACTGGGAGCGACCAACTAAGAGAGCAATAATGGGCATAATCATGCAAAGCGACATTAAAAGAAGCATACGATGGCATCAAAAGTCAAAAACTAAATGATCATGAAGGCTATTGGCGACTTTGTAAGAGTCTAACATGTGTGAGCATGCGCCAAGTCAACCCAAATAAAGCATCAAGGAGAAAACCAAAATAATGCTTCCATACAATAAAAACAACGCATGATTTTTTCAAAGGCTCATTAAGCAATCTCAGTTATTTGAGACAAGTCATGCTACAGCAAAACCACTAAGCATACTATCAAAAAGACATCAAGCATGACATGAAAAAGCCTAAGCCGCAGTCTACACAAGCTCCTTCTTGTACCACTATTTTGCACAAAGCTTTTTCTCTTTTCCAACACCATTTGAAATTTTTATAAACACCTCTTTTGATGAAAACCAATGAAGATCAGAGGCAAAAATACACCTTGATGAAAAGATATGACAAGATCTGAACGCAAATCAAGGCGAAAACGAAAACCAAAAGCAGTAGCAGAAAAGGTAGAACGCTAGATTTTTAATAAGAGTGAAAACTAGAGCGTTCTTTGCAAATGAAAATGAGTACATCTCCTCCAAAGGAAATTTGCTGGGGTCCAACCATTTATTGCAGCAAACAAACAAACTAAACCAACTAAGAAAACTAAAACAACTGACACTCCAAGAAAAACACATAGTGCATGAAGCAATAAAAATATAGTGTTTTGAAAGGTGACCTGATTTTTGCCGATGAAGAAGGGGTGCCTCGGGGGCATCCCCAAGCTTTGACGCTTGTACTTCTTGGATATTTCTTGGGGTGATGCATGGGCATCCCCAAGCTTGAGCTTTTGTCCATTCTTCAACTCATCTCATCATTCTCCAATCCCTACACTTGAAAACTTCCTTCATACAAAACTAAACACAATTCTATTAGCAACATTAGTGTAAGCATAAAATATATTCAACCTCTTTTAGCTTCAGGTTTCAACTCAAAACCACCTCATATATAGCAAATACTACTGTAGCAACCTCCCCAAAAGTTCCATGATCAAAAGAACTCAAAAGAAAGCGATAAAGTGGCAAACACAAATATTGACAGAAATCTGTCAAAACTGAACAGCTGACAAATGACGAATTTTTGAGGGATTTTCTGTTGCTCAAATCAAAAAGTGTTCAACTAAGAAAAGTTTGGATATAACCTGGGGCATATGCAGAAGAAATCGCAGGTCCAAAAGATAAACAGAGAATTTTCACGAATTTTTACGGTGCAGCACCGAAAACAGTTTCAGGACAGCAACATCCCCAAATCTTTACCTCACTCAAATTAGAGGCTTCTCTTGGCACAAAAACGAAATAAACAAGATAAGGAGGGGTCATTACAGTAGTAATGACTTCCAAGACTCAAATAAAAGAAAAAGTACTGAAAAGAAAACATTGGGTTATCTCCCAAGAGTGCTTTTCTTTAACGCCTTTGAGCTAGGCGCAGAAAAGTGCGAATCAAGTAATATCAAGTGATGAAGCATCAAGCTCATAATTTGCTCTAAGAATAGAGTCAAAAAGTAATTTCTTTCTTTTCCTAGGGAAGTGTTCCATACCTTTCTTAAGTGGGAATTGATACTTGATAGTGCCTTCCCTCATATCAATGATAGCACCTACAGTTCGAAGAAAGGGTCTTCCCAAAATAATAGGACATGAAGCATGGCATTCAACGTCCATAACAAGAAAATCAACGGGAACAAGGTTATTGTTAACCACAATAAGAACATCATTAATCCTTCCCAAAGGTTTCTTCTTAGCAACATCAGCAATAGGAACATCAAAATAACACTTTTCAAGCGGTGGTAAATCAAGCATGTCATAAATCTTTCTAGGCATGATGGAAATACTAGCACCTAGATCACATAAAGCATGGCAATCATAACCATTAACATGCATATCAATGATGGGTTCCCAACCATCTTCTAACTTCTTGGGAACAGAGGCTTTTTGCTTCAACTTTTCATCCCTAATCTTTATGAGAGCATTGGTAATATGCTTAGTAAAAGCAATATTTAAAGAACTAGCATTGGGAGTCGAAGCAAGCTTTTGCAAGAACAAAATTACTTCAGATATATTGCAGCCATCAACATCAAAATCATTAAAAGAAATAGAGCTATCATCTCCCACACTCCGAAAAATTTCAGCACTCTTTTGAGAAAAAGTTTTGGCAGTTTTAGGCTTTTTAACACAAGGAGTGGGAGTTTTCTCTACACCAATCAAAGTGAGAGGATTGGTACCAGTGGGAATAACATCATTAGAGGTAGTAATAGTACATACCTTCATCTCTCTAGCCATCTCATCTTCTCTTTCCCACCTGGCATGCAATTCCGCTAACAATCTAATATTTTTATCAATTCCAACTTGGGTAGCATTAGCGGCAGCAACAATATTGCTCACTTTCACATCATTAGGAAACACTTTTAATTTCAGAAGTTCAACATCATGAGCAAGGCTATCAATTTTAGAAGCAAGAATATCAATTTTGCCTAACTTTTCCTCAACAGACTTGTTAAAAGCGGTTTGCTTACCGATGAAGTCCTTGAGCATTACCTCAAGCTCGGAGGGCGCGGCCCTAGTGTTGTTGTAGGAATTACCATAAGAGTTACCATAACCATTACCATTGGTAGAAGGATACGGCCTATAATTGTTACTAGCAAAATTGTTCCTATAAGCATTGTTGTTAAAATTGTTGTTTCTAATGAAATTCACATCAACATGCTCTTCTTGAGCAACCAGAGAGGCCAAAGGAACATTATTAGGATCAACATGAGTCCTATCATTAGCAAGCATAGCCATAATGGTATCAATCTTATCATTCAAGGAAGAGGTTTCCTCAACAGAATTTACCTTCTTACCTTGTGGAGCTCTCTCGGTGTGCCATTCGGAATAATTTACCATCATGTTGTCGAGTAGCTTTGATGCGGCGCCCAAGGTAAGGGACATAAAAGTGCCTCCAGCAGCTGAATCAAGTAGATTCCTTGAAGAAAAATTCAGTCCTGCATAAAAAGTTTGGATAATCATCCAAGTAGTCAGTCCATGAGTGGGGCAATTCTTTACCATAGATTTCATTCTTTCCCAAGCTTGAGCAATATGTTCATTATCAAACTGAGTAAACTTCATAATATTGCTACGCAACGATATAATCTTAGCAGGAGGATAATATCTACCAATAAAAGCATCCTTACACTTAGCCCATGAATCAATACTATTCTTAGTCAAAGACAGCAACCAATCTTTAGCTTTTCCTCTCAAAGAAAAAGGAAACAACTTGAGCTTAATAATATCACTATCAACATCCTTATATTTCTGCATCTCACATAGCTCAACAAAATTGTTGAGATGAGCTGCAGCATCTTCAGTACTAGCACCAGAAAATTGCTCTTTCATAACAAGGTTCAATAAAGCAGGCTTGATCTCATAAAAGGTGGTAGCAGGAACAAGTGGTGCAATAGGAGTGCAGATAAAATCACTATTGTTCGTGCTAGCAAAGTCACACAACTTGGTGTTTTCAGGAGTACCCATTTCAGCAAAACGAAAGTAAACAAGTAAAAACAACTACCAAGGATTCTAATTTTTTTGGGTTTTTGATAAAAAGCAATGCAGGTAAAATAAATAAAGTAAAGCAAAACAAATAACAAAGTAAAGAATGTGTGTGCAAAGAACTCCCCTCGCAGAAGTCTTCTCTTACTCCCCGGCAACGGCGCCAGAAAAGTAGCTGATCCCTTTGATGGCGCCCAGTTGGCGAGGGAGGTTATTCTTCTTCGTTCCCCGGCAACGGCGCCAGAAAAGTAGCTGCTACTCCAAGTTAATGTGGGAGCAAACTGTCCTTGTGCGTGGTGAATAACCAGCCCGTTGGGAACCCCAAGAGGAATGTATGATGAGTGTAGCGGCTAGTCTTCCCTCAGTTAAGAAACCAAGGTTTATCGAACAGGAGAGGAGAGACGGTGACGACTGAAGGTGTTGTGGAACCTGCACACACACAAACAAATACTTTGTTCCCAACTTGCGATGAGGTTGTCAATCTCACCGGTTTGCCTGAAACAAAGGTTATGAGTGTATCGAGTGGAAAACAGTAAAGTATGCGAGTAAAGTAAACAGTGCGGGAAAAGTAAACAGGTGATTGCAATATGATTAAAATAGGACCGGGGTCCACAGTTCACTAGTGGTGTCTCTCCATAGATAAAATAACATGCTGGGTAAACGAATTACAGTTGGGCAATTGATAGAATAAAGATAACGTGATATGTCAAGAAGATCACTATGAGATTTACTCTGGGCATTACAACAAAATACATAGACCGCCATCCAACTGCATCTATGACTAATAATCCACTCCCGGGGATATCATCCGAACACCCTAGAAGTATTAAGTTGCGAACAACAGATAATTGCATTAAGCAAAGTGTGTAATGTAAACAAAGCATATGCCCTTGAGCATATGAATGTTGTTTTCTCCCTAGTAGCAACAGCACATCTACCACCTTAGAGGTTTCTGTCACTCCCCCAGGTGAAATAGAGACATGAACCCACTATCGAGCATAAATACCCCCTCTTGGAGTCACTAGCAACTACTCGGCCAAGATAGCTACTAACAACGAAGAGCATGCAAGATCATAAACAACATAGAGATAACAAAAGATATAATTCAGTACAACAACTTAATCATAAACACCAATATTCATCGGATCCCAACAAACCAACATCATAGAATTACATAACGGTGATCTCAATCATGTATGGCAGCTCATGAGATCTAAACATGAAGCACATGGTGGAGAAGACAACCATCTAGCTACTGCTATGGACCCATAGTCCAAGGTAGACTACTCACTCATCACTCCGGAGGCAAGCATGGCGATGAAGAAGACCTCCGGTGGTGATTCCCCTCTCCGGCAGGGTACCGGGAAGAACTTCTGGACCCTCCCGATCTTCGGGTCGACGGTGGCAGCGGATCACGATGTGTTCTGGAAATCTGATCGGGTAAAATATGACTTCAGGAACTTGTTTCGTCCAATTCCGAGAATATTTCCTGTGTATCACTTCTGAAACACAAAAACAGCAGAAAACAGGAAACTGGCACTGTGGCGCTTGTTAATAGGTTAGTTCCGGAAAATGCATAAAAGTGCCACTAAGTGTAACGAAACAATAGGCAAATGGTGTAAAAACAAGCATGGAGCATAAAAAATTATAGATACGTTTGAGACGTATCAGGCTTATAGAACTGCTTATAAGAACCCTATGGGTATGTCTCCTTATAAGATGGTTTACGGAAAAGCATGTCACTTGCCCTTAGAATTAGAACACAAAGCTTTTTGGGCAGTGAGAGAGCTTAATAGAGATTTTAAACTAGCTGGTAAGAAGAGGTTGTTAGATTTGAGTTCTCTAGATGAGTGGAGAAACGAAGCGTATGAGAATGCCAGACTTTTCAAAGAGAAAGTCAAGCAATGGCATGATAAGAGAATTCTTAAGAGAGAGTTCCATGTTGGTGAGAAAGTTCTTTTGTATAGGTCTCGTCTCAGATTTTTTGCAGGAAAATTACTTTCTAAATGGGAAGGACCATATGTTATTGTGGAAGTATACCGCTCAGGTGCTATTAAGATTGCTTCATTGAAAGATGATTCTACGCAAGTGGTGAATGGGCAAAGACTCAAACATTATATTTCTGGAGATTCTTATAATGAAGATGTTGATGTTATTGAAACAGTTTCTCCGGAAGATTACATCCAAGACAAACTGCAGGAACCTGCGGAGTTCGCTTTCGAATAGGTAACAGTTCTAGTCAGAAAAGTTTTGCGAAAAGTTCTTCTTTTAATATTTTTGCTGTTTTTACTAAATATGAAAAATCACGAGATGAAAAAGGGCAGGAAAAAGAGTCCGTGTGTGTCTCACACACGGGTGGCGCGGGCCCACCCCTGGCCGCGCCACCCCTGTGTGAGAACACTCCAGAACTCGTTTCCGTCCCGTTTTCCTCCTGTGACTTTGTTTCGATATCTAATTTTCGCCTATTTAACCCCCCAGAGTCCCCGAGGTCTGTATATCGTTTTCTCGTCGTGTTTTGTTTCAAGCTGTTTCTGTCAGGGATTGCCCTTGGCTTTAGAGTTATAATGTCTTCGTCTGGTTCATCCAAAGAGAACCCTCCTGCGGATTCCATCAATCCGTATATGAGGGAACTGAAGATGCATCTGAAGGAGTTGTCACTCAAGGATGGGGAGTTGCAAATTAAAGATGTGCAAGGACCCAAGGGAGAAGGGAGTCTCGAAGCAAGGATGGAAGCACTAGAACAGGATGTTTTCAAATACAAGAAGATGGCAGAACGCGAGGTGGACATTATCTATAGAATTAATCAAGAGCTTGTGGCCAAGTACAAGAAAGAGACTACAGAGCTTTGGAAGGATGTCCTCTCACTCCAAGAGACTACTAGCCAATTACAAGCACAACTCTACGACGTGCATAACCAAAATTGTGAGTATGAAGCTAGATTTCAACAAATGAGTGCTGCTGCAAGTTTCAGGATTTTGGAGACCAAGACATCCTTCTTTGATGGAGGACCTCTGCCTTGGAAGTACGACAACGATGAAGTCCCACCGCCACCACCAAAGGAGTAATTCGTCATCGGTATAGGCATCCCCTTGGCTTGTTCCAAGCTTGGGGGAGTGCCGCGGTATCACATCATTACCTTTTGCTCATTTACTTTTCAAGTAGAGTCGTATCATGAATAGGGAAGTTATCATATAGAATAGTTTGCAGTTGGAAGTATCCTCCTTAGTCAGTTATCTATGTATCCTTTGGTGTGAGTTGCGGTAATGGAATATTAATGAGAAGTTTTATCGTTTACTTTTCGCACACTTTATGTTAGTCTGCAATCTCTCTTATGTGACTAGTCTTGTGATTGGTATTGGTATCACATTGGGAGCATGAGTAGATTTAGTTGGTTTTGGCAAACCTAGCTTGGTCAGTAGCAACTTTATCTTGAAGTTTGAATAGAAAAGAATAAAGAAGTGCTTGCAGTTACATCACTTCAGTTTTCCCTTATGTTTGGCTTATAAGCATTGTTATTCTTAAAGTTAAAATCGTTGTACTTTCAAGGGAGGTTGCATGATTGTTCTTATTATATGTATGTTTGTTTGTTTCATGCAACTCTTATGCTTGCTACCCAGCCTTGCTAGCCAAAAACATGTACTGAGAGGAAATACTTCTCGTGCATCCAATTCCCAAAAGCCAAGTCACTTCCGAAGAGTCCACTATAAATTCCTATGCATGGTACTTCAAGCCATTCCAAGTAAATTTTCATGTGCTACCTTTCAAAAACCTTCAAACACTTCTCATTTTGTGCCACTGCTTTTAGCTCATGAGGACGTAGTGGATGGGTTTGTTATCTTCTATACTAAATTAAGTACCCCTTGACTAGGCAGCTTCATCTGCTCGTCATTAATTTTGCAAGGGAGCTGGTCAGACCACTATAATCTCAAAAAGAAAGAGAAAGAAAAAGGCACTCCTCCATTGGAATGTGAAAGGTTGGTCGGCACCCGATGGAATCGGTTAGCCATGGTTTGAGAAAGGAAAAAGGTGGTGAGGAGTGCAAAGCTATAAAAGAGCACCAAAGTGCCAATTAATCAAACATCTCGGAACCGCTCTCACTTGTTTAGTATGGAAGATATCAAGAACTCCGTTGCTAGTCGTTGACAAAAGCAACCACCTCTCAAAATATCTTTTACCTCTGTTTTACAAATGAAAAGCTCTAGCACATGTTTAATCCCTGCTTCCCTCTGCGAAGGGCCTATCTTTTACTTTCATGTTGAGTCAACCTATTTCCCTCTGTCTCAAGCAAGCATTTGAGTTGTTATGTTTCACTCATCCATATGTTGATCCGTTTAATCATGTTTATTATCCTCCTTGTTTTGTATAATGCTTTTGTCTGAAGGAATATATCTTTGAAAGCTTTCTTTGAATGCAAAAGTTTACTTTGTTGAGCATATAGTCTTTGCTATATTAGCTCTGTTTTTAAAAGGCTCCGTTTAAAAGAGAGAATAGTTTGTTCTCCATTCTTTGACCAAGAACTAAGGTTTGCCATTGCCAATTATAATTTACCTTGTGCATCTTTACATGTGATTCCCTTTTACCTATTGCAAGTTTACATCTTATAAAGGGAAGTTGCTGTCTATTATAATTTGTGCCTTAGTAAATGTGATGCTTCTCGTCCGTATTTTGATTATCGACACTTCACTCCATAAACCTGTGGTCATGTTTACCGAGTTTAGTTTTCGCTTGGGGACAAGCGAGGTCTAAGCTTGGGGGGGTTGATACGTCCAATTTGCATCACTATTTTGTATCATAATTTACTGTTATTCATTGATATATTTCATATTTAGATAAGTTACTTATGTTATTTCCTTTGTTTTCACATGTTTGATGATCATCGGAGGAGTTGCTGCCGGAGTCAGGATTCTGCTGGAAACGGGACCATCAAGAGACCATATTTTGAAGATCAGGAAAATTCCAGAAAAATACCCAGAAATTATAATTTCCCGGAAGACTCAGGAAGCCAGAAGGGGGAGTCAAGAGGAGCCAGGGGGGCTCCACACGCCAGGGCGGCGCGGCCATCCCCCTGGCCGCGCGGGCCCCACGTGAGGCCACCCTGGCCCACCTCTGGTCTCTCCCCTCCGCGTACATCATCGTCCCCGAAAACCTAAGTCAAAGGGGGGGGGGTTCAGAGTTAGACACAGCCGCCTCTGCGGGGCAGAGAACACCAGTGAGAGAAAGCTCTCCGGCAGGGAGAAATCTGCCGGGGAAATTCCTTCCCGGAGAGGGGAGATCATCGCCATCGTCATCACCATCGCACTGGACTTCATTGGGATCATCATCATCATCATCTCCATCACCAGCACCTTCATCTCCATCATCATCACCACGCCATCCCGCTGTAACATCTTGAGTTGGATCTTGTTATATTCATAGGGGAAACTTTCCCGGTGTTGATTACTCTTGTAGTTGATGCTATTGAGTGGAACCGTTGAATTAAGGTTTATGTTCAGATTGTTTATTACCATTATTTCACCTCTGATCATGATCCATATGATGTCTTGTGAGTAGTTCGTTTAGTTCTTGAGGACATGGGAGAAGTCAAGATGTTAGTAGTGAATTATTGTTGAGAAATATTTAATGGTTTGATATTGTTGTGGTGCTATTTCACTAGTGGTGTCATGTGAACGTCGACTACATGATACTTCACCATTTATGGGCCTAGTGAGATGCATTGTGTATTTGGCTACCGATTGTGGGGTTGCTGGAGTGACAGAAACCTAAACCTCCATTGGGAAACCATTGCACCAGGGAGCGTAGGATCCTAGAGATTAAGGCTGTGGTTAGATTTATCTTAATTACTTTCTTGTATTTGCGGATGCTTGCAAGGGGTATAATCACAAGTGTGTATTTATCCTAGTAAGGGTAGTGCGCTAGCACAGGTTCACCCCCATAACACTTACCAAACCAATGAATACTATTGGCTCTATGAAGCGAAAGCTCTTGACAGAAACCTACCGTGTGTCCTCGAGAACGTTTGGTTATTATAAGTACACAACCGGCTTGTCCTTTGCTGAAGAAAGGATTGGGCCACTTGCTGCAATTGTTATTACTGTCTTTTATTTACTAGCACTTTATTTACTCGTATTTCCAAATATTCCCGAAAACCTGTTTGCTAGTATTTACAGTGATTCCTTGATCAAAACTGCTCATCAACACCTTCTGCTCCTCGTTGGGTTCGACACTCTTATTTATCGAAAGTACTACGATACACCCCCTATACTTGTGGGTCATCACACATCTACCACCATAGAGGTTTCTGTCACTCCCCCAGGTGAAATAGAGGCATGAACCCACTATCGAGCATAAATACCCCCTCTTGGAGTCACTAGCAACTACTCGGCCAAGATAGCTACTAACAACGGAGAGCATGCAAGATCATAAACAACATAGAGATAACAAAAGATATAATTCAGTACAGCAACTTAATCATAAACACCAATATTCATCGGATCCCAACAAACCAAACATGTAGAATTACATAACGGTGATCTCAATCATGTACGGCAGCTCATGAGATCTAAACATGAAGCACATAGTGGAGAAGACAACCATCTAGCTACTGCTATGGACCCATAGTCCAAGGTAGACTACTCACTCATCGCTCCGGAGGCAAGCATGGCGATGAAGAAGACCTCCGATGGCGATTCCCCTCTCCTGCAGGGTGCCGGGAAGAGCTTCTGGACCCTCCCGATCTTCGGGTCGACGGCGGCGGCGGATCGCGATGTGTTCTGGAAAACTGATCGGGTACTTAGGTTTTTCTCGTCGGGGGGTCTTTATAGGCGAAGGGGCGATGTCAGAGGAGGGGCCAGGCGGCCACACACGGGGGTGGCGCGGGCCAGGGGCTGGCCACGCCACCTGTGCGTGTGGGCCCCTGGTCCCTCGCCTCCTACTCTCCTTCGGATCTTTGGAAGCTTCCGGGTAAAATAAGACTTCAGGAACTTGTTTCGTCCAATTCCGAGAATATTTCCTGTGTATCACTCTGGAACACAAAAACAGCAAACTGGCACTGTGGCACTTCGTTAATAGGTTAGTTCTAGAAAATGCATAAAAATGCCACTAAGTGTAACGAAACAATAGGAAAATGGTGTAAAAACAAGCATGGAGCATCAAAAATTATAGATATGTTTGAGACGTATCAGCGACTGGACCTGGAGCAGCGCCAGTCACCTTGGGCTTGTTCTTGCTACCAGGTGGGCGCCCGGGGCGACGTTTAGCCGGAGCGGCCGATGATGATCCTGCTGCGGCCAGAGTGGTGGTGTTCTTGTTTTTGCTTCCACGAGGGCGACCTCGGCCTCGGGGCGCCACCGGAGAGCCATGATTCAGGCGGGAGCCATCTGCATCAGCCATGAGGACAAAGGAAGAAAGAAAAACCCTAGATGGAGGGAGAAGATGATGCGGCAGAGGAGGAATTTGATTAGGGTTTTTACCCTTGCTAGAAGGTGCTTTATTTATAAGCACGGATTAGCGGGCCCCCGTGTTAAAGTAAGGCCCGTCAACGTATTTTTCAATATGAGTTAAATTCTGCACACAGCAGACGATAATACCAAAGAACAAGAGGAGAAGGTTGTGGTCGCACGATATGAAAACTTCGACTTGGACTCGGGGGCTTGCAAATAGTAGGCGTTAACAGAAGGAAGAAGAAATGAACTTTGAGCCTATGCTTGACTACAAGTATCCAAACATAGCCTCGGGGGCTACTCCCATCGGGAGCGCTGAGCGCGCACCCGATAGAAGATGAGATAATTAATAATGGAGATGAAGAAGAATTAATATACAAAATTCGACTATGTAGTCGACAAAAGTGCAGAGAGACTACTCCCATCGGGAGCAAAGAAGATTAATTTAAAATCCGAATTTGTTTGATTTCATCAGTCAAGAATTTGGCTGCGACATAAGATTCTCGAGTTACGTTATCGCAACGAAACTCTAATGCCGTGATTTATCACGAAGGTAAGACCCCAGGATCCGTCCTGTGTGGCCCGGTATACGCACATGGATGCGCTCTGCTGGCATGTATCCGTGTCTACGACGCGAAGAAAATCCTGGTGGACGCACTGGGTACCCTGAGAACCACTGGGATCTATTCTTTGTAAGTCCTAAATGCGGCAAAAGAATAGATTTGACCGGTATCCCGAATTCAAGTCCAAGGGGATTGAATTTGAAGTAGGTGACAAGTATCTGTTCTGGCAGTTAACTGACCTCTTGATCCGTCAGAGTTGTCAGGCTTGTTCATCAAGACCCCTTGCGAACAAATTATCATAAAACTTAAGTCGAAAGACCAAGTCGAAGATTTGAAGATGAGAAGAAGTCGAAGAATTGATCAAGTCGAAGATTTAAAGATTAGAGATTCAACCCGAATCTACAATTCTGGTAGAATCTCAGGGGCTACTGACAAGGGTATAGCTAATAGAGCCCGTTAGTTGAGTACCCCTAAGGCCCGTATAGCTAGGCCCAATTGTAATAATAGTCGAATACGAGTCTTTACCATATATCAATATTGTAATCTGTATCGGACCCTACCCAATCCTCGAGACCTGGCCATCTATATATAGGGGCCAGGAGGGGATGGTGTAGGCCAGATTGAAAGCAAGCCAGGTTGAACACCCAAGTTTACTTTTGACACATACCTATTTCGACTAACTTTACCTTCGAGTTCATCCGACGCCCTATCTCCCCGATCCTAAGTCCTTCATCTAGGACATTTGTCGAGTTAACCCTCGTCACTAGGGGACCTATTTATGGAGGTATTATTGCCGCGCGCATTGTTGCTGAGTTAGGACTTTCTATTGCTCCTAATGATGTATTGTTGGCTCCACAGAGGCTTGATCTTGCTGCCATGAAACTCCATCATTTTGTTACTGCTAACTCATGTGCAGGGAAATTAGTTTACAGGATGTTATTTACTAATGGAGAGGAAAGGGAAGTTCCCTTGCCTCAGCCTAACTTGTTCAGCATTCACGTGAGGCCATGGTCGCGCACGAAGGAGGAATTGGACGATCAGCTTAGGTTGCTCGGTTTCAATATCCAACACGGTGCGGTGGTCCAGGAGGAAGAGGAGGAGCCGGCCTATCACTTCACTATGTACCACTCTGGAGCTTCCTCGAGCTCATATCAGGGCGATGGTGCTTCTTCGTCACACTACGGAGGTGCCACCTCATGGCCGAGTTGGCCGAGTTGGGATTGATCTCCACTTAGGCCAAAAGCCTAAGCTTGGGGGGAGGTACGCCGACGTTGCACTCATCTACATATCATATTTTGTCGGTCCTTTGTATATCCATGTTTTGCCTTCTTTATTGTTCTAGTTCTTACTTCTGCTTTCCAAAACACAAAAAGACCAAAAATATTTTCATTGTTTCTCTTTGTTTGTCTTTTTAGTTCGCTACCTTTGGTTTGCTTTATTTGCTATTTTCGGTTTGCTATTTGAAAAATCCAAAAATATTTCACTTTGTTCGCTATTTCCTTTCGTTCTTGTTTCAAAAATCGAAAATCCCAAAAATATTTGTTATTTTTCTTCGGTTTTGTAATGTTTTGTTGCAGAGTTCAGTCTCCCGTTACTCCATTGGAGCTTGGTATTCACTTTATATTATTCAAGCTATGCAAGTGAAGAGCAATAATGACGATATATGACAATCCGAGATGTGGTAAGAGACTGGTATGAACTCTATTTGTTTTCATTTTTGTACATATACTCACCTATGTGGACATGCTTAGTCTGTTCATGTAAGGTATATGTTATCTAATGGATGCTTTGTAGTTCTTGCTTTCATATGATTAGTTTCAATTTACTAATAGTCTGTAGCATGTCATATAGACGCTTGCATGCATTGTTTTATTCATATTATGGTACGTTATTGTGGTATCCTCCTCTGAAAGTTTCATTTGAATCGACGTGGCACATGCTCAAGCATGCATATGACTGAAAAAGTCAATTAAGCCTCGATGATTTACTTTGCCTCAGAGTTCTTGTATCATTTTTATGCCTATATTAATTTTGTTTTGTCGCAAGCATGATTATGATAGTTATTGCTCTCTCGATTGTCGCTTCCCTGTCTTTTGCTAGCCTTCACTTGTACTGAGTATGAGCTCTACTCGTGCATCCAATTCCCAAAAACTAAGTCTACCAAAGAGTCCACTATAAATTCCTATGCATGGTATTTGTAAGCCATTCCAAAGTAAATTTTTATGTGCTACCTTTCAAAACATTCAACTACTTCTCATTTTGTGCCACTGTTTTTAGCTCATGGGGACGTAGTGGTCGGAATTGCTATCTTCCATATTAAATTGAGTACCCCTCGACTAGGCAGCTTCATCTGCTCGTCATTAATTTTGCAAGAGAGCTGGTCAGACCATTATAATCTAATTCTAAAAAGAAAGAAAAAAAGGCACTCCTCCAAGGAATGTGAAAGTTGGTGGGCACCCGATGGAATCGGTTAGCCATGGTTTGAGAAAGGAAAAAAAGGTGGGGAGGAGTGCCAAAGCTTTATAAAAGAGCACCAATGTGCCAAAATTTCAAAGAACTCGGAACCGCTCTCACTTGTTTATTATGGAAGATAGCAAGTCCCCATTGCTAGTCGTTGACATGAAACAACCACCTCTCAAAATAAATTTTTATCTCTGTTTTACAAATGAAAAGCTCTAGCACATGTTAAATCACTGCTTCCCTCTGCGAAGGGCCATTCGTTTACTTTTATGTTGAGTCATCATCTTCTAACTTTAAAGCACTTCTTGAGAGCATAGCTATTATTCTTAGTGTAATGTGTTTGTCCCAGAACACGGTTAATTGTGGTATAACTTTGATGCTTGTATCTTTGATATCTTTAATTTCTAGTCTTCCCTTGGACTTCAGAGGTGCTTCAGCATTTATGTTTTGCTCCACAAATAAAGGCAAGCTGGATACCACTCTTTCATATCATTTATGCATATTACAGTCTTGTTAGCTTCTTATGTACATGATACTTGTTATTAGTGCATTGGCACTCTTTCATAGCTTGCTTGACTATGAGGTGACATTAGTTGCATATTTCTTATTATGAATTACCTGAGTACTTGATCACATAGTTAGTATATATACATCATATGAGCAAATGTGTTCGTGAAAGTTTTTTTTATCGCTCTCAGTTGTTAACTGAATTGCTTGAGGACAAGCAAATAGCTAAGCTTGGGGGGAGTTGATACGTCCAAAACGTATCTACTTTCCCGAACACTTTTGCTATTGTTTCTCCTCTAATTTGTGAATTTTGAATACAACTAACACGGACTGACGCTGTTTTCAGCAGAATTGCTCTGGTGTCTTGTTTTTGTGCAGAAATCAACTTTCAGTAAAAATTCGGGAAAAATCATAAAAAATCCTATTTCACCAGAAGACCCACAGAGCCAGAAGACAGGAGGGAGAGGAGGCCTGAGGGCCCCTCACACGCTGGTGGCGCGGCCCAGCCCTAGCCGCGCCACCCTGGCGTGAGGAGGCCCTGGCCATCCTCTCGGCCTCCCCTCTCGCCTATATATACCCTCTGACGACATAATATCGGAGAGACGGCGTTTTTCCCTGATAGACTTCCGCTGCGCTGCCGCCATCAGAAACCGCGATTCGGAACCAGAAACTCCGTTCTGGCACCCTGCCGGGACGGGGATTTGGAGATCTTCATCACCATCATCACCGACGCTCCTCCATCGACCATCCATGACTCCCCCATCCATGTGTGAGTAATTCCCCTGCTGTAGGTGAGGGGATGGTAGGTATTGGATGAGATCGTTCATGTAATTTGATATGAGATTGGTAGGGCATAATGCCTAGTATCTTTATTTAGTGCCTATGACATTGTTGCAACTTATTGTGCTTAATGCTTGTCACTTTGGGCCCGAGTGCCATGATTTCAGATCTGAACATGTTATTATTTCTATGATGATACTTGTTGTTTATGGTCTTACCTACAAGTTGTATACACACGTTGTTGTCCGGAACCCGAGGCCCCAAAGTGACAGAAATTGTGATACCGGAGGGGATGGCTATGATGTGAGGATCACATGTGTTCACCGAGTGCTAATGCTTTGCTCTGGTACTTTATTAAAAAGAGTACCTTAATTACCAGTAGTTTCCCTTAAGACCCTGCTGCAACAGACTGGTAGGATAAAAGATGTCGTGCAAGTTTCTCCTTGTGAGCACGTACGACTATATACGGAACACATGCCTATGATTGTTTGTACTAGGATGCTTTATCATTATTTATCTGCAATGCCCATGTCTCATTGATTTCATGAATTATCTTATCCATGCAACGCCCATAATCCATCCCTATGTCTACAGTATTTGTTCCTACTGTTTACTACTGTTACTATTACCGCTGCTATTTTACTACTGCTATTACTGTTTCACTACTGTCACCACTATAAAACTGTTGCTACTGATAAACCACTGCGACCAAGACTGTTTCCAGGTGCAGCTGAATTGACAACTCATCTGTTAAGGCTTACATATATTCTTTGGCTCCCCTTGTGTCGAATCAATAAATTTGGGTAATACTTCCCTCGAAGACTGTTGCAATCCCCTATACTTGTGGGTCATCAGGGCTCATTAGTCAACAACCTATAATTCTTATAAGGGAAATAGTGGGATAGCCACCCGGCTAGCTGTGCACACCCATCCTACCGTTGAATCAGCCTATAGAGCATTATGGACCGTAGATCTAAACTAACACCGTTAACTGATGAAATTTCCCTTTTCCCTTACCCGCACCAATGCACCATCCCACCTTCCGTTGCAAACCATCCCGCACCTTTCCCTACTCCACACATCCAGCGCTCAGCTCCTACCAGCAACTACTGAGCCCACCAAGGCCAGCCACCTTGGCAGGACGCCCCTGCACCGCTCTGGTAGCCACGCCGCTGGGCAGCCGGAGGAAACAAATCGACCACGATGCCCCGTTTTAGCCTCCTATCGCTCAGCAGACCTGGAGCCAACACCGAGCAACTCCCCAGCCACCAGCGCTAGAGACTGTAGCCTCCTTCTCAGTGTGGCGCCCCTTTGCTGCGCCGTTCCAGATCAGAGGAGGTGAGAGGGAGCTCAGCTGGTGCCTCCGGCGTGATTGCTTTTGTTTTACAAAAATAGCAGGGATCGATCGCATGCAAGTCGCCCGCATCCATTTATTTCGCTTTTCTTTCGATCTCTCCCGTGTCCGTATCTTTTTCTCTCTCATGGATAAGTCATCACTCTCCTGCTTTCATTTCGGATGATTAATATTTGGCTCTTGGTATTATTCTGATCAATTTTTTATGTTGATTTAACCATCTGAATTTTGGATTTGTTGTTTGTCCCGGTCAGATCTCAGCCTGAACCTGGGCGGCGGCGACCAGGGTGCTGGAGATGCGACCCACCGTTTTTCTTCTTGAGAATGATTTTTCAGATCTACAGATTCTTTGGTCGTTTAGTTCCAGGTTTGTACTTTTGGATGGATATAGATCTTTCCTCTTTAGAAAATCTCAACTTCCCCGCTAATTTCTCTCATTAATTTACTCTTAAATTTCTTCCCTTTTAAATCTGGTGGCCTTCAATTTTGCTAGCCAATCGTGAAACGGGGCAGTGAAGCATTTTTCTCCCTAATTTGGATACGGTGTTTTAACAGAACTAGTTTATCTTGATTTCACGTATCGTCTGACTGAATAAATATTCTTTTCGGCTGCGGCAATCAAAACGCATGTAAGGAAAAATTAGTTTCCATGAACCAAGGAATTCAAGTTTTGGTAAAAAAAAAAAGATATTCCTCATTTGTTTGCAAACACGTTTACAGGAGACTCATTGCAGCAACCCCGAAATTAGTTTACACGTTTACAGGATTTACCATATACTGGTTTTTAGCCGAATCATTGGTAATAATTATTTTTCAAAAATAATCTCCAATACAAGTTCTCCTAAAACCAAGCTCCAAAACTATATCCTCTTTACTCCTAAAATGACATGTGGATGAAACTGATTTTGTTACCTATAAAATTAATTCGCCAAGTTTTTATATTCGAACAACCTGAAAAACCTCAGGATGGAGCAGAATGAAACCTTGCAAAATTTCAAAACTTAAAACAAAACCATGCCGCACGCCACGAAGATAGCTTGAGGGACCAGCCTCACTCTATTGTTCATTAAAAAAACAACGCGCAGCAGGAAACATGAGGACGGACTGGTCTGGTGTAATAGTGACGGACGTTTTGTAAGCACAGATCCCTATAGAAGATTTAACAGCAAGGAGGGTATGCATAGCTAGCCATCCAGCTAGTAAATCCGCGTCGATTCTTATAATGACTAGTTTTATTTAAATAGTTTGCACATTGAATAGTGGAACCATGGGTGAGACAACTTTTACGTGGAAACACTCGATCTCATCTTTGCTTGTTCTCCTTGAACTATCATGTGTATATAGTTCATTCCCATTGTTAGTCAAGACATCTGGATAACCCCCAAGTTTTATTATGATCCATGAACACTAATATAGTCACATCATCCAAGGGTGTTAGCTACCAATGTAATCTAATTCTAGGAAACATGAAACTGTAGTTAATGATATCTGTGACTATATTTTAACTTGACGCTAATCTATACTTTTTTTTTTTGAAGACCTAATCTATACTTCTTATAAAGCAAAACTCCACTAGCGATCATTTAATGTTTCTATCTTGATATGCAGCCTAGCCACATCATCAAAAAATTACAACCGTCCGATTATCAGATCCATCGGTTAGTTCTATGTTGTCCCGGCCTCAACATGCCTACACATCCACAATCCGCCGTTTCGAGCTCAAAATTTATGCCACCCAGCTATAAGCCTGGCCACCACTACACTATTGATTTTCTAAGGAGCAAACTAAAAGCTATTGAAACTAAGCGACGCGCGACGTCTTCTTTCCTCTCCCATGAATGAAACCAAACAGTGAGCGCATAATATTAAATTCCTTCAACCGTCAAGAGTCGCGGCCAATTTGCGCATCGACCTCAGATGCATCCAGCTCTACCTACGTCTACGTATCCCGTGAGCATGCCCCGCTCGAGCCTGGGGCCTCCACCGCGTGCGCCATGCTCCAAATGACTGCTTTGGTGGCATGGTCAAGAAAGGTACGCATCTGAAACAGTAATCGCCCTAGCTCCTTCTCTAGCCACTTCGTCTTTCTCCTCTCACAGTTTAATTCTGGCATGATAATTTGAACTATCGCTTCTTTTGCCAGTCCTACTACTGCTAAGGATAAGACTAGCAAATGGATTCCTGTTTGGTTGATCACTGTTTCATCATATGCCTCCGTTCCTCTGCTATGCATGATGCCTGCTGAGAGACAATCAGACAACTAGCGTAGATTTGGTAAATCTTGGATTTTGGCATGGAGGTGGCATTGTACCACAATATGAATGACGATTCCTGTACTTATAACTGGGAGATCTGATCGATGGGGTTAGACTAATTAAATCTGTGTCAACTAATCGAGACTTTTGTTGTTGGAAGGTAAGGATGCAGATAATCTCCAAAACACCTCATGGTGTGGCCTTGGTAAGTGTGAAGCATATAAAATAAATATGATATGTACTCTTTTTGTAACTGTGCAGATACTTGGATGGATGATCTTTTTTTTCCTGCCATTGTCCATGTATGTATTATATTTCGGAGAACTACTGGTATCCAATTATCCAAGTCACAGTAATCGCATCACCAAGTTGAACAGCTCAGGTTTTCAAGTATTGCACTACTGATTATTCATAGAGGTTCGCTTTACCATTTTCTCTGAAAATTTGATTTGGTTAGTTTTCGTATTAGGAATTTATGAGTAAATTTGCTGTATTAACCGAACCAGTATATGAACCATGACTAATTGAACATATTCATCATGAAATCAATTTACTATCTACCCATAGAATTTGCCAATCACATGTCTATAATAATAAGAGGACACATATGCACACAATGTCAATTTTAATCTCTTAATACGAAATGAAAATTATTTGTAACAAACTCGATCCTATTGCAACACCGCCAACCATCGAACATCGATTTAAATTTATCCTCTCGACTGTTGTGACCAATTGAATCTTGCATATCAGTATAGACATTTCATTCATCTTATACTCTTCCATTTACCCACCATAAATTTTAAAGAGATCCCGCTGCAACGCGCGGGGTATCCTTCTAGTATATATGACCTTTTCTCCATCATATGTGCACATTTGTCTAAATAAGCATACCATGATACATAGATTTTATTGCATGTTGAGTAATAATAGAGTTGGCGCAAATACAAGTAAAATTTATGTGTTCATATCATTATGTAACATAACTTTGAGTGTAGGTCCTTGTTACTCCGTCATCACATTGATATAAAAATTGTCCATGGTGATTCTAAGAGAAGATCGATCCTTTTTAGCACATGATGTTGAATACTAACAAGATCATTCTGCTACATTGCACGATCATACGAAGATCTACCTACAAACAAAAATGTACAACAAGTAAATAGTTGCTAGGCGAGTACGTAAGATTTCTAGTAGTTGTTTCCACACAAAAAAAGATTTCTAGTAATTGGACTATTATTTGAAAATACATATGATGTAAGATATAAAACAACGATTTCATTATGTTCTAAACAAGGTTTTACTATCTATCATGTGACATTTTCCCATCGTTTTTCAATTACTATCAGTAAATCTGTAACATTTGTAATATTGTTTTGGGAGTAGGGATGGCACCCACAGGGTATGGGTGCGGGTGGAACCACCCCATATCCATGCCCATCTCCCTTAATCTTACCCATCATCCGTACCTATACCCGTCAATGGGTACAAAATTTTCCCATACCCGGCATGGGAGTGTCATTTTATTAGAAAATGTATGGCTAGAAGGTAAATTTTCTACACTTTCACACCCAATGATGTAACTAATAAACATGCCAAGATTAACCAAATACTTCATGGGCGTTGGACTATGTGCTAGATTTCTGGGAGTGTATTTGCACACTCTTTGTTTTGGAGATGGTGTTCTTGCTCCCTAGTGCATGTGAACCTGCTACAAAAATGAATAAAAACCAAATTTAAAATGTGAAAAAGTAATTGAAACAATTTTTTATATGTATATCCAGACATTCATGTTCGCACACAAATTTTTGAGGAAATTATGTAGCCTGTAAAAAAGAGAAAAAAATGTCTCGTGAATAGTCATGTTGGACCATCGAAAATTGTCTTTTTGAAAAGGGAATTTTTTTTCTTTTTTCCAAATTTTTATGTGAACATAAAATATCCGAATGTGTATGTGAATAGTTTGTTAATTTTTTGACATTTTAAAATTTATTTCCAAACAATAGATTCATATGCAATTGGGATATCAGAAGGTGAAGAAGACTGAATTCAAAAAAAAGGTGAAGAAGACTCGACTGAAATGGAATTGGGCCGTTGGCCCGTTGCTAGGAGTGTGTTTTTTCACACCGGTTGTGCAGATGACACGCCATTCCACAGCTAGAACCCTAGCTGCTCTGATCCCCATCTGACTCTGATCCTATCCTTCCCCTGCCACGCCGCCTCGCCGCTGCCCTCCGCCGCTCGCCTGCCCCCCCGCCGTGCTGCTCCCCTTCCCCGCTCGCCCGTCCCCCGCTCTGCAAGCTGACCCCCTACGCGCGCCTCCGTCCTGGTGGTCTGCCGTGTGCACGCCGCCGTCCTGCTGCTCGCCCAGGCGCCGGATCCGTGGTCGATTGACGATGGACCTGGCGCCGTCGCTTCCTGACGACGCGCTGGCGGACATCCTCCGCCGCCTCGGGCCACGCGGCCTCGCCGTGTCCCGGTGCGTCTGCAAATCGTGGCGCCGCGTCGTCGACGGCCGCCGTCTGCTGCGCGCGGACCTCCTCCCGCTCTCGCTGGGCGGCATCTTCCTCAACTTCCTCAGCCTGAATTTTACGCAGTTCCTCAACCGCCCCACGGCGGGCGCCGCCGTCTCCGGCCGGCTCGACTACACCTGTCATGCTTGCGAGGTCGGCCGTTTTCCGCCCCGTGCTTACGTGTATGATCACTGCAATGGTCTCCTCTTGTTCGCTCACTGCGTTGTTAACCCGGCCACACGGCAGTGGGCGTTGTTGCCCCTCCCCCCGGAAGAAATGCCCCAATCCCCACCTCCAGGCATGGATTTTACAACATACACATACCTCGTGTTTGATCCCACCCTGTCGCCAAACTATTTTGAGTTGGTCATGTTGCCTGACCTTCCTTCCAAGCTGAACGACGAATGTGAGGGATTTGAGTGGCCGCCGTCTACATTGATCCTTCCTGTGTTTTCATCAAAGAGTGGTTCGTGGGAGGACAGGGCATTTCGTCGGGAAGGGGAGGCTGCAGGGAGGATACCTGGCATGATTGGGTTACGTCGGATTTGCAATATTCGTCAGTCTGCCTATTGGCAAGGAGCACTCTATATAAGTTGCTCCGACCGTTATTTTCTGAGGTACTAGTATATACCAACTCAACAACTCCTTTGAGCATCATATGTATGTCATTCTGTATTTGCTTTTGAGCTTTATGTAATTCTATTCCATATTGCAGAATATCACTGTCAGACAACAAGTATCGAGTAATTAGATTGCCTGCAGACGTGTCCGAAGAAGATCGAGAATTTTATCTAGGAAAGTCAGCAAATGGGATATACTGTGCATCACTATGCCAGAAGACCCAACTTCATGTAAGAGTTGAGAAACTCCAGGTTTGGTCCCTTAGCAGCCCCACCGAGTGGGTGCTGAAGCATGACAGAGATATTTTCCCCATCCTGCCAAGTCTCAACTTTGACAAACATTGTAATAGACCTTGGATCTTGCAAGAATTTGACTATTGGTATGAATATGATGCGTCTCAAGTTTCTGATGAAGAAGATGCTATGGCGGACAATAACGAAGCATTAGTTGAAGAAGTGAAAGTTGACTGGGACTCTGACAATGATGATGTTCTTGAACCTGGAAGTGAGAACGAAGAGGAGTGTATTGATATCCTCGGATTTCATCCTTACAAAGAGGTTGTCTTGTTGAGTTCATGGGACAGAGTGCTAGCCTACCATTGGACTAGCTCAAAGATTCAACATTTGGGCAAGCTGTTCCCAAAATTCTATCTCAAGCGGCGCCTTTCTTTCCACCATCCAATGGTAACAGGGTCTTTTCCATACACTCCCTGCTGGTTGGGAGAGCTCCCTGAAAAACTAAATTTAGAAGCCCAGCTAGAAGATTAAAATGTGTTTGTCGCAAGTTATTTAATGAATGGAATTGCTAGTCTACTCTTATCTGTTTTTACTTTGATACTTATGTACACATATTGTTCTCTGAAAACTTAATTTTTTGTCATCTCCAGTTTTAATTTCCTTATTTTCCGCCGTTGTCAGCACAATCGATCCTGAGTTGCTGCATTGATCACGGCTGAGAGAGCTGCTTGCTTTTCTATCTCGGCTGAGATACTTGTACACCTAGACGGCCTTTAAGTATTTGCTTTGGTTGTGGTGTGCCAAAGTCTATTTTTGTAACCTGAATGGCTTGTAACTGAACTAAGCTAGAAATAATGGTCAGTACGCCTGTCCTTGCCAAAATTCTACTGTGAATGAAGTTTTTGCAAAGAGCATTTGATTCCCATGGTTTGATCGCTGACTTGGTCGAATCGTTATGTTGTGAGCTACATCCAGTTCATTAGAGCATCTCCACTCCCCCCACCATACGGCGTCTGGTGCAAGCGCTTTTCGTATGGGGGAGGGGGGGGGGGGGGGGGGGGGGGGGCGATTTCCCAACCCTTCCATCCCAAAACTAAACATTCGACGGAATTTAGCTAAAATGGTAAATTTCATTCAAATTTGACAAACATCACTTCGAGTCCTCGTCGGCGGAGCGTGCGATGGGCCAACACCGTCATCCCTCCTGCGTGGTCGGCCAAGCATCGGGCGGCGGTGCTACCGCTCCTCCGTCACATGCTCACGACGGCAGCGTTCGACGTCCTCGAGGTAGGAGGTGAAGGTCCTTCGTTCGTCCTCGTGCTCCTACCAGGGCGGGTCGGAAGAGAGGGGGTACTGGCTTCTGCTGCGATTGCACGCCTCTACCACCGCCGCCAGTGCCCCCCTTCGGTCCTCCTCGGCGAGGCGTTGTTTAGCCGCCGCAGTCCTGGCTACCTCAATGTTGCCACGGTGAACGGTGGCGCGTGCAGTTGCCAGCGCCTCTGCCACCCTCCCCTCGGCAGCCATGAAACACCGAGCTTCGTCATCCCGATGTCGCATCTCGAACGACGCGGCAATGCCCTCTGCTCTCCAGCGGCCTCGACAGCCTGGCGGTCATCGGGCAAGTCGGCGTAGAACTCGGCATCCTCCTCGTCTGCCTGCGGCGCTGGCTCCGGTGGCGTCGCCGATCTCCTTGTGTCGGCCCTTTGTGCCTAGCCGCGCCGCACAGCCGCCGACATGAAGATCCCTTGCCATCTTCCCACCGCTTCTGCCTCGATGCAGACGTAGATCCTAGTTCCCCCACCACCCGTACCTCCACCATCCGATGCCGCTTCCCAAGGCCGGTAGCCAATCCTGTCGGTGCAAAGCGTAAGCGCCAAGGTAACCATGTCGTGCAAGGCTGCGGTGGCATTGCGGCCATGAGCTCCAGGTCGCCCTCGGTGGTGGAAAAGTCGAGCATACATGCCTTGAGTTGGTTGTTCAAGCGTAATGTCAACCCGCAGTCGTACGCCACCAATGTCATACATGCGGCAGGAGTAACGACGGTCGTAGTTGGCATCAAAGAAAGAAGCACCCCATCTGCCATGGGTTCCTCCTCAAGGAGATGGCCTAGATGCGAAGAGAGGTCTTGTATTTCACACACGGCAGGTAGAGGAGCACCTTGGACAAAGCTTGCCATGGCAGTGTATATGATGAACAACTTTTGCTCGGAGGGGAGAAGGGGGGGGGGGGGGGGGGGGGGGTTATTATAGTGCACTAGGATTGAAGAAGGGGATAAGAAGTGAAGATGTGTTGGATTAATTGGTGGGGGAGTAAAACGAGACAGGGACAATGGATTGCTTCACTCACGCTCTGCGATGGTAGAGCCACAATTTTCCACGCGCATGGGGTAAGTCAGTGGAGAAGAACTCGGCATCCTCCTCGTCCGTACCATGTCAATAGCGTCACATTTGGTGTTATGATGTCCTTACTATGTCAGTAGCGTCACATTTTGAACGCCAGTCTCCTCTCGTTCTATTTTTAAAGAAGTTGTAATCAAGTGTGTTCCATAATGCATATTACAAAACGGTAATCAAAACTGAAGAAGGATGGTGTGCCTTGTAATCTGGATAGATAACATATAATCATCGAACTATGAATACTTGGCACATTGTAGTTGTAGACATGTTGGAAGAAGATTGAGAATATTATCTCAGAAAATCAGTCAAGGAGCACCTTTTTTTATACTGTATAAGAGTAACAGTCACACTGGCTGACTGATGGGCCGTTGCAGCTGGAATGTATACTACTCAAGCCGTAAATGGACAAGACTCGACTGCAGCCAACATCACTAAAACCTAGATTAAGTAGATGACAAACTCGAAAGACTAGAATGGGTACTAATAAAAATTGCAAAACAAATCAAGGACAGCACCAGGTATCAAACACATTAATAGGGTCCATACCTTGTTAGACCAACTGATTTGTGTTTTCTTATAGGGATAACTCAGACCGAACCGAGAAAACCAGCTGACAAAGAATGGATACGCCAACTGATGTTTAGAGAAAGATCTAGCCGAGAAAACAAGCAATCCATCTTAATTGATGGATTGACGCATGGATTTGAGAAGAAGGCATGAAGTCCCATTACCTGCTGGATGGGGATAGGAGGTAGTCCATGAAGAGCTCGCCGGTGGCACACCGCCCGCTCCTCGCATTGTTATTTATTTTATTGCATCATTATTTTATTTTATTTACATTCAACACCTTGTGCTTGACAACCACTCGGTGGAGTTGGGGACACAAGACAAGGAACTTGTTTTGCATGACGAGAAGGAATAGAGCGTTTTCGACGGTTCCCCAAGAGTTCGATATTTAGTCCGAGCCATCCTTGTCGGGAAATTACTCTTTTTACAATACTCTGCACTTGGAGTCCCAACGAAGTGGCACATTGCTTAGTGTCATCATCACTCCCGCACAAGCGTTGATGATGTAGCTGATGTAGCCGACCTCAAGGTCACGAAGAACTCGTCACAACGACTCCGGTGCCACAAGGGGTAGCACCTTTGCATACTGCGGAAGTAGATCTGTTCGGACCGGATCCGAAAACTCCGCAGCACGATGGTGTGCAGAGGTGATGATGACTCTACT
Source organism: Dactylis glomerata (assembly GCA_007115705.1). Lineage (NCBI taxonomy): Eukaryota > Viridiplantae > Streptophyta > Magnoliopsida > Poales > Poaceae > Dactylis > Dactylis glomerata. The sequence goes on from QXEO01000551.1 coordinate 4,369,697, forward strand.
TCTATGCAACTTTTCAGGGAGCTGCACTAGAGAGGAGAGAGAGGTGGAGGAGTCCGACGCACCAGGGAGGGAGAGAAGAGAGCTCGTGGCTTGAGTTGTGTGCCCACCTCTCCTCATGGGGCCTCCTTTATATAGGAGGGGAGGGGTGCACCCTTACCTCTCCACCAAGGCAGCCCTAAGGCGAACAAGGGGATAGATAGGGCGGTGGCCAAGGTAGGTGGGGTCAGGCTGACTGCCCCCCACCAAACCCTAACCCTAGGCCCCCCACCAACCCTTATCCAATAAGGGGGCGCCTAGGGCTTAATGGGGGGCCCTCCGGGAGGGCCCCATTAAGGTGGGCTGCACCTTTATTTATTTATTAAATAATATTTATTTAATATTAATTCACCTAATTATTATTCAATTTCCTGCTACTCCGAAACTCCTTCCGGAACCCTCCGACGACTTCATATTATCTCGGATTTTTTTCCGTCTCTCTTCTATCAACTCTCCGATGTTTCCGAATATTACCAAAACCATCTTATGACATCATTGATCCCTTAAGGTCCAAGAACACTCCAGACATTACCGAGATCCCAAATGCTACCAAACCCACGGTTCGAGAACACCAGAGATTATCGAGGTCCCTCTCCGGTAAATGACCATCAGCGGGACCTGGATGCCCATAATGACTCCTGTGCATTCTACAAAGATCTTTTATCGGTGAACCATAAAAGTTGATGTCACATCCCTTTGTTTCTATGATACTAGCAATGTCCGGATCTGATTGTCGGTATCAGCTTCTACCTTGTTCCCATGATATTCCATCCATGTGACCTAGTCACATGCTGCACAGCTTTGGCTGTAATCTCACCGAGTGAGTCCAGAGTATATTTCCATCACGGAAGAACAAATCCCGCTTGACGAGGTTCTAACTCGGCAATGCCCATGTTTAAGGGCTTTTGATTCATGGAGAGAGCATGGGCGCTGGCAGACTCGACAGCTTCAGACAGAAACATGAGTACGTAGGAATTTACCCAGGTTGTCTGATCTTATATTGCTAGCACAGTTGGAGCTGTTACAATGGTGCGTAGATGAGAGTTGGCAATGGTCGAAAAGAGGCGTGTGCTAGCCTACACGTGGGGGAGATGGGATCTGTGCGAGATTAGATGTATATATCCTTCTTGGCCGCCCCTCCTTGCCCTTATATGGGGCGAGGTCTCGGGATCCGGTCCAAGTCGGTTAGAGGTGATTATAAACCCTAATTAATCTTGGGCTTCTTGAGCTTCGAGTGGCCGTCTTGTTCTTGGGTTGTAGTAGGTATGCCAATGATGAGGACCTGAGGGGTCATTCCCTCGTCACCGCTCTTGGTGCATACGCATCAACATACTCCTTCAGAATCCTGAAGACTCCTTTCTAGTCGCCCATTCACAGAATGACAGTTGATGCAATCAAAGCAGCCTTCAGAAGTAGTGATTAGATATCACCTCATGGTCTAAGGATTAGGTTATACCGCTTTCTTATTATCACAACATGAACATCGTGACATGATCGTGTTGCAATACTAATATTGGGTATGCCCATCAGGGCATACATGCTCCATGATCTAGAAACCTCTATCATCAGTTGCCCAATGAACTAGTACTTAGAGGTTTACTAGGGACTCTGATTCATTTAATACCACATATGTTTCAATGTTTTCGACTGATACAATTATAGCATAGTATTAAACTTACTATGAACTAATAATATATGCAAATAAACCCTCTATTATTTTTGTGACGACCTCAAATTTGATACAAATTCGAAGTGCCCGTTATGTATTCCACCGCAATCCCAGAACCATTGTTGCGATATACATAATGTAGTTGGTACTCAGTTCCATAGCCATTACAATACGATGATTCAAATACAATGGTCATATAGACCAAGTCATATTACAACACAATATAGCAGCGGAAATAACGTCTTCGGCCCATGCCTTCTCCCTACAGGCAATGGCGACTCACGGAGATGAGCTTAGTTCTGGTACTCTTCTTCATACCCTTCCTCCTGGTATTCCTCCCCATAGTCTGGCCAAGTTGATAGCCAGGGACACAGCCATGAGTACATTGGATGCACTCGCAAAACCATCTTATAAATGAAAGGATGAAGTAGAAATGCAAGGTTGATATGGTGGACTAAGCACTAAGTTGTTTTTGCAAAAGCTAGTTTTTATTTCCCAAGAATGTTCATTTATAGGAAAGAGATTTCGTTCTCTAGGTTCCATCTAGAGAGGACTTCAAATGTGTCAACAACATGTCAAGTCAAGTTATTCATCAAGTTCACCATTGTCACTTTTAGTCATGACAAAAGTCAAGTACAGCTTGCCAACCGTCCATGACCGCGGACGCGGCTATTCGAATAGTTTCAAAATCTCTGCAGAGGGGTACACTTTACCCACAAGATTCGATACATCTGCCGGGAGAAATCCACGGTTCGACATACACAAAGTATGCGAGGTTCAGATAATCAAACAAACTCTTTCACTTGCTCATCCTAGTATAGGATCCTTCCCTAGAGCCCGGGATACAGAACCCCGCTCCGGCGCCTCTAGTTCTGCCCATCCCGGAGGCCGGGTTAGTGGAATCCACCTGGTCCAGAAGTAACCGTTTCGCGGTGTCCTTCCATGAAGCTTTGATACAAGGCCTCCCATACTAAGATAAACAAGCTACGGACTAAGCCCCTTCCCATATAGGGGTAATGTGGTCGTATGGTAGAATTGGCTCCCATAGTACATCACTCGTTGTCATTTGAGAAATATATTTCATAGTTCTTAGTCAAGATTAATTTCTTTTATAAAGCCATCATGTAGGAGCAATCTCCCATTTCAAGTTTCAAATTCAAGTCACCACCTTTCAAATGGGGTTCCTCCAGAGATAGCATCAACTTTTATTAGCGACTAAGCAACTACATTGAGTGATGACCACTAAATAGAGTTGGATAAACTCAGCTTGATGCTCTTGATAAACAAGACATCAATCCACTTCTATCATTCTACTCTAGCAATTCAATCATGCAATTTACTTAAAAACAAGTAGAATGCAATATTAAAACTAGGTAGTGGGAGTATGAATCAAAAGATGGCTTGCCTTGGTTGACAAGTGTCCGGGGTTTTCTTCTTCTTCTTGATAATAATAATCCCCTCCAATATCCTCCTCGGCAACACTAGCGTCTAATAACGAATAAACACAAAGCACACCATCACTTCACCAAGCTAACAACACACCAAGCACACATCTTTGTTTGCTAACCAAAGCATTCATGTTGCATTTTTAGGGTGTTGGATTGTAAGTCTTTCTTCTAAGTTTTTCTTCAAGTGTGCAAGCTAGATTCTTTACTAAGTGGCATATGTGGTTCACTTGTGTAGCATTGGGGTTGATTTAGGGTTACTAAGACAAGTTTAAGTGGGAATGATCCACTAAGTGAATTGGCATTGAGGGCAATTTACTTCTAAGTGTGCAAGTAGGGATCTATCATTTTATGCTACCAAATAGGATGGGGTTAGGGTCTAATGGGTCACACTAATAGGGTTTGGGGTAGATTAGTGTTGACTAACAGTAAGAGGGGTCATTAGTAAGTTCACATTTTAATTTTCATGATTTTTGATGGCTTAAATAATTTTCTAGAAATCTTTCATTATTAAACAAGCTATGGTCACACTATTCATATCTAATTTAATTCCTAACTTATTTTGAATTCTAACCAGTACTATTGGATAGAGTATTTCATAAGCTTTCCAATGCATATTTATTTGCTGGATTTGGATTTGTAAAACTCTAGGAATTAAAGTTTGAAAATAGCACCTGAAATTTATTTGAAATAAATGAAACGGGCGGGAAATTAATTAAAACGAAACGGACCGAATTTGAAACGAGCCAGGCCCTATTCAGAACAAACCCGAACGGGCCGGCCCATACCGTTTCGCGCGGGGAAAAAGAATTAAAAGGGGAGCTGACAGGTGGGGTCGCGATGTCAGCTCACTTAACGATTCCCGAATCGGTATGCTAGCGTCGGATTAAGATCGGATGGCTCCCGTGCATCGTCTTCCTCAGCACGGCGGAAGCTCACCTGCGAGCAGCGACGATCGTTCGACGACGATGGCGAGGCGTAGAGGATGCAGAACTTGACGGCGGTGCGCGAGATCGGCTGCGGTGCTCCTCCTCTTCCGATTCCCTGCAGCAGTTTGCCTCCAGGTGGTCGAACGCGGCGGTGCTCCGCTTGTCCAGTACTACTCCGGCGAGGCTGGCGACGGCGAGCTAGGGCAAGCGGGGCTAAGCGACTATGTCTGGGAGGTAGCGGTGAGTGAGGTGAGTCGTTTCGTTTGATCGGAGGGGGTATTTATAGTCTCAGGAGGCCGGGAGCAAGGCGACCAGAAGCTCGCCGGCTCGGGGGTCCTGGTTGCGTTCGACGGTCTCTCCGGCCACGGCGGCCACGCTCGCGTGCTAGGAGGGTTATGGCTCGGCCGCGGAGTGCTGTGGGTCTCCTCTGGCGCCTCCAAGCTGGTCGGCATCGTGCAGGGCAGAGGGTTGCTGGGAGGGGGCCCTGGGTGCGTTTCTCCTCCTTCCTCCTCTTCTCATGGCTTGGGTCGGGGCTGGGGAAGCTGGGCTCGACCGTGGCGTCGTCCAGCGGCATGGCTACAGCACAGGAGCGAGCTAGAACAGTGCAGCACAGTGATCTTTGATCTCATTTGATTTGCTTCTGCCAGTGTTCGACGAAATGCCCGCAAGAACTCAAAGTTTGAATTTTCAAAATTTTCCACTTTGGGTGCTCATCATATTGGATAAGGTACCCAGGCATATTTTTGTTACAGTGAAAGGTTGAGTTTTGCAGAAATTTATATTTCAAATTTGAGTATGGTCACTGTTTTGGATTCAAACTTTGGCTCAAGTTTGAGTGGGGCTCCAGTTTGAAATTTGGACAAATGCTTGTTGGTTGAGTTAGTCCATAACTTGGTTAAGCTCAACTCACTGGCCAAACATGAAGGTGAGCTGTAGATTGCTTAATCTAAGGTCTCAAAGTGGTGCAGTCAATAACAATTCCTAGATCATATTAACTTTATCTCTTTCTTACTTATTTTTATTTCTTGTTGCTTTGGTTCTTATAATCTTTCTCAATTGATTTTGTTGGTTCACTTAGAATTATCTAACCAATGCTCAATCAAAAATAACACACATAAAATCATAGAATACCAATAAAAGAAAATGCATGTATGCATACAATAATAGATAAAAAGTTTTATTTGGGTCCAAAATTTGGTACTTTATTTATTAAGAAGTGGATTACAATTTCTGAGTTGTTACAATCTTCCCCCCTTAAAAAGAATCTCGTCCCCGAGATTCACTAGTTAAGAACTGAAAAGATTGGGAAACTCTTTCTGAAGGTAATCTTCTCGTTCCCAAGTGGCTTCCTCTTCGGTGTGATTACTCCACTGAACTTTCAGAAATTTGATGCTTCGGGTTCGAGTGGTTCGATAAGCTTCCTCGAGGATACGAATAGGCATTTCACGATAGGTCAAATCTTTGTTGATGTCCACAGAACGGTGATCAATGTTCTTGAAAATTTCTGGCTTCTCCGGCACTTCAAGACATTTCCGAAGTAACGATACGTGAAAGACATCGTGTACTTCAGACAATTCAGGGGGCATTTCCAACTGATAAGACACTTCTCCTCTGCGGTCGAGTATCTTGAAGGGTCCAATATATCTGGGCGCAAGCTTTCCTTTTACTTGGAATCTTTGCATTCCCTTGAGGGGTGATACTCTAAGATAAACAAAGTCTCCACTCTTGAAAGTCAGTTCTCTACGTCTCTTGTCGGCATAACTCTTTTGTCTTGACTGGGCTGCCTTGAGATAGTCACGAATCATGCGAACTTTCTCCTCGGCTTCTTGCAAAATATCGGGTCCAAAAATCTGACTGTCTCCAGTTTCTGACCAATTCAAAGGGGTACGACACTTTCTTCCATACAAAGCTTCAAATGGGGCCATTTGCAAACTGGCTTGATAACTGTTGTTGTAGGAAAACTCCGCGAAAGGCAGACAATCTTCCCACTTAGCTCCATAGGCTAGAACACAGGCTCTCAACATATCTTCAAGTATTTGGTTTACTCTTTCAGTCTGTCCATCCGTCTGAGGGTGGTAAGCGGTGCTGAAAGCTAACTTGGTTCCCAAGGCTTGATGTAAACTCTTCCAAAATCTCGAGGTGAATTGAGTTCCTCGATCGGAGACTATGGTTTTGGGAACTCCATGCAAACTGACGATTCTGGATAAATACAGATCTGCTAGCTGTCCCGAGTTGTAAGTGGTCTTGACAGGAATAAAGTGGGCTACCTTGGTTAGTCTATCCACAATGACCCAGATAGAGTCATTGCCACGGCTAGACCTTGGAAATCCAGTGATGAAATCCATTCCAACAGAATCCCACTTCCATTCCGGAACTTGCAAAGGTTGCAGCAATCCTGCCGGTCGTTGATGTTCAGCCTTGACTCTTTGACAAATATCACACTTAGAGATGAACGATGCAATCTCCCGCTTCATTCCATGCCACCAAAATTGTTCCTTCAAATCTTGGTACATCTTAGTTCCACCGGGATGGATGGAGTAAGGTGTCTCATGGGCTTCCTTCATAATCACTTCCTTTAATTCTGAATCAGCGGGCACACAAATACGGCCTTTGTACCAAAGAACTCCTTGATCATCCTCTTCAAATCCTAGCACCTTGCCAGAACCAATTCTGCGCTTGATTCCTTCAATACTCTCATTTCCCTTCTGGGCTTCTTTGATTTGGCTCATCAAGGTGGGTTGAAACTCAAGGTTGGCTAAGAATCCTTGACTGACTAGTTCCAATCCAAAATTTTCAAACTCTTGGTGCAACATAGGTTGCTCTTCCTTGATCCTCATATTCAACGAACACGGCTTCCTACTCAACGCATCGGCCACTACATTGGCCTTACCGGGGTGATAGTGAATTTCCAGATCATAATCCTTGATCAATTCTATCCATCTTCTCTGCCTCATGTTCAACTCCTTCTGGGTGAAAATATACTTCAAACTCTTGTGATCAGAGTAGATCTCACAACGGTTGCCCATCAGATAGTGCCTCAAAGTCTTCAAAGCTAGAACCACGGCTGCTAACTCTAGATCATGGGTTGGATAATTTTCTTCATGAGGTCGAAGCTGTCGAGAGAGGTAAGCTATGACCTTGCCTTCTTGCATCAATACGCAACCAAGTCCAAGTTTGGAAGCGTCGCAATAGACATCAAAGTTTTTGGTGATATCGGGCATGGTTAGGACGGGGGCGGTCACCAATCGCCTCTTGAGCTCCTGAAAACTCTCTTCACACTTAGGGGTCCATTCAAACTTCTTGTCCTTCTTCAACAATTGGGTCATTGGCCGGGCAATGCTGGAAAATCCCTCAACAAACTTGCGGTAATAACCCGCTAATCCGAGAAAACCTCTAACTTCCGTCTGAGTGGTAGGGGCTTCCCATTCCATGACTGATTTGACCTTCTTGGGGTCTACGGATATTCCTCCGGCTGATAATACATGGCCTAAGAATCCAACTTCCTTCAACCAGAACTCACATTTACTGAACTTGGCATACAGCTGATGCTCTCTTAGGGTTTCTAAGATTAATCTCAAATGGGTTGCATGCTCTTCTTCGGATTTGGAGTAGATAAGAATGTCGTCAATGAAGACAACAACAAACTTATCCAAGAATTCCATAAAAACCTTATTCATGAGGTTCATGAAATAAGCAGGGGCATTTGTTAATCCAAATGACATTACGGTGTACTCATACAATCCGTATCGGGTAGTGAAGGCTGTTTTGGGGATATCCGTTGCACGGATTTTCAGTTGGTGGTATCCAGTTCTAAGGTCTATCTTCGAGAAAACTCGAGCTCCGGTCAGTTGGTCAAACAAATCTTCAATCTTTGGGAGAGGATACTTATTCTTGATGGTCACATCGTTTAGCTTGCGGTAATCAGTGCACAGTCGGCTGGAACCGTCACTTTTATCCACAAACAGAACAGGTGATCTCCAAGCGGAAGAACTTGGTTGAATCAATCCCTTGCTCAAAAGGTCATCCAACTGCTTCTTCAACTCAACTAATTCAGCTGGGTTCATGCGATAGGGTCGTTGGGCTATTGATCCAGTTCCGGGGATAAGCTCAATGATAAACTCGATATCCCGATCCGGTGGCATTCCGGGTAGCTCATCGGGAAAGACATCCGGGTATTCACAAACAATGGGAACTTCCTCTATGGTTGGTCCCGAGATACTTTTATGACATCGGGTGGTTTGGGGTGGTTTTACGGACACATGCTTGACTATGATTCCATTGCTACTCTTCATGGTGATGGTCTTCTTGGCACAATCTATCACTCCTTGATGTAAAGACATCCAATTCATACCAAGAACTACTTCCAAACCTTTGGTTCCCAACATTATCAAATTGGCTAAGAAAGCTATTCCATGGATTTCTATGGGCACTACCAAGCAGGTACAACTGGCTTTGGTTACGGACCCGGGAATTTGCACAGACATGACCTCTTTCAAGGGTGTGGGTTGAAGTCCACTTTTATCAACGAATAATTGGGTAACAAATGAGTGTGAAGCTCCAGAATCAAACAGAACTCTTGCAAGAACTGAGTTAACAGGGAACATACCAAGCACGACGTCTGTTGCTTCCTGAGCTTCTTCAACATTCATGTGATTCAGACGGCCGTGAGAATGAGGCTGGTTCCTTGGTGGATAGTTCTTGCCATTTCCCACACGGCGCTGTTGCTGAGCAGGGGCAGTGGTCTTGGATGCATCATTCAGCTTCTTGGGACACTCATTGGAGTAGTGCCCTTTAAGTCCGCACTCATAACAGGTAATACCAGACTTGTCACCAGGCTTGGGTAACACAGGGGCGCCATTTGGCCTTGGAGTATTGGTGTTGAAGCTGTTGCCACTGGGTCTTGGAGGTGCACGGTTGAAGTTGTTGCTGGGTGGACGGCTAGTATAGTTGGGACGTGGAGCAGGTGCAGACGGCCTCATTGGTCTAGGGGCGAAACCCATTGGTGCATTTCCCCTTGGCTTCTGCGAGTTGCTCGAGTTGCCTTGATACATCATACGACGCTTGCGGTTCTCGGTAGCTTGCTTGAGTTTGCCCTCCATCTGAATGGCAGAATCAACCAATGACTCCAGGTCGGCAAAGTGAATACTGACCAAGACACATTGCATCTCATCATGAAGTCCATCCAGAAACCTTTCTTGCTTCTTCTCAGTGGTGTTGGTGTCATCTGGGGCATACCTAGACAAGGTAAGGAACTTGTCACAGTAATCCACCACAGACAGGGAACCTTGCTTCAGATTCCTGAACTCATCTCTCATCCTTTTCACCAATCCCATAGGAACATGGGCTTTGCTAAACTTGCTCTTGAACTCCTCCCACGGCATCACATACCCTGGGGCTTGCATGGCACGGGTGCTATCCCACCAAGCTCTCGCTGCTCCAGCAAGATAGTGGGTGGTGTACAAGACCTTCTCATTTTCACCAACTTCGGCGACTGCCAAATTGTTCTCCATGGTACGAAGCCAGTCATCGGCATCTAAGGGCTCTTCAGACTTAGTGAATATAGGAGGGTTGGTGTTTTGGAAACTCCTTAACTTGGATCGGTGCTCTCCATTGCCATGGTTTTCTCCTTCACCATTGCCATTGCCATTGTTGTGGTTCATTGCCATCTGGGTTAACTGCTGAAGAGTGGCCAAGTTGGCTTGGCGTTCAGCTCGGGCTGCTTCCCGGTCTTCCATGATCAACCTTAGCAATTCGGCCATTTCCGGGTTCGGGGGTGGGGGTGCTCGCGGCATCTGAAGATAATGTGTGTAAGACAAGAGGGAAAAGCTAATTTGCTAAGATTTAAAGGTAACATGGATGATGCAATTTTTGTTTCACTAAGGCCTTAATAGCCAAATTCATATTTCATTCAACACTCATCAAACATATCATACATACTAGTTCACACATTACAAATGGTTTACACTAAACCATAGCGACTCGTCTACTAGAGAGGGGGATACAACTCACACCTACACGAAGTGAAAATAAAGTGGAACTCATACTAGATAACACATGGATCTCGAGTCTAAACAGCGGGCTCCTCGGGGTCTTCCTCCTCGTCACTCACAATGAATCCATTGTGCCCACCATCTTCCGGATCATCGAGGTCCTCCATGAAGTCATCCTCATCACTAATGAGGGCATTATCCTCCTTGCGGAGATCAATGCCTTCCTCCTCACCAAGGTGATCCTCCAGACTCTCAATGTACTCAGTCAACTCCGCCACATTGGCCTTCAACTCCTCAAGGTCTTGCTCCTTCTCATCGCGCTGGCGACGAAGGCTCTTGCGCTCCTTCGCAAGAATCCTGATAGTGCTCCTCGCCTCCACCAGGGCGAAGTGCTCAAGGTTGGCCTTAGTACGTGCACGATCGGCCTCCTGCTGAGTGGAGTACAGCAAGAAGTCCATGTGATCGATGTAGGTACTCGGCTCATTCTGCCCGGGCATGTTTGCGGGACGTCCATCCGCATCACGCCGAGCAAAGTCCCTGAAGCGTCCTCCCTGAACCTCCTCAACATGCAGTCCGCACAAGCGGGCGTGCATCTCCTGCATCGCTCGGACCAAACCATCGGCCCAAGTGTTCTCCACAAGCTCAAACTTGATCCTTGGAGAACCCAACATCCCCTTCTTGCCACGGCAACTAGCTCGGATGAGCCACCGTAGCTCTCCATCCGGGTGCTCATTGAGCACGGCTCCCTTGAACTCCGGGTACAAACGGTTCAGGAACAAGGTCAAGGTGGTGAGGTCGCGCTCGAAACAAAGGCTGCCACCATGGCCCAACTGGTACTGCTCAGTGAATACAGGGGCCATCTACAAAATTTTAGATTAGATTAGGTTAGTGATCAACTCAAGTGTGCAAAATTTTAAGTAGGCAAAAACTGAAGTATGTATACAACTTTGCAACTAGAGAGGAAAGAATAAGCCATTTTTGCAACCGTTCTTGTATCTTTGCTTTTATCAAGGTTTTGTTTCACGCCCATTCTAACTAAGGTCTCCTATGGTCAGCCTTGGCTCTGATACCAACTTGTGACGACCTCAAATTTGATACAAATTCGAAGTGCCCGTTATGTATTCCACCGCAATCCCAGAACAATTGTTGCGATATACATAACGTAGTTGGTACTCAGTTCCATAGCCATTACAATACGATGATTCAAATACAATGGTCATATAGACCAAGTCATATTACAACACAATATAGCAGCGGAAATAACGTCTTCGGCCCATGCCTTCTCCCTACAGGCAATGGCGACTCACGGAGATGAGCTTAGTTCTGGTACTCTTCTTCATACCCTTCCTCCTGGTATTCCTCCCCATAGTCTGGCCAAGTTGATAGCCAGGGACACAGCCGTGAGTACATTGGATGCACTCGCAAAACCATCTTATAAATGAAAGGATGAAGTAGAAATGCAAGGTTGATATGGTGGACTAAGCACTAAGTTGTTTTTGCAAAAGCTAGTTTTTATTTCCCAAGAATGTTCATTTATAGGAAAGAGATTTCGTTCTCTAGGTTCCATCTAGAGAGGACTTCAAATGTGTCAACAACATGTCAAGTCAAGTCATTCATCAAGTTCACCATTGTCACTTTTAGTCATGACAAAAGTCAAGTACAGCTTGCCAACCGTCCATGACCGCGGATGCGGCTATTCGAATAGTTTCAAAATCTCTGCAGAGGGGTACACTTTACCCACAAGATTCGATACATCTGCCGGGAGAAATCCACGGTTCGACATACACAAAGTATGCGAGGTTCAGATAATCAAACAAACTCTTTCACTTGCTCATCCTAGTATAGGATCCTTCCCTAGAGCCCGGGATACGAAACCCCGCTCCGGCGCCTCTAGTTCTGCCCATCCCGGAGGCCGGGTTAGTGGAATCCACCTGGTCCAGAAGTAACCGTTTCGCGGTGTCCTTCCATGAAGCTTTGATACAAGGCCTCCCATACTAAGATAAACAAGCTACGGACTAAGCCCCTTCCCATATAGGGGTAATGTGGTCGTATGGTAGAATTGGCTCCCATAGTACATCACTCGTTGTCATTTGAGAAATATATTTCATAGTTCTTAGTCAAGATTAATTTCTTTTATAAAGCCATCATGTAGGAGCAATCTCCCATTTCAAGTTTCAAATTCAAGTCACCACCTTTCAAATGGGGTTCCTCCAGAGATAGCATCAACTTTTATTAGCGACTAAGCAACTACATTGAGTGATGACCACTAAATAGAGTTGGATAAACTCAGCTTGATGCTCTTGATAAACAAGACATCAATCCACTTCTATCATTCTACTCTAGCAATTCAATCATGCAATTTACTTAAAAACAAGTAGAATGCAATATTAAAACTAGGTAGTGGGAGTATGAATCAAAAGATGGCTTGCCTTGGTTGACAAGTGTCCAGGGTTTTCTTCTTCTTCTTGATAATAATAATCCCCTCCAATATCCTCCTTGGCAACACTAGCGTCTAATAACGAATAAACACAAAGCACACCATCACTTCACCAAGCTAACAACACACCAAGCACACATCTTTGTTTGCTAACCAAAGCATTCATGTTGCATTTTTAGGGTGTTGGATTGTAAGTCTTTCTTCTAAGTTTTTCTTCAAGTGTGCAAGCTAGATTCTTTACTAAGTGGCATATGTGGTTCACTTGTGCAGCATTGGGGTTGATTTAGGGTTACTAAGACAAGTTTAAGTGGGAATGATCCACTAAGTGAATTGGCATTGAGGGCAATTTACTTCTAAGTGTGCAAGTAGGGATCTATCATTTTATGCTACCAAATAGGATGGGGTTAGGGTCTAATGGGTCACACTAATAGGGTTTGGGGTAGATTAGTGTTGACTAACAGTAAGAGGGGTCATTAGTAAGTTCACATTTTAATTTTCATGATTTTTGATGGCTTAAATAATTTTCTAGAAATCTTTCATTATTAAACAAGCTATGGTCACACTATTCATATCTAATTTAATTCCTAAATTATTTTGAATTCTAACCAGTACTATTGGATAGAGTATTTCATAAGCTTTCCAATGCATATTTATTTGCTGGATTTGGATTTGTAAAACTCTAGGAATTAAAGTTTGAAAATAGCACCTGAAATTTATTTGAAATAAATGAAACGGGCGGGAAATTAATTAAAACGAAACGGACCGAATTTGAAACGAGCCAGGCCCTATTCAGAACAAACCCGAACGGGCTGGCCCATACCGTTTCGCGCGGGGAAAAAGAATTAAAAGGGGAGCTGACAGGTGGGGTCGCGATGTCAGCTCACTTAACGATTCCCGAATCGGTATGCTAGCGTCGGATTAAGATCGGACGGCTCCCGTGCATCGTCTTCCTCAGCACGGCGGAAGCTCACCTGCGAGCAGCGACGATCGTTCGACGGCGATGGCGAGGCGTAGAGGATGCAGAACTTGACGGCGGTGCGCGGGATCGGCTGCGGTGCTCCTCCTCTTCCGATTCCCTGCAGCAGTTTGCCTCCAGGTGGTCAAACGCGGCGGCGCTCCGCTTGTCCAGTACTACTCCGGCGAGGCTGGCGACGGCGAGCTAGGGCAAGCGGGGCTAAGCGACTATGTCTGGGAGGTAGCGGTGAGTGAGGTGAGTCGTTTCGTTTGATCGGAGGGGGTATTTATAGTCTCAGGAGGCCGGGAGCAAGGCGACCAGAAGCTCGCCGGCTCGGGGGTCCTGGTTGCGTTCGACGGTCTCTCCAGCCACGGCGGCCACGCTCGCGTGCTAGGAGGGTTATGGCTCGGCCGCGGAGTGCTGTGGGTCTCCTCTGGCGCCTCCAAGCTGGTCGGCATCGTGCAGGGCAGAGGGTTGCTGGGAGGGGGCCCTGGGTGCGTTTCTCCTCCTTCCCCCTCTTCTCACGGCTTGGGTCGGGGCTGGGGAAGCTGGGCTCGACCGTGGCGTCGTCCAGCAGCATGGCTACAGCACAGGAGCGAGCTAGAACAGTGCAGCACAGTGATCTTTGATCTCATTTGATTTGCTTCTGCCAGTGTTCGACGAAATGCCCGCAAGAACTCAAAGTTTGAATTTTCAAAATTTTCCACTTTGGGTGCTCATCATATTGGATAAGGTACCCAGGCATATTTTTGTTACAGTGAAAGGTTGAGTTTTGCAGAAATTTATATTTCAAATTTGAGTATGGTCACTGTTTTGGATTCAAACTTTGGCTCAAGTTTGAGTGGGGCTCCAGTTTGAAATTTGGACAAATGCTTGTTGGTTGAGTTAGTCCATAACTTGGTTAAGCTCAACTCACTGGCCAAACATGAAGGTGAGCTGTAGATTGCTTAATCTAAGGTCTCAAAGTGGTGCAGTCAATAACAATTCCTAGATCATATTAACTTTATCTCTTTCTTACTTATTTTTATTTCTTGTTGCTTTGGTTCTTATAATCTTTCTCAATTGATTTTGTTGGTTCACTTAGAATTATCTAACCAATGCTCAATCAAAAATAACACACATAAAATCATAGAATACCAATAAAAGAAAATGCATGTATGCATACAATAATAGATAAAAAGTTTTATTTGGGTCCAAAATTTGGTACTTTATTTATTAAGAAGTGGATTACAATTTCTGAGTTGTTACAATTTTCCTCTATGGCATATATTCTTTAGAATGAACACCAGACTCACACTCCTCCTCGACATGCTCGAGAAGGCCACAAATGCCACGTACCTTGGGACCTTCTTGTATTTAACTCGCATGATAACCGTAGCTTCTCCCTCTGGCTTGATAGTGACAAACTGAGTGAGCTCCTTCCTTATGTCTAGCCACACCCGGACCCTAACAAAATCCCTCCTTTGACCCTCATGTCGATAATTATCACTTCCCCGATATTAGCCGCCGCGTTCGTTATGATTGTATTTTTGCGGTACAACTCGGGTATGTTGTGTATTTGCGCCCAAGCACGGATATGGTTCAACTCCACCATCAAAGCCTTGCAACTCCCATCATACTTCCTCTATCAGCAAGCCGTGGTCTCGGAAGATCCAGGGCTCCTATTTGGGGATTCACTACCAACCTCCAAGACAATTGGCGTAGACTAAGAACTTGTTGTCCTCCATGTCTCTAAATCACACCTCTTGTGCAGGTAGCAAAACACATAGTTTTCTTCAGGGAGTCGTGTTGAAAGGTTTTAATGACAGAAGCCGCATCACTGCCATCCACTTGTCTCCTCCTTCAACGTCTCCATCTCCACCTTTGGGACGAACACATCGCTGATGTCATTCCCCTTGATGTTCAGACTCCTCGACAACTCATCCAGAGATTGCTCTCCTCCTTGCGCCACTGATCCACTCGCCTCTCCCTTCTCTGGAACAGTTCCCATACTCAAAAACCAAAAACCCTAGATCAGGGAACACGCCAAAGCCAGGCAGTCAAAACAAATCAACCCCATAGTCAGCTTGAACACGCCCTTCACTACAGGGAGGATAGATCTGTGAGGGAAGGGAAAGAAGACCTAGCCACCGGTAGTCAGAGCGCCGGTGCGGTAGGAAACCCTACTTGACGAGGGCTAACTCGACAAATGTCCTAGATGAAGGACTTAGGATCAGGGAGACAGGGCGTCGGATGAACTCGAAGGTGAGGTTAGTCGAAATAAGTGTATATCGAAAGTAAACTTGGGTGTTCAACCTGGCTTGCTTTCAATCTGGCCTACACCGTCCCCTCCTGGCCCCTATATATAGATGGCCAGGTCTCGAGGATCGGGTAGGGTCCGATACAGATTACAATATCGATATACGGTAAGAACTTGTATCTCGACTATCATTACAATTGGGCCTAGCTTAATGGGCCTCAGGGGTACTCAACTAACGGGCTCTATCAGCTATACCCTTGTCAGTAGCCCCTGAGATTCTACCAGAATTGCATATTCGGGTTGAATCTATAATCTTTAAATCTTCGACTTGATGAATTCTTCAATTTCTTCATATCTTCAAATCTTCGACTTGGTCTTTTGACTTATTTTTATAATAATTTTTTGCAAGGGGTTTTGATGAGCAAGCCTGACAACTCTGACGGATCAAGAGGTCAGCTAACTGCCGGAATAGATACTTGTCACCTACTTCAAATTCAATCCCCTTGGATTTGAATTCGGGATACCGGTCAAACCCATTCTTTTGCTGCATTTAGGACTTACAAAGAATGAATCCCAGTGATTCTTAGGGTACCCAGTGCGTCCACCAGGATTTTCTTCGCTTCGTAGACACAGATACATACCAACAGAGCGCATCCATGTGCGTATACCAGGCCACACAGGATGGATCCCGGGGTCTTACCTTCATGACAAGTCACGGCATTCGAGTTTCGTTGCGATAACGTAACTCGAGAATCTCATGTCGCAGTCAAATTTTGACTGAAAATATTCGGGTTTAAGTAACCATAAAACTCGCTCCCGATGGGAGTAATTGCTCTATACTTTGTCGACTATATAGTCGAAGTTTTTATGGTAAATTCTCTTCATCTTCATTGTTGCTTGTCTTGATTTCATTTGGGTGCACGCTCAGCGCTCCCGATGGGAGTAGTCCCCAAGGCTATGTTTGGATACTTGTAGTCAGACATAGGCTCAAAATTCACTTCTTTTCCTAATTTCTCTTGTTTGGAAGCCCCCGAGCCCTAAGGCGAGTTTTTTCGTGTCCTTCGATCTCTGTGTTTTTTTCCTTGTTATTATCGTCTGCTATATGCAGATTTTACCTCCTTTTGTAAATATGTTGATGGGCCTTGCTTATCAAGGGGCCCGATAACATGTCCTTATAAATAAAGCATCTCTGTCAAGGAGGAAAACCCTAATCAGAATCCTCCTCCACCGCATCGTCTCCTCATTCCATCTAGGGCTTTTAGTTTTCCCAATCTTCCACATGGCTGATGCAAAGGGTTCTCGCCAGAACCTTGGTTCTCCAGTAGCACCGCGGGATCGCGGCCGTCCTCGTGGAAGCAAAAAACAAAACCACTCTGACCGCCGCAGGTTCGTCATCATCCACTCCTGTGAAGCGTTGTCCTGGCAGCCCACCTGGCAGCAAGAACAAAACCAAGATTGATGTCGTCGCACCAGGTCCCAGCGCTCCCCCGCATGCTGCTCCTTCTGCCTCTTCAAGAATTTTTTCTTTCTTTTGCATTGCCATGGCTCAGTGCCGTGAGATTCAGCGCCTGCCGCTGAATTTTACCAAGTTCATGGATGGGCGAGAACTGCGAGAAGCGGTTCTTCGCGAGCAATCTAGTGGTGGGACTCCGTACGAAGTGGAGGTTTGGTATGATGGCGACGGTGAACAATACTTCAAGGGTGGCTGGTCACAGTTTGCAGAAGACCATGACCTCCACCAAGGCTTCTTCATGACCTTCGACTATCACATCGGCACATCAAAGTTCGATGTGAAGATCTATGACGGCACCCAGTGCCAGAAGTAATATGAAGCGGAAGTCCACTTTCATTAGGATCTGCTTTTATGTAATTTCTCTTTATATTGTCCGTACTATATGTAATGAATACTCGTTCATCCGCTTTAATGCTTTTAATAGTACTGAAAGGACATGTTCCTTGCTTTCAGTTTTTGGATGTTTGATCACAATACACGGAATTTAACCTATGCTGAGCTTTGCAGGAATTCTACAGGTATTGCACAAGACTGATGGTGGAGAAGTGTGGGAATGGGGACTGCTGTAGGAAGGCTTGAAATCAACCAAAGGAGAGCAATTTCCAGGGCCGAAAATTCTGTTTCAGGGCCGGAAATTCCGCCACAGGGCCGGAATTTCCGCCCCTGGACAAAATTTCCGGGGGCCGGAAATTGTGGCCCTTCGAAATTCGGCTAAGTCCTTTACGAAGCGTTGTGGTGCAACGTGCAGTAAGGGGGCTGGAAATTCTGGTTTAGCAGAATTTCCGGGGGCCGGAAATTTCATAATTTCTGGCCCCCGAAAATTCGGCTAAGTCCTCTCCTAAAGGCCGTGGTGCACCTTGCAGATAAGGGGCCGGAAATTCTGGAAACCCAGAATTTCCGGGGGCCGGAAATTCCAGAATTTCCGGCCCCTGCGATTTTTCGCTAAGTCCTTTATCTCTAGTTGTGGTGCGACTTTCAGGAAAGGGCCGGAATTTCTGGCCGGAAATTCCATTTTGGAATTTCCGGGGGGCCAGAATTTCCGCCCCCAGGCCGGAATTTCCGCCCTTAGTGGACCCCGGAAATTTCGCCCCCAGGCCGGAATTTCCGGGGCAAGTTTTCTCCAATAGCCACATTTCGAGCCAGCCTATAAATAGTCGCCTCCTACCTCAGATCTGGTTACCTCGTCCACACTCTCTTTCCTCCATTGTTGCAGAGCTTCATCTTCGTAGATCTCCTTCCCTAGCCAACCAAATCCTCCAAGACTTGGTAGATTGGGAGAGGACCCATAGATCTACAATCCCACCGAAGTAATTAGTGTTTGCTTCACTCCTCCTCCGTGGACCTTGCCTTAGGCAAGAGAGGTCACCTCAAAGCTTCCTCCGTGTAAAAGCTTTGTGGTTGTTCTTGTTGGGAGCCTCCAATTAAGTTGTGGAGTTGTGCCCCAACCTCCGTGTAAGGGTTTCGGTCGGTACCCTCATTACCACCGCTTAGTGGAAACGAGTTAGCCTCCGTGGCTTGCTCACCGGAGAACAAGGTGAGCCTCCGTGGCGTTGGTGGACTCCATGTCGCCACACCTCTCCAACGTAGACGTACTTCCCCTCAAAAGGAAGGAACTACGGGAATACATCCTTGTGTCTCCGGCTTCCGCTTTACGGTCCTTTCTTACCCTTACTTGCATCGTGTTTACTCATTTCACTCTCGTTCACTTGCTTGCTTGTCACATAGGAAATTCACCTAGTTGCACATCTAGAGAATTTCATTTTGTGTCAAGCCTTAATTTGAAAAAGGTAAAATTTTGTGTAGCGCCTATTCACCCCCCCCTCTAGTCGCCCGTGTGATCCTTTTCAATTGGTATCAGAGCCTAGTGCTCTTTGATTGGGCTTAACCGCCTAAGAGATCATGGGCGATGAGGAACCCGCCACTAAGGGGGATCTTAATAACATAATGACTCGCATGGATGCTATGATGGCAGCCATGGAAAGCCAAAAATCTCAACTTGATGCTCTCACTAGTGGAACATCAAGTACCACTCCACCAACTCCGGTTGACACCTCGGGTAAGGATAAACCATCCTTAAGCGAGGATGATCCGGAGAAGGATGGGAATGAGAACAACGAGGATCCCCCCAAGAAAGATGACACCTCTCGGGGACATAGCACGGAAGTTCCACCTCCTACAAGCTATGTCTCCGGAAGGCACCTTCAAATGCCACACCTTGCCTCATGCGGCCCACCGCCACCACTTGATGCTTCTAGCTTTGCCAATTGGCAAGATAACATGCGCTCTCACATAAACTTTGTGTCTATTGAGCTTTGGAGGATCATTGAGCAGGGTTTCCATCCAACTTCCAAGGACTTGACCAACTTGCTACCTTGGGAGCAAATCGACAAGCAGCTCAATGCCTCCGCCTTGCATCTCATTCACATGTCTCTCACCGAGAAGGACAAGGCGTTCGTCCGCAACATCTCCTCCGCCAAGGAAGCTTGGGATGCTCTCACCCACCTCTTCATCGGCAATGAGAGCATCCAAGAGTCCAAGTTTGATGAGGCATCTAATGAAGCGGACAACTTCGCTATGCTTGATGGTGAATCTCCCGAAGATCTTCATCAACGTCTCTCGGCACTCCAAGTGAAGCTAGTCGACCTCGGCTCTACTCAATGTGATGGGAGATGGATGAAGAGGAAATTTGTCCAAGCCCTCTTGCCCTTCTTCGAAGATACGGTGAACTCAATCAAGGGAGATGCCAACTTTAGGACGATGACCGCTCATGACATCTTGCAAGAGATTGTGGCAAGGAAGATCTCCGAGAAGAATGCGGATGATGCTCTAGCTCGTGCTCGTGGTGTGCGTGCACCCAACCTTGCTTTGAAGGCCAAAGTCTCTCTTCATGAAGAAGCAAGTTTGATGGAAGAGGAAGAGTCAATAGGTGGAAGTCCCGAAGACATGAAGTATGCTCATGCCGAACACATGGCTCTTGCTCAACGGGCTTTCATGAAGAAGTGGAAGTCATCGAGTCCCTCCAAGCCTAAGGCCACAAGTAGAGTGAGAACATGCTACAACTGTGGTAATCAACACCATTTCATCGCGGATTGTCCCTATGAAAGAGTGGAAGATCACAATGGAAGACTCATTCGCAAGGAGATGAAGGCCAAGTCTTACCCACCAAGGAACTTTGACAAGAAGAAAGCCGTTCCAATACATGCCTTGACGACTCAAGAAGAATACCCATCCGGTGATGATGCAAGTGATGATGAAGAAGTGGGAAGGGCCGCCATCACCATCGCCAAGCCTATCTCTTCACCATCCCTCTTCGCTTCCGCAAACGAGTCCAAGTGCTCCAACTCCAAGGGAACATGTCTAATGGCTCACGCTACAAAGGTATCACCCACTTTTACACCCATCATACCTAGAAGCTTATCCTTGATGGATTGTGTTGATACTAGTAGTGATAAGGATGAGCCTAATGAATTTGACACCTTCATGTCAACCTTGCATGGGGAGACCAAAGCTCAATTTGAGATTCTCCTCAATCAATATAATGAGTCTCTCCAACTAAATGATAAAAATGAGGAACGCATCCTTGAGTTAGAAGGGCATGCTCATGAGTATGCCGATGAAATTGCAACTCTCAATCAATCTCTTGAGGTTGAGCAAGATCTAAGGATGGCACTCGAGGCATCCAAGTTAGGTCTTGAAGAGTCCCACAACTTGGACATTGCCAGGCTTAAAAATGATCGTGATATTGCTCAGTCAGTTGCTGATGAACTTAGATTGCAAAATGAGAAACTAAATCTTATTATTGCTAAAGAAACAACCAAGTTACCTTCTACCACCTTTGTTGCAAGTTCTTGTTACACTAACCCTCTTTATGAGAAAGATTCCACCAAAGGTGACACAAGGCTTGATGAGCTTTTGAGTGCTCAAAAGCAACATGGTGACAAGACCGGACTTGGTTTCACTTCCAAGTCTAAGAAGAAGAGGAACAAGAAAAAGAACAAGAAGAAGAACAACAAGAAGACGCAATTTCTTGTGCCCACTCCTCCTCCTAAGAAGCACATCCCAAATGACATATGCTTTGATGAGGATGGCAATGTTTATGAGGAGGAGGGGGAGCTCGTGAGGGAGGTGGTTGGGAATGCCAAGAGGGCAATGCCCAATCACAACGACTTTGCAGGAAAATATAACCCCTCTTATGTTCTTCGCCGTGCTTATGATGGACATGTTTATGCTAAATTTGTTGGCTCACTTAATGAACGCATTGCTTGGTCTATTTGGGTTCGTAAGACCCTGGTCACTAACAAAAGAGGACCCATTGAAAAATGGGTACCTAAAAACAAAGCTTGACCTTTTGTAGGGCTTTGCTTCCGGTGCGGGACAATGGATAATTGATAGCGGTGCTACCAATCATATGTCCGGAAGCAAAGAGTTGGTGAAGGAGCTTCGCACCGGTTCATCTAGTGCGGGCTACGTCACCTATGGAGATTCCTCAAGGTCAAAGGTATTGGGTCTTGGTAAAGTTGTTATATCTCAAGATGTTACCGTGGAGAATGTCATGCTTGTTGAGTCTCTCTCTTACAATTTACTTTCCGTAGCTCAACTTGCCGATATGGGCTTTGCAACTTTCTTTGATGTTGGGATTGTGGTTCTTTTGTGGAGCAAGTCTCTTAAAGTAGCCTTTGTTGGGCATGTTGAAAACGGCTTATATGTGATTGACTTCTCGGAGAAGGTCACTAAAGCCGCGACTTGCCTAATGGCTAAAGTTGACGTGGGATGGCTATGACATCGCCGGCTAGGCCACGTCAATATGAGAACTTTGCAAAGACTCCACAAAGGTAACCACATCCTAGGACTAACCGATCTAACCTTTGCCAAAGATCGTGTGTGTAGAGCTTGCATTGAATGAAAGATGCATGAACTTCCTCATCCTAGCAAGACGATCATTTCTTCTAAGAGGGTCTTGGAGCTCCTTCACATGGACCTCTTTGGCCCTCCATCTCATGCAAGTCTAGGAGGGAAGAAGTATTGCTTGGTGATTGTTGATGACTACTCAAGATATACTTGGGTCTATTTCTTCAAGCACAAATACGAGACCCAACAAACCGTCATGGACTTCATCAAGGAAGTGGAACATCAATTTGGCCAAGATATCTTGATGATTCGGAGTGATAATGGGACGGAATTCAAGAACTACACCGTCAATGAATTCTTGAGTGATGAGGGAATTCAACATCAATACTCCTCTCCCTACACTCCACAACAAAATGGTGTAGCCGAGCGGAAGAACCGAACCTTGATGGACATGGCAAGGACAATGTTAGCGGAGTTTAAGTCTCCGTATAACTTTTGGGCCGAAGCTATCAATACCGCTTGTCATGCTTCTAACCGGCTATATCTTCGCAAGGGCTTGAACAAGACTCCTTATGAGATCCTCACCGGCAACAAGCCTAACATCAAATACTTTCGAGTATTCGGTTGTAAGTGCTTCTATCTTAGAAAGGGTGTTCATTTGTCCAAGTTTGACTCTAAAGCTCTTGAGGGTATCTTTGTTGGTTATGCCGCCGAATCTCATGCTTTTAGAATCTTTGACAAAGAGTTCGCTCGTGTTGTTGAAGTTTCTAATGTGAGATTCGACGAGAATGACGGCTCCCGTGTGGAGCAAAGTGGTGTTTGTGATGTAGGTGACGAAATACCTCCTCAAGCCATAAGAAGAATGGGTGTGGGTAATCTCATGCCCATTGAGGGACACCTTTTGGCGGAAGGAGAAGGACTATGCTCTACTCAAGTGGAGCCTTCATCTTCACAAGCTCCACAAGCTCCTCAAGGACCGATTGATGCTAACCAAAGACAAGCATTAGACCCTCATTCAAGTGAGCAAGGCCAAGATCAAGACCAAGTGGACGATGGTGATACCTCACCAATGGTAGATCAAGGCCAAGCTCGAGATATTGAGCATGCTCATGATGTTGATCAAGCTCAAGTTGAAGGTCAAGGCGAGGACCAAAATAGTGGTGATGACCAAGTGGCTTCTCAAGAGTCTTTTGAAGAAGCTCAAGCTCGCCGTGCAAGGAAAGTGGAAGAGGCTCTTCGCAAAGGGAGTCATACCTTGGATAGTGTGATTGGAAGTGTGAGAAAAGGGGTTTCTACAAGGAGACAATTAGCCAACTTTAGCATCCATCATGCCTTCGTCTCTTGTGTGGAACCTCAAAAGGTGTTTGAGGCACTTGAAGACCCGGATTGGGTGGAAGCCATGCACGAAGAACTCAACAACTTCAAGCGCAATGAGGTTTGGACTTTGGTGGAGAAGCCCAAGGAGTGTCGCAATGTCATTGGAACCAAGTGGGTGTTCAAGAACAAACAAGATGCCAATGGGATTGTTGTGAGGAACAAGGCTCGCTTGGTTGCTCAAGGATACTCTCAAGTGGAAGGAATCGACTATGGGGAGACCTATGCTCCCGTGGCTCGCCTCGAGTCAATCCGTATCCTTCTTGCTTATGCTTCTCACTTCAACTTTAAGCTATATCAAATGGATGTGAAGAGTGCCTTTCTCAACGGTCCTCTACATGAATTGGTCTATGTGAAGCAACCCCCGGGGTTTGAAGATCCTCATTTCCCGACCCACGTCTACAAGCTCGATAAGGCGCTTTATGGCCTTAAACAAGCCCCACGCGCGTGGTACGAGCACCTTAAAGAGTTGTTGTTAGACCGTGGGTTTGAAATTGGGCTCATCGACCCAACTCTTTTTACTAAGAAAGTCAACGGGGAGCTTTTCATATGCCAAATTTATGTAGACGATATCATTTTTGGCTCTTCTAACAAACTCTTCAATGATGAATTTGCAAAGCTAATGACAGACAAGTTCGAGATGTCTATGATGGGAGAGTTGAAATTCTTTCTTGGCTTTGAGATTCGGCAATTGCGTGGAGGGACATTCATCAATCAAGCTAAGTACATCCAAGACATGCTCAAGAAATTCAACATGGATTCCGGAGTTAAAGGAGCCAAAACCCCCATGCCGACAAAGGTTACTCTTGATCTCGATCCTAGTGGTAAGGAAGTGGATCAAAAGCTTTACCGTTCGATGATTGGCTCGCTTATTTATCTTTGCGCATCTAGACCCGATATCATGCTTAGTGTGGGAATGTGTGCATGTTACCAAGCCGCCCCAAAGGAAAGCCATTTAATGGCCGTGAAAAGAATCTTCCGATATTTGATTCATACTCCAACTTTCGGCCTTTGGTACCCGAAGGGATCAAGCTTCGAGCTTGTTGGGTACACGGACTCGGATTGGGTGGGAGACAAAGTTGATAGGAAGTCAACTTCCGAGACTTGCCAACTCCTTGGTAGGTCCTTGGTTAGTTGGTCTTCCAAGAAGCAAAATTGTGTGTCTCTCTCCACCGCCGAAGCCGAGTACGTGTCCGCGGCAAGTGGTTGTGCTCAACTCCTTTGGATGCGGCAAACGTTGAAGGACTATGGAGTTCATTGCGACAAGGTTCCACTCTTGTGTGACAATGAGAGTGCCAT
Source organism: Dactylis glomerata (assembly GCA_007115705.1). NCBI lineage: Eukaryota > Viridiplantae > Streptophyta > Magnoliopsida > Poales > Poaceae > Dactylis > Dactylis glomerata. The sequence goes on from QXEO01000551.1 coordinate 4,394,431, forward strand.
CAAGATTGCTCATAATCCGGTTCAACACAACAAGACGAAGCACATTGAGATCCGGCATCACTTCATCCGGGACCACGTCAATCGAGGTGACATTAACCTGTCTTATGTAGGTACAAATGATCAACTCGCCGACATCTTCACGAAGCCCCTTGATGAAGCAAGATTCCGAGAGTTGAGGCATGAATTGAATATCATTGATTCTTGCAATGTGGCTTGTTAGTGTGCACTCATTCCCATACGTTAGCACGTGTTCTAATCTAGATGTGGGCATGGATATAGGGGGAGTGCGGTCCTAATTCATTAGGTTATCCCTCCCCCATTATGCCAATAGTAATGCAATCATTCTCTTCATATCATTTTGTGATATATGAGCTTAAATGATGAGTATTGGTTATGGACCCAAGATATATCTTCGCGGTTCAATGCCAAAACACTCATATATGGTGGCTTCGGCCACCAACCTCTTCTTTTGAAGAGTTTATTCCTTGAAAAATCTTTTGAAGTCTTTCTTGGTTTTTGCCTTTCTCTTGATATGGGAAGGAACTTGAGGTTGGTCTTTCTTGATTTCTTGATTTCTTGCCTCTTGCAACCTCAAGTGCCGAGAACCACTCCGTGTTTGTTTCTCTAGCCTATGCCCTCACTTTCTCTAAAACCCTCCGTCTAACACACAAGTCAACCTCTTGTTTTATCTTGGTTCTTGATGAGATGGCCGGACTTTCCGTGTTTAAGTGATAGAATTTTTCTAAAGGGTGGAAACCCTTATTTCCTTAGCAAATTTTTACCCCCCATGTACTCTTCCAAAGTGGTGCACTTTGCAGTACATGGGCCGGAAATTTGCCCCAGAAATTTGGGCAGAAATGTTAAATTTCCGCCCCCCCCGGAAATTCCATAACTTAACCCGGAAATTCCGGGGGCCGGAATTTCCGCCCCTGCGGTTTGTCTATATATAAGGGGGGGCCGGGGTGGAGATACCTCTTGGCGTCTCTTTCCACCCCCGACCCCTCTTCTCCAAAACCGCCGCCGCCGCCTCATCAAGGGCTTCTCCGACGACTCCCTAGCCGCCGGATTCCCCGGATTTCGCTGGTCCTCGCTCCTCTCAGCGTGGGGGTTCCTTTCCTCCACGCGGTTTTCGCCATGGACAGTGGTATTGCCCCAAATCTCTCTCCCTAGGTGCTATGCCCTAGTTCTAGATTCGTTTGGGTTGATCCGTTTTTCATTGAAAGGAGCACATTTTAGAGGTAGTTTTCTGTCTAGTGAATCTAGCATTGAACTTAGTTTGTGCCGATTCGTTTCCTAGAGATTTTTGTATCCTTTTTGTAGTGTTCTCACCAGGGCCGGAATTTCCGCCCCTGGAGCCGGAAATTCCGCCCTTTTGGCCGGAATTTCTGCCCCCCCACCGGAATTTCCGTCCCTCTGCTGAGAATAATACAACTAAGATACGTCATCTCTAAATTGTTTCTGCCTTACTAGTTCCCTTCTATGTTCTTACTAGCTATCGTATCGACTTGTGTGTTCTTATCTCCATGCTTTTCCTCCTACCTTCTTTCACAGGTGGCTCTAGTTCTCGTCCTAAGCGTGATCAGCGCGGCCGTTCTGCTGTTCGCAAGAGGAATTTTCGGTTTGCTGAAGAGGGCACTTTTGAAGAAGAATTTGTATCTCAGCAAGCTGATCAGGAAGCTGCTGAGGAGGCAGCAAGGGAGAAGGCAGCTAGGACAGCCAAGAGGGCTACTCGCAACCCCTCACGGGTTCCTCGGGTGAACTATGAGACTATGAGCTCTGTGGAGTAGAGTGCTTTGAGGCAGATGGACTGGTTTTCTGAGGCAAGAGATGAGGAGCTTGAAGATACTCGTTTCTGGTGTGCTGCTCAGAAAGGTATATATGAAGATATCTATCGCACCATGTCTCAGCATGTGTGTTACATGCATGTGCTGGACCGTACTCATCTCAGGAAGAAGGCTGAATATTTTGGTGAGGCTCTAGGAATCATGAAGAGGCTTGGTCTGTTTCCGCTAATGGATATTCAGTGTCATTATAATGAGAAGATCATTCAGCAGTTCTATGCAACTCTCGCCTTCAAGGGGAATGAGGCTCTCTCTTTCAGGTGGATGTGTGGAGACACCATGCGTGAGTCAGATTTCTATGAGTTTGCCCAGCTTTTGAACTATGATTTTCAGGGGTACTGACACGGGTATAATTACTAGAGCCCGTTAGTTGAGTACCCCTGAGGCCCGTTAAGCTAGGCCCAATTGTAATGATAGTCGAATATGAGTTGTTACCGTATGTCGATATTTGTAATCTGTATCGAACCCTACCCGATCCTCGAGACCTGGCCACCTATATATAGGGGCCAGGAGGGGACGGTGTGGGGCAGATTGAAAGCAAGCCAGGTTAAACGCCCAAGTTTACTTTCGATACACACTTATTTCGACTAACTTTACCTTCGAGTTCATCCGACGCCCTATCTCCCCGATCCTAAGTCCTTCATCTAGGACATTTGTCGAGTTAACCCTCGTCAATTGGCGCCCACCGTGGGGACTCTGGGCGTTGGAATCATGAATTCGACGGCTTTTTCGCTTTTAGCCAACAGCAGTCCAGAAGTCGATGGAAGTCAAGAGGTGGAACTAACAATTGGAAATTTGAGCATCTTCATCGGGCCGTCGGGTTCCTCTCGCCTTTCGGATCCGACGAAACAAGTTCAAGATCCGTCGGCACAAGAACCCGAAACAACAGTAATGATGGAGTATTCTGAAGGCTCTTCCAGCGAAGTAAACTCGCCGGTCAGCTTAGAAGAAGTGCAAAAAGAAAAGATCGCAGAAGACGACGAAGAAAAGGAAAATTTCGACATGGAAATCCAACTCGACGATCTCACGATCTGTCTCGACAATATCTCGGACAATTCAACAGACACATGGAAGACAGGGTTAGAGCTTTCTGAAGACAGCAACTCGATCTTTTCAAGCTTTAATAGCAACATCGGCAAGCAGTGCCAGGTACTCGCCATTGTGGGCGACAACTCAGAAGAATTTGATGAAAATAACAACCCAGTGATAAACCCAGCAAATATCGACAGAGGAGCAAATCACCTAGCAGAAGGACAAACAGTGGAATCCCTCACAGCCAGGGAGAAAATTCGATTATCAGTCGACGAGTGGAAAATAATAAGAGAAGCCGTAAAACACGGCACACCAATACCATCCAGCTCCAGCAAAGACATGCTTTTTGGGTATCATTACGCCCTCAGGCAGCAAGCAAAGCAATTAGCAAAGGAAAAGGTGGAGATACAAAGAAGAAAAGATTCAGCCATTGTAGCCAGCGAAGCTGCTCGTAGAGCACGAAGCGACGCATCATACAGCAACGCAAGGAAAAATCGTCGACATGGTTCAAGGTATGACAACCTCGAGTACTCCGACAGGCAAAGCATCTCCAGAAACCTTGACTCGTCCGTCCTATCGGTCGACGAGCAGGGAAACATCCTACCAAAAACTCCTGAAGCAGCACTAGTGGCAGCATAAGCATATCTACTTACAACTCGACCAAGTCTAGGAGATCCTAGGGAGCACATGCATAGAGCAGCATTGAACGGACTAAACATGGTAGGCCACAAACTATCAGCAAAGGGAGAAGAAGCACATCATCACAAAGAAGTACACAAGGCAAGATCTCCTCGTCGCCACAACAGTCCTCGACATAGAAGCAGTAAGCACCGATCTCGATCGCCGTCACCAAAACATCATGGTGGAACTAGAAGATCGCGATCTCCAAACGAAAGGCGCGACTACGAAGACAGCGAAAAAGAGATGGGGGCATCGTGCTTTACCCGTAGGGTTCGCACCACTCCAGTGCCTAAGGGATTCAAGCTACCTCATGACCAGCAAAAATACGACGGATCACAGGAACCACAGTCATGGCTCGCAGATTACTTACAAGCAGTTCAAATACTGGGAGGAACCAAAGAAACAGCAATGCAAAGTTTGCAACTACACCTCACCGGCGCAGCAAGGTCATGGTTGAGCAAACTAGAAAAGGAATCCATTGGAAGCTGGGAAGACCTTACAAAGCAATTTACAAGCAACTTCAGGTCGACATACAAACGGCCAGCATCAATAGAAGAAGTCAAGGCGTGCGTACAGCAACGCGACGAAACACTACGGGCATACATTCAAAGGTGGAGCCTCATCAAAAATTCAGCAGTCGAAGTTTCGGACGAAAGAGCAATAGACGCGTTCATCATTGGATTAAGGCGAAGAGACCTAGTCGAAGAGATGGGTAGAATCAAACCAAAAACAGTGTCAGATCTCATGGACACAACAAACAGATTTGCAGATGGAGAAGATGCGTGCAACAACAAACGGACGCGATCTCTAGAGGACGACAGGAGAAACAGATATGGAAGTCAAAGGAGACGATCCCGAAACTACGATACCTACGGCTCTCATAGCCAAGTCGCCGCAGGGTATAAAGACAACAGTTATCAAGGAAACGATCGCAGAAGCTCGGGATATCGCAGCTACGGAAGAGAAGATTACAAGAAGTTCCCACCAAGAGAATCCAGAGAGTACAACCCATCACCAGAGGATATGCTCAATGGGCCTTGTCATATACACTCAGCGTTCGTCGACGGGAAGCGAGTATCAAGGCACGCAATGAAAGACTGCACAACATTCTTGAAACTCAAAGAAGCAGTAGTAAACAAACAAACCGAAGCAAGGCGACAAGGATTTGAAGGAAGTAACAATCCCCCGATAAACCAGCAAGGAAACAGTGGAGCTCCTCAAGGGCAAGACCAGCAAAACAAGGGACACGACGACGACGACGAAGGGTACGTCCCATCAAAAGGACACATTACAGCAATGATACAACCTGTGCCCAAGTCGAACAAAGAAGAAAAGAGTATAACTCGACAAGTCAATCTAGCAGTCATGTCGCCTTCAGCTACAACAGAATATCTGCATTGGTCAGAACAACCAATCGAGTTCAATAGAGAGGACCACCCCATAACAGTACCTCGGCCAGGAAATGCGCCTCTGGTACTCAAAGCTCAAATTGGCGCGTATGATGTCGACAGAATATTCATGGATGCGGGGAGTGGAATTAACTTGATATACGCGAAAACACTCAGAGCAATGCATATATCACTAGAGTTTCTGAAGCCAACAGACTGTTCCTTCCATGGAATCGTACCAGGAAGTGCCAATTACCCGCTGGGTTGAATAGCACTCAATGTTTGCTTCGGCAACCGACAAAACTACAGAAGGGAGAAACTAGACTTCGAAGTCATGGACTGGCCATCACAATATCACGCGATCCTCGGACGACCCGCGTTTTCGCGATTCATGGCAGTACCTCACTACACATATTTGGTACTTAAGATGCCAGGACCAAAAGGAATAATCACAGTAAAAGGAAGCTTTGAAGTTTCAGATCTCTGCGACAGGGAATTCCACAAGATGGCACAAAATTTTGGTGTAATAGTCAACCATGCAGAAAAGGCAAAGAGCGCGACTACAGAAGGCGTCAAGCTACTCGAAGGATGCACCGCGGAGCCCGAAACGAAGAAGCCACGAACAGGAACATCAGGAGAAGACACAGGCGCAGAAGAGAAAGGGAAAGCCACGACGACATAAGCATAATGAAGGCAATAAAGTAGAACAATAAAGGCTGTAAAAGCCACGAGTTATTCCAGGGGCAATGCCCTCTAGATCCAGAACACAGGTCACAGGCCGGATCTCTTGGGTCACCCCATGTATCTTACATTAAAAGAATAAATAAAGACAAAGCGTTCCTCATATTCGAGTTTACGAGTCTTTCAAAAAAGAAGATGCGGCAAACGCACGAACCATACAAATACGCCTTGAGAATAAATTTCAGACATATAGTCGCGAAATAAATAGTCTCTCACGTTCCACACACACTTTACAACATCGGGTTGTCAGAATCATCTACGCCTAAAGGATCTAAATAATGATACTCGCGGAAAAACGCAGCATCCGCCTCTAGAAGCCTAGCTACAAGCCTTCGAGCAGGTTGAAGTGTGTTCTCCATATGAACCCGAAGGCTAGCTCCACCTGGAGCCAAACTCAGGGACATAGTGATGTAATTCAACCTCGGGTGCCACTTACATATCCACCCGAGAGCAAAATTGGCACCTGCCACTAAGTTTAGCTCTATCAACCTATGAATACGATGACTTGATCTGAAAGCATCAAGAAGAAGGGGGAAAGTTGCAGGCAAAGGATTACGAGGAAGCATGATGGAGTGCATAGTTGTGAGAGCTCGTCGGCAACCATCAACTGACTCGCCAATGTGCTGGGCACGATCTTGAAGCAATACAATAGCGTTACGGCGTCGAGGATCAGACCACAGAGTCTCATAGCCAGTCGACATCTTCTCCAAAGCAGTATTTCGCTCAGCAACTCGACGTTCTTCAGCAGCAAAATCCAAGCAAGTACCTACAATGACAAATATATCACGAAAGAAGTGCACAAATAGCCAAAAGAAGAAGTCGAAATAAAACTCACATCGCAACAGCTCGCAAGCAGACTCGACAATTCCAAGAATGAAAGATTCGCACTCTTCATTGTGAACAACCTTCGCCGTCAAGCTGGAGATCTTTTCTTCAAGTGAAGAGATTTTCTTCATGTAGCCACTGGCCTGGCTAGCCTTTTTAATAGCCATCTGAGCTTGGCGTTTAGCCAAGGATAGGCGAGTCTCAAGGTCGGAAATCCTGGAAGAATATTCTTTGCAGTGACTACATCGACTAGGAGTCGACAAAATCTGAGGATCGAATCCGCGAGCAGAGGAAGGAGCAGGAGGATGAGAAGAAGGATCACTGTCACGCATCGACTACAAAAAGAAAGAAAGGAGAAACAATTTCAGAAAGGCAGCATAAAACTTCTTACGAAGTGGATATATTTACATAAAAGTACAACCCTATGACTAAGGTTCTCGGGTTGTACCTACTTGGAGTCTTTTACATTCAAAAGGAGAAAACTAAATACTACAAAGAAGCTGAATCTACGCCACCTCAGCATTGTGCTCCATGGAAGAAGGGGGTGCGGCCAGTTCCTCGCTAGAAGTCGATGGTGGCACTGGAGCTTTCGGCGCTGGAGATGGTGCAGCAGGCACAGCAGAGGCTGCCGAAGGAGAAATTGTGTTCAGCAATGTAGGCGCCAACTTCTTCGCCTTCTCAAAAAACACCTTCATCTCGTCGCGGGTATAACCATGGGGGGAGTTAACTTTCTCCCAATCAAAGTCTGTGCCATGCGCAAGAGAAAGGGCAATGGCACCTTCGGCGCCGCGCTTAATGGACAGCCCCTTCAGATGAAGAGTAGGGTCTTCATCACTGTCAAAAAGCTTGGCGAGTTCAGTCAGGTTGCCCTTCGGGATTGCCATCTTTTTCTTCGGCCACAACCCGACGAATAGCCGTGATAGGACGCGGCCAACCAACTCAAAAGTTTCCTGGATAGATATCCAGTTTTCTTCGAGTAGGTTAACCGCATCCATAAGAGGATCATCGTCCGTTTGCAGGGACGACGGAGATACCCCTGTGAATTCTAAGGCAATAGAAAAGAACAGAAGAGACAAGTGTCAACAAGTGCACCAGTGCAAAAGGGGATGAAAACAGAAGATAAGTCGACGAACTTACTTTCGACAGCAGTAGACATGGTGTGAAGATGCTCCGCCACGGCCTACTCGCATTGAGCATGCTCTTTGTTGGCATCTGCTAGCACCCTCTCAGCCTTCTTCGCCTTGGTAAGCGCAGATTTCTGCGACTTCTCAGCAATTGCCTTAGCAGAGGTCGCAGCATCATAAGCTTTTTGCGAGGCTTTGAGCTCCGCTTCCAACGATGCAATGCGAGCATTAGCCGTCGCTAAAGCAGCTGCAAAAGCAGACAAAAGGAAGTCAGATACACAGCAAGAGACAAAGTGCAGGAGAAAAGTAATGATTGAATATCAAAACTGTACCTTCAGAAGATTTTGCAACCCTTAGGTACCCCGCACACTCCGTGCCCAGGGCGATAAATCTCTTGACCAAAGCCTGATAAAAGAAGAGTATAAGAGAAGAAGTGCATGAAAGGAAAGAAGGAAAGAAAGAATAGCTCACATCATCAGAAGAAACTGTAGAAGCATGGGCCTCCAGAGAAACCTCGGCTTCTTTGGTCTTCTTCGCGCGTTTGAGGGTTCGGGCTTGAGTTTGAGAAACCTTCTTTACAGAAGCCCTAGTAGTCCTCGGAGCAACATATGGTTCGACAGGCTCATCAGTCGCCACTGGAGAAGGTGGTGAAACAGCTGTCGCGCATGTTGGTGGTTCTTCATCATCACTGCATGAAAAGCATAAGTTATAAGCAAGAGGCAAGTACAAAGCAATTGAAAAGTTCGACTACAATACTTACGAGGCTAGCATGTCGTAGTATTCGAGATCTTCGACAATAGCGGGAGCTTTACCAGCCGCCGCAGAACTCGAGGAAGCAATATCGTCGACACGCTTCCTTTTCTTATCAACACCAACATCTTCAGTAAGAGTAGGAGGAGGAGATGTCGACGAGCTAGTCTCATCTTCTGATTCTTCGACATCATCTCCGTCCTGACTTTCGTCAGCCTCGGGGGCTTCAGATGCAGGAGATGCTAGATCAGCAGGAAGGGGCCCTTCCTCTGGAAGAGGGGGACGAGAAACAATGAATTGGTGACCCTGCATATTAATAAATCAGCAGAGTGCAGAGGCAAAAAGTAATGCAAGTCGAAATTAAGAGAAGCTTGACAAAAGTGGATGCAGCGATATATACCTCAGGAATCGGGTGCACGGAGTCAAAGAAATCTGCCTTCAGGTCAGCAACTGAGTGCTCCTTGGTGAGCTTGGTGAGATTCCTGACTCGCTTGTCGACATCTTCTTTCGACATCAGATCCTCCGATATGCGAGTAGGGTCTTCTAAGCCAGAATAAGTCCAAAGCTTGGTGAGGCGGTGCTGTAGGGGTTGAACTCGACGTTGTATGAAAAACGCCATGAGTTGGATACCCGATAAAGCACCTCCTAGGCCTATTTTCAGAGTTTGAATGCGGGATAGAAGAGGAAGAATTTGTGCAACTTCTGAATCTGAGGGAAGAGAGTCCCATGACTTCAATTTTTTCACTTCCTGAGAAGCGTCAAAGGGAGGAAGGCCGAATTCATCTTCAGGAGAGGATTTGCGATCCTGGATATAGAACCACTTTGTCCTCCACCCTTGGACAGATGCGGCCATAGAAAATTCAAGATATTGCGCCTCAGGGCGCACAGAAACGATGGCTCCGCCCAGTTCGGGTTTCCATGCAAGAGAAACATTGGGGCGGAGTCGAAAGATAGATCTCCAGAGAGCAAAGTGAGGCTCAATGCCCAAAAATGACTCGCAAAGAGTCACGAAGCAAGCAATATGCAAAAGGGAATTTGGTGTGAGTTGGTGAAGCTGCACACCATAAACAAATAGAAGCCCACGGAGAAACTCATGGGCAGGGAGAGAGAAGCCACGGAGAAGGAAAGCAAGGAACATTACCCGATAACCACTCGGGGGCTTAGGGATCCGTTTAGTGCTAGGGAATTTGATGGAGTCCTGGGCGGTGATGAAGCCGTCCGTCGTGGCCTTCTCCATCTCCTTCTTGGAGATGGTGGAGCGCACCCAGCTGGTGGCAGAGGTCTTGGCCATGGTGTTCTTCGTAGCAAGATGTTTTACGTGCATCCAATGTGAATCGCGCTCGGGGGCTTCGCAAGAGAGCAAGAGGCAGAGGAGATCAACAATGGAGGCGGCGGAGGTAACGAGCTGGTGAACAGTACGATTCCCCACTATGCCATTTATATATCTTCTGGGAGAAGGATCGTGGGCTGAAACGTGGCGCAAAGATCGGAAACGGCAGCCCACTAACGGTCAAAAATCGTGCAGCCCGTTAAACGGTCACAAAAATCGTGGAAGTTACAGTGATACCCATAAAACGGTCTGCACTAATGAAGAGCTACGTCATTATTGACGCGATAAAATAAATGTATAAGGATAAAAGGATGGCGCCGACAAATGCTGGAAATATGAGAAAGATTTTTTGATTTCAGCCTTGGGGGCTAACTTAAAGTAGTGAGCTTGAATTCGACAACAAGGTGTTCTTGAAAGTACCTCGAGTTGAAGAACCTCGCAGGTAACGAGTTTCGAGTTGAAGTGTGACGAGCTATGTTATTTCTTGAGCCTATACTCGACAAAATCTTTTTTCGACTATAGCCTCGGGGGCTACTCCCATCGGGAGCGCTGAGCGCGCACCCGACGATATTCATTGGCAGAGCACTGAAGATTGGAAAAGTGTTACTCCCATCGGGAGCGAGTTTTATGGTTGAAGAAACCCGAATATTTTCAGTCAAACTTTGACTGCGACATAAGATTCTTGAGTTGCGTTATCGCAACGAAACTCGAATGTCGTGACTTGTCACGAAGGTAAGACCCCAGGATCCGTCCTGTGTGGCCCGGTATACGCACATGGATGCGCTCTGCTGGAATGTATCCGTGTCTACGACGCGAAGAAAATCCAGGTGGACGCACTGGGTACCCTGAGAACCACTGGGACTCATTTTTTGTAAGTCCTAAATGAGGCAAAAGAGTGAGTTTGACCGGTATCCCGAATTCAAGTCCAAGGGGATTGAATTATAAGTAGGTGACAAGTATCTGTTCCGGCAGTTAACCGACCTCTTGATCCGTCAGAGTTGTCAGGCTTGTTCATCGAGACCCCTTGCGAAGCGAATTATCATTATCATAAGTCAAAAGACCAAGTCGAAGATTTGAAGAAGATGAAGAATTATCCAAGTCAAAGATTTGAAGATTAGAGATTCAACCTGAATCTGCAATTCTGGTAGAATCTCAGGGGCTACTGACAAGGGTATAATTACTAGAGCCCGTTAGTTGAGTACCCCTGAGGCCCGTTAAGCTAGGCCCAATTGTAATGATAGTCGAATACGAGTTGTTACCGTATGTCGATATTTGTAATCTGTATCGAACCCTACCCGATCCTCGAGACCTGGCCACCTATATATAGGGGCCAGGAGGGGACGGTGTGGGGCAGATTGAAAGCAAGCCAGGTTAAACGCCCAAGTTTACTTTCGATACACACTTATTTCGACTAACTTTACCTTCGAGTTCATCCGACGCCCTATCTCCCCGATCCTAAGTCCTTCATCTAGGACATTTGTCGAGTTAACCCTCGTCAGGTACAGTGTGCCTGTTGGTCACCGTGTGCATCTGCATGGTGTTCAACCGGACAAGAATCGCTTGGCTCCTCTTTACTCTTCAAAGGGATAGATTGGCACTAATAATGGCTTGCTTCCTCTGTACAACATTCTTCTTCGCATGTTCAGGGAGAACATCTCTCCCTCCGGAGGTAATCGGGATGCTATTCGTGCTGCCCTCGTTGAGCTCATCTATCTATCTCATCGCTGCTTTGTGAGTACTGATCCAAATGAAGATTTCAAGCTGGATGTGATGAACTATATCTTCAATGAAATGCATGATGCCATGGTCTCCAAGCGTACTCCTCCCTACGCTCCATACATCATGCTCCTTATTCTCTAGAAGGCCAAAGATATGGATTTCTCCAAGGGGAACTTAGAACACAAGCTCAAGAGAATGAATGTGATCAAGCCAGCAGAAGAGAAAGAAGCAGCCAAAGGAAAAGGAAAGAAGCCAGTTCCTTCAGGTGGTGATGTTGAGATGGGTGATTCTAGCTCTCATTTGCGCAAGTCCTCCTCTGCTCGTCCTTCTCGCAACAAGAAGCTTTCTCTGTGGCAACGCACTCTCTTGTGCATCAACGTTGCTATCCACAAGGAGAACTACTCTACCTATGAAGAAAGAAGGGATATCATTCACAATCAGCAAGTTCTTTCTCGCGAGGTTCAGCTTCTTCAGGATCCCTCCCTTCAGCTCTCTCCTGTTCCTGCACCTAAGTACATTCCGTACGATCGGTGGCAAGATGACAACGGCGTCGATTGGGCTGAAGTGGAGGCTCTCTCCAAGGTTGGAAGTGATGAGGAGTTCTTCGGGTGTGATGAGGACGATGAAGACGCTGCTGATGATGATGAGGACGAGTACGATGATGAGTGATCTTCGTTTGGGGATTAGCATCGCTCTTCTCCCTTTTTGGTGTCTCGATGCCAAAGGGGGAGAAGTAGTTCTATTAGGATTTGCCTTGGGTTGGTTATTTGCCTTATTTGCTCCATGAACTGTTTATGGTTTATTTGTGTGGAACTTTGGTTCTATTATTGTAATAGACTAGTCGTACTTAACTTTGTGCTCCTCGTTTAATATCGTCCTTCTAGTGTGTGCAATTTGCTCTTATTATCTTGCTTATACCTTGCACCTGTCTAGGGGGAGCACTTGTTCTTGCTCTCTATTGCAAATCCGTGTATTGTCATCAAACACCAAAAAGGGGGAGATTGAAAGGACATGTTCCTTGCTTTCAGTTTTTGGATGTTTGATCACAATACACGGAATTTAACCTATGCTGAGCTTTGCAGGAATTCTACAGGTATTGCACAAGACTGATGGTGGAGAAGTGTGGGAATGGGGACTACTGTAGGAAGGCTTGAAATCAACCAAAGGAGAGCAATTTCCAGGGCCGGAAATTCTATTTCAGGGCCGGAAATTCCGCCCCAGGGCCGGAATTTCCGCCCCTAGACAAAATTTCGGGGGGCCGGAAATTTCACAATTTCCGGCCCTTCGAAATTCGGCTAAGTCCTTTACGAAGCGTTGTGGTGCAACGTGCAGTAAGGGGGTCGGAAATTCTGGTTTAGCAGAATTTCCGGGGGCCGGAAATTTCATAATTTCCGGCCCCCGAAAATTCGGCTAAGTCCTCTCCTAAAGGCCGTGGTGCACCTTGCAGATAAGGGGCCAGAAATTCTGGAAACCCAGAATTTCCGGGGGCCGGAAATTCCAGAATTTCCGGCCCCTGCGATTTTTCGCTAAGTCCTTTATCTCTAGTTGTGGTGCGACTTTCAGGAAAGGGCCGGAATTTCTGGCCAGAAATTCCATTTTGGAATTTCCGGGGGGCCGGAATTTCCGCCCCCAGGCCGGAATTTCCGCCCTTAGTGGACCCCGGAAATTCCGCCCCCAGGCCGGAATTTCCGGGGCAAGTTTTCTCCAACGGCCACATTTTGAGCCAGCCTATAAATAGTCGTCCCCTACCTCAGATCTGGTTACCTCGTCCACACTCTCTTTCCTCCATTGTTGCAGAGCTTCATCTTCGTAGATCTCCTTCCCTAGCCAACCAAATTCTCCAAGACTTGGTAGATTGGGAGAGGACCCATAGATCTACAATCCCACCGAAGTAATTAGTGTTTGCTTCACTCCTCCTCCGTGGACCTTGCCTTAGGCAAGAGAGGTCACCTCAAAGCTTCCTCCGTGTAAAAGCTTTGTGGTTGTTCTTGTTGGAAGCCTCCAATTAAGTTGTGGAGTTGTGCCCCAACCTCCGTGTAAGGGTTTCGGTCGGTACCCTCATTACCACCGCTTAGTGGAAACGAGTTAGCCTCCGTGGCTTGCTCACCGGAGAACAAGGTGAGTCTCCGTGGCGTTGGTGGACTCCGTGTCGCCACACCTCTCCAACGTAGACGTACTTCCCCTCAAAAGGAAGGAACTACAGGAATACATCCTTGTGTCTCCGGCTTCCGCTTTACGGTCCTTTCTTACCCTTACTTGCATCGTGTTTACTCGTTTCACTCTCGTTCACTTGCTTGCTTGTCACATAGGAAATTCACCTAGTTGCACATCTAGAGAATTTCATTTTGTGTCAAGCCTTAATTTGAAAAAGGTAAAATTTTGTGTAGCGCCTATTCACCCCCCCCCCTCTAGTCGCCCGTGTGATCCTTTTCAAGTACCATGAGAACAAATCATTGTTCTGAGGTATGCTTTTATATATATCGGGTTCTCTGTGAACCAATTTTGAAGAATATCGGGTTGTCTACACAACCTTGCATTGCGAAAAGATCTCCATGTCGTGATAAAAGTTTCTTTCGTACGACCCGAGGGTTGAAGCCCCCGAGCGGAGAAGTAAAGATACTTGTACAATTTTGTCGAGTTCAACCCAAGGAACCCGACCTATGGCCTCTTGTTCTGGGTTCAGAAGGTTAACTCGAGTTTACTGATACCACCAGATTGTAGTCTATGCGTAAAAATGTCGTAGCTGCTCTGCATTCCACGGGTTGCTCTCATCTTTCCCTGTCTTCTTGTCTTGTAGTCGATAAGCTCCTCCTGGTATCACTTCTGTGACGATGTAAGGTCCCACCCAAGGGGACTCCAATTTGCCATGGCTGTCTTGCCTAAGTTGCAAAACTAAATCCCCCACCATAAAGGATCATGGACAAACTCGACTACTATGGTAGTTTCGTAGGCTCTGTTGATACTGCATGACTCTTTCTAATGCTTTATCTCTTGCTTCGTCCAGTGCATCGACATCATCTTGCAATGCTTCTGTTGATGTTGTTTCATCATATGCTGTTACTCTTGGAGCATCGTGCATAACTTCGACTTGAAGCACGGCTTCTGCACCATGGACCAGGAAGAAAGGAGTTTCTTGAGTTGCTGCGTTAGGCGTAGTTCTTAGACTCCAAAGAACGGAGGACAATTCCTCTACCCAAGAGCTCTTGGCTTTCTCGAGAGGTGCTAAGAGCCTCTTTCTTATCCCACTACATATCAGACCATTGGCTTTTTCGACTTGCCCATTTGTCTTCGGGTGCGCCACAGAGGCAAATTTGAGTTTGATTCCTAGTCCTTCGCAATAACTCTTGAATTCCTTTGAAGTAAAATTTGTCCCGTTGTCTGTAATGATGCTATATGGTACACCGAAACGGAACACTATTGACTTGATGAAGTTGATTGCTGCTGTCGAATCTTGAGTTGTTACCGGAGCTGCTTCCACCCACTTGGTAAATTTATCGACTGCTACTAGCATGTAAACATGTCCTCCTGGCCAGGATTTGTGCAACTTTCCCACCATATCGAGGCCCCATTGTGCAAAGGGCCAAGATAATGGTATTGTCTGTAACTCTGCTGCTGGTGCATGTGGTCGAGATGCGAACCTTTGACATGCTTCGCACTTCTGGACTATATCTTTTGCATCTTTGATGGCTGTGAGCCAGTAAAATCCTGCTCGGAACGCCTTTGCCGCTATTGCTCTGCTGCTAGCATGATGGCCGCACACTCCGCCCTGTATGTCTTTTAATATTGCTTGTCCTTCCTGAGGCGTTACACAACGCTGCAAAACGCCTGTTGACGAGGGTTAACTCAACAAATGTCCTAGATGAAGGACTTAGGATCGGGGAGATAGGGCGTCGGATGAACTCGAAGGTAAAGTTAGTCGAAATAAGTGTGTATCGAAAGTAAACTTGGGCGTGTAACCTGGCTTGCTTTCAATCTGCCCTACACCGTCCCCTCCTGGCCCCTATATATAGGTGGCCAGGTCTCGAGGATCGGGTAGGGTTCGATACAGATTACAAATATCGACATACGGTAACAACTCGTATTCGACTATCATTACAATTGGGCCTAGCTTAACGGGCCTCAGGGGTACTCAACTAACGGGCTCTAGTAATTATACCCTTGTCAGTAGCCCCTGAGATTCTACCAGAATTGGAGATTCAGGTTGAATCTCTAATCTTCAAATCTTCGACTTGGATAATTCTTCATCTTCTTCAAATCTTCGACTTGGTCTTTTGACTTATGATAATGATAATTCGCTTCGCAAGGGGTCTCGATGAACAAGCCTGACAACTCTGACGGATCAAGAGGTCGGTTAACTGCCAGAACAGATACTTGTCACCTACTTCAAATTCAATCCCCTTAGACTTGAATTCGGGATACCGGTCAAACTCACTCTTTTGCCTCATTTAGGACTTACAAAAAATGAGTCCCAGTGGTTCTCAGGGTACCCAGTGCGTCCACCAGGATTTTCTTCGCGTCGTAGACACGGATACATTCCAGCAGAGCGCATCCATGTGCGTATACCGGGCCACACAGGACGGATCCTGGGGTCTTACCTTCGTGACAAGTCACGGCATTCGAGTTTCGTTGCGATAACGCAACTCGAGAATCTTATGTCGCTGTCAAAGTTTGACTGAAAATATTTGGGTTTCTTCAACCATAAAACTCGCTCCCGATGGGAGTAACACTTTTCCAATCTTCAGTGCTCTGCCAATGAATATCGTCGGGTGCGCGCTCAGCGCTCCCGATGGGAGTAGCCCCCGAGGCTATAGTCGAAAAAAGATTTTGTCGAGTATAGGCTCAAGAAATAACATGGCTCGTCACACTTCAACTCGAAACTCGTTACCTGCGAGGTTCTTCAACTTGAGATACTTTCAAGAACACCTTGTTGTCGAATTCAAGCTCACTACTTTAAGTCAGCCCCCAAGGCTGAAATCAAAAAATCTTTCTCATATTTCCAGCATTTGTCGGCGCCATCCTTTTACCTTTATACATTTATTTTATCGCGTCAATAATGACGTAGCTCTTCATTAGTGTAGACCGTTTTATGGGTATCACTGTAACTTCCGCGATTTTTGTGACCGTTTAACGGGCTGCACGATTTTTGACCGTTAGTGGGCTGCCGTTTCCGATCTTTGCGCCACGTTTTAGCCCACGATCCTTCTCCCAGAAGATATATAAATGGCATAGTGGGGAATCGTACTGTTCACCAGCTCGTTACCTCCGCCGCCTCCATTGTTGATCTCCTCTGCCTCTTGCTCTCTTGCGAAGCCCCCGAGCGCGATTCACATTGGATGCGCGTGAAACATCTTGCTACGAAAAACACCATGGCCAAGACCTCTGCCACCAGCTGGGTGCGCTCCACCATCTCCAAGAAGGAGATGGAGAAGGCCACGACGGACGGCTTCATCACCGCCCAGGACTCCATCAAATTCCCTAGCACTGAACGGATCCCTAAGCCCCCGAGTGGTTATCGGGTAATGTTCCTTGCTTTCCTTCTCCGTGGCTTCTCTCTCCCTGCCCATGAGTTTCTCCGTGGGCTTCTATTTGTTTATGGTGTGCAGCTTCACCAACTCACACCAAATTCCCTTTTGCATATTGCTTGCTTCGTGACTCTTTGCGAGTCATTTTTGGGCATTGAGCCTCACTTTGCTCTCTGGAGATCGATCTTTCGACTCCGCCCCAATGTTTCTCTGGCAAG
This sequence comes from Dactylis glomerata, assembly GCA_007115705.1. Classification (NCBI taxonomy): domain Eukaryota; kingdom Viridiplantae; phylum Streptophyta; class Magnoliopsida; order Poales; family Poaceae; genus Dactylis; species Dactylis glomerata. The sequence goes on from QXEO01000551.1 coordinate 4,411,602, forward strand.
GAAACCCGAACTGGGCGGAGCCGTCGTTTCTGTGCGCCCTGAGGCGCAATATCTTGAATTTTCTATGGCCGCATCAGTCCAAGGGTGGAGGACAAAGTGGTTCTATATCCAGGATCGCAAATCCTCTCCTGAAGATGAATTCGGCCTTCCTCCCTTTGACGCTTCTCAGGAAGTGAAAAAATTGAAGTCATGGGACTCTCTTCCCTCAGATTCAGAAGTTGCACAAATTCTTCCTCTTCTATCCCGCATTCAAACTCTGAAAACAGGCCTAGGAGGTGCTTTATCGGGTATCCAACTCATGGCATTTTTCATACAACGTCGAGTTCAACCCCTACAGCACCACCTCACCAAGCTTTGGACTTATTCTGGCTTAGAAGACCCTACTCGCATATCGGAGGATCTGATGTCGAAAGAAGATGTCGACAAGCGAGTCAGGAATCTCACCAAGCTCACCAAGGAGCACTCAGTTGCTGACCTGAAGGCAGATTTCTTCGACTCTGTGCACCCGATTCCTGAGGTATATATCGCTGCATCCACTTTTGTCAAGCTTCTCTTAATTTCGACTTGCATTACTCTTTGCCTCTGCACTCTGCTGATTTATTAATATGCAGGGTCACCAATTCATTGTTTCTCGTCCCCCTCTTCCAGAGGAAGGGCCCCTTCCTGCTGATCTAGCATCTCCTGCATCTGAAGCCCCCGAGGCTGACGAAAGTCAGGACAGAGATGATGTCGAAGAATCAGAAGATGAGACTAGCTCGTCGACATCTCCTCCTCCTACTCTTACTGAAGATGTTGGTGTTGATAAGAAAAGGAAGCGTGTCGACGATATTGCTTCCTCGAGTTCTGCGGCGGCTGGTAAAGCTCCCGCTATTGTCGAAGATCTCGAATACTTCGACATGCTAGCATCGTAAGTATTGTAGTCGAACTTTTCAATTGCTTTGTACTTGCCTCTTGCTTATAACTTATGCTTTTCATGCAGTGATGATGAAGAACCACCAACATGCGCGATAGCTGTTTCACCACCTTCTCCAGTGGCGACTGATGAGCCTGTCGAACCATATGTTGCTCCGAGGACTACCAGGGCTTCTGTAAAGAAAGTTTCTCAAACTCAAGCCCGAACCCTCAAACGCGCGAAGAAGACCAAAGAAGCCGAGGTTTCTCTGGAGGCCCATGCTTCTACAGTTTCTTCTGATGATGTGAGCGATTCTTTCTTTCCTTCTTTCCTTTCATGCACTTCTTCTCTTATACTCTTCTTTTATCAGGCTTTGGTCAAGAGATTTATCGCCCTGGGCACGGAGTGTGCGGGGTACCTAAAGGTTGCAAAATCTTCTGAAGGTACAGTTTTGATATTCAATCATTACTTTTCTCCTGCACTTTGTCTCTTGCTATTTATCTGACTTCCTTTCGTCTGCTTTTGCAGCTGCTTTAGCGACGGCTAATGCTCGCATTGCGTCGTTGGAAGCGGAGCTCAAAGCCTCGCAAAAAGCTTATGATGCTGCGACCTCTGCTAAGGCAATTGCTGAGAAGTCGCAGAAATCTGCGCTTACCAAGGCGAAGAAGGCTAAGAGGGCGCTAGCAGATGCCAACAAAGAGCATGCTCAACGCGAGCAGGCCGTGGTGGAGCGTCTTCACACCATGTCTACTGCTGTCGAAAGTAAGTTCGTCGACTTATCTTCTGTTTTCATCCCCTTTTGCACTGGTGCACTTGTTGACACTTGTCTCTTCTGTTCTTTTCTATTGCCTTAGAATTCACAGGGGTATCTCCGTCGTCCCTGCAAACGGACGATGATCCTCTTATGGATGCGGTTAACCTACTCGAAGAAAACTGGATATCTATCCAGGAAACTTTTGAGTTGGTTGGCCGCGTCCTGTCACGGCTATTCGTCGGGTTGTGGCCGAAGAAAAAGATGGCAATCCCGAAGGGCAACCTGACTGAACTCGCCAAGATTTTTGACAGTGATGAAGACCCTACTCTTCATCTGAAGGGGCTGTCCATTAAGCGCGGCGCCGAAGGTGCCATTGCCCTTTCTCTTGCGCATGGCACAGACTTTGATTGGGAGAAAGTTAACTCCCCCCATGGTTATACCCGCGACGAGATGAAGGTGTTTTTCGAGAAGGCGAAGAAGTTGGCGCCTACATTGCTGAACACAATTTCTCCTTCGGCAGCCTCTGTTGTGCCTGCTGCACCATCTCCAGCGCCGAAAGCTCCAGTGCCACCATCGACTTCTAGCGAGGAACTGGCTGCACCCCCTTCTTCCATGGAGCACAATGCTGAGGTGGCGTAGATTCAGCTTCTTTGTAGTATTTAGTTTTCTCCTTTTGAATGTAAAAGACTCCAAGTAGGTACAACCCGAGAACCTTAGTCATAGGGTTGTACTTTTATGTAAATATATCCACTTCGTAAGAAGTTTTATGCTGCCTTTCTGAAATTGTTTCTCCTTTCTTTCTTTTTGTAGTCGATGCGTGACAGTGATCCTTCTTCTCATCCTCCTGCTCCTTCCTCTGCTCGCGGATTCGATCCTCAGATTTCGTCGACTCCTAGTCGATGTAGTCACTGCGAAGAATATTCTTCCAGGATTTCCGACCTTGAGACTCGCCTATCCTTGGCTAAACGCCAAGCTCAGATGGCTATTAAAAAGGCTAGCCAGGCCAGTGGCTATATGAAGAAAATCTCTTCACTTGAAGAAAAGGTCTCCAGCTTGACGGCGAAGGTTGTTCACAATGAAGAGTGCGAATCTTTCATTCTTGGAATTGTCGAGTCTGCTTGCGAGCTGTTGCGATGTGAGTTTTCTTTCGACTTCTTCTTTTGGATGTTTGTGCACTTCTTTCGTGATATATTTGTCATTGTAGGTACTTGCTTGGATTTTGCCGCTGAAGAACGTCGAGTTGCTGAGCGAAATACTGCTTTGGAGAAGATGTCGACTGGCTATGAGACTCTGTGGTCTGATCCTTGACGCCGTAACGCTATTGTATTGCTTCAAGATCGTGCCCAGCACATTGGCGAGTCAGTTGATGGTTGCCGACGAGCTCTCACAACTATGCACTCCATCATGCTTCCTCGTAATCCTTTGCCTGCAACTTTCCCCCTTCTTCTTGATGCTTTCAGATCAAGTCATCGTATTCATAGGTTGATAGAGCTGAACTTAGTGGCAGGTGCCAATTTTGCTCTCGAGTGGATACGTAAGTGGCACCCGAGGTTGAATTACAGCACTATGTCCCTGAGTTTGGCTCCAGGTGGAGCTAGCCTTCGGGTTCATATGGAGAACACACTTCAACCTGCTCGAAGGCTTGTAGCTAGGCTTCTAGAGGCGGATGCTGCGTTTTTCCGCGAGTATCATTATTTAGATCCTTTAGGCGTAGATGATTCTGACAACCCGATGTTGTAAAGTGTGTGTGGAACGCGAGAGACTATTTATTTCGCGACTATATATCTGAAATTTATTCTCAAGGCGTATTTGTATGGTTCGTGCGTTTGCCGCATCTTCTTTTTTGAAAGACTCGTAAACTCGAATATGAGGAACGCTTTGTCTTTATTTATTCTTTTAATGTAAGATACATGGGGTGACTCAAGAGATCCGGCCTGTGACCTATGTTCTGGGTCTAGAGGGCATTGCCCCTGGAATAACTCGTGGCTTTTACAGCCTTTATTGTTCTACTCTATTGTCTTTATTATGCTTATGTCGTCGTGGCTTCCCTTTCTCTTCTGCGCCTGTGTCTTCTCCTGATGTTCCTGTTCGTGGCTTCTTCGTTTCGGGCTTCGCGGTGCATCCTTCGAGTAGCTTGACGCCTTCTGTAGTCGCGCTCTTTGCCTTTTCTGCATGGTTGACTATTACACCAAAATTTTGCGTCATCTTGTGGAATTCCCTGTCGCAGAGATCTGAAACTTCAAAGCTTCCTTTTACTGTGATTATTCCTTTTGGTCCTGGCATCTTAAGTACCAAATATGTGTAGTGAGGTACTGCCATGAATCGCGAAAACGCGGGTCGTCCGAGGATCGCGTGATATTGTGATGGCCAGTCCATGACTTCGAAGTCTAGTTTCTCCCTTCTGTATTTTTGTCGGTTGCCGAAGCAAACATTGAGTGCTATTCGACCCAGCGGGTAATTGGCACTTCCTGGTACGATTCCATGGAAGGAACAGTCTATTGGCTTCAGAAACTCTAGTGATATATGCATTGCTCTGAGTGTTTTCGCGTATATCAAGTTAATTCCACTCCCCGCATCCATGAATATTCTGTCGACATCATACGCGCCGATTTGAGCTTTGAGTACCGGAGGCGCGTTTCCTGGCCGAGGTACTGTTATGGGGTGGTCCTCTCTGTTGAACTCGATTGGTTGTTCTGACCAATGCAGATATTCTGTTGTAGCTGGAGGCGACATGACTGCTAGATTGACTTGTCGAGTTATACTCTTTTCTTCTTTGTTCGACTTGGGCACAGGTTGTATCATTGCTGTAATGTGTCCTTTTGATGGGACGTACCCTTCGTCGTCGTCGTCGTGTCCCTTGTTTTGCTGGTCTTGCCCTTGAGGAGCTCCACTATTTCCTTGCTGGTTTATCGGGGGATTGTTACTTCCTTCAAATCCTTGTCGCCTTGCTTCGGTTTGTTTGTTAACTGCTGCTTCTTTGAGTTTCAAGAATGTTGTGCAGTCTTTCATTGCGTGCCTTGATACTCGCTTCCCGTCGACGAACGCTGAGTGTATATGACAAGGCCCATTGAGCATATCCTCTGGTGATGGGTTGTACTCTCTGGATTCTCTTGGTGGGAACTTCTTGTAATCTTCTCTTCCGTAGCTGCGATATCCCGAGCTTCTGCGATCGTTTCCTTGATAACTGTTATCTTTATACCCTGCGGCGACTTGGCTATGAGAGCCGTAGGTATCGTAGTTTCGGGATCGTCTCCTTTGACTTCCATATCTGTTTCTCCTGTCGTCCTCTGGAGATCGCGTACATTTGTTGTTGCACGCATCTTCTCCATCTGCAAATCTGTTTGCTGTGTCCATGAGATCTGACACTGTTTTTGGTTTGATTCTACCCATCTCTTCGACTAGGTCTCTTCACCTTAATCCAATGATGAACGTGTCTATTGCTCTTTCGTCCGAAACTTCGACTGCTGAATTTTTGATGAGGCTCCACCTTTGAATGTATGCCCGTAGTGTTTCGTCGCGTTGCTGTACGCACGCCTTGACTTCTTCTATTGATGCTGGCCGTTTGTATGTCGACCTGAAGTTGCTTGTAAATTGCTTTGTAAGGTCTTCCCAGCTTTCAATGGATTCCTTTTCTAGTTTGCTCAACCATGACATTGCTGCGCCAGTGAGGTGTAGTTGCAAACTTCGCATTGCTGTTTCTTTGGTTCCTCCCAGTATTTGAACTGCTTGTAAGTAATCTGCGAGCCATGACTGTGGTTCCTGTGATCCGTCGTATTTTTGCTGGTCATGAGGTAGCTTGAATCCCTTAGGTACTGGAGTGGTGCGAACCCTACGGGTAAAGCACGATGCCCCCATCTCTTTTTCGCTGTCTTCGTAGTCGCGCCTTTCGTTTGGAGATCGTGATCTTCTAGTTCCACCATGCTGTTTTGGTGACGGCGATCGAGATCGGTGCTTACTGCTTCTATGTCGAGGACTGTTGTGGCGACGAGGAGATCTTGCCTTGTGTACTTCTTTGTGATGATGTGCTTCTTCTCCCTTTGCTGATAGTTTGTGGCCTACCATGTTTAGTCCATTCAATGCTGCTCTATGCATGTGCTCCCTAGGATCTCCTGGACTTGGTCGAGTTGTAAGTAGATATGCTTGTGCTGCCACTAGTGCTGCTTCAGGAGTTTTTGGTAGGATGTTTCCCTGTTCGTCGACCGATAGGAAGGACGAGTCGAGGTTTCTGGAGATGCTTTGCCTGTCGGAGTACTCGAGGTTGTCATACCTTGAACCATGTCGACGATTTTTCCTTGCGTTGTTGTATGATGCGTCGCTTCGTGCTCTACGAGCAGCTTCGCTGGCTGCAATGGCTGAATCTTTTCTTCTTTGTATCTCCACCTTTTCCTTTGCTAATTGCTTTGCTTGCTGCCTGAGGGCGTAATGATACCCAAAAAGCATGTCTTTGCTGGAGCTGGATGGTATTGGTGTGCCGTGTTCTAAGGCTTCTCTTATTATTTTCCACTCGTCGACTGATAATCGAATTTTCTCCCTGGCTGTGAGGGATTCCACTGTTTGTCCTTCTGCTAGGTGATTTGCTCCTCTGTCGATATTTGCTGGGTTTATCACTCGGTTGTTATTTTCATCAAATTCTTCTGAGTTGTCGCCCACAATGGCGAGTACCTGGCACTGCTTGCCGATGTTGCTATTAAAGCTTGAAAAGATCGAGTTGCTATCTTCAGAAAGCTCTAACCCTGTCTTCCATGTGTCTGTTGAATTGTCCGAGATATTGTCGAGACAGATCGTGAGATCGTCGAATTGGATTTCCACGTCGAAATTTTCCTTTTCTTCGTCGTCTTCTGCAATCTTTTCTTTTTGCACTTCTTCTAAGCTGACCGGCAAGTTTACTTCGCTGGAAGAGCCTTCAGAATACTCCATCATTACTGTTGTTTCGGGTTCTTGTGCCGACGGATCTTGAACTTGTTTCGTCGGATCCAAAAGGCGAGAGGAACCCGACGGCCCGATGAAGATGCTCAAACTTCCAATTGTTAGTTCCACCTCTTGACTTCCGTCGACTTCTGGACTGCTGTTGGCTAAAAGCGAAAAAGCCGTCGAATTCATGATTCCAACGCCCAGAGTCCCCACGGTCGGCGCCAATTGACGAGGGTTAACTCGACAAATGTCCTAGATGAAGGACTTAGGATCGGGGAGATAGAGCGTCGGATGAACTCGAAGGTAAAGTTAGTCGAAATAAGTGTGTATCAAAAGTAAACTTGGGCGTGTAACCTGGCTTGCTTTCAATCTGCCCTACACCGTCCCCTCCTGGCCCCTATATATAGGTGGCCAGGTCTCGAGGATCGGGTAGGGTTCGATACAGATTACAAATATCGACATACGGTAACAACTCGTATTCGACTATCATTACAATTGGGCCTAGCTTAACGGGCCTCAGGGGTACTCAACTAACGGGCTCTAGTAATTATACCCTTGTCACCTGTAATACTTTTCTTGTATAATTTCCCCTGTAACACGACAAATGCTTTTGATCGTCTAGTTATCCTCTTGGCTTCCACTTCATCTTCTGGTAACTGTTTATTTATCATATACGCGAGATATGGCTGTATCCAGGTTTCTTCTATCATCATGACTTCCTCTGGTTCCGGCGTAGCCCCCGAGCCTACTGCTGCAGTAGTTGAATTTTTGATATTTTTATTGACCTTTCCACTATTTCCTCCCGGACTACTCCAGATGGCACGGGTAGGCATTGCGACCCAATATTTGCTAGATTGTCGGCTTCTTCATTGCTATTTCTGCTGATGTGCGAGACTTCGTATCCATCAAATGTTCCTTCGAGATAATGATATAAATTCTTGTAGGCCATCATGTTGTCATTGATTGTGTCGCATCTGTTCATAACTTGTTGGACAACAAGGTTCGAATCTTCGAATATTTTTAGGCGAGTTGCTCCACATGCTTTAGCCATCTTCATTCCATGCAACAAAGCCTCATACTCTGCTTCATTATTAGAAGCTTGCGGAAAACTAATCCTTAAAATATACTTCAATTTGTCGCCGTGTGGCGATATCAAGACCACTCCTGCTCCTGCGCCTTGGACTCTCTTAGAACCGTCGAAGTACATTGTCCAGATACTGGATAAGTCCGGCGGTCCCGTACTTTGTAGCTCCAGCCACTCCGCTGTAAAATCTAGCAAGACTTGTGATTTGATCGCCTTCCTTTTCTCGTACGTGATGTCCATGGGAGATAACTCGATTCCCCACGAAGAGACACGTCCCGTTGCCGAAGGGTTGTTCAGTATATTCGATAGTGGTGCTTCATTGACCACTATAATTGGGTGCACCGCAAAGTATTGTCGCAATTTTCGTGTTGTTGTAAAAACACTATATGCAAGTTTTTGATAATGCGGGTACCTCTGTTTTGTCGGAGATAGTACTTCGCTGATGAAGTATACCAGTCTCTGGACGCCATGAGCTTTGACTTCTTCACTTCTTTCGACTACTAGTACTGTACTTACCACCTGATGGGTTGCAGCGATGTATAGTAGTAGTGGCTCCTTATCTTTTGGTGCGACCAGCACTGGTGGCGTCGAAAGCACTTTTTTCAATTGCACGAAAGCTGCGTTTGCTTCTGCTGTCCATTCAAACTTATCATCTGACTTTTTCATAAGTGCATAGAATGGTAGCGCCTTTTCCTCTAATCGAGCGACAAAGCGACTTAGTGCCGTGATGCGTCCTGCGAGTTTCTGGATGTCGCGTAGTTTCGTGGGTTTTCCCATTGTTAAAATTGCGTGTATCTTCTCTGAGTTGGCCTCTATTCCTCGTGTCGACACCAAGAACCCTAGTAGTTGTCCTGCTGACACGCCGAAGTAACACTTTGTCGGGTTAAGCTTGAGTTTGTACCTGCTCAGGTTGTCGAAAGTTTCTGCCAAGTCGCTGATAAGGAATTCCTCCTTTCTTGTAGTAATGACTACATCATCGATGTAGACTTGGATGTTGCGTCCTATTTGGCCTCCGAGGCAATTTTGCATCATTCGTTGATAAGTTGCTCCTGCATTTTTTAGGCCGAACGGCATTACTTGATAGCAAAACACCCCATATGGCGTGATGAAAGCTGTCTTTTCTTCGTCTTCTTTTTTCAACTTGATCTGGTTGTAACCAGAGTATGCGTCCAGAAAGGAAAGCCTTGCACATACTGCTATCGAATCAATTATCTGATCGATGCGGGGTAAAGGGAAGGGATCGTTTGGACAATGCTTATTGAGAGATGTAGTCAACACATAGTCTTTGTACGTCTGTGTTCTTGTTGGGTACGATGACTGGATTGGATACCCAACTCGAAGTTTTTATTTCTCTGATAAATCCGGCGTTTTCTAACCTGTGTAGTTCTGATGCTATTACCTTCCTCTTGGGTTCATCGAATATTCGCAGTGGTTGCTTGACTGGCTTTGCTTTAGGATCCATATTTAGTGCATGCTCGAAGAGTTCCCTAGGAACCCCTGGCATGTCCGAAGGATACCAGGCGAAGATTTCCCAGCGCTCACGGAGGAACTCGACGAGCACGCTTTCCTATGCGGGATCCAAGTTTACCGTGATTGATGTCGTCTTGTTTGGGTCCGTGGGGTGGACCTGAATTTTCTTCGAGTCCTGCGCTGTGTCGAAAGCCTGATCTGGCAGGGATCGTCCAATGTCAGGTAGCACATTATGGTCTGTTTCTCCTTTCAACCTCTCATATTTTGCTGTCATGCCGAACGTTTGCGCCATTTTGTTGAATTCTCTGTCATAGGTGTTTGCTACTTCGAAGCTCCCTTGCACTGTGATTGTTCCTTTGAGTCCTGGAATTTTTAGCGTAAGGTATGCGTAGTGAGGTACTGCCATAAATTTTGCAAATGCTGGGCGTCCCAGGATTGCATGATACCGTGATGGCCAGTCCATAACTTCAAATTCTAGCTTCTCTCTGCGATAATTGCTACTGCTACCAAAACAGACGTCGAGATCTATTCTTCCCAAAGGGTAGTTCGCGGCTCCTGGTACTATTCCATGAAAGGAGCAATCTGTTGGTTTAAGGCTCGTTGGTGAGATACACATTGCCTTCAAGGTTCTGGCATATATTAGGTTTATGCCACTTCCTGCATCCATGAATACTCTACATATGTCGTACCCTCCTATTTGTGCTTTTAAAACCATTGGAGAGTGGCCCGGCCTTGGAACTTTTCTTGGGTGATCGGCTCTGCTGAATTTAACTGGCTGATCTGACCACCGTAGGTACTCTGTGGTGGCTGGTGGTGACGATATTGCTAGGTTCACTTGCCTGGATATGCTCTTTCGCTCTTTTTTCGACTTAGGCACCGGTTGAATCATTGCTGATATGTATATTTTTGGCCCTAAGTGCCTTGCCAGCTTTTGTGCTTGGTATCCTTGACTTATTTACCTCACTCCTTGCCACTTTCCTTGGTTTGAACCCATGGCGCCTTGTAGTCTCAGGAAAGTTCTACAATCCTTTATCTGATGATTTGAAACTCTTTTTCCGTCGAGATATGCATAATGGATTCGACAAGGCCCGTATAGCATGTCCTCGGCTGAAGGGCGGAATATCTTGGTTTTTCTGCTTCTTTTGTCTGGAATCTCCTGCCTTCCTCGTCTTCCTTTTCCCTTGCTTCATAACCCGCAGCTATCTAGTTTTGCCTTCCTTGATTATCACTGCTACGATGTCGTCTCCTCTGTTTACTTGTTCTATCGACTTCTGGTGACCGTCCTCTTTTGTTGTTGTATGCGTCCTCTCCATCAGCGAATTTGTTGGCTTCTTCCATTAGCTCAGCTACTGTTGTTGGCCTTGTTCTTCCTATCTCTTCCACTAGATCTGAGCGGCGAAGGCCGGCCGAAAAAGCGTCTATTGCTCGTTCGTCGGAAACGTCTTCTGCTGAGTTTTTGATTACACTCCATCATTGTATATAAGAACGTAGAGTTTCGCCTTTCCTTTGTACGCATGCTTTGACCTCCTCCAGTGACGCTGGACGCTTCTATGTCGAACGGAAATTTCTTGTAAATTGGCTTTCGAGTTCTCCCCAGCTTCCAATGGATTCATTGGGTAGTATTTAACCAGGATCGTGCTGCGTCGGTGAGGTGTAGTTGTAAACTTTGCATTACGATTGCCTTTGTTCCCCCTAATATCTGTACTGCCTGCAAATAATCCAATAACCATAGGGTAGGTTCTTGCGATCCATCATATTTTTGCTGGTCGTGAGGTAACTTGAATCCCCTGGGTACCCGCATTTTGCGAACCCTGCGGGTAAAGCATGACGCGCCCATCTCTTTCTCATCGTCTTCATAATTTTCTTCCCTCCAAGCATGTCGCGATTTATTTACTCGAGCCTGTGCTATTATGTTTCTTGCGTCCTCCTTCCTCTTTTGTCGCCTATCCTCTTCTGATGACTCACTATACTCATGTTGTATGGAGTTGTACTTGTATTTCCCCTTTTGATTTTTCTTGCAGCTTGTCGACTTCGTCTCTAGTCTTTTTCCCCTGATCTTATTTTCTACTATCCCGAGGCTTCGTATTGCAGCTTGGTTCATATCCTCTCGTGGATCTCCAGGTTCTGGTCTTGTAGTTAGTAAGTATGCATGTGCTGCTACTAGTGTTGCTTCTGGCGTTTCTTGTATGAAGTCATCTTCCTCCTCCTCTAGCTGTGGAGTAGGGTTCCTCGAGTATCTCTCATCTCTGCTGCGTGCTGCTGCCCCCCTGTTGTGTTTTGGGTCTTCGTGCCTTTCTCTGCTGCACTCGGAGTCTTCACTATAATCATCCCAGTAGTCCTCCCTTGATATATTGTTATTGTCTTGGAAGATCATGTCTCTTTCCTCCCTTAGCTTCTTTCTATGCTGGTACAATGTATATTGGTATCCCTAAGAACTTCTCTTCTCGATCCTTCGGGTACTTCTGTGCCATGATTAATGGCTGACTTAATCATCCTCCATTCTCCCGCTGAGACGTGAACTTTCTCTTTCTCTTTTTTGTGCTCTTTTGCTTTGTCGACTTGCCTGTCGACCTTTTTACTTCCTTCTTTGCTGTTTTCTTCTTCTGCTTCAGTGGTAATGACGCATAACTGATGCACCTTGGGGACGCCATTGCTTCCAATATCGAAGTCCCTTGGGTTGTCGTGCGCTCTTTCTTCTAAGTCGATTTTTTCCTGAATTTTGTCGTCTTTTTCGATTGGTGTATTTCCTGAGCTGACCAGCGAGTTTACCTCGTTGGAAGAGCCTTCTGAAGATTCCAACATTGCTTCTGCTTCGGGCTTATTTGCCAATAGATTTGGTTTTGTCGAGTCCGAGAGACGGGATGAACCCGATGTCTCGATGAGGATGCTTAGACTTCCGATTGTTAGCTCCACTTCTTCACTTCCGTCGAATTCTGCACTGCTGTTGGCTGAAAGCAACAAAGCCGTCGAATTCATAATTCCAACGCCCAGAGTCCCCACGGTCGGCGCCAATTGACGAGGGCTAACTCGACAAATGTCCTGGATGAAGGACTTAGGATCAGGGAGACAGGGCGTCGGATGAACTCGAAGGTGAGGTTAGTCGAAATAAGTGTATATCGAAAGTAAACTTGGGTGTTCAATCTGGCTTGCTTTCAATCTGGCCTACACCGTCCCCTCCTGGCCCCTATATATAGATGGCCAGGTCTCGAGGATCGGGTAGGGTCCGATACAGATTACAATATTGACATACGGTAAGAACTCGTATCTCGACTATCATTACAATTGGGCCTAGCTTAACGGGCCTCAGGGGTACTCAACTAACGGGCTCTATTAGCTATACCCTTGTCACTACTAAAATATTTTACTGAATCAACTTTGTGCGCACTTTGCCTATCTTTCTACATTGACTCAATGGGCCGTTGCAGGTGAAATGCATACAGAACGTGGAGAAGACTTGACCGAAATGGATTTGGACCGTTGGCCCGTTGCTAGGAGTGTGTTTTCTCACATGGTTTATGCAGATGACACACCATTCCACAGTTAGAACCCTAGTTGCTAAGATGATAGTGTGACTCTGAGTTTAAAAACCGACCAGTTCACCGGTTGAACCGAAACCCGGAATCAGAGACCTTGATAGTTTGTTAAGCGCACATGACCGCCCATGCTATCGAACTGGCGAAAACCGGACGAATCGGTCGGTATTAGGGAAAACCGGCGAACCACTGGTTTCTGGCGAACCGTCTGGTTCGATGCGGGTTCCAGAAATACCCTTTAGTCAACTTATTTTTCTATGAAAAAAGGGGCAGTTTAGGAATTTGTTGAAATCCACAGCTCCTCTAGTCTAGGTTTTCTCTCGATGGATTGTCTCTAATCACTCGATTCCCCCCTCCCCTCCGCGCCGCCACTGACAGAAACGAGAGCAGGGAGACGGCGCCATGGCCGCCGCTTGAGGCTGGGGGGGAAGCTCTGCTCGCCTCCACGCTTGCACGTCCTCGATTCCTCGGCGTCTTCGCCTAGTCGCCTCCTCGCCGTCCTCGGCTCGGCCGCCGGTCTCTGCTGCGAGCCCGCGACGGAACAAACTGCCAGCGCCGCCGATCGCTCCCGCCGTCCCGCGTCAAGTCTTCTTCATCGCCGGCCAGAGGTATATTTGCCTGGTTGCTGCTCCCGTGACCCCGTCCCGCCTCGAGTACAGACTACAGAGTAGTACTGATCCCACTTGCTTGTGTCTGATACTCTGATGTGCAGAATTATTCACATAAATTTTGTTTTTCTGTTTGACCAATCAACATCAGTGAATCAGAATGCGGTAGCAGGTCTGGAAACATTAGTAATTTAACTGATGCATATGAAAGGATATGAGTGCTTGATTCATTATTGGTGAAGCAAGGAGTGGTAGACAGAACTTTTTGCTTACCTTCAAAGTTTTCATGGATGGATTGTTGCTGCGTAGTGATGCTCCTTTTATGTAGCGTATAAATATATATCTGGAATTAGTAGTGTCCCAGTACTAGAGCTTTGCATTGCGACCTTTCCACTTTTAGTTTTGAATCAGATTGTTGTGTTCTCTGCTATGATTGCCATTTCAAAATTTTAATGATGTTAGAGAATCAGATTGCTATGTCTTGATGTTCTGTTTTTTGGCTATGTATGCAGTGGTAAATGGATTCCCATCCTTCCCCTGCCACGCCGCCTCGCCGCCTCGCCGCTGCCCTCCGCCGCTCGCCTGCCCCCCGCCGTGCTGCTCCCCTCCGCCACTCGTCTGCCCCCCGCCGTGCTGCTCCCCTCCGCCGCTCGCCCGTCCCCCGCTCTGCAAGCTGATCCCCTACGCGCGCCTCCGTCCTGGTGGTCTGCCGTGTGCACGCCGCCGTCCTGCTGCTCGCCCAGGTGCTGGATCCGTGGTCGATTGACGATGGACCTGGCGCCGTCGCTTCCTGACGACGCGCTGGCGGACATCCTCCACCGACTTGCGCCACGCGGCCTCGCTGTGTCCCGGTGCGTCTGCAAATCTTGGCGGCGCGTCGTTGACGGCCGCCGTCTGCTGCGTGCGGACCTCCTCCCGCTCTCGCTGGGCGGCATCTTCCTCAACCTCCATGACCTGAATTTTACGCAGTTCCTCAACCGCCCCACTGCTGGCGCCGCCGTCTCCGGCCGGCTCGACTACACCTGTCATGCTTGTGAGCCCGGACGCTTTCCGCCCTGTGCCTACGTGATTGATCACTGCAATGGTCTACTCTTGTTAGATCACTGCGTTGTTAACCCTGCCACACGGCAGTGGGCGTTGTTGCCCCTCCCCCCGAAAGAAATGCCCCAACCCCCACCTCCGGGCATGTATGTTCGATCAAAGACGTACCTAGTGTTTGATCCCACCTTGTCGCCCAACTATTTTGAGCTATTCATATTGCCCGGTGTTCCTTCCATTTTGAACAACGAATGCGAGGAAATTGAGTGGCCGCCGTCCACATTGATCCTTCTTGTCTTTTCATCAAAGACTGGTTCATGGGAGGACAGGACATTTCATCGGGAAGGGGAGGCTGCAGGGAGGTTGCCTGGCATGGTTGGGTCAGGTCGGATTTGCAATAATCGTCAGTCTGCCTATTGGCAAGGAGCACTCTATATACTTTGCAACGACTGTTATTTTCTGAGGTACTAGTATATACCTACTCAACAACTCCTTTGAGCATTGTATGAACGTCATTCTGTATTTGCTTTTGAGCCTTATGTAATTCTATTATGTATTGCAGAATATCACTGTCAGACAACAAGTATCGAGTAATTAGATTGCCTGCAGACATGTCCGAAGAAGATCGAGAATTTTATCTAGGAAAGTCAGTAAATGGGATATACTGTGCATCACTATGCCAGAAGACCCAACTTCATGTAAGAGTTGAGAAACTCCAGGTTTGGTTCCTTAGCAGCCCCACCGAGTGGGTGCTGAAGCATGACAGAGATGTTTTCCCCATCCTGCCAAGTCTCAACTTTGACAAACATTGTAATAGACCTTGGATCTTGCAAGAATTCAACTATTGGTATGAATATGATGCGTCTCAAGTTTCTGATGAAGAAGATGCTATGGCGGACAATAACGAAGCATTAGTTGAAGAAGTGAAAGTTGACTGGGACTCTGACAATGATGATGTTCTTGAACCTGGAAGTGAGAACGAAGAGGAGTGTATTGATATCCTTGGATTTCATCCTTACAAAGAGGTTGTCTTGTTGAGTTCGTGGGACCGAGTGCTAGCGTACCATTGGACTAGCTCAAAGATTCAACATCTGGGCAAGCTGTTCCCAAAATTCTATCTCAAGCGGCACCTTTCTTTCCCCCATCCAATGGCAACAGGGTCTTTTTCATACACTCCCTGCTGGTTGGGAGAGCTCCCTGAAAAACTAAATTTAGAAGCCCAGCTAGAAGATTAAAATGTGTTTGCTGCAAGTTATTTAATGAATGGAATAGCCAGTACTCTTATCTGTTGTTACTTTGATATTTGTGTACGCACATTGTTCCCAGGAAACTAAATTTACTCCTATCCAGTTTTAATATCCTTATTTTTGGCTGCCGTGAGTAAAATCGATCATGAGTTACTCCATAGACCACGACTTTGGGAGCTGGTTATTTTTCTATCTCAGCCGTAAGGATTCAGCGCTCGTGAATCTGGACTGCTCTTAAAGAATGAATTCTTTTGGTGGGAGTTGATTCAAACCGCAAAGGTATTGGCTTGGTGGTACGATGTCTTATTGTCTTTACCATGTCCACTAGCGTCACACTTTGTACGTCCGTCTCCTTCTCTCCTCTTTTTTTGCAGAAGTTGCAATCAAATGTGTTCCACAATGCATATTACAAAGCCGTAACAGCTACAGGAAGGGGAACAAAATCTTGTTCTCATTTTTTTTGGAAAAGTCTATACCATTTATTGATATCATAAACAATTAACATACATCATGTGCAATGAAGCACATTCAGACATGAGAGATTTTCTACAACAGGGCAGTTATCTCTGCTATGATTAGCTCCTGAGCAAGAAAAATGACAAGTTCCTACCTACATGGCTACATCATGAAGTCTGTAGGCCTCTTTAGCTTGTCTATGTGCTACTTTGTTATATGATTTACCGATCTTGAATACCCTTGATTGTTGGTTTTTGTATTCTGCAAAAAATAATTTAAAGATCTTGAGCTTGTCTATGTGCTACTTTGTTATATGATCTACCGATCTTGAATACCCTTGATTGTTGGTTTTGTGTATTCTGAAAATAATAATTTAAAAATGGCATGATGATCCACTGATCAGGATTTTTATTTGGATCTCTTATGTCTGCTGGTTTTGCAAGTATAAAGTTGTTTGTAAGGTGAAGCGCCTCCAGAACTGAAGATCCCAAGTCCATGGCCTTTGCTTCAGCCTGCAGAACAGAGTTCATTGTAGTCTTTGCGGCAGTGTAGATTGCATGGTTGACGCCATCCAGATCCTCTCTGGAGAGGATGAGAACTCCTTGTCCAGCATGTTGAGGAGTTTCCCTGGAATTGTCAAACTGCATGTAAATGAAGTATCCTTTAATTATTTGGTTTATTGTAACTCCACTTTGTGTCTTGATCTCTTGTACTTCTTCACCAAGCAGTACCTTGGCTGCATGGATTTCCGTTTAAAAAAATATTGGCTGCATAGATGACGAGGAGAACTTTCCATTCCGTGGCATTGAAATAGTAGTCACACCTCGCTTTCAAATAAAAGAATCCGGGGCTCGCCCCCGCGAAGGCTTTGATTGAGCATGACTCGACTGAGCAGAAGTTTTCTGTGGTTGAGGATGACCATCTATATGGTTGTATCTCTCCTCGTGGGTCGCTGCAGCCTGTTGCGTCGTCTGCCTCTGCGAGCGAGGGCATGGATGGGATCTTGGCTCCGGTGCTGCAGATCACACCAGAGCTGCACGAGTTATGTGAGGAATATTCTGTGGTGCTTCCGTTGGAGTTGAGGCCTTGGCGGTGGCCCCGGCGCCCCTGCCACCGCAGTCGCCCGCCTCTATGGTTAGTAGAGAAGTGTTGGCGCATAGCTCTGAGGCTCTTTTTGGTACAGAGCTTTGCGGCTTGCTTGCTAGTTTAGAGGGGGCTAGTCCTGGATATGGCAAAGACATTGTCTGTGTCTTAGCGGGGAAGGCTCCGGAGGACATGATCAGGAGGGTGGAGAAGTCTATGAGGAGGGTGTCTATCTGGGGCAGAAAAAGGAAGAAGGGTGTAGCAAGGAAACTTCGGTAGTTGCTTGAGTGATGCGCTCTTTGTGGGTTGTGTGTTTTGTGGATATTCTTTGCGTCGTGGTGCTCCATGTGTTGTGAGCTCGCTGTTGTAGGTTGAGAGTGCATGTTGGTTTGGAGGTTGTAGGTTTTAGGTGTCTTTCTCGTGTAGTTTTGTTGTAACGGTTTTCGCCCGGTTTTCCGTTGATTAACCGGGCAATTCTCTTCTTCTTAATTAATAGATTGAGGCAAATCTTTTGCCTCCGTTTCAAAAAAAAAAGAATAAGGAAAACTAGAGCTAGGGAGTTCTGATCCCTATAATTGTCCAATATGAACTGATTAATATGTAATTGTCACTGTAGTCGTTGCACACTTCTCTCTTTGATTCCATGGATTCCCGACATACAATACTGTTAGATGTGTGACAAATTTTATCATACTAACCATACCAATATAAATGAATATCTATTATTCAATTATTTTATTATTCTTGATAGCACTATCCGATGGCTAGATATTTCTTACCTATGGATATTCATCCAACACAAAACATATCTTGCTCTATAATATCCATGAATTCTAGAGTTGTGATCAACAATATCTCCACCTTGATTGTTGAACCGTCTAGAACCTTCTTCTCGATTGTAATCCTCATGAATAAGAGCAACTCTAGTAGGTCCTGAATATCCCCTGGTCCGGATATTAACCGCCACTTTCCCATTTTGGGCCAAAAAAATGACCACGGATATCGGCCCGATCAAAATCTGTATATAGCAGGTTCGGCGGCTAGGTTTTCCCGCATCTCCGATAGAGATTTGGTAGTTGACGAGACATAAGTTTCAGCTACGCGCCCACACGCCCGCGCCGCAGCCGATCTCCTTGCGTCGACCCTTTCTGTCTAGCCACGCCATGCAACCTCCGACATGGAGATCCCTACCCATTGTTCCATCGCTGTGCAGACGCAGATCCCAGTTCCCCTACCGCCCGCACCTCCGGTCCCTTTCACCGTCGCTTTCCAAAGGCCGGTAGCATTGTTAGTGCGAGGCGGAAGCGGAAGGGTAACCATGTTGTGTAAGACGTCGATGGTGTTGCGGCCGCGAGATCTAGGGCGACCGTCCCGATGGTGGCGAAGACGAGCCAGATCTCCTCCGTCCCAGGCTACGCCGCCCCGGGGTGCCTCCGCCCTGCCTAGCGACATGCGCTGCATGATCTTCTCGCCGGAGGAAGGTCGCCGTCCTCGCCTTCCAGGACCCAGCGCATCGTGGAGGCACCGCCGCGGCCGCCACCGAGCGCCTATGAAGGGCGGCGTCCTCGACCGCCTGTGAGCAGGAACGACCGGCGCTCTTCATGCCGCCACCAACCGCCCAGGAAGGCCGGCGTCCTCGACCGCAATCGAGCAGCCACGGCCGGTGCTCGACTCGCCGGCGCCAACGCTGGCCGCCACGTGAACCCGCCAAGGACCCGATGACGTTTTTATTTGTAGTGCATGGATCCCATCGCGTTTATATTTGTAATGCAGGGACTCGATGGTATTTTTTATTTGTATTTAAGGACCCGATAGCGTTCTTAGTTGTAACATAGGGACAAGATTGCTATGTGCTTGGCATGTTTGAGCCACACAGACTACCAAACAAGATATGTACTTAGCTAAGTTGAACTCACCCAGGCTATCAAACACATGTAATAAAACTGAGCGGTATGTAGTCAGCATAGCTGGACTCAGCATGTATGAGATGAGATAGTTCACCCGGACTACCAAACCTTAGTGTTCACCTAGGTCACTCCTCCCGTAGAGCGTGGTATTTTGCCGACGTGGCATTCCGTTGACTTGTTTGTGGGAATGATTTTTTGCAAAGAAAAAAACCCTGCCTCGCTTGTCGAATCAGGCCGCGTCTCTGCAAATCGGTCGCCCCGTGCGTCGCACCTGCCTGCCTAGCGGTGCGCGTCAGCTAGCTAGCTTGCTGGCCGACTAGTGCGTGGCCGGCTGGCTAGCTAGCTCATATGATTGCAACCCGCCCGTGCGCTTGCCTTCCTCAGCGCTCAGACGACCTGTCGACCGTGATGAGAGGGTGGTCGCCTCTGCGCTCCTGCGCGCTCGCTGACCGTCGCGGCGAGTTCCAATTTATTCCACTAGTAGGTGTTATGCTCCTCGAGGCAAAACAAATATGCATCTATACACACAATTTCTCCAGTGTTCGCTAAAATTTGTTCCTTCTTGTCGTCCACCGCCTCCAATTCAGGATTTGTTCTGTGGTCTATAAAGTTATGTTCATTCTTATCGAAATGTTTTGTTCCTAGCAACTAAGATGTTGTTCCAGTTAGTTTCCCTCAAATTCATGATGTGTTCCTTGGTTACTGAAGCTGTGTATCTTCTTTATTCAGATGCTTGCTCCTAGGAACTAAAATGTCATTCAATTAGTCTGACTCGAATTTATGATTTTATTCTGCGGTAGCTAATGTCGTTCCAATTATCCTAAACTCAAATCACGATTTTCTTCCATGGTTCCTAGAGTTTTGTTCCGTTTTATTCAAATTTATGTTCCTCGGGAACTAAAATGTTATTCTAGTTAATCCTAATTATGATTTATTATGCGGTTGCTAATGTTGTTCCAATTAGTCTAACTCGAATTCATGATTTCTTTCATGGTCCCTAAAGTCTACTCAAATCCATGATATGTTCCGCGGTTGCTAAACTTTTCTTCCATATTTTTTAAAATTTTATTTTGCATGAACTAAAATATTGTTCCAATTAGTATGACTCAAATCATGTTTTGTTCTCCCCACCATTTTTTTTGGTTCCTCGTATGTATATTTTTGCCCCTGCTTTTGTTGTTTTAGCGTGAAATGTTTTCTCCGGCTTATAGTTTTGATTTGTTCTGCAAACATAAAAACTGTTTTTTTTGTTCCACAAGCACCAATTATTTGTACAACTTTTTTTTCACTTACTTTTTGTGCACAGGGTACTTTAATTTTAATTTGTAGAATTAATGCATTATTCCATGAAAGATATTTTTTTGTACTTCCTTTTTACTACACTAGCATGGTGGCCCTCGCAAATGCAAGAACATTATCTTTGGCATGTCGGAAGTTTTTGCAAATAAGCTTAGAAGTATGAGGAGGTACCAAGGAGATGTAGTCCCAATTTCAAATTTTTAAATGATTAAAGATATAGGAAGTCTTACCTTGTCTGTCATGGTATATGGTATTAAACATTCCATTCCCACATCTTGTCATTGTTAGCTTTTGGTCACAAATCTATCACTGTGCTTGCGCGGTAAAAACGTTTAATTAGTTTCACAAACTCGTATATATTTGTCACTGGGCTTCTCTGTTTGTTTTATTAGAAAGCTGTTTTGAAAATAATAAAAATTTGGATTACCAAACTCTTAAGTACTACTATACATTGGGTACTAAAAAATTATACACAATTTCATAGTGCACTTTGTGCAGAAACCAGGATTGATACCTAAAACATTAATTATTAGCAAATTTTAATTTTGTTCTTCAATTTTGTCTTTTTTATTTACCCATATATCATTAAATCTGATTTTGGGAAAAAGCTTGAATATATTACACTATTTTGCGAATTCAAATATATTACTCAGTAGACATGGTACGATCAGTGCCAATCTCTAGGTTCATCTATCTGCTGGGATCTCACATCAATTGGATGGCAATTTATTTGTTTTCCACACTATATATGAAAGTAAAGTTTGAAAACTGCCGAACAACCAATGATATTTCTCAAAATTGTAAAAATTTGTAAGGACTTTATTTTCTCACTCTACTTTGTAACTTTTTTCTCTTAACGTCAAGTTGCCCGACTCGATGAGGTGTTTTTAAAAGATATTTTATATATTACCTCCGTCCCAAATTAAGTGACATGGTCTTTTTAACGTATAGATACATCCGTCTCTCAACAAAATTGTGTCAATGAATTTGGGATATATGGACTACATAATCTTGTTACTTTATGTGATCTTTGATGAGGCTAGACTAAGTTCATTATATGAACTTAAAGCATCTGGCCGGAAATCTAGATCGTGTTCTGGCAAGAAGGGTAAAATGCCTAGGAAATAGGCAAAAGTTTCTCCTTCAGCTATTGTTTCACGATGAATGGCATATTTTCAAATAGCAGAGGTCTAGGTGACTTGGTAAACATTTGTTTTTTGCTGATTCTATTTGGGAACATAACTTAGATTTTCTTGCCATTTCGGAAACGGGTAGACAAGATTTCACACAAAGCTTTCTTGACCGTCTTTCAGGCTGTGCGAACTTTGTGTGGCATTTTCGACCGCCTCGGGGACGATCTGGTGGCATCTTGGTAGGCATCAAGACAGATACTATGGAAGTTTTGGCTTCTTCGGATGGTGATTTTCATGTTAAACTCCATATCCGGAATAAGCTTGATAATTTCACATGGAGTCTTGTTGCCGTTTATGGTGCAGCCCAAGAAGAGTTCAAGGCTGATTTTCTTCGTGAAATGGTAAACTTAGCAAAAGATAACCCATACCCCATTATTATTGGGGGGACTTCAATTTGCTAAGATTCCCATTTGATAAGAGTAAAGGCCGGTTTGACAATCATTGGCTGTTCTTATTCAATGCTGTCATAGACAGCTTGGATTTAAGGGAGGTTTCGATGGTTGGCAGACAATTCACTTGGGCAAATAATCTTCCAGAGCCCACTTACGAAAAGCTGGATAGGGTACTGATGGATTCAGATTGGGAAGACAAATTCCTTATGGTCTCAGTACGAGCTTTGGAATGAATTGAGGCTCTGTCAGATCATGCTCCTATTCTCATGACTACCAGTTCTGTAAGACCACCTTGTATTCGCCGGTTCAAGTTTGAACTCGGATGGCTGCACAGGGATGGTTTTTATGATATGGTCAAGTCTGTTTGGGAGCGCCCATTTGTAGGTCGGTCCCCAATTGAAAGGTGGAACAATAAAATCCGATCTGTTCGGAAACACCTTGGCGGTTGGGCAAGACATATGATAGGGATTTTAAAAAAAGAAAAAGTTCGACTTTCAAATATCATAGATAACCTCGAGGGGATCGCTGAAGTCTAGTCGTTATTGCCGCATGAGATTGAACTTAAAAATCAATCTAATGCGGAAATAGCTAAGCTACTTCGCGAGGAGGAAATCAAATGGTACCAGCGGTCCAAGAGTCAATTTATTTTGGAAGGATATGCGAATACAAGATACTTTCATAGTGTAGCTAATGACAGACACCGAAAGAAACTTATCCATTGTCTTATCCAAGATGAAGGGACTATTGAGGGACATGAAAATCTGAAGTTATACATTACAAATTATTATAAGGGTCTGTTTGGTTCTCCTGATGAAGGTAACTTCAGTATGGATGACGAGGGTTAACTCGACAAATGTCCTAGATGAAGGACTTAGGATCGGGGGAATAGGGCGTCGGATGAACTCGAAGGTAAAGGTTAGTCGAAATAAGTGTATGTCGAAAGTAAACTTGGGCGTTCAACCTGGCTTGCTTTCAATCTGGCCTACACCGTCCCCTCCTGGCCCCTATATATAGATGGCCAGGTCTCGAGGATCAGGTAGGGTCCGATACAGATTACAATATCGACATAAGGTAAGAACTTGTATCTTGAATATTATTACAATTGGGCCTAGCTTAACGGGCCTCAGGGGCACTCAACTAACGGGCTCTATTAGCTATACCCTTGTTAGTAGCCCCTGAGATTCTATCAGAATTGCAGATTCGGGTTGAATCTCTAATCTTTAAATCTTCGACTTGATCAATTCTTTGACTTCTTCATATCTTCAAATCCTCGACTTGGTCTTTCGACTTATTTTCATAATAATTTTTCGCAAGGGGTTTTGATGAGCAAGCCTGACGGATCAAGAGGTCAGCTAACTGCCGGAATAGATACTTGTCACCTACTTCAAATTCAATCCCCTTGGATTTGAATTCGGGATACCGGTCAAACCCATTCTTTTGCCGCATTTAGGACTTACAAATAATGAATCCCAGTGAATCCCAGCGGTCCACCAGGATTTTCTTCGCGTCGTAGACACGGATACATACCAGCAGAGCGCATCCATGTGCGTATACCAGGCCACACAGGATGGATCCCGGGGTCTTACCTTCATGAAAAGTCACGGCATTTGAGTTTCGTTGTGATAACGTAACTCAAGAATCTCATGTCGCAGTCAAATTTTGACTAAAAATATTCAGGTTTAAATAACCATAAAACTCACTCCCGATGGGAGTAATTGCTCTATACTTTGTCGACTACATAGTCGAAGTTTACATGGTAAATTCTCTCCATCTTCATTGTTGCTTGTCGTAATTTCATTCGGGTGCGCGCTCATCGCTCCCGATAGGAGTAGTCTTTTTGCATGTTGTCGACTATATAGTCGAAGTTTGTATTATATCCTTTCTTCTTTATCTCATCCTCTATCGGGTGCGCGCTCAGCGCTCCCGATGGGAGTAGCCCCCGAGGATATGTTTGAATACTTGTAGTCAAGCATAGGCTCAAAATTCACTTTGTCTTCTTTCTTGTAATTTCTCCTGTTGCAAGCCCCCGGGCCCAAGGCGAGGTATCTTATATCATGCAACCATACTCTCCCCATCTTATTTTTTCTCCTTTGGTATTTATCGTCTGCTACGTGCAGAATTTAACTCCTTTGTAGAATTCATTTATGGGCCTTACTTATCACGGGGGCCCGATAATACGTGCTTATAAATAAAGCTCCTTTTGGCTAGGGTAAAAATCCTAATCAGATTCCTCCTCCGCTGCATCATCTTCTCTCTCCATCTAGGGTTTCTAGCCTTCTCCCTTTTCCACATGGCTGACGCAGATGGTTCTCGTTTGAACCTTGGCTCTCCGGTGGCGCCGCGAGGTCGGGGCCGCCCTCGTGGAAGCAAGAACAAGAACAACACAACTCCGGCCGCCGCAGGATCGTCATCGGCCGCTTTGGTTAAGCGTCGTCCTGGCCGCCCACCTGGTAGCAAAAACAAGCCCAAGGTGACTGGCGCTGCCCCAGGTCCAAGCGCTCCTCCTCCTGCTGCTCCCGCTGCTCTTCCCAGAATCTTTTCTTTCTTCTGTATTGCCATGGCGCAGTGCCGTGAGATTCAGCGTCTGCCGCTGAATTTCACAAAGTTCATGGATGGGCGAGAACTGCGAGAAGCGGTTCTCCGCGAACAATCTGGCAGTGGGACTCCATACGAAGTGGAGGTTTGGTATGATGGCGATGGCGAACAATACTTCAAGGGTGGATGGTCACAGTTTGCAGAAGACCACGACCTCCACCAAGGCTTCTTCATGACCTTCGACTATCACATCGGCACATCAAAGTTCGATGTGAAGATCTATGACGGCACCCAGTGCCATAAGGAATATGAAGCAGAAGTCCACTTTCATTAGGATCTGCTTTTATGTAATTTCTCTTTATATTGTCCGTACTATATGTAATGAATACTCGTTCTTCTGCTTTAATGCTTTTAATAGTACCATGAGAACAAATCATTGTTCTGAGGTATGCTTTTATTTATATTGGGTTCTCTGTGAACCAATTTTGAAGAATATCGGGTTGTCTACACAACCTTGCATTGCGAAAAGATCTCCATATCGTGATAAAATTTCTTTCGTACGACCCGAGGGTTGAAGCCCCCGAGCGGAGAAGTAAAGATACTTGTACAATTTTATCGAGTTCAACCCAAGGAACCCGACCTATGGCCTCTTGTTCTGGGTTCAGAAGGTTAACTCGAGTTTACTAATACCACTAGATTGTAGTCTATGCGTAGAAACATCGTAGCTGCTCTGCATTCCACGGGTTGCTACCATCTTTCCCTGTCTTCTTGTCTTGTAGTCGATAAGCTCCTCCTGGTATCACTTCTGTGACGATGTAAGGTCCCACCCAAGGGGACTCTAATTTCCCGTGGCTGTCTTGCCTGAGTCGCAAAACTAGATCTCCCACCATGAAGGATCGTGGACGAACTCGACTACTATGGTAGTTTCGTAGACTCTGTTGATACTGCGTGGCCCTTTCTAATGCTTTATATCTTAATTTGTCTAGTGCATCAACATCGTCTTGCAATGCTTCTGTTGATGTTGTTTCCTCGTATGCCATCACCCTTGGAGCCTCGTGTGTAACTTCGACTGGAAGCACGGCTTCTGTGCCATGGACCAGAAAGAAAGGAGTTTCTTGAGTTGCTGCATTGGGCGTGGTTTTTAGACTCCAAATAACGGAGGGAAATTCATCTACCCAAGCGATCTTGGCTTTCTCGAGAGGTGCTAAGAGCCTCTTTTTTATCCCACTACATATCAGACCATTGGCTTTTTCGACTTGTCCATTTGTCTTCGGGTGCGCCACCGATGCAAATTTCAATTTGATTCCTAATCCTTCACAGTAACTCTTGAATTCCTTTGAAGTAAAGTTTGTCCCATTGTCCGTGATGATACTATATGGTACGCTGAAACGGAACACTATTGACTTGATGAAGTTGATCGCTGCTGTTGAATCTTGAGTTGTTACCGGGCCTGCTTCCACCCACTTGGTAAATTTATCGACTGCCACTAGCATGTAAACATGTCCTCCTTGCCAGGATTTGTGCAATTTTCCTACCATATCGAGTCCCCATTGTGCAAAGGGCCATGATAATGGTATTGGCTGTAGCTCTACTGCTGGTGCATGTGGTTGAGATGCAAATCTTTGACATGCTTCACACTTCCGGATTATATCTTTCGCGTCTTTGATGGCTGTTAACCAATAGAATCCTGCACGGAACGCTTTTGCTGCTATTGCCCTGCTGCTTGCATGATGGCCACACACTCTGCCATGTATATCTTTTAGTATTACTTGTCCTTCCTGAGGCATTACACAACGCTGCAAAACGCCGGTAATACTCTTCTTGTATAATTTCTCTTGCAACACGACAAACGCTTTCGACCGTCGAGATATCCTCTTGGCTTCCACTGCATCTTCTGGTAATTGTTTATTTATCATGTATGCGAGATACGGCTGCATCCAGGTTTCTTCTATCATCATGACTTCCTCGGGTTCCGACGTAGCCCCCGAGCCTGCTGCAGTAGTCGAACTTTTGACACTTTTTATTGACCTTTCCACTATTTCCTCCCAGAATACTCCAGATGGCACGGGTAAACACTGGGACCCGATATTTGCTAAGTTGTCGGCTTCTTCATTGCTGTTTCTACTGATGTGCGAGACTTCGCATCCATCGAATGTTCTTCGAGATAGTGATATAGGTTCTTGTAGGCCATCATGTTGTCATTGATTGTGTCGCATCTATTCATAACTTGTTGGACAACAAGGTTTGAATCCCCAAATATTTTTAGTCGAGTTTCTCCACATGCTTTGGCCATCTTCATTCCATGTAACAGGGCCTCGTATTCTGCTTCATTGTTAGAAGCCTGCGGAAAACTCATCCTTAAGACGTACTTTAGTTTGTCGCCATGCGGCGATATCAAGACCACTCCTGCTCCTGCGCCTTGGACTCTCTTAGAACCGTCGAAGTACATTGTCCAGACACTGGATAAGTCCGGCGGTCCCGTACTTTGTAGCTCCAGCCACTATGCTGTAAAATCTGGCAAGACTTGTGATTTGATCGCCTTCCTTTTCTCGTACGTGATGTCCATGGGAGATAACTCGATTCCCCACAAAGAGACACGTCCCATTGCCGAAGGATTGTTCAGTATATTCGATAGTGGTGCTTCATTGACCACTATAATTGGATGCACCGCAAAGTATTGTCACAATTTTTGTGCTGTTGTAAAAACACTATATGCAAGCTTTTGATAATGCGGGTACCTCTGTTTTGTCGGGGATAGTACTTCGCTGATGAAGTATGGTCTCTGGACACCATGAGCTTTGCCTTCTTCACTTCTTTCGACTACTAGTACTGTACTTACCACCTGATGGGTTGCAGCGATGTATAGTAGTAGTGGCTCCTTTTCTTTTGGTGCGACCAGCACTGGCAGCGTGGAAAGCACTTTTTTCAATTGCGCAAAAGCTGCATCTGCTTCTGCTGTCCATTCGAACTTATCGTCTGACTTTTTCATAAGTGCATAGAATGGTAGCGCCTTCTCCCCTAATCGAGCGACAAAGCAACTTAGTGCCGCGACGCGTCCTGCGAGCTTCTGGACGTCGTGTAGTTTTGTGGGTTTTCCCATTGTTAAAATTGCTTGTATCTTCTCCGGGTTGGCCTCTATTCCTCGTGCCGACACCAATAACCCTAGTAGTTGCCCTGCTGACACGCCGAAGGAACACTTTGTCGTGTTAAGCTTGAGTTTTTACCTACTCAGGTTGTCGAAAGTTTCTGCCAAGTCGCTGATAAGGGATTCCTCCTTTCTTGTAGTGATGACTACGTCGTCGATGTAGACTTGGATGTTGCATCCTATTTGGCATCCGAGGCAATTTTGCATCATTCGTTGATAAGTTGCTCCTGCATTTTTTAGGCCGAGCGGCATTACTTGATAGCAAAACACCCCATATGGCGTGATGAAAGCTGTCTTTTCTTCGTCTTCTTTTTTCAACTTGATCTGGTTGTAACCAGAGTATGCGTCCAGAAAGGAAAGCCTTGCGCATCCTGCTGTCGAATCAATTATCTGATCGATGCGGGGTAAAGGGAAGGGATCCTTTGGACAATGCTTATTGAGAGATGTGTAGTCAACACATACTCTTTGTACGTCTGTGTTCTTCTTGGGTACGATGACTGGATTGGATACCCAACTCGAAGTTTTTAATTCTCTGATAAATCTGGCGTTTTCTAACCTGTGTAGTTCTGATGCTATTGCCTTCCTCTTGGGTTCATAGAATCTTTGCAGTGGTTGCTTGAATGGCTTTGCTTTAGGATCCATATTTAGTGCGTGCTCGACGAGTTCCCTGGGAACCCCTGGCATGTCCGAAGGACACCAGGCGAAGATTTCCCAGCGCTCACGGAGGAACTCGACGAGCGTGCTTTCCTATGCGGGATCCAAGTTTACCGCGATTGATGTCGTCTTGTTTGGGTCCGTGGGGTGGACCTGAATTTTCTTCGAGTCCTGCGCTATGTCGAAAGCCTGATCTAGCAGGGATCGTCCAACGTCAGGTAGCACATTATGGTCTGTTTCTCCTTTCAACCTCTCATATTCTGCAGTCATGCCAAACGTTTGCGCCATTTTGTTGAATTCTCTGTCACAGGTGTTTGCTACTTCGAAGCTCCCTTGCACTGTGATTGTTCCTTTGGGTCCTGGAATTTTTAGCGTAAGGTACCCGTAGTGAGGTACTGCCATAAATTTTGCAAATGCTGGGCGCCCCAGGATTGCGTTATGCTGTGATGGCCAGTCCATAACTTCAAATTCTAGCTTCTCTCTGCGATAATTGCTACTGCTGCCAAAACAGATGTCGAGTTCTATTCTTCCCAAAGGGTAGCTCGCGGCTCCTGGTACTATTCCATGAAAGGAGCAATCTGTTGGTTTAAGGCTCATCGGTGAGATACACATTGCCTTCAGGGTTCTGGCATATATTAGGTTTATGCCACTTCCTGCATCCATGAATACTCTCCCTATGTCGTACCCTCCTATTTGTGCTTTTAAAACCATTGGAGAGTGGCCTGGCCTTGGAACTTTTCTTGGGTGATGTGCTCTGCTGAATTTACCTGGCTGATCTGACCATCTTAGGTACTCTGTGGTGGCTGGTGGTGACGATATTACTAGATTCACTTGCCTGGATATGCTCTTCCGCTCCTTTTTCGACTTAGGAACCGGTTGAATCATTGCTGACATGTATATTTTTGGCCCTAAGTGCCTTGCTAGCTTTTGCGCTTGGTATCCTTGACTTATATACCTCTCTCCTTGCCACTTTCCTTGGTTTGAACCCATGGTGCCTTGTAGTCTCAGGAAAGTTCTACAATCCTTTATCTGATGATTTGAAACTCTTTTTCTGTCGAGATATGCATAATGGATTTGACAAGGCCCGTATAGCATGTCCTCGGCCGAAGGGCCAGAGTATCTTGGTTTTTCTGCTTCCTTTGTCTGGAATCTCCTGCCTTCCTCTTCTTCCTTTTCCCTTGCTTCATAACCCATAGCTATCTGGTTTCGCCTTCCTTGATTATCCCTGCTACGATGTCGTCTCCTCTGTTTACTTGTTCTGTCAACTTCTGGTGACCGTCCTCTTTTGTTGTTGTATGCGTCCTCTCCATCAACCAATTTGTTGGCTTCTTCCATTAGCTCAGCTACTGTTGTTTGCCTTGTCCTTCCTATCTCTTCCACCAGATCTGAGCGGCGAAGGCCGGCCGAAAAAGCGTCTATTGCTCGTTCGTCGGAAACATCTTCTGCTGAGTTTTTGATTACACTCCATCGTTGTATATAAGAACGTAGAGTTTCACCTTTCCTTTGTACGCATGCTTTGACCTCCTCTAGTGACGCTGGACGCTTATATGTCGAACGGAAATTTCTTGCAAATTGGCTTTCGAGTTCTCCCCAGCTTCCAATGGATTCATTGGGTAGGGTATTTAACCAGGACCGTGCTGCACCGGTGAGGTGTAGTTGTAAACTTTGCATTGCGATTGCCTTTGTTCCCCCTAATATCTGTACTGCTTGCAAATAATCCGATAACCATAGGGTAGGTTCTTGCGATCCGTCATATTTTTGCTGGTCGTGAGGTAACTTGAATCCCCTGGGTACCCGCGTTTTGCGAACCCTGCGGGTAAAACATGATGCGCCCATCTCTTTCTCATCATCTTCATAATTTTCTTCCCTCCAAGCATGTCGCGATTTATTTACTCAAGCCTATGCTATTATGTTTCTTGCGTCCTCCTTCCTCTTTTGTCGCCTATCCTCTTCTGATGACTCACTATACTCATGTTGTATGGAGTTGTACTTGTATTTCCCCTTTTGATTTTCCTTGCAGCTTGTCGACTTCGTCTCTAGTCTTTTTCCCCTGATCTTATTTTCTACTATCCTGAGGCTTCGTATTGCGGCTTGGTGCATATCCTCTCGTGGATCTCCAGGTTCTGGTCTTGTAGTTAGTAAGTATGCCTGTGCTGCTACTAGTGCTGCTTCTGGCATTTCTTGTATGAAGTCATCTTCCTCCTCCTCTAGCTGTGGAGTAGGGTTTCTCGAGTATCTCTCATCTCTACTGCATGCTGCTGCCCCCTGTTATGCTTTGGGTCTCCGTGCCTTTCTCTGCTATACTCGGAGTCTTCACTATAATCATCCCAGTAGTCCTCCCTTGATATATTGTCATTGTCTTGGAAGATCATGTCTCTTTCCTCCCTTAGCTTCTTTCTATGCTTGTACAATGCATATTGGTATCCCATAAGAACTTCTCTTCTCAATCCTTTGGGTACTTCTGTGCCATGATTAATGGCTGACTTAATCATCCTCCATTCTCCCGCTGAGACGTGAAATTTCTCTTTCTATTTTTTGTGCTCTTTTGCTTTGTCGACTTGACTGTCGACCTTTTTACTTCCTTCTTTGTTGTTTTCTTCTTCTGATTCAGTGATAATGACGCATAACTGATGCACCTTGGAGACGCCATTGCTTCCAACATCGAAGTCCCTTGGGCTACCGTGCGCTCTTTCTTCTATGTCAAATTTTTCCTGAATTTTGTCGTCTTTTTCGATTGGTGTGTTTCCTGAGCTGACCAGTGAGTTTACCCCGTTGGAAGAGCCTCCTGAAGATTCCAACATTGCTTCTGCTTCGGGCTTATTTGCCAATAGATTTGGTTTCATCGAGTCCGAGAGACGGGATGAACCCGATGTCCCGATGAGGATGCTTAGACTTCTGATTGTTAGCTCCACTTCTTCACTTCCGACGAATTCTGCACTGCTGTTGGCTGAAAGAAAAAAAGCCGTCGAATTCATAATTCCAACACCCAGAGTCCCCACGGTCGGCACCAATTGACGAGGGTTAACTCGACAAATGTCCTAGATGAAGGACTTAGGATTGGGGGAATAGGGCATCGGATGAACTCGAAGGTAAAGGTTAGTCGAAATAAGTGTATGTCGAAAGTAAACTTGGGTGTTCAACCTAGCTTGCTTTCAATCTGGCCTACACCGTCCCCTCCTGGCCCCTATATATAGATGGCCAGGTCTCGAGGATCGGGTAGAGTCTGATACAAATTACAATATCGACATACGGTAAGAACTCGTATCTTGACTATTATTACAATTGGGCCTAGCTTAACGGGCCTTAGGGGTACTCAACTAACGGGCTCTATTAGCTATACCCTTGTCAATGGATGAGTCCACAACGGATGATATACCCCAGGTTTCCATTGAAGAAAACAACTTCTTAACTGCACTCTACTCAGAGGACGAAGTTAAGAAAGCTGTTTTCCAAATGGAACACAACAAAGCCCCGGGTCCGGATGGCTACCTAGCTGAATTTTATCAAAACTTCTGGGAAATTATCAAGTCTGACCTTCTCGAGTTGTTCACATTCTTACATGCTGGACAACTTGAGTTGTTTCGTCTCAATTTTGGTGAGATAATTTTATTACCTAAGATTAAGGAAGCAGAAAGGATCCAACAATATAGACCTATATGCCTTCTTAATGTTAGTTTTAAAATTTTCACCAAAGTTGCTATGATCAGGCTAAACACGGTGCCTGACCATGTTGTTCGTCCCTCTCAGACAGCTTTCATGCAAGGAAGGAATATACTCGATGGAGTGGCCATCCTACATGAAACAGCCCATGAACTACATAGTAAAAAGCTGAATGGGGTTATTTTAAAAATAGATTTTGAAAAAGCTTATGACAAAGTTAAATGATCTTTCCTACAACAAACTTTGAGAATGAAAGGTTTTTCTAATGAGTGGCGCGCTCTCATACATAGCTTTGTGTCTGGAGGTAGTGTGGCAATTAAGGTCAATGATGACATGGGCCACTACTTCCGGACAAAAAGGGCTAAGACAAGGTGACCCATTATCACCCATGTTATTTAACATTGTGGCTGATATGTTAGCCATTATGATTGAATGTGCAAAGATTGATGGTCAATTTGAATGTGTGATTCCTCATCTTGTTGATGGAGGTCTTCCAATCCTTCAATATGCCGATGATACTATTCTTTTTATGGAACAAGACTTGGAAAAGGCTAAAAATCTGAAGTTAATATTTTCAGCTTTTGAGCAGTTATCCGGTCTAAAAATCAACTTCCATAAAAGTAGATTATATTGTTTTGGCGAGGCTCAAGATCAGGCCTAGTTGTATGTGGAGTTATTTGGATGCAACCAGGGCGAATTTCCAATTAGATATTTGGGGATTCTGATTCATTTTCGGAGATTAACAAATGCTGAATGGAAAATTGTTGAGGAAAGGTTAGAATTGCGTTTAAGTAGTTGGAAGGGTAAACTATTGTCCATAGGAGGAAGATTGGTTCTCATAAATTTAGTCCTGTCAAACATGGTACTGTATATGTTATCTTTCTTCCTTCTCCCAAAAGGAGTCTTGAAAAGGTTGGATTTCTTCCGTTCAAGATTCTTTTGGCAGGGCGATAGTAAAAACAAAAATATAGACTGGCTAAGTGGAGTATCATTTGCCACCCAAAAGACCAAGGGGGACTAGGTATTCAGGATCTTGAGGTCAAGAATACAGCCCTTCTTGGGAAATGGCTCTTCAGATTATTAACTGAGGACAGGGTTTGGCAAACGCTTCTTAGACGAAAATATGTCGGCTCGAAAGCTTTATCACAGGTTTTATGGAAACCTGGTGATTCACACTTTTGGGCCGGACTCAAGATGGATCTGAGGTAGGGGTGAAAACGGAACAGATTATTTCTGACCGACCGACCGACCGAAGGCTAACGGAAGGCAAAAACGGATTCGGTCGGATACTTGCCGGATACGGTCACGGATACGGCTAGTGATTGATGGATACGGAAAAGGATATGGTTTTACTAATATCCAACCGTATCTGAAGATATACCACATTTCACGGTTATATCTGGACAATATCCGACAAAATATCCGGCAATGAGTTGTTGAGTACGTGATTGGGGAGAGAAAATAAAATAGAGTTATACATTTTTTTCTTATGATACACAAATACCATTACGCAAGGCACAAGCTAGTTTTATATGAATATATATTTATGTATGTAGAAAAATTTATAAGCTAATTTTACTTTATTATCAATGAGAGATCCGACAAATGTTTATCCGCAACCGAACCGCATTCGTTCCATATTTGGTCTGTATTCGTTACCGATAGACTCCGATTCCGTATTTGTATCCGCACACTATCCGCTCCGATTCCAAATCCGAAAAAATATGGTAACGAATACGGTTTCACTACTATCCGTCCGTATCCGCTCCGTTTTCACCCCTAATCTGAGGTACGTTTTTGGGAAGATAAGTGGCTTGGTACCACTACACTCCGAGAACAGTATCCGGCATTGTATGATATTGTGCGTCATAAGGGTGATACAATTGCCCATGTTTTGGAGTCTAATCCTCCAAATGTGACGTTCAGGAGGAATTTATACGGTCCTAGACTTGTTTCGTGGGAGAACTTGCTTCAACGCTTGGCTTCTGTCCAATTAACAAATGGGAAAGATGAATTTCAATGGAATCTACATGAGAATGGAAAGTTCTCAGTGGCTTCTATGTACAATGCGCTCATTTCATGAGACTTACCAGTTCTAGATAATAAGAAAATCTAGAAGATGAAGATCCCACTTAAAAACAAAATATTTGCATGGTATCTTCACCGAGGGGTTATTCTTACCAAAGATAATCTTATTAAGTGGAATTGGCATGGAAGTAAAACATGTGTTTTCTGTTCTCATGATGAGACAATAAAACATTTGTTTTTCCAATACAACTTTGCATGTTCTATATGGTCAGTCATCCAAGCGGCTTTAGGCTTGTATCCACCAACTAGTATTGCCAATGTCTTTGGGAATTGGGTACATGGTATCGATAGCAAGTACAGAATTCTTCTTAGGGTGGGAGCGATGGCACTAATTTGGTCGCTATGGCTATGTAGAAATGACAAAGTCTTTGATAATAAATCATCTTCTCTCTTGCAGGTTATCTACAGATGTATGGGCACTCTCCGACTATGGTTACAGCAACACCGCTCGGAGGACCACGACCTCTTTTCGGAGGTGTGCACGCGCCTGGGATACGGCGATGGACCTTTCCTCACATCATGGATGGCAGCATAATCTGCGGATTGGCCCTCCACCAGCTTAGGCATTTTATAATTTCTCATTCTGATATATAATTCACCTACTTATTTATTTTTTAGAACTATTTAAACCTTGTTTGAGTCGGCTGTGTGCATCATCGCTATGCAGAGGTGGGGTGTAATACTTAACTTTTAAGTAATAAAGCCCATTTTCAAAAAAGTTATACGCTCGTATTTTAGATAATTTGTATAACTAATTGTGTCTTAAAATTAATAATCCGTGCTCCATCTGATTCGGAAATAAGTGCCTTCAATTTGTTTAAATTACATGTAAATAGACATGTTTTAGTTTGTGAAACACGCAATCTAAACAAATATGCGAGTAACTTATTTCTAGATGGATGGTACCATTTGCCTACTACGGCCAAGTGTTTTTCCGAACGTCTTAGGATTGGCTATAGAATGCTAGATTATTATTTTTACATGTAAACATATACGGACCCTTACAATAAATTATGTTATGCAATATCCCGCTAAATCTAAAGTGTAAATTATAGCTGTAACATCTATAATAATTTTGATTGTCGATTAATGTGGTGTCTACTAAGGATCAAACCCTATGTGTCTCACTAAGTGATGAGGGTTAACTCGACAAATGTCCTAGATGAAGGACTTAGGATCGGGGAGATAGGGCGTCGAATGAACTCGAAGGTAAAGTTAGTCGAAATAGGTGTGTATCGAAAGTAAACTTGGGTGTTCAACCTGGCTTGCTTTCAATCTGCCCTACACCGTCCCCTCCTGACCCCTATATATAGGTGGCCAGGTCTCGAGGATCGGGTAGGGTCCGATACAGATTACAAATATCGACATACGGTAATAACTCATATTCGACTATCATTACAATTGGGCCTAGCTTAACGGGCCTCAGGGGTACTCAACTAACGGGCTCTATTAACTATACCCTTGTCAGTAGCCCCTGTGATTCTACCAGAATTGCAGATTCAGGTTGAATCTCTAATCTTCAAATCTTCAACTTGATTAATTCTTCGACTTCTTCATATCTTCGACTTGGTCTTTTCGACTTATTTTTATGATAATTTTTCGCAAGGGGGTTTGATGAACAAGCCTGACAACTCTGACGGATCAAGAGGTCAATTAACTACCGGAGCAGATACTTGTCACCTACTTCAAATTCAATCCCCTTGGACTTGAATTCGGGATACCGGTCAAACCCACTCTTTTGCCGCATTTAGGACTTACAAAGAATGAATCCCAGTGATTCTCAGGGTACCCAGTGCGTCCACCAGGATTTTCTTCGCGTCGTAGACACGGATATATACCAGCAGAGCGCATCCATGTGCGTATACTAGGCCACACAAGACGGATCCCGGGGTCTTACCTTCGCGACAAGTCGCGGCATTCGAGTTTCGTTGCGATAACGCAACTCGAGAATCTCATATTCGCAGCCAAGTTTTTTGACTGATAAAATCAAAGAATTTCGGATTTTAAATTGATCTTCTTCGCTCCCGATGGGAGTAATCTCTCTTCATTTTGTCGACTACGTAGTCGAATATTTGTATGCTTATCCTTCTGCATCTTCAATATTGATTATCTCATCTCTATCGGGTGCGCGCTCAGCGCTCCCGATGGGAGTAGCCCCCGAGGCTATGTTTGGCGACTTGTAGTCAAGCATAGGCTCAAAGTTCAGCTCTTCTTTCTTTTGTTGACATCTTACTACTTGGCGAGCCCCCGAGTCCAAGTCGAGGTTTCCATATCGTGCGACCATAGTCTCCTTTTCTTGTTTTTCTTCGTTGATATTATCGTCTGCTGTACGCAGAATTTAACTCCTGCTGTAAAATATTTTGATGGGCTGTGCCATAGCGCGAGGGCCCAATAATACGTGCTTATAAATAAAGCACCATCTGGTAAAGGTAAAAACCCTAATCAGATTCTTCCTCCGCCGCATCGTTTTCTCTTCTTCATCTAGGGTTTTCCGAGGTTTTTCTCTTGTCCACATGGCAGATGCTGAAGGTTCTCGTCTGAACCTTGGATCTCCGGTGGCACCACGAGGTCGGGGTCGCCCTCGCGGCAGCAAGAACAGGAGCAATACCACTCTGGCCGCCGTCGGAACTTCATCAGATGCTCCAGCTAAGCGTCGTCCCGGCCGCCCACCTGGTAGCAAGAACAAGCCCAAGGTGGCTGGCGCCGCTCCAGGTCCTGCTGCTCCTCCTCCTGCTACTCCTGCCGCTCCCGCTGCTTCTCCTCAAGTCTTCTCCTTTTTCTGCATTGCCATGGCGCAGTGCCGTGATATTCAGCGCCTGCCGCTGGATTTCACCAAGTTTATGGATGGGCGCGAACTGCGAGAGGCTGTTCTTCGCGAGCAGTCTGGCAGTGGTATCCCGTACGAGGTGGAGGTGTGGTATGATGGCAACGGCGAGCAGTACTTCAGGGGCGGCTGGTCGCAATTTGCAGAAGACCACGACATCCATCAAGGCTTCTTCATGGCCTTCGACTTCCACATCGGGACGTCAAAGTTTGACGTGAAGATCTACGATGGCACCCAGTGCCAGAAGAAATATGAAGCTGAAGTCTAGTTCCATTAGGATATGTAATTTCGTTTGATAATGCCTTTCCTGCAATGATATTTGTAATGCATATTCGTACTTTGCTTCGATGCCTTTTGCTAGTACCATGAGAACAAGTCGTGTTCTGAGGTATGCTTTCCATATATCGGGTTCTTTGCAAACCAAAAAATGTAGGAATAATATCGGGTTCTTTTTATGAACCAAGTTCTCTCAGTATTTATCGGGTTGTTTAAACAACCTTACAATGAAAGGAAACCTCCAACTTGCGATAATAACTCTTTTCGTACGACCCAGGGGTTGAAGCCCCCGAGCGGAGAAGTAACAAATATTTGTACAATTTTGTCGAGTTCAACCCAAAGAACCCGACCTGTGGCCTCATATTCTGGGTTCAGAAGGCTAACTCGAATTTATTGACACCATTATATTTAGTCTACGCGTAAAAACGTCGTAGCTGTTCGGCATTCCACGGGTTGCTCTCGTCCTTCCCAGTCTTCTTGTCTTGTAGTCGATATGCTCCTCCTGGTATTACTTCGGTGACGATGTAAGGTCCCACCCAAGGAGACTCCAATTTGCCGTGGATGTCTTGCCTGAGTCGCAAAACGAGGTCTCCCACCACGAAGGATCGTGGACGAACTCGACTACTATGGTAGTTTCGTAGGCTTTGTTGATATTGCGTAGCCCTTTCTAATGCTTTGTCTCTTGCTTCATCTAATGCATCGACATCATCTTGCAATGCCTCTGTTGACGTTGTCTCGTCATACGCTGTCACTCTTGGAGCCTCGTGTGTCACTTCGACTGGAAGCACGGCTTCGGCGCCATGGACCAGGAAGAAAGGAGTTTCTTGAGTTGCTGCGTTAGGAGTAGTTCTTAGACTCCAAAGAACGGAGGGCAATTCTTCTACCCAAGCGCTCTTGGCTTTCTCAAGAGGTGCTAAGAGCCTCTTTTTTATTCTACTACATATTAGGCCATTGGCTTTTTCGACTTGCCCGTTTGTCTTTGGGTGTGCCACAGATGCGAATTTGAGCTTGATCCCCAATCCTTCGCAGTAACTCTTGAATTCCTTTGAAGTGAAGTTTGTCCCGTTGTCTGTGATGATGCTGTATGGTACACCAAAACGAAAAACTATCGACTTTATGAAGTTGATTGCTGCAGTAGAATCTTGAGTTGTTACTGGGGCCGCTTCTACCCATTTGGTGAATTTATCGACTGCCACTAGCATGTAGACATGCCCTCCTGGCCAAGATTTGTGCAATTTTCCCACCATATCGAGGCCCCATTGTGCGAAGGGACAAGATAATGGTATTGTTTGTAGCTCCGCTGCTGGTGCATGCGGCCTAGATGCAAACCTTTGATATGCTTCACACTTTCGAACTATATCTTTTGCGTCCTCGATGGCTGTTAGCCAATAGAATCCTGCTCGGAAAGCTTTTGCCGCTATTGCTCTGCTGCTAGCATGATGGCCACATACTCCGCCGTGTATGTCTTTCAATATTGCTTGCCCTTCCTGGGGCGTTACACAACGCTGTAAAACGCCGGTAATACTTCTCTTGTATAATTTTCCTTCCAACACGACAAACGCTTTCGATCTTCGAGTTATCCTCTTGGCCTCCACTGCATCTTCTGGTAGTTTTTTATTTATCATGTACGCGAGATATGGCTGCATCCATGTTTCTTCTATCATCATGATCTCCTCTGGTTCTGACGTAGCCCCCGAGCCTGCTGTAATAGTCGAACTTTTTCCACTTTTTATTGATCTTTCCACTATTTCCTCCCAAAATACTCCGGACGGCACAGGTAAACACTGTGACCCGATATTTGCTAAAGTGTCGGCTTCTTCATTGCTGTTCCTGCTTATGTGCGAGACTTCGCATCCATCGAACGTCCCTTCTAGATAATGGTACAAATTTTTGTAGGCAATCATGTTGTCATTGATTGTGTCACATCTGTTCATAACTTGCTAAACAACGAGGTTGGAATCTCCAAATATTTTTAGGCGAGTTGCTCCACATGCTTTAGCCATCTTCATTCCGTGCAACAAAGCCTCGTACTCCGCTTCGTTGTTGGAAGCCTGCGGAAAGCTCATCCTTAAGACGTATTTTAATTTGTCTCCATGAGGTGATATCAACACTACTCCTGCGCCTGCGCCTTGGACTCTCTTAGAACCGTCGAAGTACATTGTCCAAGTACTCGATAAATCTGGTGGTCCCGTGCTTTGCAGCTCGAGCCACTCTGCTGTAAAGTCTGGCAAGACTTGCGACTTAATCGCCTTCCTTTTTTCGTACGTGATGTCCATGGGAGATAACTCGATTCCCCACAAAGAGACACATCACATCGCCAGAGGGTTGTTCAGTATGTTCGATAGTGGCGCTTCATTGACCACTATAATTGGGTGCACCACAAAATACTGTCGTAGTTTACGTGCAGTTGTGAAGACACTGTATGCCAACTTCTGATAGTGCGGGTACCTATGTTTGGTTGGAGATAGCACTTCACTGATAAAATATACCGGCCTCTGGACGCCATGGTCTTTTCCTTCTTCGCTTCTTTCGACTACTAGAACTGTACTCACCACCTGATGAGTTGCGGCGATGTACAACAGCAGTGGCTCTTTTTCTTTTGGTGCGACCAGCACTGGTGGCGTGGAAAGCACTTTTTTCAACTGTGCAAACGCTGCATCTGCTTCTTCTGTCCACTCAAATTTATCGTCTGACTTCTTCATAAGTGCATAAAAAGGAAGCGCCTTCTCCCCTAGTCGAGCAACGAAGCGACTTAGTGCCGCGACACGTCCTGCCAACTTCTGTACGTCGTGGAGTTTCGTGGGTTTCCCCATTGTTAGAATTGCTTGAATCTTCTCTGGATTTGCCTCTATTCCTCGTGCTGATACCAAGAACCCCAAAAGTTGCCCTGCTGACACTCCGAAGGAACACTTTGTCGGGTTCAGCTTAAGCTTGTACTTATTCAGATTGTCGAAGGTTTCTGCCAAGTCGCCGATTAAGGATTTCTCTTCTCTTGTTGTGATGAATACATCATCAATGTAGACTTGGATATTGCGTCCTATTTGGCTTCCGAGGCAGTTTTGCATCATCCGTTGATAAGTTGCTCCTGCATTTTTTAGGCCGAAAGGCATTACCTGGTAGCAAAATACTCCGTATGGTGTGATGAAGGCCGTTTTTTCTTCGTCCTCTTTCTTCAATTTGATCTGATTGTAACCAGAATATGCGTCCAAAAATGAAAGCCTTGCACATCCCGCTGTGGAATCGATTATCTGATCGATGCGGGGTAGAGGGAAGGGATCCTTTGGACAATGCTTATTGAGAGATGTGTAGTCGACACACACTCTTTGTACGTCTGTATTCTTCTTGGGTACTATGACTGGGTTCGACACCCAACTCGAAGTTTTGATTTCTCTGATAAATCCGGCATTTTCTAGCCTGTGCAATTCTGACGCTATCGCCTTCCTTTTAGGTTCATCAAATCGCCTCAATGGTTGCTTGACTGGTTTTGCCTTGGGATCTACATTTAGTGCGTGCTCGACGAGTTCCCTGGGAACCCCTGGCATGTCCGATGGACACCAGGCGAAGATTTCCCAGCGCTCACGGAGGAACTCGACGAGCGCGCCTTCCTATGCGGGATCCAAGTTCATCGCAATTGATGTTGTCTTGTTTGGATCTGTAGGGTGGACCTCAATTTTCTTCGAGTCCTGCGTTGTGTCAAAAGCCTTATCTGGTAGGGATCGTCCAACGTCGGGTAGCACATTATGATCCGTTTCTCCTTTCAACCTCTCATATTCTGCTGTCATGCCGAAAGTTTGCGCCATCCTGTTGAATTCTCTGTCGCATGTGTTGTCTACTTCAAAGCTCCCTTGTACCGTAATTGTTCCTTTGGGCCCTGGAATTTTTAACGTGAGATACGCGTAGTGTGGTACTGCCATGAATTTTGCAAATGCTGGACGCCCCATGATTGCATGATATTGTGATGGCCAGTCCATGACTTCGAACTCCAGCTTTTCTCTTCTATAATTTTTGCTGCTGCCGAAGCAGACATCGAGTTCTATCCTTCCCAGAGGGTAGTTTGCTGCTCCTGGTACTATTCCGTGGAAAGAGCAATCTGTTGGCTTCAGACTCGTCAGTGAGATGCACATTGCCTTTAGTGTTCTAGCATATATTAAGTTTATGCCGCTCCCTGCATCCATGAACACTCTTCCGATGTCGTACCCTCCTAGTTGCGCTTTTAGAACCATAGGCGAGTGGCCCGGCCTGGGAACTTTCCTTAGGTGGTCTGCTCTACTGAACTTGACTGGTTGCTCTGACCATCGTAGGTACTCTGTGGTAGCTGGTGGTGATGATATTGCTAGGTTTACTTGCCTGGATATGCTCTTTCGCTCTTTCTTCGACTTGGGCATCGGTTGAATCATGGCTGATATGTATACTTTTGACTCTAGGTTCTTTGATAATCTTTGCATTTGATATCCTTGACTTCTATGTCTTTCTCCTTGCCTTCCTTCTTGGCTTGAGCCCATGGCGCCTTGCAACCTTAGGAATGTTCTGCAATCCTTCATCTGGTGATTTGAGACCCTTTTCCCGTCGAGGTACGCGTAGTGGATTCGACAAGGTCCGTATAGCATATCCTCGGCCGAAGGACCAGAGTATCTTGCTTTTTCTGCTCCTTTTGCCTGAAACCTCCTACTTTCATACCCTTCCTCTTCTTCTAGTATATAACCCGCGGCTACCTGATTTCGCCTTCCTTGGTTACCCCCGCTGCGGTGTCGTCTCCTCTGTCGACTTATTCTGTCGACTTCTGGCGAACGTCCTCTTTTATTGTTATACGCGTCCTCTCCGTCAGCGAATTTGTTGGCTTGTTCCATTAGCTCGGCTACTGTCGTAGGTCTTGTTCTTCCTATTTCTTCCACAAGATCTGAGCGACGAAGTCCTTCCGAAAAGGCGTCTATTGCTCGTTCGTCGGAGACGTCCTCTGCTGAGTTTTTAATTATACTCCAGCGTTGTATATAAGAACGTAGCGTTTCGCCTTTCCTCTGCACACATGCTTTAACTTCTTCCAGTGATGCTGGGCGCTTGTAGGTGGAACGAAAATTTCTTGTAAATGGACTTTCGAGTTCCCCCCAGCTTCCAATGGATTCGTCGGGTAGGGTGTTCAACCAAGACCGCGCGGCGCCGGTGAGGTGCACCTGCAAACTTTGCATTGCAGTCGCCTTTGTTCCCCATAGTATCTGCACTGCCTGTAGATAATCTGATAGCCATAAGGTAGGTTCTTGTGACCCGTCGTACTTATTCTGGTCGTGTGGTAATTTGAATCCTTTGGGTACCCGCGTTTTGCGAACCCTGCGGGTAAAGCATAACGCACCCATATCTTTATCGTCGTCTTCGTAATTCTCTTCCCTCCAAGCATGTCGCGATTTATTTACTCGAGCTTGCGCTATTATACTTCTTGCATCCTCCTTCCTTTTCTGCTGCTTTTTCTCTTCTGATGACTCGCTATAGTCGTTGTCTGCGTGATTGTATCTGAACTTCTCCTTTTGATTTTCCTTGTGACTTGTTGACCTTATCTCTGGGCCTTGTTCCCTGATCTTACCTTCTACTATTTCGAGGCTTCGTATCGCGGCTCGGTGCATATCTTCTCGCGGGTCTCCATGTTCTGGTCTTGTAGCTAGCAAATACGCTTGTGCTGCTGCCAATGCTGCCTCTGGCGTTTTTTGTATCAGGTCATCTTCCTCCTCTTCTAGCTGCGGGGTGGGGCTCCTCGAGTACCCTTCTTCTCTGTCGCATGCTGTCACCCCCCTGTTGTGTTTTGGATCTCCGCGCCTCTCTCTGCTATATTCTGAATCTTCACTATAGTCTTCCCAGTATTCCTCCCTTGATATACTGTTGTTGTCTTGAAACATCATGTCTCTTTCCTCCCTTAGTTTCTTCTTGTGTTGGTATAATGCATACTGATATCCCATTAGAACTTCTCTTCTCGATCCTTCGGATACTTCTGTACCATGATTAATGGCTGACTTGATCATTCTCCATTCACCAGCCGAGACATGGACTTTCTCTTTTTCCTTTTTGTTGTGATCTTTTACTTTGTCGACTTGCCTGTCGACCTTTTTACTTCCTTCGCTGTTGTTTCCTTCTTCTGCTTCAGTGATGATGACGCATAACTGATGTACTTTGGAGACGCCGCTGCTTTCTACGGCGAAGTCCTTTGCGTTGTTGTGCGTCTGACACGCTTTTTCTTCTGAGTCGAAATTTTCCTGAATTTCGTCGCCTTCTGCGATTGGTGCTTTTTCTAAGCTGACCGGCGAGTAATATGTAGTTTAGTGGGAGGGTAAATCGGTCTAAAAAAAGTGGTTGACGACGGAAACCTTACCGTTTTTATTATTAGGTATAGATTAATTGGAGCCGCCATGTGAACTGGCTCAAAGGCGTGTTGGATCCAACTTGGGGCTTGAGCCATGCGTGTATACGTGGATAAGTATGTTAGATGTGGTACGTGTTTGCAACGCCCCGTGTGTCATATTTGTTACACAATTCTTATGGTTGTGATTTAAAGTTTTAGCCTAAATTTTAGATCTAACCATTAACATAATTTAGGTGATGTAGATTAACGTAGTGTCTCTATTTTAGACCCCCGTATTGTGTTTTTAGTATATAATAATAATAATAACTAGCAAGGTGACCCGCATATTTGTACGGTTAGTTCTTTGTTTGCCCCCTCCAGTAAATAGACTTTGTATCTTGTGTTCATGAACATGTTACTTGCCAGATTATGGAACGGAAGCCTACCAATGGGTTTTTCATGTTAATCTACATCGAATGAGGATACCTTTTACCGATGTGTCTCATCTCTATGTATTTATATATTGATCTTGTTGGTATCATTTATCATATCCCTTTCTTTGAGAAAATTTGGTTATCTGGTATCTTTCTTTGAAAACATGTAAACATCGTTTTGGATGACCTAAATTTGTTAAACTACTCAGGCATTTATGTTAGCTTGAAATGTAGCAAACAAATTTTGAGTGCATGACATGAAAAATTTGGTTTTCTTGCACATGTCCTCTAGACAATATCAAGGGAAGGAGAGTGGCTAAGAATTGTGGCAGATCAACTTTTCTTAACTTTCTAGCAAATTCTAAAAATGGTCTTGTAGGTGCTTTATTTCTATCTAATATTTCTTCGTACCATGATACTACATTGCAATGTCTGCATTTGTGGGTTAGCTTTGAAAAGTCTCATGTGGTGTTACACTTGTGGAGTTTGTCCCTTTCTTGGAGTCTTTCAAGACGACTCCGATTTGTGTGGGTTCATGTTCTTACAGGCTTTGCTTGCTTCATGTAAGTAGATAATTTCTACACGTCAGTGTTTTTATGAGGTACCCTAAAGTACTTATTCAACATTGTTACACTTCTTCCAGCATGGATGTCTTCTTACTTGCATGTCCTTATTTGTAAAGACAACAATCATACAACAATAAGTGAGATTTATTTATAAAAAATATATGTTATCAAATATATTCAAGTTATTGCATGCATTTGAATGTCTATCCAATTTACTATATATTGGTGTGTTGATTTTCTTTCCTAAGCATGTCCAACCATCAACTTTATCAGAAATCTGAATGTCTATCCAATCATGCTTTGATAGTTAATATTCTATTAAGTGCATTGGTTGTTATGATAGATAGTGGACAAAGAAGATCTATAGCTACAAATTATGAGATTGTTGCGTTCATGTTTCTGATTATTTATTACATTTTCTCTAGAGTTCTCTGTACCAATATTGGTGTATATCTTCTTAGTAATTGTACTTATGAAAATGTTCAACCTGAACTACTCTCCAGCTTGGACCAATTATCTGTAGGTCTACCCACCTGTTTTTTAGATGTATAACAAAGGGTGCTCTTTTTTGACTC
Organism: Dactylis glomerata; assembly: GCA_007115705.1. Lineage (NCBI taxonomy): Eukaryota > Viridiplantae > Streptophyta > Magnoliopsida > Poales > Poaceae > Dactylis > Dactylis glomerata. The sequence continues at coordinate 4,456,548 of QXEO01000551.1, forward strand.
TTGAAGTGTCATGACTTCATATTCTTTCTGATTAGCTAGTCCATTTTAGACTACTTTTGAGGTTGCAAACCATTGCATTGGAACCATAGGTCACAAAGAAGGCCAATACTGTCTTTACTTTTTAGATGGTTGATACATGTATTGACCCTGTGCGACCCATGATGTAATTCTTTGCAAAACTCAACTTTAAAATAAAAGTTAATAAAAGGCCGCATGCATCAATCATGCAGAGGCTGGGGCGTGTGCCTCCCTTTTCAAAAAAAAAAGGCCAATATATTCTCATGGTTTACTTTTATAACAGATTCTTATTTTTATTTTTTATTTCACATGTGTTATTTCGTATTGACTTCTTAAGCATAACTAACATCTATTATTTACACCTCACTTGGATCGATCTCCATATTATTTTTGCAAGATATTATGCATGTTTTGTGCCTAGTCTGGTGCCTAGTCTTGGTACATGTATATAGGGATTATTTCCTCTATGCCATCTTGATCTTGACTCACAGCCCAAGTCCCAACAGTCACCGGCAAAGTTCATAAAAATTGACTATTGCATTGCCATATCTTGCATCGCATTTTGGCCGCATCTCTATTCATGTTCATTCTTTTCTATGAAAACTTCATCGATACATGTTGATAAAATTAACCAATATGCATGTGTTGTTACATCTAAGGCGTTCTAATACATACGCCACATGTAACTTTTTTACTATATATACATGTGAAACTGAGCTAGCTTTACACATGTAACTTTTTTACTCTATATACATGTGTAAAGCTAGCTCAGTTTTTGCAACTAGCTAGCCGTACTTAGTTGTGCGTACGTAAACTCGCTAGCTTCAAGTACGTGTCAACCACATAACAGAATCAGTGCTAAGCCAAACCTAGGTAAAGCTAGCTCAGTTGCATCTAGCTACTAGCTAGTTTTTACTCGGTTGAACTACGTACTGTAGCAACTACTACTCCTGTACGAGTACGTGTCAGCCACGTACCGGTATGAGTGGTAAGCCGTATCCTACTGTAGGTTAGGCAGTGACCCGCACCGTGTTTAGACAGACATGGTCACATGGAGGTGGCGGGTTTTTTAGTCCCATCTCGACAAATTAAGAAGCGAGGAACCAGTTTCAATAGAAGCCTGCTCGGGAGGGATTTTCCGTCTCCTCTATGGGACGGATGGGGCAGGTCCATATATATTACTGTATTTTTATCTAGAGAATGTACTAAATAATGTGATTAGAGTTTATTTATGTGATCCTTGATATCGTCCCAACACATTCTAGAACCGATGGAATTTACTTGATCGATCCTAAGTTAGCTGATACAGGCAGTCAGGCACACATCAAAGAAGTACCAGTGCGCTAAATTCTCTAGGCTAACGATGGTTTTGATTCTAATAAGTGAGATCGGGATGCTCTGGTGGAGGACGGTGTTGACTTTCTTTTTTTTTGAAAAAAGGAAATCCATTAACCGTGTTGACTTGAGTATGAGCACCCTGGGAGATGTAATTAAGACGTACGTCATCTCCGAAGGCAAATTCAGTTGGAGCAGAGAGCAACGAAAGAGTCCCAGCTTTGATGATACTTATGTAGTTACTAGCAGTTTAACGTAGTTTTACTTGGTTAACTGAACTTACCTATCTAACCCATTGGATATCTTTGCCGTCAATTTTCTCCGATCCAATTCAGGTGCGGGCAAAGCAGACTACCAGTACTTGCTATCATCAGGGACAAGTGAAAACTCAAAGAACTGGATGCAGGAAATACTAGTAGTAGATGATAGAGTCACAATTAATACTACATGTCAACTGCAACACCATCTGTATCACAAGGCTGAATTATCCGAACAAGCAGCTAGAGTAGGGAATAACAAGTGCTCGATGCTCTTTCATCTTATTCTGCTAGCTAGCTACAGCGCTCAGCTAGCTAAGGAGCACTACACACGAGACACAAATTAACCGGCAGGCCAGCTCAGTGTGACTAGCAAGCTAGAAATCGACTGGCAGGGCAGCCGTTTTACCGTCTGAGCATGCTTGAGTACGACGAAGGAGGACGTGGATGTTGTCGATGGCAGCGTCCACGCTTTTCATCTCTGGGTCCCCATTCTTCTCGAGGTCCTTCCGCTGGACTTCGCCGATTTCGGTCCACTCCATCTTCTGGTTCCTGTTCCAGACAAGCAGTGCGCAGGAGGTGTCCCTCCAGAGGACGACGAGCTTAACGCAAACATCCGGGAGCTTGCCTCCGTCCTCCCATGCAGCCTTGACAGCTGCGGTGATCGGTTCGAAGCGCGTGGCCTCGCACAGCATCACGACCAGTCTTGTCAGCGCCACCTTGATCTCCTTCTCTGCAGTCGAACTTGTATAGGTTGCCAGAGTGGCCATGGCCTCCTGCATGGACTTCTTGCCGAGGACGACCTTGCCCAGGTTCTTGTGGCCGCCGGTGAGCGAGCCGTAGTCACTCTTGAAGGCGAGGGAGGTAGGTTTGTCGGGGACGTAGGCCTTATCCTCGTCGAAGGCGTACCAGGTTCCTCCTTGGGTCTTGAAGCCCACCAGATAGACATTATCGCTTCTAATTCTTACTGTCGCCGCCTGCCCGTTGGCGCCGCGGAGGACGACGTTGAAGCAGCGGGCCTTGCCGTCCTGCTTGCCCAGAACTGGACGCTTCTTGATTGACGGCATGGTTGTCGTGAGGGTGAGGTCACGCACGATCTGCGACACGGCTGCGGAGTACTTGTCCGCGGAGCCGGCCAAGTCCAGCACGACATCCTTCATCGGGGGCGGAGGCGGCGGCGGCGGCGGCTTCCCTTCGGCGGCCCTGGGAAGCGATGAGATAACAGTCGAGAATCAGATGATAACAGTCGAGAATCAGATGATAACGAAGAAGAGATAATGAGCAAAAGACGAGCGACCAGCAGACTTACACGAAGGCGGCAAGCAGAACAAGAACGGCGACCACCCGCACCTGCATCCTCGAACCTAGCTAGCTACAAGACACCGCCCCTTCCTCTTCAGCAGCTCGATCTGACTGAACTGGGTCGAACTGGTGGTGTGGTGCGTTGCCGAGCCTTGCCCTGTGTGGGGGTATTTATAGCCTCGGCCTTAGTGTAAACTTCAGAGTTAATTAATTCTGAACTTTTTTTGACATACTTATTGAACGACGATGCGGCCATCTTTATTTGTCCGCAGTGGGTAACCGTGCAAGCTAGTGGAACCAAAACCAACTAACACTTGAATCAGTTGCAATGTTGAGACAGACAGCCCGTGCTAGCGAGTGCAAACAGAAGAAAAATTCTAAATAAATCAATTCCATTTGCTACTCTATGATCAAGACTGAACGCTACTTCTAGCTAGCCATGCAAGCATGCATGATACTCTGATTCTTGTTTCAGAAGGCAAACCCGTGTTTGCTGGACACCTTGTTTCACCAAACTCCTAGGTTCAAAGCATGTAGATCAGACTTTTGCACAACACGTTATTCCTTATATATTTAGACAGTAGGGAATGTATTTCGATCGATCCGCGGATGTCTGGAGTATTTTGGGCTCGGCATGAATCATAAACTCAGATTTTTGCCCCCCGGTGAACAGTTTTATGAGGAACAATGCACGTAAAACTCGGTTTTGTCTTTTTGTGTGATTCTTTCATATTTATTGTGCCTAAAATAAAGTGTACTTCTTCATGGTATTTCTCTTGGATTTTTTTTAAAAAAAATTGAATTTTGAAGCTTCAATAAAGGAAAAAAAGAATATATGGGAGTTCCATCTATAGTTCTCGCATATTTCTAGCCATGCAGAGCCAACACTTGAATCGGTTTCAGTGTTGAGATAATCGTGCTAGCTAGTGGAACGAAAGCAGAATTTTAAATTATATCAGCTTTATTTGTGACCCAACCTTTTGCCTAACACGCTTTCCCCAATGTATCAAGAGTACTGTACGTTTTTATATCTAGCCATGTAAGCATGCGTGATCCTAGGGGCATGGCAAGCTAGCTGGTGGATTTCAGGTACCAACTATTTTTCATTTGATTCTTGTTTCAGAAGGTGAACAGTGTTTGTTGGACACCTTGTTTCAACAAACTTTGTGTAACAAATTCTGATTTTTTTTTACTATGGAGTAGACCTTTGGAGCTCCGTCTCCATGGAGCCCGGAGAATTCAAACATGTTTAAAAATTCCGAGTAAGTACTAGGATGTAGATAATGTCATATTCTATTAGTGTGTAATTCTCGAGAATGAAATTTGTTATATTTGGGCAAGCCCAAAAAATGATGCATTTTTGTTCTAAAAACTTATACAATAAAAAAAAAAACATTGACTACGTCCTGATATTTCTTTTGAAATTTTCTAAAATATCTGAATTTAAAAGTTTAAAACTTCAGAAAAGGAAAACAATTTACAAGCTCTCTGGAGGGCAAGCCATGCATGCATGCGCGGCCAGGTAGCTCCAACAAGCTCCTTTGACTCTAGCAAGACTAACCTTGTTTGGTGCTTTGCTTCTTTGGTTAGGTATTCTAAGAACAATGTTTCCATTATTTTTTTGTTGTTTCTTAGAAATGTACCAAAATATTCCAAACCTATACCCTTAGTGATTTATCTCTAAATGGTTGTGTACTTCTCAATGAAGCAGGTAATTAAGTACATGGAAAGGAAAAATTGGAGGTCTTCTACGGTACAATTTACTAGTTATATAGAGGAGTAGTATTGACTTAGATCCACGGTTGATTCTACAGATATTTTAGGCAATTCAGCTGGTAAGAAATCACGGTGAGGATTTAATTGTATCGTTATTGGGTAAGTGTAATCACGTATGATAATAACCATGCATGAATGTATAGCTCGGTCAAGTCCTGTATACACTTCAAAATACTCCGTCTAAAAACACCCGCTTTACAAAACCAACTAACAGTTGAATCAGTTGCAATGTTGAGACAACGTGCTAGCTAGTGCAAACAAAACAAAAAAAGTTCTAATTACATCAATTCCATTTGCTACTCTATGATCAAGCCGGAACGCTACTTCTAGCCATGCAAGCATGCATGATCCGTTGATTCTTGTTTCAGAAGGCAAACCCTTGTTTGCTGGACACCTTGTTTCACCATACTCCTAGGTTCAAAGCAACTAGATCAATTTTTGCACAACACGTTATTCCTTATATATTTAGACACAGTAGGAATGTATTTCTATCGATCCACGGACACCTGGAGTATATTTTGTGCTCGGCATGAATGATAAACTGAGATTTTTGCCCTCGGTGGACTGTTTTATGATGAACAATGCACGTAAAACTCAGTTATGTATTTTTGTGTGATTCCTTCATATTTACTGTGCCCAACAAAAAGTGTATTGCTTCCGGTATTTCTCTTGGAATTTTTCCAAAATGTTTGAATTTTTAAGCTTCAGTAAAGGAAAAATAATAATATATGGGAGTTCCATTTAGAGTTCTCGCATATTTCTAGCAACAAGCTCCTTTGACTCTAGAAAGACTAACCTTGTTTGGTGCTTTGCTTCTTTGGTTAGGTATTCTAAAAACAATGTTTCAATTAATTTTTATTGTTTCTTAGCAATGTACCAAAATATTCCAAACCTGTACCCTTAGTGATATATCTTTAAATGGTTGTGTACTTCCCAATGAAGGAGGTAAGTACATGGAAAAGAAAAATTATGGTAAATGAGCACTAACCATTCGCCGTGAACGGCCATCTAACGCACAGGCATGCATGCAAGATCCCAAGGCTTAAATTTGGTACCAAACAATGTCTTGTGTGTGGTTTGATATAGAAAAGGTAGATCGCATGGAGTGTTGGTGCCCACTGATTAAGCGCAATTTATGGATTACGTGTATATCTAGGTTTCTTGGAAGGAAAAGGGAAGAATAAAATTGCCATGAATGGTGTTTCTGTGACACTCAAGGCCGTCTCATTTCAAGGAAAATTTCTTGAAAACTACTTTTGAAAAAAGATTGAAAGTCGAACAGTCATTCTAAAACAATATTCAAATCATGTACTCCCTCCGACCGATATTACTCTTCGCTAATACGGATATATCTAGACACATTTTAGTGGTAGATATATCTGTATTAGCGAATAGTAATATGTGTCGAAGGGAGTATTTTTTTATAATCTATCTACGGCACGGTAAGTTTGCTTAATCATCTGTAAATTTAAGACTATCACAAACTGAGCAGGCACTGCCTAATGTGCAAGCGTTCTCTTTCAATCACACAGATTACACGAAGGCAGCAAGCAGAACAAAGAACGGCGACCGGCCGCACCTGTATCCTCAAACCTAGCGAGCTACAAGACACCGCCCCTTCCTCTTCAGCAGCTCGATCTGACAAAACTGGGTCATTCTGGTGGTGCGTTTCTGCGCCTTGCCCTGTGTGGGGGTATCTATAGCCTCGGCCTTAGTGTAAATTTCAGAGTTTATTAATTCTTAACTTTTTTGGACATATTATTGAACGACGATGCGACCATCTTTATATGTCCGCGGTAGGTAACCATGCAAGCTAGTGAAACCAACTGCAATGTTGAGACGACGTGCTAGCTAGTGCAAACAAAAAAAAATTCTAATTACATCAATTCCATTTGCTACTCTATGATCAAGACTGAACGCTACTTCTAGCCATGCAAGAATGCATGATCCTTTCATTCTTAGTTTCAGAAGGCAACCCCGTGTTTGCTGGACACCTTGTTTCACCAAACTCTTAGGTTAAAAGCAAGTAGATCAAACTTTTGCACAACACGTTATTCCTTACATATTTAGACAGTAGGGAATGTATTTCTATCGATCCGCGGACGTCTGGAGTATTATAGGCTTGGCATGAATGATAAACTCAGATTTTTTCCCTCAGTGAACAGTTTTATGATGAACAATGCACATAAAACTCTGATTTTGACTTTTTGTATGATTCTTTCATATTTACTGTGCCTAAACTAAAGTGTACTTCTCCACGGTATTTCTCTTGGAACTTTTCAAAAATGTTTGAATTTTGAAGCTTCAATAAAGGAAAAAAATAATATATGGGAGTTCCATTTAGAGTTCTCGCGTATTTCTAGCCATGCAGAGCCAACACTTGAATCAATTTCAGTATTGAGATAATCGTGCTAGCTAGTGGAACGAGAGCAGAATTTCTAATTAGATCAGCTTTATTTGTGACCCAACCTTTTGCCTAGCTAACACGCTTTCCCCAATGTATCAAGAGTACTGTACGTTTTTATATCTAGCCATGTAAGCATGCGTGATCCTAGGGGCATGGCAAGCTAGCTGGTGGATTTCAGGTATCAACTATTTTTTGTTTGATTCTTGTTACATCAATTCCATTTGCTACTCTATGATCAAGACTGAATGCTACTTCTAGCCATGCAAGCATGCATGATCCTTTCATTCTTAGTTTCAGAAGGCAACCCCGTGTTTGCTGGACACCTTGTTTCACCAAACTCTTAGGTTAAAAGCAAGTAGATCAAACTTTTGCACAACACATTATTCCTTACATATTTAGACAGTAGGGAATGTATTTCTATCGGTCCGCGGACGTCTGGAGTATTTTGGGCTCGGCATGAATAATAAACTCGGATTTTTCCCCCGGTGAACAGTTTTATGATGAACAATGCACGTAAAACTTGGTTTTGACTTTTTGTGTGATTCTTTCATATTTACTGCGCCTAAACTAAAGTGTACTTCTCCACGGTATTTCTCTTGAAACTTTTCCAAAATGTTTGAATTTTGAAGCTTCAATAAAGGAAAAAAAATATATGGGAGTTTCATTTAGAGTTTCGCGTATTTCTAGCCATGCAGAGCCAACATTTGAATCAGTTTCAGTGTTGAGATAATCGTGCTAGACTGCTAGCTAGTGGAACGAAAGCAGAATTTCTAATTAGCTCAGCTTTATTTTTGACCCAACCTTTTGCCTAAAACTCTTTTCCCACAATATCAAGAGTACTGTACGTTTTATATCTAGGCCATGCAAGCATGCGTGATCATAGGGGCATGGCAAGCTAGCTGGTGGATTTCAGGTACCAACTATTCCTCGTTTGATTCCTGTTTAAGAAGGTGAACCGTGTTTGTTGGACACTTTGTTTCAACAAACTTTGTGTTAAAAATTCTGGTTTTTTTTTACTAGGAAGGTTTTTCTATGGAGCAGACCTTTGGAGCTCCGGCTCCATGGAGCCCAGAGAATTCAAAAATGTTTAAAAATTCCAAAAAATTACTATTATGTAGACAATTTCATATTCTATTACTGTGTAATTCTCCAGAACGAATTTTTTATATTTTGGGCACGGCCCAAAAAATGATGCATTTGCTCTAAAAATTTATACAATAATAAAGTACAACATTCGCTACGTCCTGATATTTCTTTTGCAATTTTCTAAAATATCTGAATTCAAAAATTTAAAACTTCATAAAAGGAAAAACAATATACAAGCTCTATGGAGAGCAAGCTCCATTTCGAGTTTTCCCGTATTTCTAGCCATGCATGCATGCGTGGCCAGCTAGCTCCAACTAGCTCCTTTGAGTCTAAAAAGGCTAACCTTGTTTGGTGCTTTGCTTCTTTGGCTGGCTATTCTAAAGACAATGTTTCGATTAATTTTTGTTGTTTCTTAACAACGTATAAGAATATTCCAAACTTATACGCTTAGTGATTTATCTCTAAATGGTTGTGTACTTCTCAATGAACGGCCATCGAACCCACAGGCATGGATGCATGATACCAGGGCTTAAATTCGGTACCAAACAATGTCTTGTGTGTGGTTCGATATAGAAAAGGTAGGTGGCATGGATTGCTTTAGTGCCCACTAATTAAGCACAAATTTATGGATTTTGTGTATGTCTAGGTTTCTTGGATTGCTTTAGTGCCCAGGATTAGAGGTTTTTTTTATAGGAGTTATTTTCTATTTCAACCATTTTAGTTACTTAATGTGTTTGATCTCAAGTACTTATAGGACTCCATATACTTGTGTGTGTACTAATGTATTGTACTTAATAAATTTTTCATTTCAGCTCATCCCAGCAAGCAGCTTTGCACATGGTTACAAGCTCCCACATAGAGGCAAAGCTCTATTTCTATCCCATGGCATGTATGCACCAGTTAATGGGGAGTACATTATCTTTCATGGCAACCTCAGCAAGCTCTACTTCAGAAATGGTTGGGCATACTTTTGCCAAATGAACAACATTGTAGTTGGTTCAATGCTTGCCGTGAGGGTATCCCTCCAAGCAGTTACAAGAATATTTTTGCCTATATAAGAATGTTTTTGCCTATAGTTAGCTAGATCTAACTACTTAGAAGGACCAATCTGAACTATGTTTGCATATATTTTGTGAAGCTATGTTGGACACTATGAAATAAGTTGGGCACTCCCTCAACTCTTATTAATGTAATATATATATGTATATGTCATTTCAGTTTGTATGAAATCTAGCTATATCATGTTCCATCTATTGATGTATGAACCTCCCACTGCCATTTATACCACCTTATAATTTTCCATTGAAGACAAGCCAGGTCAAAATCTAACTTGCTACTAAGAAAAACAACAAATAGAATAATAACCAAGAATTCTTTAATTAACATTAGAGACTTTTTTAATTATAACCCGTCTCCAAAACATACTTTTATTTTATATTTGGATAAAGTGAACATTTCAGAAATATTTTAGAGTTGCTGATATACACATTCATATAACTTTTATGTTATGATCATCTAATCAAACTTTAGAGTCAGCATGCCAACGGAGAAACCATCGTTCCATCCTCAGAGGAGACGGGTCCTGCGGCACATAGAGAGCAATGACAAGAGCATCATTCCTCGTCACGTCCTGGTGGCGCAGCCCCTCATCGCCATGCAGCACCTCACCCAACTCCCTTGGGCATGCAAGACGCGGTCCAGCGAGCTCAACGACCATGACGCCATTGTTCTAAAGGAGGTGGGCGGGAGCCACACTGTAGGAGTACAGCGGCAGCGACAAGCTGAAATGAAGGCCATCTAGGGTTCGCCGGGGGAGGGCGTCAAATCGATGGTTCCATGGCATGAAATCAATGGAAGTTCAATGCCTCGTCCCATGTCAATGCCTGCATACAGCAAGATACTTCGAATAAGAACGCATAGTAAACAACTGAGAACCTATGGTTTTCATCTTTTCATTGCACTTACAGCACTACAATCTAGATATAGAGTACAAACTCTACTCCTAAAATCGCATGATAATGCCAAAAGAAACAGTATATTTTGAGGCATACTTTTTACATATAACAATTATACATGCATATTCATGCATCCAGCATGCAAGCTAGCTAGCAGCACATGCATCAAGATTCAGAGATTTAGCTAAGTAAGCTGGCTAGCATCAGGTTGCACATTTCTGATTATAATGACCACTAAATCTGGGCAGACCATTTAATTTTTTAATGAATTAATAGAGAACACTAAATCTGTCAAACAACATAAATTTTCGTACCTGCAGAACATCTTCAACTGCTATATTGAAACCATCATTTAATCATTTATTAAAATTTGATAACTAGCTAGAAACAGAAATACAGATAAAGGAATTACCTCCATGTGGCAGAACCACCACGATGAGGACAGGTAACAGCATAAGCAACCTTGCTTCGTCAGCCAGTTCGGGGCAGGGGTGCTCACACGCCTCTCAGCTCTTGGTCCAGACGCCAGGGAGGCCCGAACAGGAGGATGTAAGCCGTCGCGGCGGCACTGGTCGCCTTCCAGCGTCAGCAACGGCAAGAGCGCGGCCATGGTCACCACCCGTCGGGGAGCTGCGCAGCGCCTCCGCTCAATCTCTCTCCCACATGAGCAGAAGAAAACGTCTTCTACAAATCTGAAGGAACATGTCATGGTATCATCAATCACACTAGTGATGGAGCATGTCATACTAATATCATTCGGCATAAGAACCAAGACACATGCATGGTCATGAATATTGGTAAGCAAACCAAAAAGGTTGGAAGCTTCTTTCTATTGCCTAATGCGGGTGTTGACTCATACAACGTGAATCAATAGTAGACCTAAGCAAATAGTGAAACATTTGTGAACCACGAGACATATAGATGCACAAAGAATAATCATGCACAAGACATATAAATGCACAGACGGGCATTATACAAGTGAAACATCTGTGAAGCATGAGATATTATTTGTCATGATCCAGTAACTTTAGAGAGGCTATTCATAATTTATTAATGCTAATAGTTACACTAACCCTTTCGTTAAAAGTAAGAAACATCTATGACTCAACTCAAAGTATCACATCTAGTGTGCAATCAGAATGTACCAAAGGTGGTTAGCAAGGTGGGAAATGGTAGTGCAAACACATATGCTATCTGAACTATGAACTTGCAAACAGGCATTACACAAGTGAAACATTGTGAAGCACTAGACTGTATTTCGGACAACCGCGTAACCTTGGGAGTCATTTTTCTGGAACTATGAATGATAAAAGTTACAATAACACTCGGACCTTTCATGCAAATGTTTAAGAACCACTATCAGGGAATCCATAGATCAATACCATCCAGCAATAAGACAGGACTTATCTAATTTACACTCAGCTGCAAGGTATATGGTAGTTCAAGGCACATATACACACTAGCTACTGACTCAAGACAAGTGGAGCATTCATGGCTATGTGTGTGCGTGACAGAAATTATGAGAGCCACCTGGTCCAGCAGCTAGCCAACAGAAACACTCAATGGTATCATGTGTCCCAACAATGCAAGAGGGCAAAAAAGGAAAAGAAGTATATACCTTCTTGGGGCCATGACTTGGAGTTGGAGGAAAGTGATGGTGCCGATGAGGTTGTTTTCATAGAAAAGCAAGGACTTCTCGTCGGCGGCTTTCATCCCGGCAATGTGAATCACTGCCCCGAACCTGCACGACATAAACATGCTAATGAGCTTAAGAAAAAAAAAACAAGCTCCTGACAGCTATCAATAAGTTTGTACGGCCAAACACTACTAGTTTAAGCCTTGCTGAACCATAGGGATTTCTAACTTGAGTTAATCTTTAAAACACAAGCAAACATACACGCATACACATCAGGTAAATGCTAAATTAGCTAGCTTTTCCAGGCCAACACTTGCATGCCAGGGATGTAATTTCAAATTTTGAACTTGTTGCCACATCATCGGCAATATTAGATTCTGATCCTATTTCTTGACGAGAACTAGAACAATGTCAAATAATGGAGCTATTCTACCTAAAAAAGACCTAACCTTACTTCACAAAATACACAGCGAAGAACAACCAATAAACAGGACTCAGATTGCAAACAACCCAAAAATCTGAAATAAACCCCAAATAAAACCTCAGAACACAACAGGAAACAGCTGTTTTTTTCTTCTTGGGATCCTTGAGCGGCCACCGCACTTGAATTGAAAGGTGAGGTGGTGAGAGAAAGGGCTCTCTCTATCTCTTGATGTTTAGTTTTTGGAGCTGAGGAGATGGATGGGATGGGTGGCTTTACCACCCAGTGCTGAGACCTCACAAGGTTTTAAGTGGTGCTCTGAGTGCTGCTGGTGCGAAGTAGTAGTTCCAAACAGTAACAGTTGACACCACATAGTGTGCATCTCTACTTAATTATTACTTATATTGTATTATATTGGGAGTGGTACATAGTATGAATACCTAGCACTGATCATAGTACGACAATACTCTAACTAGTATGAATACCTAGCACTGATACTAGTTCTCCATCGTGGCTTCATAATTTTATGGCTTTAGTGCATTTTTAGGTTTTCCATGACTATTGGTTACCTTTCTTTTCTCTTGGGAATTCTGCATAGGTCAAGCTTGTTTCCACCAGCCAACTTACACATCCAACTGGCAGGCAAATGCCATGTTCGACATTCTGTTTTATGGTCTCCTGGATAGCAATCGTTTATACCACAGAATAAAAGGATGCTAACCTCAATTGTCTAATGGTCCCTTCACTGATTAGATTGTACACAAATGACAGTGCTAGCTAGCCACGTTCACACCGAATGCGACGCAACTATATTTGTTGAGTTATACCCCAAAGATCAAAGAAATGAGCCATAGATTCTGTTTGCATGCCTTAATCGTCATGCGTACAAACTAGTACTACAAAATAATTTTGAGTGCTTGGATATTCAATCTTCCATATACACTTTTGAAGTCATGCAGTCATGCCGGATATAGTATAAGTGCAGCACAAAATATCCTCGACTTTTGAAGTATTCTATGATAATCTCAACTTCTCAAGACAAGAAGAATCAGGATTAGCATGAAGTTTATAGATGACATGGATTAACCTTTCACGACGCAGAAACACTGTCAATGATGAAAAGTTACACTAAAAACTAAATGCTTCAAACACTACTAAATGAGACAGCAATTATCGTAAGGTGCATAAAAATGCTACAATTATGTGGAAAAAGAATGGTACATTGGTTTCTGATACTTTTAATACTAAGATCTGCAATCATCAAAGGGATAATGAAGCAACCAGCAGTAATCAATAATGTTAACCAACTTACTTCTTGCTTAAATAAGAAGCATACAAAGATCAACTTGCCCAAAGCAAAATCTACCATTCCACCAGCAACAGCGACACCTAATCCACTTAAGCATCCTCCAGGTACTCAATCCAAAAGCTGCAGGATTTGTAATGTTTATTCTCTCCATTGATACTGAACAATAAAGGTTAATTAAGTCAGCAGAAGCACCAGATAAAGAATAGCAAAAAACAATTCCTAGCAAATGTCAGGACCATATATCATCTCTATGATAATGAAACTAAAACGAAAATGAACAAAAGAAAAAAATCAGATCTTAATAGAGAGTTCTGAAGCTATGTGCAGAAAGGCAAACGAATGCACCTATATGCAATTTCATCTGTAACGGCACAAATACACCCATCTACAAAAGCTCAAAGCAAGCAAGTGTACCGTATATGTGTTTAAACGACAAGTATGCAACCAGCACACGTGACCAGATAACCAAGTAGATGAAGTTCCAGAAACCAAGGAGGTGGGTATATTAGTTAAAGCATACAGTACTTCTGGGGAAATGGAGCGTAAATTAAGAATAGAATAAAGTCCTAAAAACAAACAATGGGAATATATATGGTAACACAGACGATCCTATTGAGCCCAAACAGTATGCCACAAATTAGATGCTTATTCATATAATATATTCAAGACATGGCTTTGTAGTACCAACCATCTATTTAAAATTTTGGATAAATCGCGTATACCCAAAAATATGCAATCTACAGTCATGCAGGATCTAGTCCAACTGTCCAGGCACAGATCTATATGAACAACACAAGTTATCCTTGAGTTTTGAAGTATTCTATGATAATCTAAAAACAAGGCCAATAAGGACTAACATGCCAGGTTACATATGTATCAACTAGCACACACCTAGTACCACTCCATTCCAATATTAAGAAGCAGAACTACCACAAGGTCAGCTACAGCGCCAATAACACATTCCTTTAGTACCAGCAATTTCTAAAAGTTCAACAGCTTGATGGGTCGGACACAGGGCACCTACTTGATGGGTGAAACAACAAGCCATAGCACGATGCGAAGGGATCCCATGGAATCATCTGCTACTTGAGGTGCCAGGCTTTCGATAGCTAGCGCCATCCTGCCGACGCTGTTGTTGATGCAGCCGGCATAACACGAATAACACACAGTTGCTGAGTTTGGATTCAGCAGGATTGCCACGGTGATATGCTCAACAGCTTCTTCCAAATTCCATTACAAGTAACACCAAAAATACAGGAAGATTAGAAAACGAAATAGAGCTAGATCCGAACGAGTGGATAGGGAAATAATAGTACCTTCTGATAATTGCTTCCATCACCATGCCTTCTGCTTCCTGGGAGGCGTCATGGCTCTCCTCACAGTCACCTCAAAAGAAGGATCTCCCATCTGGCAAGGCCACATTTTCAGCATTCCCAGCCCCGCGCGAGGCAACGGTTTCCAAGATAAGGGTCGACCGGTTTTGGCCACGACGAATAAGTAGCAACTGCCAGGCCAATAAGCAAAAACAAAAAATTCAGTTAACTGGAGAAGGTAGCTTTTTTATTTCACGACACACAGCCATGGTCATACAATTGTACTAGTGAAAACTCTTCTGAAGGGAGATAGACGCATGCTATGGCCGTTGAAAGAGAAAAAATCAAGAAAGGATACTCTCTGGCTTCTAGCTTCCCAAAAAATCACGGTGAAGCAGCGCCAAACACCCTAACTCCACGAAGCTAGCACAATTTGCAAAGAAAACTCGGAGCACCCCTTTTCAGAAATTCACGGATCAGCAAATCGTGGACCAGCCTCTAGTTACGGCTGATTGCCACCACTGAATGAAAAACGGTTCGATCCCATCATCTATTCCTTCCCCATTTGCTCCCCTCCTTGCTATATCGCTAGGCTAAGTTAAAGCTCAACAGCACTCTTGGGCAATGGAGCGTACATTAAAAATAGATGTAAAGTCCAAAAAATAAACAATGTAAACATACATGGTAACACAGACGATTATTTTGGGCCCAAATAATATGCCAAAAACATGCATTAGATGCTTATTCATATAATATGTTCAAGACATAGCTTTGAAGTACCAGGCATCTATTTGAAATTTCGGATAAATAGCGCATACACAAAATTGCAATCTGCAGTCATGCCGGAGGTAGTCAAAGGCACGGATCTATAAGAACAACACAAGTTATCCTGGACTTTTAAAGTATTCTATGATAATCTCAAGAAAAGGCCACTAAGGAACAACATGCCAGGATATAATATACGTATCAACTGGCATACACATAAGCACTACTCCATTCCAGTATTAAGAAACAAATCTATCACCAGGTCAACTACAACACCAATAACACATTCCTCCAGTACCAGAAAAGCACCAGCAATTCCTAAAAGTTCGACGGCTCGATGGGCCGGACAAAGTGCATCTACTTGATGGGCAAAACAACAAGCCACAACACGATGTAAAGGGTGCCCGTGGAATTACCTGCTACTTGAGGTGTCGGGCTTGCGGTAGCTAGTGCCGTCCGGCCGACGCTGTTGTTGATGTAGCCGGCATAACATGAATAACACACTGTTGCTGAGTTCACATTCAGCAAGATTGCCATGCTTAGATGCTCAACAACTTCTTCCAGATTCCATGACAAGTAACACGAAAAATAAGTGCAAATTAGAAAACGAAATACAGCTTGATCCAAAACAGTGGAGAGGGAAACAATAGTACCTTCTGATAATTGCTTCCATCACCACGCCTTCTGCTTCCTGGGAGGAGGTGTGGCTCTCCTCAATCACCGCCAGAGAAGGATCTCCCTCTGCCAAGGCCGCATTTTGAGCATTCCTAAGAGGTCAGGGGCGACCGGTTCTGGCCACAGCGAATAAGTAGCAACTGCCAGGAAGATAAGCAGAAACAAAAATTTTAGTTAACTAGAGAAGGTAGGATTTTTTTTTCTCGAGACACAACCACGTTATACAATTGTACTACTAAGATCGTTACCAACAGTGATAAAAAGGTTGTTAAAAAACTAAGCCAATTTCTCCTATTGGAAGGGTTGTTTCTCACTTCAGTTTTGAAGCTACCAGAAAACAATGACAATGCAAGGCAGTACAAGACTAGAATTGACATACTATAGGGCATGTTTATACAAGTGAAGTTGCAACATTTGTGCTTCAAAAAAAAAGAAAAAATAGTCATAAATATTCTCACAGTTTGGCACATGCATTCTACTAATTTGTAAACCAGAAAGTTGCTATTCAAGTATACTAGCATGCGAGATTAATAAGATACGATCAAATGTAGAATTTTATTATCCATATTCCCATGAGAATCAAACCACAACAAATAAAGGATCTATTCTACTTCAAATAAATTTGATCAAGATTATAACAATCTATAACGTCCAGTAGCAACAAGAAGAGGCAAATAAAGGTGACATTCTCCCTAGAAATAATTGATTATACACAGCACCAGACCATAACATCCAGTAACAACAAGAGGCCTTGAAATCTAAAAAAAGAAAATCATGAATTACATTGGCTACTACGTACAAGACAAGGCCGAATTGTAGTCGAGGCCGAGTCATAGACGCCGACTATCAATTCCTACTGCCTTAGTTACTCAACACACTAACAAAATGAAGTATGTATCATCACAAAAAATCAATAAAAATTCAATTCCATAAATAAATCAATTTAGAAACCTAGTGGTACTAATATACAGCCATGACTGGTGTTGAAAATGCAGAAGGGTGTGTTGCCGAAAGGAAAAATTTAAAGGTTACCCACATGCACAATCTGCATCAAACAACATGCCTATAGAATCACAGCATACAAGCAGAAATATACACCTCAAGACTTGTGGCAACTATCAAGCAGGGCAGGCAAGAACTTCATTTTCTCCTATCCATACAAATGGTAATCAAGGTTGATGGTTCATGACTGGTCACACATTTCAAACATTGACAACTGGATTACACATTTTAACATTCAGTAACTAAAATTGCTGCCAATTTAACATCCAGTAACTAATATTGCTGCCAATTCCACTAACTAATATTGCTGCCAATTGAACATCCACTAACTAATATTTCTACCAACTTAACTATAGTTACCAAGCAGACCAACATAACCAAGTATATGACAACCTAACCGACAACAAAGACTCCAAGACGGAACTTTTCAATTAAGATATCATATTATAGAGTAGTTGCAGTGTATCTGAAGAACAAATACACCTAGCAGAATGACCATAATATGCCGTAATATCACCCATATATACTAGCACTGGTCATAAAATGAAAGACTGTCCAGTGAGACCAGTGCCTACACTATCAGCCAAGAGACATAAGCTGTGCTAAAAGCGAACTTTCAGGTTACAGATTCGCGTATGCTCCAGTCAACAGTGGCTTCCACATGCAACAGTAGAAGTATAAAACTAGGACAAATGATACACATAACTATGGTTGTTTCCACATGCATTAACTATTAAGTGATGGTGCATTTACTACGCAGAACTTAGAGGGCAGCATACAAGTACGAGAGGTCAATTGACTGCATGGTTCACTTGCAGAGCAGGATAAAAAGCAACTACGCCGATCAGATTTTTAGCCAGTGTACACACAAGGAGGTGTTCAATTCAGACAGAGATGCAGACAGACAGACAGTAAAAGGGAGTTGCAGCCCTTGGCACTATTGAATCACAATACAGCAAGAGGTCCACCAGCCTCAGTGTTGTTCTTGACGCTGAGCATGAGCACAGACAGAGGCCCCGTGCTGAACTCCTCCTCCTTTCCCTGCTGCCACAGAAACAAGGTAACAAACAATTAACCATCCATACACATGAGGCTAGAAGGCCTGGCTAGAACCACGTAAACGGAAGGGAAACCGCGAGCGCTGGGTGCTTACATTGGCAGCCGGGTCATCGAGGCCATCGCTCACGAAGCGATCTGCGCGCATAACAAAAAAGCCAAAATTAGCTGCAGTTCTGAGAAGCCAGCGGTTGATTGGACGCGCTCTAGCAGCCTCGTCGACTAGAACCGCGGAACTACGTGTGAGGGGAAGGATGAACCCTAGATTTCACGACGGAATAGGGGCAGGACCTTGTTGCGAGGTGCCAGGAGCTTTGAGATCGTCCCCCTCCTCCTCCCGTTCCATTCGACGCAAGTGACTTGCTGTGAATCAAAAGAAGGAGAGAAAGGGTCACGCTTAAGATTGGAATGCTTGAGAAACGAATGGATGTAGAAACGAATCTTGACCTTGTGGGGCAGCTTGGCAGCGTGCGGCGTCGGGGAGGACGAAGTCGCTGAACTCCAGCCGCCGGTGGGGATGGAGCTGGCCTTGGAGGGAGCGTCGGGTGACCTCTACACGGACACGGTGTAGTAGGTTCTCCATCTCCGGCGTCCTCCGCCGACGGTGAGAACTGGAGGTAGGTGAGCCCGTCGACGGCGGCGGCGACCTCGGAGGCAGCCGATTTCCGCGGACGAGCAGCGAGGCCCAGCCTGATCCGCGTGGCCCTGGACGCTGACCATGGCGGATGGAGGCGCGGGGTGGGTGAGCGCCGGCGAGTGGCGACGCAGGGGCGGCGGCACGTGCGCTGGAGGAATGGGAGGAGGCTGGGAGAGAGAGCGGCGGCCGGCTAGAGTTGGGTGTTGTTCTCTTCTGGGGAATTGAGGGGTGAACTTAGAGCATCTCCAACGGCGGCTCTAAACTTGCGCGCTGTAAAACGGCGAACCAGCGCGCTTTATATGTTTTGCGCGCATCATTTTTCCGCGCCTATTTCGAGAAGCTGTAAATACGCGCGGCAAAACACGGCGCGTAGACACGCCTCCACCAGACGCTGCAACCTACAGCGCGCAAACATGCGCGCACATACAAACACATAGATTGCAAGATCTAGAAAATAGATTAAATTAAACTGCGACGAACAGAAAATACATTGCGATGAACAGAAAATAAAACTAGAAACTAAAAAATGAAGCTACATTCTACGCTTCATCGTCGTCGGAGGAGGTGTACTCGGACTGCGTCCACAGGTCGTCCCATGCCGCCGCGTCATACGCGCGCGCCGCCTCCTCCGGCGAGTTGAAGGTGCCGAGCGTGAGGCGGAAGCCGGCAGTGCGAATCTCGGTGTAGAAGAGCCCGTTCGGGCGCGGGCGCACGCCCTTGAAGCCGGAGGCACTGCGCCGGCGAGGCGGCATGGCGGCGCTAGGCAGGGCGCGTGGCTGGGCGGGGTGCGCGCGAGGAAGGGGAGAGGGGAGGGGAATGTTCCGGGTGCGCGCGCGTGGCGGTTGGGCGCGGGCGACGCGCGGCTTTTGTAGCGCGCGCTCCACGGCGCGCGGGAGTTTTGCCGCCCAAACTAGCGCAACCGCAGCGCGCGCCTAAAGATCCCGCGCGCACGCTTTTTTCCCGCGTCTGCTGGAGGACGATATCGCGCCGCGCGCGCCCAAAAGATCAGTTATTACAGCGCAGCGCTAGTTTACAGCCACTGCTGGAGATGCTCTTAGGGCGTTGGGTGGGTGTGGCGTGATACGTCTCCAACGTATCTATAATTTTTGATGCTCTATGCTTGTTTTTACACCATTTGCATATTGTTTTGTTACACTTCGTGGCACTTTTATGCATTTTCCGGAACTAACCTATTAACAAGTTGCCACAGTGCCAGTTTCCTGTTTTCTGCTATTTTTGTGTTTCAGAAGTGATACACAGGAAATATTCTCGGAATTGGACGAAACAAGTTCCTGAAGTCCTATTTTACCCGGAAGCTTCCAGAGATCCGAAGGAGAGTAGGAGGCGGAGGACCAGGGGCCCACACACAGGGGTGGCGCGGCCAGCCCCTGGCCCGCGCCGACCCTGTGTGAGGGAGCCTGGCTCCACCTCTGACATCGCCCCTTCGCCTATAAAGACCCCCCGACGGAAAAAACCTAAGGACCCGATCAGATTTCCAGAACACATCGCGATCCGCCGCCGCCGTCGACCCGAAAATTGGGAGGGTCCAGAAGCTCTTCCCGGCACCCTGCCGGAGAGGGGAATCGCCACCGGAGGTCTTCTTCATCGCCATGCTTGCCTCCGGAGCGATGAGTGAGTAGTCTACCTTGGACAATGGGTCCATATCAGTAGCTAGATGGTTGTCTTCTCCACCATGTGCTTCATGTTTAGATCTCATGAGCTGCCCTACATGATTGAGATCACCGTTATGTAATTCTATGATGTTGGTTTGTTGGGATCCGATTAATATTGGTGTTTATGATTAAGTTGCTGTACTGAATTATATCTTTTGTTATCTCTATGTTGTTTATGATCTTGCATGCTCTCCGTTGTTAGTAGCTATCTTGGCCGAGTAGTTGCTAGTGACTCTAAGAGGGGGTATTTATGCTCGATAGTGGGTTCATGTCTCTATTTCACCTGGGGGAGTGATAGAAACCTCTAAGGTGGTAGATGTGCTGTTGCTACTAGGGAGAAAACAACATTCATATGCTCAAGGGCATATGCTTTGTTTACATTACACACTTTGCTTAATGCAATTATCTGTTGTTCGCAACTTAATACTTTTGGGGTGTTCGGATGATATCCCCGAGGGTGGATTATTAGTCATAGATGCAGTTGGATGGCGGTCTATGTATTTTGTTGTAATGCCCAGAGTAAATCTCATAGTGATCTTCTTGACATATCACGTTTATCTTTATTCTATCAATTGCCCAACTGTAATTTGTTTACCCAGCATGTTATTTATCTATGGAGAGACACCACTAGTGAACTGTGGACCCCAGTCCTATTTTAATTATATTGCAATCAACTGTTTACTATTCCTGCACTGTTTACTTTACTAGCATACTTCTACTGTTTTTCACTTGATACACTCATAACCTTTGTTTCAAGCAAACCGGTGAGATTGACAACCTCATCGCAAGTTGGGAGCAAAGTATTTGTTTGTGTGTGTGCAGGTTCCACGTTGCACAAGCATCACCTTCAGTCGTTTGTCTCTCCTCTCCTGATCGATATTAAACCTTGGTTTCTTAACTGAGGGAAAACTAGCCGCTATATTCATCATACCTTCCTCTTGGGGTTCCCAACGGGCTGGTTATTCACCAAGCACAAGGACAGTCTGCTTCCACATCCACTGGTTGCCATCAGCTAATTTTCTGGCGCCATCGCAAGTAGCAGCTAATTTTCTGGCGCCGTTGCCGGGGAGGAAAGAAGACTTCTGCGAGGGGAGTTTTCGCACACACATACTTTACTTTGTTATTGCTTTGCTTTACTTTATTTATTTTACCTGCATTGCTTTTATTCAAAAACCCAAAAAAATTAGAATCCTTGGTAGTTGTTATTTCTTTACTTTAGTTTATCATGTTGTTCCCTAAGTTCGTTATGGAGGACCTCTCAGTAGGTAGTGGTTCGATTATTGGCAAAAGTAACATTGAGGAGTTCTTTAATCACATTAGTATGCATGAGGAAGTTGAGGAAAAGTCTTGGGTTGAGCTTGCTCCTAGTATTGAAGTTGCTTCTGCTTATTTGATTCACATGTTGGAAACTAGGTTTGTTAGTCTTAATCCTTTTATGCAATACATGTTCCTTAAGCTTCATAAAATTGAGGATCCCGAAAAGAAAGCTTTTATCTTGGAAACTTTGCGCATAGAATTTAGAGATGTTGCAATTGAGGCTAGGAAAGTTTTTAAGAAGTTTAATAAGCTTGGCTCGCCTGTTGAAATTGTTGGTACACCCAACGAAGATTCTAGAATGCCAATACCTTGTAAACTTATAGGAATTCATGATGCCTTGGAAACAAATTTTAGTTGGATTTGCCCTGAAAATCTTTTTGATGAAAATAGTGTACCAAGGCGTGACTACAAGGGGTACTCAAAACCTCAATTGGATAGTATTCATTTCTTTGTTCCTATGGATCCTAGTACTTCATCTATTAATATTACTTGATTCGCAATTTTCTGCGCCTAGCTCAAAGGCGTTAAAGAAAAGCACTCTTGGGAGATAACCCAATGTTTTCTTTTCAGTACATTTTCTTTTATTTGAGTCTTGGAAGTCATTACTACTGTAATGACCGCTCCTTATCTTGTTTATTTCATTTTTGTGCCAAGAGAAGCCTCTAATTTGAGCGAGGTAAAGATTTGGGGATGTTGTTGTCCTGAAACTGTTTTCGGTGCTGCACCGTAAAAATTCATATAAATTCTCTGTATATCTTTTGGACCTGCGATTTCTTGTGCATATGCCCCAGGTTATATCCAAACTTTTGTTAGTTGAACACTTTTTGATTTGAGCAACAGAAAACCTTTCAAAAATTCGTCCTTTGACAGCTGTTCAGTTTTGACAGATTTCTGCCAATATTTATTTTTGCCACTTTATCGCTTTCTTTTGAGTTCTTTTTGATCATGGAACCTTTTGGGAAGTTGATACAGTAGTATATACTTTATATGTGGTGGTTTTGAGTTGACACCTGAAGCTAAAAGAGGTTGAATATATTTTATGCTTACACTAATGTTGCTAATAGAATTGTGTTTAGTTTTGTATGAAGGAAGTTTTCAAGTGTAGGGATTGGAGAATGATGAGATGAGTTGAAGAATGGACAAAAGCTCAAGCTTGGGGATGCCCATGCATCACCCCAAGAAATATCCAAGAAGTACAAGCGTCAAAGCTTGGGGATGCCCCGGAGGCACCCCTTCTTCATCGGCAAAAATCAGGTCACCTTTCAAAACACTATATTTTTATTGCTTCATGCACTATGTGTTTTTCTTGGAGCGTCAGTTGTTTTAGTTTTCTTAGTTGGTTTAGTTTGTTTGTTTGCTGCAATAAATGGTTGGACCCCAACAAATTTTCTTTGGAGGAGATGTACTCGTTTTCATTTGCAAAGAACGCTCTAGTTTTCACTCTTATCGTTTATCGAGCGTTCTACTTTTTCTGCTGCTGCTTTTGGTTTTCGTTTTCGCCTTGATTTACGTTCAGACCTTGTCATATCTTTTCATCAAGGTGTATTTTTGCCTCTGATCTTTATTGGTTTTCATCAAAAGAGGTGTTTATAAAAATTTCAAATGGTGTTAGAAAAGAGAAAAAGCTTTGTGCAAAATAGTGGTACAAGAAGGAGCTTGTGTAGACTGCGGCTTAGGCTTTTTCATGTCATGCTAGATGTCTTTTTGATAGTATGCTTAGTGGTTTTGCTGTAGCATGACTTGTCTCAAATAACTGAGATTGCTTAATGAGCCTTTGAAAAAATCATGCGTTGTTTTTATTGTATGGAAGCATTATTTTGGTTTTCTCCTTGATGCTTTATTTGGGTTGACTTGGCGCATGCTCACACATGTTAGACTCATACAAAGTCGCCAATAGCCTTCATGATCATTTAGTTTTTGACTTTTGATGCCATCTTATGCTTCTTTTAATGTCGCTTTGTCGCTTTGCATGATTATGGCCATTATTGCTCTCTTAGTTGGTCGCTCTCAGTCTTTTGCTAGCCCTCGCCTTGTACTGAGTATGAGCTCTACTCGTGCATCCAACTCCTAAAAGCCAAAGTTTTCTATTGTGTCCACTATAAACTCCTATACATGGTATTTGTAAGCCATTCCAAAGTAAATTTTCCATGTGCTACCTTTCAAAACCTTCAAAATACTTCTTGTTTTGTGACACTGTTTTCAGCTCATGGGGACGTAGTGGTCGGATTTGCTATCTTCCATATTGCTTATTCCAAAAAAAAGGGAAAAAAGATAGAAAAAAAGAAAAAAGGCACTCCTCCAAGGAATGTGAATGTTGGTGGGCACCCGATGGAATCGGTTAGCCATGGTTTGAGAAAGGAAAAAGGTGGGGAGGAGTGCCAAGCTTTATAAAAAGAGCACAAAAGTACCAATCTCTCTCAAAAACTTGCTTCAATTTTTGTATGGAAGATAGTAAGAACCCCATTGCTAGTCGTTGACAAAGACAACCACCTCTCAAAAACAATTTTTATCTCTCTGTTTTACAAATGAAAAGCTCTAGCACATGAGCAATCACTGCTTCCCTCTGCGAAGGGCCTTTCTTCTACTTTTATGTTGAGTCACCACCTTCTTTCTTTATGCACCATTAAGAGAGCATAGTTGTCATTCTTAGTGTGATATGCATTGTCCCAAAGTTCATTGATTGATTCATGATGATTGGTTTCACTTGTTCTTAAATTATTTGTATCTAGTCGCCCTCTTAAACTTGAAGGTGTCCTATGCATTTATGTTTTGCTCTCTTTGAAGGACAAGCTGAAAATCATTTGTATGTTTTTCCTTATGATTTGAACACACGTTTGACTTTCATTGTTTCATTTTCATGATCTTTTGTTTGTGTTCATTTGCATGTTTACAACATGGTTGCTAAGTTCTTATTGTCATGATTATATCTTCATGCCCATGTTTTAAGTTCTATTGGTCCCAGCTCACAAATGCTTACATAGATGATTAAGATTGTGTAGGTGCATGTCACCTCAAAAATTATTCTTTGTTATCACTTACCTACTCGAGGACGAGCAGGAGTTAAGCTTGGGGATGCTTGATACGTCTCCAACGTATCTATAATTTTTGATGCTCCATGCTTGTTTTTACACCATTTGCATATTGTTTCGTTACACTTCATGGCACTTTTATGCATTTTCCGGAACTAACCTATTAACAAGTTGCCACAGTGCCAGTTTCCTGTTTTCTGCTGTTTTTGTGTTTCAGAAGTGATACACAGGAAATATTCTCGGAATTGGACGAAACAAGTTCCTGAAGTCCTATTTTACCCGAAAGCTTCCAGAGATCCGAAGGAGAGTAGGAGGCGGAGGACCAGGGGCCCACACATAGGGGTGGCGCGGCCAGCCCCTGGCCCGCGCCGACCCTGTGTGAGGGAGCCTGGCTCCACCTCTGACATCGCCCCTTCGCCTATAAAGACCCCCCGACGGAAAAAACCTAAGGACCCGATCAGATTTCCAGAACACATCGCGATCCGCCGCCGCCGTCGACCCGAAGATCGGGAGGGTCCAGAAGCTCTTCCCGGCACCCTGCCGGAGAGGGGAATCGCCACCGGAGGTCTTCTTCATCGCCATGCTTGCCTCCGGAGCGATGAGTGAGTAGTCTACCTTGGAC
The DNA here is from genome assembly GCA_007115705.1 of Dactylis glomerata. NCBI lineage: Eukaryota > Viridiplantae > Streptophyta > Magnoliopsida > Poales > Poaceae > Dactylis > Dactylis glomerata. The sequence goes on from QXEO01000551.1 coordinate 4,482,139, forward strand.
TATGGGTCCATAGCAGTAGCTAGATGGTTGTCTTCTCCAACATGTGCTTCATGTTTAGATCTCATGAGCTGCCCTACATGATTGAGATCACCGTTATGTAATTCTATGATGTTGGTTTATTGGGATCCGATGAATATTGGTGTTTATGATTAAGTTGCTGTACTGAATTATATCTTTTGTTATCTCTATGTTGTTTATGATCTTGCATGCTCTCCGTTGTTAGTAGCTATCTTGGCCGAGTAGTTGCTAGTGACTCCAAGAGGGGGTATTTATGCTCGATAGTGGGTTCATGTCTCTATTTCACCTGGGGGAGTGACATAAACCTCTAAGGTGATAGATGTGTTGTTGCTGCTAGGGAGAAAACAACATTCATATGCTCAAGGGCATATGCTTTGTTTATATTACACACTTTGCTTAATGCAATTATCTGTTGTTCGCAACTTAATACTTTTGGGGTGTTCGGATGATATCCCCGAGGGTGGATTATTAGTCATAGATGCAGTTGGATGGCGGTCTATGTATTTTGTTGTAATGCCCAGAGTAAATCTCATAGTGATCTTCTTGACATATCACGTTTATCTTTATTCTATCAATTACCCAACTGTAATTTGTTTACCCAGCATGTTATTTATCTATGGAGAGACACCACTAGTGAACTGTGGACCCCGGTCCTATTTTAATCATATTGCAATCAACTGTTTACTATTCCCGCACTGTTTACTTTACTAGCATACTTCTACTGTTTTCCACTCGATACACTCATAACCTTTGTTTCAAGCAAACCGGTGAGATTGACAACCTCATCGCAAGTTGGGAGCAAAGTATTTGTTTGTGTGTGTGCAGGTTCCACGTTGCACAAGCATCACCTTCAGTCGTTTATCTCTCCTCTCCTGATCGATATTAAACCTTGGTTTCTTAACTGAGGGAAAACTAGCCGCTATATTCATCATACCTTCCTCTTGGGGTTCCCAACGGGCTGGTTATTCACCAAGCACAAGGACAGTCTGCTTCCAGATCCACTGGTTGCCATCAGCTAATTTTCTGGCGCCATCACAAGTAGCATGGCGCTCCGTTTGATGTCAATGGTTGAGCAGGATCGAGCACGGTATTTTGTTCCTGCGTGCAGCTTCATATTCTGCATGCATATACCGATGAGTAAAATCCATCGATAGTACTTCAACTTGTCAGGCAAACTCACTTTGGTCATCGTACTTCTGGAATACAATTTTACGGTAACTAAAGACAAGTCAGATGTTTATCTACGGTCACCAGTGTGGATTGGGCGGTGTATTCGATGATGTGGCAGCTACAGGACCCACTGTCAGGCCGCTGGCTGTGTTTTATTTAGCAAAAAGACCTCGAGTCTTGTTTTCCTTCCCCGTGAAGGTCCTTCTTCCTTCCCCGTGAAGCTCCTCTGTGCACCGCCGCTGACGCACTAGGGCAGGGCACCCCTAGTCGGCCCACCCCGCTATGCTACCAGAGCCTTGTCGCCGCCAACAGGTTCCAGTGCCAGGAGCTCTCCGCTTGATCCCCACCCCGACCACAAAAAATATGCGGCGCCGTCGCCTTTGACCGCGCTGGTGCGTGCTTCCCCGCCTTCCCACACATGTGCTCCTCACACAGTCTTCCTCGCCTCCCCTGTCGAGAGCTTTGCCGAAGCAACACAAGCTGGCCACTGACCACACATCATCTGGTCGCCCCTCCTCCTCGCTCGCGGTTGCCTGCTCCTCCTCCTGGCGCGCCGCCCATCTTCCTGGTGAGCTGCCCCTGCTCCAGCCAACACGCTGCCCAGGACGACACAGTGGTCACCGACGCCAACCTCAGCGGTCGCCTCTAGCATACCCTGCTGCGCCACGCGGCGGCGGCGACCAGGGAATCACCGGCCTCTCGCCCGACCAGGTCGCCCTGTTGGTGCTGGAGCTCCTGGCAGACGCTGGCACGTTCGCCAGCATCGAGGTCTGCTACGTCGCGACCCGGCTGCACCAGCGAGACGACCTCGGAGGCTGCCTCTTCGTCCTCAGAAATGGGACTTTCACCCGGGAATGAGCCTCCCCAGCACAACAGAATGGACGCCGGCGGCCCACGACGCTGGCGGCGGCGGCGAGATGGGATGGAGGCGGTGGTGCGATGGCAACCTCATTGTCATTTTGCAATTTAGCCCCGTTTTTCATTATTATCCGAAAGTAGACTCTGCATGTGGGTGGCTGCCAAATGGGGTTCATGCTGTGCCACGTTGGCAAATACGACGCACGATCAGCACCGGTGACCATAGGTGAACCCCTAAGTGTATTTAGTGACCGTAAAATCGTATTTTCAATGTACGGTGACTAAAGTGATTTTGCTCTACAAGTTGAGGTACTATAGGTGGATTTTACTCTATACCGATTTATGTTTACCTACCTCATAATAATGCTAATAATGCAACATGTATCATAATACTCCCTCCAATCGGAAATAAGTGTCGGTGACTTAGTACAAACTTTGTACTAAGTTAGTATAAAATCGTCGACACTTATTTCCGATCGGAGGGAGTAGTTTTTATGGACAAAATAAAGATCTATATACTAGTGAACAAGTCTTGCTGATTGTGGACATGACTTATACATGTTGGCAGCATGGTTTTTTTTGAAATATATATCGTTTGCTATGTTTTTTTAACGGGAAGGGGTCCGAGGACCCTAGAAGCTGCATTAGAGGTGTGTATATTTTACAACAAAGCCCCTAGAAGTCAGGGGAATTGTGGATAAGGATAGTACATTTGCAAGAAAGGCCCTGGAACAAATCTGGTAAAAGCAATCGAGTCCTCCTGCTTCTTCATCACAACCGACGGTCGACGCCGTCGAGAGACTCCACCATCGATAGGACGCCGGCGCCGGGGACACACCACTTGGTCCGGCGTCGTGGTTGGAGTTGTTTCGCTTCCTCCTGAGCACTTTGCTGCTGTCTTGTGCAACTTTGGGCTCGAGGAAGAAAGGGCTCGGTCTTTGCCGAGCAAAAGAGGCCACTCAGGCCATGGGCCATGGATAGCTTCATCGCCAAGCGCGAAGCTTGGGATCACCTTGTATTGCAGCCTGGGAAGGACGAGAGCTAGCTCGTTGAATGGGAAAGGGTCCGAGGACCCTAGAAGCTTGCTATGTGATATGGATGTTTGAAAACCAAGCAAAGTCATCAGAAAGTTACGCTGATTAACTATTAGTTGAATATGTTTGTTGGTTGTACCCTAGGTCGAGTGGGTGCGCATCTCATTTGCTAGATAGGTCTTGAGTGGCCGAGTCCTCCATGGACGATCTTGTAGGAAAATCCAAAGCACGATGGACCGGCTGTACTAATACTACACTACTGCCAAATAGTATACCTTCTATTAACACCATTCCCAAGTTTAAAAAGGTACTCCCTCCGATCCATATTAATTGTCACGAATATGGATGTATCTAGACGCATTTTTGTATTAGATATATCCATTTTAGCGATAAGTATTATGCGTCAGAGGGAGTACTGTATCTTCATTTCAGACGAATAAAGAAGTGGCATCGACACGTACCTCGAGTTTGGCGGTTTCACATGTACGCAGCTAGAGGATCTGATCGAGAACATTGATAAGCGACGGAGATGTAGCATGTATACACATGTAATACGTTGCTTAGATATTCGTTTAGGGGTGGAATGTTGGCACTTAATCAACCGATGTATGCACATGTGTTGTTTTCTGTATATACTTGCTAACATATCCTGACCACTCTGAAGGTTTATTCCCATCTGCCGCCCATAAACCGACAGTCAATACTAGGAGAATCTAGAATCGGTTGGTTTGCCTCGGTCTCTCCATTCCCACTATGGTGACCGGCTTTCTTGCCGGCACACGCGTGCAGTGACGCGGAGCAACACCTCTGGTTGTAGAGAGGTGTAAGATCAACGGTGATATCAGGCGATGTTAGGAGTGTATCTTGATATGTATATACAACGGTGGGATTATGTTCGGATGATTTGAAGCGGCGACTGGTGGCACCTCGAGTTTGCGAGATGCTCCTTTGTTTGTATATTAGTTTGCGAGACTCGACGTATATATGCGCGTCTAGTATTTATAAGGACACGGTTGAACTATATATGGTGTTGTTCGGTCGTGACCGAATCCAAACCCGAATTATTGGGTAACCGAATTTATCGAGTAGTAAAATACACAAGTATATTTTGGTCTTTATTTCTAAAGAATGAAATTTAAAATAGATCGAAGTACAAAAACCGAATTGTTGGTCATTACCGAATGCCCACCCCTACTCGCAGAGATTACTTATAATTAGCTGGTGTGCTATATTTATTTACTTATAATTATATTTTTTGCTTTAAAAAATAGAAAAAAAGATATGAAAAATACATTGGTTTTCGGTTTGGAGTCCAGCTCATTTAGCTGAAGCAGTGGTGAAAAGGATGTAACTTACGTAGCGGTGGCTGCTACGTGTACGTCTTTATTTCTTTATAAATAATTTATAGAAGAAGAAAATATGGCAGACGTAATTCCATGACGGAGTCGCTATATTTTTCCTTTTTTTTGATAAAACGTTCCACTTTATTCATATAACATCAGAATTACAATCAGCCTCAATGTTGTACTTGAAAAATCACAGTGGCGTATACGAGGCTAGGAGATAATCTTTTTTTTTTTGGAGACAGCTAGGAGATAATCTTGATGGGCTTGTGCAGGAGAGGGAAAAAAGAAGGCGACCGGCGACCGGTGACGATCGAGGTCGAGGGGATTGGCAGCTGGCGCATCGGAATTGAAACTCTGATGATAGTCTGCCTCTGATCCCATCCTTCCCCTGCCACGCCGCCTTGCCGCTCGCCTACCCCCAGCCGTGCTGCTCCCCTCCGCCACTCGCCTAGGTTTTCTCTCGATGGATTGACTCTAATCACTGGATTCTCCCCCTCCCCACCGCGCCGCCACTCACAGAAACGAGAGCAGGCAGACGGACGGGGCGGCGCCATGGCCGCCGCTTGTGGCTGAGGGGGAAGCTCTGCTCGCCTCCACGACGGAACAAACTTCCAGCGCCGCCGACCGCTCCCGCCGTCCCGCGTCGAGTCTTCTTCATCGCCGGCCAGAGGTATATTTGCTGGTTGCTGCTCCCGTGACCCCGTCACGCCTCGAGTACAGACTACAGAGTACAGAGTAGTACTGATCCCACTTGCTTGTGTCTGATACTCTGATGTGCAGAATTATTCACATAATTTTTGCTTTTCTGTTCGACCAATCAACATTAGTGAATCAGAATGCGGTAGCAGGTTTGGAAACATTAGTAATTTAACTGATATAGATCTGGAATTAGTAGTGTCCCAGTACTAGAGCTTTGCATTGCGACCTGTCCACTTTTAGTTTTGAATCAGGTTGTTGTGTTCTCTGCTATGATTGCCATTTCAAAATTTTAATGATGTTAGACTTGATAACTTGATATTAGAGAATCAGATTGCTCTGTCTTGATGTTCTGTTTTTTTGGCTATGTATGCAGTGGTAAATGGATTCCCATCCTTCCCCTGCCATGCTGCCTCGCCGCCTCGCCGCTGCCCTCCGCCGCTCGCCTGCCCCCCCGCCGTGCTGCTCCCCTCCGCCACTCGTCTGCCCCCCGCCGTGCTACTCCCCTCCGCCGCACTCCCACCCCCCGCTCTGCAAGCTGATCCCCTACGAGCGCCTCCGTCCTGGTGGTCTGCCGTGTGCACGCCGCTATCCTGCTGCTCGCCCAGGATCCGTGGTCGATTGACGATGGACCTGGCGCCATCGCTTCCTGACGACGCGTTGGCGAACGTACTCAGCCGCCTCGCGCCCCGCGGCCTCGCCGCGTCCCGGTGTGTCTGCAAATCTTGGCGCCGAGTCGTCGATGGCCGCTGTCTGCTGCGTGCGGACCTCCTCCCGCTCTCTCTGGGCGGCATCTTCCTCAACCTCCATGACCTGTATTTTACGCAGTTCCTCAACCGCCCCACGGCTGGCGCTGCCGTCTCTGGCCGGCTCGACTACACCTGTCATGCCCACGAGCCTGGCCGCTTTCCGCCCCGTGCCTATGTGTCTGGTCACTGCAATGGTCTACTCTTGTTCAATCACTGCGTTGTTAACCCCGCCACACGGCAGTGGGCGTTGTTGCCCCTCCCCCCGAAAGAAATGCCCCAACCCTCACCTCCAGGCATCTTTTTTACAACATACACATACCTCGTGTTTGATCCCACCCTGTCGCCAAACTATTTTGAGTTGGTCAGATTGCCTGATCTTCCTTCCAAGCTGAACGACGAATGTGAGGTAATTGAGTGGCCGCCGTCTACATTGATCCTTCCTGTGTTTTCATCAAAGACTGGTTCGTGGGAGGACAGGGCATTTCGTCGGGAAGGGAAGGCTGCGGGGAGGATACCTGGCATGGTTGGGTCAGGTCGGATTTGCAATAATCGTCAGTCTGCCTATTGGCAAGGAGCACTCTATATAAGTTGCTCCGACTGTTATTTTCTGAGGTACTAGTATATACCAACTCAACAACTCCTTTGAGCATCATATGTATGCCATTCTGTATTTGCTTTCGAGCTTTATGTAATTCTATTCCATATTGCAGAATATCACTGTCAGACAACAAGTATCGAGTAATTAGATTGCCTGTAGACGTGTCCGAAGAAGATCGAGAATTTTATCTCGGAAAATCAGTCAACGGGATATACTGTGCATCACTATGCCAGAAGACCCAACTTCATGTAAGAGTTGAGAAACTCCAGGTTTGGTTCCTTAGCAGCCCCACCGAGTGGGTGCTGAAGCATGACAGAGATATTTTCCCCATCCTGCCAAGTCTCAACTTCGACAAACATTGTAATAGACCTTGGATCTTGCAAGAATTTGACTATTGGTATGAATATGATGCGTCTCAAATTTCTGATGAAGAAGATGCTATGGCGGACAATAACGAAGCATTAGTTGAAGAAGTGAAAGTTGACTGGGACTCTGACAATGATGATGTTCTTGAACCTGGAAGTGAGAACGAAGAGGAGTGTATTGATATCCTTGGATTTCATCCTTACAAAGAGGTTGTCTTGTTGAGTTCATGGGACAGAGTGCTAGCCTACCATTGGACTAGCTCAAAGATTCAACATTTGGGCAAGCTGTTCCCAAAATTCTATCTCAAGCGGCGCTTTTCTTTCCACCATCCAATGGTAACGGGGTCTTTTCCATACACTCCCTGCTGGTTGGGGGAGCTGCCTGAAAAATTAAATTAAGAAGCCCTGTAAAAAGAATAAAATTTGTTTGTCGCAAGCTATTTGAAGAATGGAATAGCCGGTATATACTCTTGTCTGTTGTTACTTTGATATTTATGTACACAGATTGTTCTCAGAAAACTTAATTTTTGTCATCTCCAGTTTTAATTTCCTCATTTTCCGCCATTGTCAGTACAATCGATTCTGAGTTGCTGCATTGATCACGAGAGAGGGCTGCTTTCTTTTCTATCTCGGCTGAGATACTTGTGAACCTGGACGGCCCCTTAAAGTATTTGATTTGGTGGTGGTGTGCCAAAGTGGCAAAAGTCTACTACTCCCGCCGACCCATAATACTCATCTACTACTCTCTTTGACCCATAATATTCTTCGCTAATGTATATGTATCTAGACATATTTTAATGACAGATACGTCTATATTAGTGAAGAGTAATATGTATCGAAGGGAGTAGTAAGATTGCATCGTGCAACACAAGTCTTAAATATCTTAAAATAATTATCTCATCACTTCACATGGATTATTTGAGGCAGTGATTGTTGCGCTTATCCTAGCAGCCACGCGAGGGCAATACCTGACGCATGTGTTGATCCGCACAACACTACGATAGATGAGGCCTTGATCCGCACAACACTACGATAGATGAGGCCTAGCTGGTTGCCATCTTGAGTTCAATCACCGTTGTACACCCCTTGGTAGTGATTATAAAGTTTTCTCTATTTTGCGATTGTTGGTGATTATAAGGCATGTCTCATTTGTTGTTCAACTAAACATATACAAATGAAACCAAAAAGTGATCTCAAATTTATCTTACTACACATAATTAGAGGGAAGGCACCAATTTTGTAATTTAGGCCGTTTGCCACTCTCGCTTGCTTAGTTTAGGGCATTCCCTTGACAATGACTTCACTAGTCTTAATAAAATTTATCTTAAGGCCAGATAGAAGCTCAACACATATCAAAATAAACTTCAAATTTGCAATTGATTGCTCGTCATTTTGGATTAGGAGAATGGTGTCGGTCTGCGCACTAAGGCGTGTTTGATAGGTCGGGCCAACCCAACAATTCTCCTCCCACCCAAGATTTTTAGGAAGTTGGCTGTTTGTTGGCCAAGTTTTCTGAAGTGGGTACTTCTCAGTCCGACCGAAAAAGGTCTCTCAGCCCTGCCCGATAGAGAAGCTCAAATCGAGCTTCGCAGGTGGACATGGCTGGAGTCGGCCGAGAACCCCTCCCTCCCCTCCGCGTGTGGGGCCCGCACCAATCGCCCACAATGGTGTCTCACCCGGACCGTCATTTTCCCCTCCTTCTCTCCCAACTCGTTCAAGGCGCTCGCTCGTGTCCCTCCCGATCTCACCACGTCCAACGAATCCGGAGCTGCAACCACCGTCTTCGAGCTCGCCCAGGCCGTCCCCATCGGGATCTGCCAGCGCCCTGGAGCTTCCTCGCCGGAGCTCCCACATCGAGATCTGCTGCGAGCTGCTCGTCAAGATCTGACTCCTCGCCGCCAGCTGCACGACCAACTCCACGGCCAGCCCCCGCCAGGAATGAGTCGCCGCCGCCAGGAACAAGTCCCGTCGCCTCCTCGCCGTGGGCCTCCTCAGACACCACCTACTCCACGCCCCACGCGACTCCCACGCAAGTCGCTACGGGAGGACGCTGACCTCCTTGCACCACCACGGTAGACTCCGCCGCTAGGGCGAGCCCTTGCTCGACGTCCTCTCGCTGGCTTCGGCAACAGCGTAGGCCGGCCGTACCCAACTCTGTTGACCGCAGCAGGGACTTGATTGTTCTTTCCTTTTCTTTTTAGGGGTCCGATTGCTTTTTCTTTTTTATTTAGGGATCCGATTGCTTTTTATTTTCTATCCAAGGACTTCTATGTAAAAACATCGAGACAAGCTACCAAGAACATCTTAGTTCAGCTTGTCTCAACCAACCTAGGCTACCAAACAAGTCATAATATCTTAACCTAGCTTGGCTAGGGTCAACTTGGGTGGGTGCAGATAGCTATTCCCAGCTGACCCGGGCTATCAAACACACACTACATGTGCGAGACCCCTCCAAGGCTCAAGTGAGGTACCACCCCATCATGTGACCAGAAGTTTTGCTGCTTCTAACATTGTTGCAGGTGCATCTGCAATGAAATAAATTAGGAGAGGGGAGATTAGGCCCCCCTCCATTGAGTGTTCAAACATGAACACAACTACTATTTCTTGTGTGTTTTTATCACCAAGTCAGCAAGTTTCATTTGTGATTCAAGATAAGGGACACAATAAAGTTCTTTTGTTTTTTTTACTACATCCGCAAGTTCATTGAAGTTTGACGATAATGGACCGAGTTGATGGGAATCGTCTCTTTTCCCCCCTTTTATAGTTTGGTTTGCAGTATGCGCACAAAGTTTTCAGTTTTGTCGGTATGTGCACAATATTTTAGATTTCTCACTGGACATTTCAAAAGAGATAAACATGAAATCAATATGGAAAAGAATATTCAAAATACGCAGGTTATTAATGAAGAGAGCTTACAAAGACACAGACTTGAACCAAGGCCAAACATACCCTAAACTGGAAACTATTCTGACATACAAGACACTGACCCTGGACATTGTGCTCCCTGATCGCGCTCCATCTTCTACTCGACGCCTCTTTATGTAGGTACTACGCTCCTGGCGTTTTGGTGCCTCCTTATGAATACTTCTGCTTTGATGCCGCCATCTCCTGGAAGTGCAGAAGGTGGATGTAGCGGCCCACGCGGAAGTATTCCTCATATGTAATGAAGATGTTCGTGCGGATGAACACCACCATCTCACAACCATAGTTGTATATGCGGCTATAGAGCATACATGCCTGGTTGTTCAAGCGTAATGTCAACCTGCGGTCGTACGCCACCAATGTCATACATGCGGCGAGAGTAACGGCGGGCGTAGCCGGCATCAAGAAAGAAGCACCCCATCTGCCATGGTTTCCTCCTCAAGGAGAAGGCCTAGATGCGAAGAGAGATCTTGTATTTCACACACAACAGGTAGAGGAGCACCTTGGACAAAGCTTTCCATGGCAGTGTATAGGATGAACAACTTTTGCTCAGAGGGGAGAAAGGGGGAGGGGGTAGTATGGTGCACTAGGATTGAAGAAGGGTATAAACAGAAGTGAAGATGTGTGGGATTAATTGGTGATTAATTGGGGGAGTAAAATGAAACAAGGACAATGGGTTGCTTCACTCACGCTCTGCTGAGATGGTATAGCCATAATTTTCCACGCGCATGTGGTAAGTCAGTGGAGAAGAAGGGGTTCATGCCACTTGGTGTCCGCAAGTGGAAAACTAGAGGACACATTTCTTAACAAAAACAAAACGGTATGCACGGTGGTACCTACACACCCCTCCTTCAACTTTTGATTCAAAATGTATTAACCTATTTTAGCTTGGTTTTCTAGTAGAACACAAAATACTGCTGTGTAAAAGTGGTTTCAAATTTTTTGTATGATTTTTTTTTGGTCAAAGTCAACCTGAAAAACAAAAAGTCAACGAAAAATCTATTTTTGAGTTGACTTTGATGAAAAAAAATTCAAATCAAAATTCTGAAACCACTTTTGTACACCAGAATCCTGTGCTCTACTAGGAAAACAAACTAAAAATGGGTTAATATGTCTTGAATAAAAATTTGAAAGGGGGTGTGTAGTACCCAGGTGTGTACCAAATCCACTCTCCATTTCTTAATCAGTAAGAAACTGTGGCGTAGATTTGGGGGATTTAACACCACTTAATAGATTTAGGTATTTAGTTTAGGTTGGGAAGGATTGTGCAACGAAGAAGATCGATATTTTGCAAAATAGTGTTACACAAACTAAATCAACACATCGTTGATGACATGGGAACCGAGATGACAAAGAACTAACATATCAGCGATTTAAGAGTAGCGTCTTCAGGTGACCTTCACTCAATACAATTTGGAGTGTTGCGGTCTTTTCCAAGCAGGTTGGACATGGCCTTCAGAATACTTCTTTAACTGTGATAATGGAAGTTCGGTACCTTTTTTAGGATGTACCCATGTTTGATAATGGAAATTTAATTAAAATAATGATAATTTTAACACTGGATTGCCTTTCATTTTAATACCATTATTGAAAGCCTAGATTTGAGAGAATTAGCCCTCTCAGGGAGACAGTTCATTTGGCAAAGTCGTTGAGACACATCAACTTATGAGAAGCTAGATAAAATTGTAACTAGTGTGGACTGGGAAAAGAAATTTCCATTGGTGTCGATAAGGGCGCTAACTAGATCATGTTTAGATCATACACCCCTTCTTTTAGATTTGGGGGAGCAAACTTTCATTGGAAACAAATCAATCATTTCCTTCGAATTAATGCGGTTCAAACAAGAAGGTTTTGTGGATATGGTAGCTAAGGAGTGGGGTAATGTGTCCTTGGGTGCTAATGCTATCAAAAAATGGCAAAATAAAATTTGTCATCTTAGACAATTCCTTAGAGGATGGGCCCGATATCAAAGTGATAATATAAAATTGAAAAAGAGGGGTTATTAAAGATAATTGATAATCTTGACTTCAAAGCTGAAACCATTCCTTTAAATGAGGATCAAATGAGAATCCTTCACAATGCAAATCATAAGGTTGCCAAATTGAGACGAGACGAAGAAGCTAAGTGGTCTCAAAGAGGGAAAGAGAAACACTCTTAGGAAGGTGGGGACAACACTAAATATTATAATTTAATCGCAATTGGTAAGCAGGGAAGAAAAAAGATCTTTCAACTTGTACATGATGAGGTTACGATTATAGGTCCACATAACCTAAAAACACATATCTTCGAGTACTATAAAAATATTTTTGGCTCACCTACGGCAAGTACGTGTAGGATGATCAAATCTTTCAATAATGATACTAAGCAAACTTCACAAGAGGAGAATGTGATACTAATGGCACCTTTTTTGCGGGTAATGGCACCTTTTAATGAAAAAGAAATTCATGAGGCTATTTCCCAAATGGAATTGAACAATGCACCAGAACAGATGGGTTTCCTATGGAATTTTACCAGAAAATGTGGGACGTAGTTAAGTGGGATTTGATAGAGTTGTTTCTTAGTTTCCATAAGGGTAAGCTGCCGCTTTTCCATCTCAATTTTGGCACAATCATTCTTCTACTTATGAAGGAAAATTAAATAAAAGTTCAGGAATACCGGCCTATATGCTTGCTCAATGTAACTTTTAAGATTTTTATAGAAGTGGGTACCAATCAAATTACTGTAATTGCTACAAAAATAGTTCAACCAACACAAACAACTTTTATGCTTGGGAGACATATTTTGTAAATGGTAGTTATCCTGCATGAGAATATCCATGAACTTCATAGGAACAAGATGGATAGATACCTTTTAAAAATTGATTTTGAAAAGGCTTATGATAAGGTTAATTGGTCATTTCTCCATCAAACGTTATGTATGAAAGGTTTTGATCCACAGCGGTGCATGTGAATTCAGCGACTTAATGAAAAAGGAAATGTAAGAATTATAGTCAATAATGACATGGGTCATTACTTGTAAACATATAAAGGCCTTTGTCATGGTGATCCTTTATGTCCGATCCTTTTTAATTTAATTATGGAAATGTTAGAAATTTTAGTAGCTCGAGCTAAGGAAGATGTGCAAGTTAGTGGTCTTATTCCTCATTTGGTAGATGGTGGCGTGTCTATCTTACATACGCGGATGATACTATCCTTTTCTTGGAACATGATTTGGATATGGCCCTCAATATGAAATTAGTTTCATTGCATCTTTGAACAATTGTCGGGTTTAAAGATAAATTTTCATAAGAGTGAGATTTCCTGTTTCTGAAAAGATGAAGAGGTTGATAATGTATATAAATTCAGATATTTGGGAATACCAATTCATTTTTGTAAAGTCAAAATAGTGAGCGGAAACCGGTGGAAGACCATTTGAGATGAAACTTAGTAGTTGGACTAGGAAGAAGATGTTATTGTGCTTAATTCTTATTAATTCTGTTCTAAGAAGTCTACCGATGTTTATGTTATCTTTTCGTGAAATACGAAGAGGGGTTTGGAAAATACTAGACTTTTATAGATCCAAGTTCTTTTGCAAAGTGAAGGGTCACAAAAAGAAATATAGATTGAATATGGGATATAATTTCTAGCTCAGACCAAGAGACCAGGGTGGGTTAGGAGTGGAGGTGTGAGAACTTAGGAATAAAAGTTTACTTAGTAAATATCTATATAAAGTTTTTAATGAAGAAAGTGTGTGTGTGGCAAGAGCTGCTAAATAAAAAACATTTGCACTCTAAAACCCTATCCCAAGTTACGGCGAAACCAATGGACTCTCCATTTTGGAAAGGTTTGATGAATGTCGAAGTTGAATTTTGGCAAGAGGATCATTTGGAGTTGGTAATGGTTTACGCACAAGATTTTGAGACGATTCTTGGTTAGGGAAGAAGCCGCTAACAGAGGAATACCCCTCTCTTTATAACATCGTTTATCATAAAAACGTGACATTAGCTCATGTGTTAGATTTGGCTCCTTGAACGGATCGTATGGGCACCTAGAGGGGGGGGGGGGTGAATAGGTGCTACTCAAATTTTAATTCTTTTTCAATTTAGGCTTGACACAAAAGGTAAATTCTCTAGATATGCAACTATGGTGAATTTACCTATATGACAACAAACAAGCTAAGCAAGATACAAGTAGTAAAGGCAATAAAGGGTAGAGGTAACCGAGAGTGGAGCACACGGAGACACGGATGTAATTCCCGTAGTTCCTTCCTTTTTAGGGGAAGTACGTCTACGTTGGAGGGGTGTGGTTGCCACAAAGGCCTAACCAACGCCACAAAGGCTCACCCTATTCTCCGGTGCAAGCTTCCGCCACAAAGGCCTAGCTCACTTTCCACTAAGGGATTCCTCAAGGCGGAACCGGCCTTTACAAAACTTGGGGCACAACTCCACAACTGAATTGGAGGCTCCCAAGCACCACAAAGATCTCAATCAAGTATCAAGATTTCAATCACACAAACAAGGTCAAGGGACACAAGGGAACCCAAGACCAAAGGGCCCTCTAGCAAATGAGAGGGGAAATCAAATCGCTTCGGTGAGGATGTAGATCAAGGCCTTCTCCTTCGATTCTCCAAAGATCAAGAGCTTTGGTGGGTTGAGGGAGGAGATCTTGCGAATTTGGTGGCTCAAAATATGGTGTTCTTCTTCATCAGCTCGAGCAGCTTGAGGTGGAAGAAGGGGAGGGGTATTTATAGCCCCTCCCAAAATGTAGCCGTTGCTGACTTGGAGGGGCGGATTATCCGGCCAAAGTTGGGCCGGATTATCCGGCTGGCCAGATTATTCGGCCCCTGGCCGGATTATCCGCCCCCCCCCCATCTGGGTGACGCCGCGCCAGGTCCTTAGCCGAAATTGGGGTCCTCTCCGGAGGGGCGGATTATCCGGCCACCCCTGGCCGGAATATCCGCCCCCCTATACTGGGTGACGCCGAGCCAGGGACTTAGTCGATTTGAGCTCTCGCCTGGTGGGGGCGGATTATCCGGCCCCTGGCCGGAATATCCGGCCCCCTATACTGGGTGACGCCGAGCCAGGTCCTTAGCAGTTTTTCGGCCACTCCCCAGAGGGGCGGATTATCCGGCCACCCCTGGCCGGATTATCCGGCCTGGCATTTCATTATCTGACAAACCTGCAAAACTTAGCACACACTTAATATCCCTAATGTTGTTATCTAACACACAAAATCTGAGGGAAACAAAGTTTGCACTTTCAATCTCCCCCTTTTTGGTGTTAGATGACAACACTAGGATTTGCAAGAAAGATCGAATATTTCAAACAACAAATATTTGAGCAAGATAAAAAACTCCCCCTAGATGTGTGCAACTTCACCAATGAGTTTAGAGGAGACATACCATTGCATAGATAACTCAAACATTATGGAATTCCAAATATGATAATACGATATACCGGACAATAATTCCATAGGCATCTCACCAATAACCATGAGCTCAAAGAGACATAAGTGAACAACACATAATGATCCACATAGCACATTAAGAACATATAACATAGTCTCATACACCACATGGTAGCAAATAAACGACACGAAGTTCAACCACACACAAAGTTCAACTTAAGACGAACGAAATAAGAAGAAACACAAGCGCCAAAGAATGATAAGCGCGCAAGCTTGTGTTTCCACCCATGCAAATCCCGTAAGACTCCTAATAGAACTACTTCTCCCCCTTTGGCATCAAGACACCAAAAAGGGAGAAGAGCGATGCTACACGTCCCGAGGAATCAATCCTCCAAGTCATCGAAGTCGCCGGTGTCCACATCATCATAATCTCCGCCATCACCCTCGTCATCTCCAGCATCTTCATCCTCATCATCAAAGTCCTCCTCAGCCTCAAAGTCCTCCTCAGCCTCTGCACGAGCACCTCCTGCGGGAGCATCTGGAGCATCAAAGAGATGCTTCTGCATATCCACCCAGTTGTAGCGATCGGTGTTCCAAGCATTATAGGCCACAGGAGCAGTAGGAGTGGGATCGGCGGTCTGAGCACCACTGAGACGGTGAAGGATAAGCTGCTGAGTGTCCTGGATGCTCTTCCTCTCGACATAGGCCTGGTAGTTCTCACGGTGGATCTCTACCTTCATGCATAGAACATTCCGCTCAAACCAACTGAGCTTCCTCACCTCCCTAGACACAACAGATGCAGCAGCCCTCTGATCATGAGCAGTAGCACTAGTCCTCGCATCAGCCATGAAAGTGTCAGGATATGCAGCTGAAGGAGCAGGAGTCGCCTTCCTCTTGATGTACATCTTCTTGACAAGGTGCTCCACACAGTCATCATGGATATCATAGTCTCCAAGGGCATGCTTGATGAGTAGCATGATGTATGGAGCATATGGCACAGTGTTCCTCTGAATGATAGCATCCTTGATCTCATAGAAGATGAAATCCATCACATCAAGGGTAAAGTCCTCAGCAGGGTCAGTCGACGAGGCACACTCATGAGCAAAAGCAAGGAGGTCAACAAGCGAGGTGCGAATGGCATCGTTGTTGCCACCACTAGGAGCAATGTTCTCTCTAAAAATGCGGACCAGCTGATCATAGAGAGGAAGCAGTCCCTGGATGAAGCCCACATTGCCGGTGGAGTCATAGAGATCATACAGTTTATCCTTGTCAGGCTTGGTTCCCGGATTGTGAATACGGCGACCCACTGGAGTGTCTCCATCATACCCATACCCCAAGAGAGAGGCAAATGTGGAGAAGTCCGAAGTACACTCATGCTCGCCGGTCATCCACTTCATAGACTTCTGAGCATTAGGCAGGATCACAAGGGTAGCATAGAACTGCTTGATAAGACCGGGATTATAATTGCACTGAATGTTGGCCAACCCCATCAAACCCAACTTCTCAACCACAGAAATTGCTTCATCAAAATAAGACTTGTTGCGAAGGTGATCAAAGTCAATTGGATGCATTGGACGACAAGGATTCTTGAAAGGCTCATAAATATCACGGAAAATCCCCCACTGTTCCTCATTCCAGAAACCACGGTCCTCAATGTCTTCATCTCGTGCTGTGGCATACCAATTGTTCCTCCGCACAAAAATGTACTCGGCCTCTGGCATCTTCTTGTAGTCAGGACGAGTCGCTTTGCCCTTGCGACGACGGGCTTGAACCTTGGCAGCCTTCTCTTTCTCAGCTTTCCTTGCAGCCGCCCTCTGACGCTGTCGAATAACAACCTCATCAACTAGGAGACCGTCCTTATTCGGAATCAAACGCCGCTTGCGCTTCGGCAAACTCGGACCACCTGTGAAAGAGAGGTGCAATGATAGCATGGGGATAAGCGTATGCACACGAGTTACGGAAAAGATCAATGAATTATGTAGTATGAACAACAATCTTCACCAAAGTATCAAAGTGAAAGCAGCAATATATTAAAAAAAAGCACTCCCAGGCCGGATTATCCGGCCAGGGGGCGGATAATCCGGTCACCCGGATATTCCGCCCAGGGGGCGGATAATCCGGCCCCTCGAGAAATTTTTCTAACAGTTGCTGCAACCTTCAATTCGATAGATCGGGGAAGACAATCATACAACATAGTTCATAGGAGAGGAAAACAACACCTAGAAGACTAAAACACCAAGAACATGCAAGGGTAAGATTACATCCTAGGGATAGAACAATACCCGCATCCATTGCGAAAACGGCTTGGTGAATGCCTTCTAGAAGAAGAGGAGAGCAACCTCCGGCGAAATCCGGCCAAGGGGGTGGCCGGAGCTCCGGCGGCGGCGACGGGAAGACGGCGGCGGCGGCAGGGAACTGCTGGAAGGGGTGGGGAAGGGACTGCCCTAGGGCAGCCCGACCCTGCCCCTTATATACCCAGGAGCCACTTAGGCCGGATTATCCGGCCAGTAGGGGGCGGATAATCCGCCCCCCCCGGATATTCCGCCCAGGGGGGCGGATATTCCGGCCTGGGAACCAAAAACTGGCCAGCTCGAAATTTTCAAAAACAGATGTTGTTTTGATGAAAAATTTGAACTCGTGTGCATAGATAGATGTCTTGAGAGAGGATGGCTTAGGTGAGAGAGCAAACACGGAGTGGTTCTCGGCACTTAACATTGCAAGAGCAAATTGACTAAAAATCCAATGCAAGTGCCTTCCCATATAAAAAAAATAACGAGAGAGAACACCAAAACCTGAAATAAGATATGCAATGAATCAACTCTTCGAAAAGGCGAGGTCGGTGGCCGAAGTCACCATGTTTGAGTGTTATGGCATTGGACCGCGAAGATGTATCTTGAGTCCATAACCACTACTCGTCATTGAAGCTCAAAAAATCATAAAATGATATTAAGAGAATGATATGATTACTATCGGCATTATGGGGGGAGGGATAGCCCAATTAATTAGGACCGCACTCCCCCTATTTCCATGCCCACACCTAAACCAAACATGCATTGAAATATAGGTGTATTTGCAAGATGTTCAAGCCACACTCCTTGAATCGATGATATTTAGCTCATTCCTCAAATATCCAAATCTTGCTTCATCAAGAGGCTTCGTGAATATATCGGCAAGTTGATCCTTGGTGCAAACATAAGCAAGCTCAATATCCCCACGGGCAACATGATCTCTAATGAAATGATTCCGGATCTCAATATGCTTGGTTCTTGAATGTTGCACCGGATTATAGGCGATCTTGATAGCACTTTCATTGTCACATAAAAGAGGCACTTTGTCACAATTGACACCGTATTCCTTCAAAGTTTGCCTCATCCATAACAATTGAGTGCATCCACTTGCGGCGGCAATGTATTCGGCTTCGGCGGTGGAGAGAGATATACAATTTTGCTTCTTAGAAGACCAACACACCAAAGACCTACCAAGAAATTGGCAAGCTCCGGAGGTTGATTTCCTATCATCCTTGTCACCGGCCCAATCCGAATCCGTGAAGCCACAAAGAGAGAAATCCGAGCCTTTGGGATACCAAAGCCCATAAGTTGGGGTATGAACCAAATATCGAAAGATTCTCTTAACCGCCATAAGGTGGCTTTCTTTAGGAGCGGCTTGATACCTCACTAGTGGAAAAATGCTTATAGGTGGCGCACCTTTTATCATATGCGTGGCGCATATGATATGCGCCACCCATGCCACGCCACCAATAACAGTTTATTGGTGGCGCATCACTATATGCGCCACGCATATGTTGATTATTGGTGGCGCATATAGCATATGCGCCATTAGAGGGCTTATGCGTGGCGCATATTGCTATATGCACCACCAATAGCTAATGCGCCACCAATAGACCTGTGATATGCGCCACTGATATTTCGTGCAGGTCCAAAAAAAAACTAATATTTTCTGGTATTTATAGACAGCAATGCACAAAAATATATATAGGTATACCAGAATACACAGCATACAGTACAAAACAAATACATCATCACAAACAATTAGATCCATAATATAGTGACAAAGTTCCCGAATATTATAAGTGTTAGAGCATATATAGCCCAAGTCCATGCATTACACACATTACGCATTACACACACTACACATCTCACCAAAAGACCGAGTAGACTACACCCGCAATGGTGAGCAAGACCGCCGGGAGCACGATCATCAAGGTCTTCATCCGGTTGTTGTTTCTCCGCTCTCCTAGGAGGTGGATCCTCCACCTAGCTTCCGCTAGCTCTCTCGTTGGATACCCCTTGTAGGAGTTGCCGCTGAACTTGTTCACTTGCTTCTGACAATCCTCCCACTCATCGTAGACTCCTGGTACCCATCCTTTGTACACCACGTAGCATCTCGGCATCTCTGTAGACAAAGCCATATATATAGTATTCAAGCTATAAGAAAAGAGTTACATATGTCGACAAAGCCATATATCATATGCAACCGACAGAATGAAGGATTCACATGCATGTCGACAAAGGAAAGTACTCGAGCTAAGCAAAGAGTTATATATAAGTACTAGATAATACCCCGCGCGTTGCAGCGGGACTATATGATACAAAATAAAATATGAATTATTTAAGTTGGAGTGAAATAAAGATCATGTATACAAAGAGTGAACCAGGACGATATAACAAATAACCCAAGGATCTATACATCAGGAAGTACACTCCCATGTGTACAAACAAAATGATATCATAATAAGGCACACTTTAATATCAAATAGCATATAAAATATAGTATCACCAAATAGGTATACTACATATACATAGGAAAAATAAATGTTATCTATGATTTGTGCATCACAAAAAATATGATAAATATTTTGTATCTTTGAAGCGAACAGAAAACAGTTCAGGTTTTATAGCAAAGGTAGGTCCACCCAAAGCTGAAGTACTTGGTTTGGATAGAAGCGCACTCATATATCGTTGCAGGTCAACAATGTCTGCATTTCAAGGAAGAACATGGACACTACAGAGCCTATGATTGATCATCTATAGAATAGAGTGTGAAGAAAGTAAATTAATTAGGAAAGCAGCATCTTAGCTCGTGATTCCTCTTTCCCTGCACAATCAGATAAAAAAGAGAAGAACAATCATATGTCAAAATGAGTATATTTATCCAAGATCTGATTATACAGAGCTTTGGTGGTCAGCCAGTTCAATATCTGGTGAACCTGAAGTACAAATTTCTTATTCCTTTATATAATGTTCATTTTCGGTCTCTACCTGAACAGAACAGAACTTAATCAAGTTCAAATCCGTAAAAGATCAAAAGCTTGTAGTAGTGTAAAGTTCAATTCTGGTCTCCACCTGAACTGAACAGTGCTTAATCAAGTTCAAATACAGTAAAGTATCAAAAGCTTGTAGTAGTGTGCTGAATTTGAAGGGCAAGAAACAAAGAAAGAAATAGGCACTTCCTGTCACCACGTGATGCTTTGCTAGCTTTTTGTAGAACTGAGAAGTGAGAACAACAATAACCGGTAAATAGCTGAAGATTGTCTAAGATAGAAAATTGATCAGTAGATGTATGAAGCCACTGGAATCAGCATGCAGCGGCCAGTAACCGAAACTGTTGCTGCTCTCAAATAGCCAACATAAAGTGATAGACTTCACCCACAACCTGCTGCAGCAAGGCGTAGGGGCATTTTCCAGAGCTATCACACCACGAGGGCCACCATCGCTGGTGGTAGATTAGTGGATAACATGGAAATCGCCGGCAGGGTCGACGACCTTTTTGGTTAGTAGGGGTGAACTTCTTAGTTATAGGTTGCATGTTGAGAGAAATAGGTTAGTGGGGGTGAACTTCTTAGTTATATAGGATCCCGCATACAAAAGTAAATAAGTCCAACAACGATGCTTTTGACTAAGGCAAGTTATAAGTTTACACCTCACACACACACACACACCGGAATGAGTTGCAGACGGTAAAGTTTATGACTCAAGCACATACGATTGACATACACGCTTAAACGACTAGGAAGAATCATGAAGACTTTGGTTGGCATGGCTCCGGGAACGGTTTGTAGCAATCTTTCGTTGTCCATGTCCTAGTGTCACGCTGTTTCTGTAACCGGTCTTCAATCTCGCGCTTAGCCAACGGTCTGGCGTAGGACAAGGTTCCGCCCCTTGTGATGACATCTTCTTGCAAGATAGTCGCAATCTGATTCTGGATGCGGAAGAAGTCGTCCCTAAGTTCAGCGTCCTCGATCCTTGCATGCTCTTCGGCCCATCCTCGGACACTAGCTGGCGTTGTAAGCCTGTGTTCGTTCTGGATGATCGCCCGCATGTGATGGAGGGCGTAGAAGGCCTCCTTGACACTGTTAGGCGGCTGCTTGACGCAGGGGAACTTGATTACGTGCTTGAACATGTGTCTACCGTCCTTGACATTTTCCGCCCCCTTCCTGAAGTCGCCTCCCTTCCTGGCGTATCCCTCGAGAGCATCATCTAGAACACCCTTGATGTAGGCATAGTTTTTTGTCTTTCCCTCACTCCCCGAGCCTAAGTAGACGGCTACCGAGTACCTCGGGGCAACGAGGATCAATGTGCAGTATATGTCTCTGCGCAAAACAGTTGAAACGAAAGAATGTTGGAAAAGGAGCTAAGAAATGACAAGTTATTACGGCGGCCGAGTGAGTGTGCACTTACTCGGGGAAGTAAGGAAGAAGTATGTCTTTTTTACTCTTGTTGTCCAGCAGGAAGTTTTGGAGGTACTCCTTTGCTCTGGAACGGTTCGCTGGATTCATCAACATGCCTTCACGCATGTAGTAGGGGTCCGCTATCGCGACGCCAGGGTTCTCCTCTCTGTTGACCTTCATCGCCCGCTGGAGCGCGTATAGGCGGACCAAGTTATAGTCCAGCCGTTTGGCGTTGAAAAGCTTGAAGACGTCCTCGTACGATATGAAGAAGATATCCGCGGGGTGATCATCGACGAAGCCCACGTCCGCTGGAACCTTCACCGGGAAAACCGGGTACGATGGATTTGTTTCCATAAGAAGGCCCTCCTCCAGATACAGGATACTGTGCATAAGGCTCACCATCGCTCCACTCGCGTGGGCGACCTGCTCCTCAGTCATGATCGGTTTTCCAGCTTCATGAATTATGCCCTGCAAGGTGCCCTTAGCGGGTTGTGACATCGGGTCATCGTGAACCCTGGGCCTCTTCGGACCGATAGGCTGCTGGCTCGCAGACGGCTTATCCTTCTTGGTCCTCTTCCGGTGGTGCTTCTTCTGGATGGGACCACCGGTTTCCAACTGCTCACCACAGCCGGTTGCCAACTGATCACCGCCGCTCACCACCTTATGGAGTGTGTTGGGGCTAAAAATATTTCCCGTATGGACTTTAGGATCAGCGGCGCCAGCATCCGGAGGCGTCTCCTCTAGGGCACCATGGAAGTCCAAACGCGTGCATGCTTTGGTGCGAGCATTTGGATCTTCACGGACACGGTAGGGTTCTTCCAGCATGTTTGGCATGAACAGAGAGTCGGTGGCGCCGGTGTTGAGCCAGTCATCTGGGTTGTCATCATCATCATCGTTGATGTCCTCAACCAGTACTGGGTATGATGCAGCGATGGCCTTGCCATGTGGTGCTGGTGGTGGCTGCGGTAAAGCGGCGGCCAACAACTTCTGGTGACGGGAGGTGTTGGCGGAGACAACTTGTTGTGGCCGCCGAGGCGGTGGCGCCATACGTGGCGGTGGCTCAGTAACTGGTGCCGAACATGGAGTTGGCTCAGTAACTTTTTCCATGCGTGGCGGCTGAGTAACTTGTTGTTCCTTCACAAGCCGAATCTGGGTCTTCGGCCATGTCAAGACCCAGCCGAAGCAACCCGCAAGGGTCTTATGTTCATCGGTGCCTTGAGGTTGGGTTGGGGGATCAATGTCTTCGCATCCCGGCAACACCCGAGCCAGCCGGACCTTGAACACCGCTGATACCATATCCTTATGATGCATGACTGTGCTATTTGGCTGAATGATTGTGCCCTTAGCAACATCCTTCAGCTCGCCGTCCACGAAATGCAAAAGTGTGCAAGGTGTGTCCTGTGGGAAAACAAGTTTGCATTCATATCATGAGATGTCGCTGGCTATAGCTATATAGTCATCGAAGGCAAAGGAAATGAAATGTGCTGGCCGGAGTCATTACCTTGGAGATGGCGTTGAGCTCGGCTAATGTCGAGACACCGGTATCATTCTCCCGCCGAGATGCCTTACGACGAAGCACAATCGGTTGCGCCTTAGCTATGGCGGGAGGAGGCACCGGTGCGATCGGCTGCTCGGTGTTGGCATTGCCGGGAGGTGGTGTCACCAGAGCGACCTCCGGGTGCGCGGTCATGTTGGCGACGGCGGGAGGGGGCACCGGAGCGGCCGCCGGCTGCGCCTCCTCGACGTTGGCGGTATCTGGAGTCACCACATCCGGCGACACGTGCTGGATAGAGTTGCTGCCGGAGATGCTGGGCACCACTAGCGCCCCTCGTCGACCTGCCGCATTCCAAGTAGCAAGCCCCTCCCACAGCTCATCGGGAATGATCTCGCGGAGCTTCTGTTGCACTTGCTGGGCGATCAGGTCCGGCATCTGCTCCCGGAGCTTTTCAACTTCGCGTCTTTCATTTGCGGCGGCGGCCGCAGCCGCCGCCGCCGCTGCCGCGGCCTTCCTCTATTTCTTCGCCTCGGGGTCCTCTTTCTTGAAGTCGCCAACCTTGTCGTACGTACCATAGCCGGCCACGCGGCCAGCTGAAGTCGGCGGCAAGGACTTGGCTCTCCCCTTGATCATGTTTATCGCCCTGTTGAAGGGCGTGTCCCACCGCGGGTCCGCCGTCGACCCCTGGGATGAGCCTGAACTTGAAGCACAAGATCTTTCTTCGATTCTCTGCAGAGAAGGAAAGACATGGCCATTTAGAAATTTAGAACGCATATCGACTCGATCGAGATGCGCGGTAAATTCCTTACCAGCTTTTTCTGGAACTTCCTCACATCATCGTCGTCGGTAACGAATTCCTTGAGTTCGGGGTGGAGATAGTAGCGGGCACGGACAAACTGCATCACCTGCTCATCCGTGAATTTGTGCCACGGGTTCTCTTTCCCTAGACGGGCATACTCGGCGTCCTCCTTTGCCCAAATGGCCTTCTTTCCTCGATAACCGCCGCCTCCGCAGCGTTGGTTACCTATGTTGAGGTCCCGCATATGCCTCCCCCACTCGGTCCATTCGATACCTTCCGGAGTGAGGCACGCATCCTTGAACTTGATGAACTCATCTTCGTCGAGCATCGGCTCGGCCTTCTTTATCTCCTCCCAACTTTTGCCGGCGAGAATTCTCTTCTTCACTCGACTTTTCCAGCTGCTCAAGGCAGTGCTCATCCTCGTGAGGGCTAACTTGTTGACCTTGTTCCCTTTGAGCTTCTTGTTATTGAACGGCTCTGGGAACTCGTACCGGTTGTGAAGCTTCTCAATGAGTAGCTCGCGCAACCGCGTATTGCCCTTAGCTCTTATGTTCTTCTGGTTGATGCTCATGCTCTCCCGCACGATGCACCCAAGCTGCAAGCCGTACCCAGCGGCAAGCTTCGCAGGCTCCACGGGTTGGCCACTCGGTTTCACATACGTGAACTCTTCGAGCTTGGTGCCGAGTACCGGCGGCGTCCGATCCTGCCTTTCCTTCTTCTTCTTCTTCTTAGCGGCGGCGTCCGATCCACCGACGTCCATGCGGTCACTGCCACCATGACTACTTAAGTCATCCTCCTCGTCGCCATTGCTGCTTCCGGCGTCGTCATCTTCGGCCTCTTCGGCCTCGAAGTCATATTCGGACTCCGAGTCAACTTCATCGGCTGCACCTCCTTCGGCCTCCTCGCCAACTTCATCGGCCGCAGCTTCTTTGGCCTCCTCGTCGGACCCGCTCAAGTCATCGCCAAGCCGCCAAAACTTTAGGTTGGCTTTTCTTGCTTCTTCTTCGACGCTCATGGGCTGAGAAGGGCCAGCCCCAACGTCTTTGTCTCTGCTCGACATGTCGGCACTTCATACAAAATATGTAATAATTTAATTAGTACAATAATTAATTAAGCTAGAGTCGACCGAAAAATTCGGCATGACCTTTGCTGTTTTTTTTGACCTAGGAGTGCCCATTTCTCAACCGAAACGGAAGTAAATCGACATTTCGGGAGAAATGGGCAACTCATTTAGAAATAACCTGCATCAATTCACATATATAAATATTCTAGCAATTCACTTATTCCAGCAATAAGCAGCAGCAAAGCAGCAACAACAAAGCAGCATCAAAGCAACAACATCAGCAAAGCCGTAGCAAAGCAGTAGCAGCACCAAAGCAGCATCAACAGTGCATATATAAGCAGCAGCAAGAAGCATATATAAGCAGCAGTGCACATATAAGCAGCAGCAAAGCAGCATCAGCAGTGCATAGGCCAATGTGAAGTCAGCAGTGCATAGGCCATCAGCAAAGCAGCAAAGCAGCATCAGCAGTGCATAGGCCATCAGCAAAGCAGCAAAGCAGCATCAGCAGTTTCTAAAGCTCAACTTTTACTAATGAACAGAGACAATGTGAAGTCATCATCATTCCATTTCTGCACATACATAACAGCTAAATAGATTTATGCAACATGACACAGTTAAGTTCATAGCCATCAACAACACAGTTAAGTTCATAGTTCATCTTTTGTGTTCAACAGTTATTATATGTTTCAGTTTTTTTAGTTCTTCATTATAAAATGTGAGTAAATATGATGGTCACTAAGTTGGTAGTGCAGCAGTGCTTATTCAGTTAACCCTGCTACCCAAAGCCGAGCATATATGTCATGTTGATGAGGTTATAATGCTATTTGTTGTTACTGTACTGCATAGTTAAATGGGTAACCTGGAGCTACTAGTTTTAGTACTGGTTAGTTAAAACCCACTGAACTTGGTAGTGCAGCAGTGCTTATTTGAACCCCTGAGTGATATGTTAAATGATAAGTACAAGTACAATTACAGGTACAGGACATAGCTTGTTCAGTCTGATGTCGCACTAAGAGATGCGACACTTGTGATTACTCGGTTATTGTACATGCTTCTAATTTTAACTAGCATAATGAGGTCACTAAGTTGTCACTATAACATGTGGTCTCATCTATATCTATCCGGTAAATAATTAGCTAGAGGTGTTTAGACAACAATAGGTAGTACACCGAAGCCAAAGTGTACGAACCCATGCAGATTGGGATGTCAAATAACAACTTAAGTGCATGTTCTGACAGTATGATGTTCACATCTTCAGAAATTTGATATGTTGCAGGAAATGAACTTCCAAAAACATGATGGGAATGGTACCAAATACTCGTAGATCATTACAAACAAAGGGACCTTGCTAATCACAGAACATCATATTCAATTCCTACTTGAGCACTAGCATAGCACGTCTATATGAAGATGGGGGTTGACTTCTCTCTATTTATACAAAACTAAACATATTGAGCTGTTTCCTTCCAGCAACATATGATATCATATCAGCATTCTAGTAAAACCAGACACGACACCCACACCAATAATCCTTCTTAACCAGCTTATAAAAATTCTTGTTAACATTTGACATTAAAGATCAGAGCTCCATTCACGATGTAATGATCAGGTAATGTAGAATAAACTCGACAGCTTCACATTCAGACCAACATTACTACCAGAGATTAAAATGTATATGCATACAAAAAATAAACTACCCAAGAACGTCACTCTCCTAGCAGAACCGGCACATCCCCCAAGAGAAGAATGTATGTGCTTGGTTGGCACAAAAGAAGATACCACATACTCCTTGCACGATGTTACAGTCTGACGACCCAACTTTGCCGTGGTACAAAGTTGAAACAGGAGAGAGGGGGAGGGGGAGGGGGAGCAGTGGTACGCACGCACGAACGACGGCCGCCGCGGAGGGGAAGTGGTCAGCGCCGGCGGCTTCTCCTCCTGGTCCGGCTCCTCCTCCTCGGCGGGCGCTTGCTCCCTCCTCGGTAGCCTCTCTCGCAGCCACAAGCGCAGGGGAAGGAGACGGCGGCTTCGAGTGGCGACGGCGGCTTCGAGCGGCGGCTTCGAGCGGCGGCGACGGCGGCTTCGAGCAGGGGCTTCGAGCGGCGGCAGCGGCTTTGACCGGCGGCGGCTAGGGTTAGCGGGGGAAATGTGGTGGGGAGAAATCGATCGTTGCGACCACGAACTGATATTCGGCTAAGTGTCACTTATGCGTGGCGCATTATGCTCGATATGCGCCACGCATATTTGACACTTAGTCAAATATCGCGACGCTCACCCATATGACAAGAACATTAGCTTGACTCAGTGGTACTGCGGTCTGTGCTGCATCTGGGGCATCTAGGGTTCGACTCCTGGTTGCCTCACACATTTTTTTTATATATTTTTTTAATAATAACAAATACTAACTACTTCAAAATTTATTAGTAACTAGAAGAATACCCCGCGCGTTGCAGCGGATTTTTTTAAAAAAGTTACTACGAATTAGACGTGAAATGTGAAATTGTCTATTAAAATCTTAAGATTCAATTGATCACAATATTCAAGGGCGAAATTGTATTAAAGTGAAATTATTGTGTATTTGCCAACAGAAATTGGTGAAGTGATCAATTGTATGCATTAAAAGAATTGATGAGGTGAATATGTTGCATGCAAACATATATGCTATAATTAATTAATTAAGATTAGTGGGATGACATGGACAATTGATTGGCTAATATGGTGGATGATGTGGATAGCTTGCATGTTGAGATAGACAACTTCAATGACCCCTTAGTGGGGTTTTGCTTTATAAGAAGTATAGATAACTAATAAAAACACTAAAAAAATACTAATTAATATACATGAATACTTAGAAACTTTTTTCTCACTTCATTTGCGAGTATCATAATAGTTTATTCAATAAACCACGAATATATATATATTGTCATGTACATCACACGAACATCGATATCCATACACACAAAAAATGTCATGATCTCGATTCTGCGAGCTAGCTAGAGCTAGCGTCTCTTTGCAATCTTCTTGCCCTTCTTCGTCGCGGTTGAATACTTTAGGCCGGGAATGTTGAGGTTTCTTCTCGTGAACGGACAACCTTTAGTAGGTAGGGTGGTCTTCCTTCTTCCTGCGGCAGTCGGCTTGTCGAAGTACTTGTCGAATTCCTCTTCAATCTTTGGATCGCCGTTCTTTTCTAAGTCTTGGTTGTTGGCGGGTCCTTCCATTCCGATGATGCTCCTCTTGCCCCTCCTCATGACAACACGGCTTGGCTTTGACGGGTCGGTGATGAAGAAGCATTGGTCAACTTGGCTCGCGAGTACCCATGGCTCGTTTTTTGCGGAGGCGTTCTTCGCGGAGGCATCGGGTATAACCATGGTGGTGAAATACCGGCCCTCTTTCTGGACGCTCTTGGCCCATCTGACACGGAACATCGGCACCTTCTCTCCGGCGTAGTCGAGCTCCCAGATCTCCTCGATCCTTCCAAAGAATCTTTCCTTGACGGTGGCTTTATCATCGGCATAGGATAGCATCGTTACTCCTGAGTTCTGATATTCGCTACTCTTGTCCCTTTCCTCGGTGTAGAATCTGTATCCGTTGATGTCGTAGGCCTGATATGTCCTCATGTTGTGCCCGGGGCCCTGTGATAATGCAAAAATGAGTTTTTCATCCTCCGTAGAAGGCGTTGACTGCAGGCCGTGAACCTTTTCCTTGAACCAAGCCGTGAAGCTGGAGTTGTGCTCTCTTGTTACGTCTCCCTTCTTCCTCGGTCGACCTAGGTCAATGAACTTCTGCTCTACAAAGCTTTTGTGCTCCTCCACCCAAGGGTCAACCAATTCGATGTGCTGTAGCGCGACGAGGTGTGCCCGGAGAAAGTCGGGGCGTCGACCCTTCGCGCCGACATGCAAGGCGCGAAAACCCTCGCGGTGACCATATCCGGCAAGTCTACCGAGGTGCGTCCTTTTAGGCAGACCAACAGGGTCGTCCGTGTCGTCCTCCTCGGTGCGTAGATAATTCTGGCAAAACGAGACGCACTCGTAGGTCAGAAAGCCCTTGGCGATGCTTCCATCTGGACGGGACCTATTGCGGACGAATCCTTTGATAACACCATTTAGCCTTTCGAACGGCATCATGTTGTGCAGGAATGTCGGACCGAGATGAATGATGTCATCCACGAGATGGACGAGCAGATGCACCATGATATCAAAGAACGTGGGCGGGAAGTAAATCTCGAGCTCGCATAGTATCACGACGATCTCTTCTTGCAGCGCGTCGAGCTGCTTCAAGCCGATAGATTTCCTCGAGATGACGTCGAAGAAGTTGCAGAGGCCAAACAACGTCTCACGGACGTGCTCATCCATTATCCCTCGGATCGCAACGGGAAGTATCTATGTCATCAAGACGTGGCAGTCGTGAGACTTCATCCCGCTGAACCTCTTCTTCGCTTCATCCAGATATCTGCCTATGTTCCCAGAGTAACCGTGAGAAACTTTAACTCCTAGGAGGCACTTAAAAAACTGCTCGAGCTCCTTCTCACTTAGAGTGAAGCAGGCAGCGGGAAACACCACATCCCTCTTCTTAGCCCTCTTGCGGGGACCCTGAGTATCTTCGTCCATCGTCTCATCATCATCATTATCGGACGGACCATGAAGTTCTTTCTTGATGCCAAGGAATTCCAGGTCGTGTCTTGCCTTTGGCCCGTCCTTGGTCCTATCCGGCATGTTGACGATAGTGGCCAGCAGACTCTCACATACGTTCTTCGTGACGTGCATGACATCAAGGCTATGGGGCGTGTGGAGGTATTTCCAGTACGGCAGGTCCCAGAAAACAGACCTCGCTTTCCACACACCATGCAGCGGCTTTGTCCTCGGATGCTTCTTTCTCGGCAAAGGGCACTCTTCCCAGTTTTCTAGCATGTCATCGATTACTTCACCGCTCCTCGGACGTGGGGCTTTTTCAAGCTCTTCTTTACCATTGAACAGGTCTCCGCGCTTTCTCCACGGGTGATCCATTCGAAGCCACATCCGAGTCCGTTGGAACACGGTCTTCGAGGAACCGGGATCCCTTGGTAGCTGGAGATGCGGGGTCTTATCCATGCACCTGAAACATGCGTTGTGTCCGTGGTTCACCTGGCCAGAGACGTAACTATAACCTGGATAGTCCTGCACCGTCGTGAACAACGCGACTCTCAAAGGGAAATAATCTTCTGAGTATGCATCCCACGTACGAGGAGGCGTCTCCCACAGCGTGGCTAGCTCTTCTTTCAATAGCCCGAGATACAAATGCATGTTGACACCTGGCTGTTTTGGGCCCTGAATTAGAATACACATGTGTATGTATCTCTGCTTGGTGCACAACCATGGAGGGAGGTTGTACGGCCATACAAACACGGGCCAGGTACTGTGCGTGCTACTCTGGTTGCCAAACGGATTGAGTCCATCAGTGCTCATACCAAGCCTGATGTTCCTTGGATCAGCCCCGAACTCATGGAAGTCGATGTCAAGTGCGTTCCACTGGCTAGCGTCCGAAGGGTGTGTCAGGATCTTGCCCTTATGCGGATCATCTTCGGTCTTCTTCCTATCCGTGTGCCATTGCATGAGCTTTGCTTCCTTAGGGTCTACGAAATACCGCTGCAGACGGGGAGTGATAGGGAAGTACCATACCACTTTTCGAGGTACTTTCTTGTTCCCTATCTTGTATCGTCCTTGGCCGCACACCGGACATGTGGTTCTCTCCGCGTACTCATCCCGATAAAGTGCGCAATCATTGATGCAGGCGTGGTACTTAACGTACGGCATGTCCAGAGGGCACACGATTTTCTTGGCCTCCTCGATATTAGTTGGACACGTGTTTCCCTTGGGAAGACGTTTTTGCCAGAATCTCATGTTTTTATTGAAGCTTACGTCGGTCCATTTGCTTTCCGCCTTCATCTCTAGAGCCTTGAGCGTGTATCCTCGGGTCGACACCCAGGAAACAACGGAGTTTTCCCGTCAATCTCCATCTGTTCTAGCTTGGCTTTCTCTCTGGCAGCAGCTTTCGCATTGCTCGTCTCCTTGAGGAGCAGTTCCTGAACATGTGGGTCCTGCAAGGCTGAGGTTAGTCGTGTCTGTGTGCCCGTCGACGCCGCGTCTTCTCCATCATCATCATATCCGTCACCGCCATCTCCTTCGTGATGATCATCATCATGTCCGTCGCCGCCATCTCCTTCGTGATGATCATCATCATGTCTGCCGCCGCCATCTCCTTCGTGATCATCATCATGTACGCCCTCGTCTTCAAAAACACCATTGTTGACGTCCTCGTCATCTTCAGAATCATAGCCGGGCATGAAACCACGCGTGAGCAGGTGACTCTCCAGGTCTGCAGAATCAGGGTCAAGTAAGCTCCCGAGTTTGCATTTTCGACACGGACATCTTATGTGGGTCCTCTTGTTCATCCTCATGTCGGCCACCGCGCGTTCCTTGTATCTAGCCACTTGACCTTCGCTCATGTGTCTGACCATGGTTGCCTGCGTGGTATAGAGAAAAGAGAGTACCTTATGAATCACACATCATCATGCACTCACACACACACACGTACACACACACACACACATATGCATGCATGCATGGTCGCCAGAAAAATTCGACATGACCTCTCCTAAAAATAGGACGTATGGGTAGTGCAAAAACTTGCCGAAACGGAAGTTAATCAACATTTCGGCAAACATCCATGCACCACACCGTAGCAAGCAACATGCTCTTGCTTCTTCGTCACCTGTAAACATTCATGCACCACACACAAGCATGCATGCATGCGTGTACACCGCACGCGAGACGTCCACCGGCCACACAAAATATCCACACATGCATGTCCTCAAACAACTCACCTAGTTGGTTTAGTAGATCTACAACTTAGAGAGGCATCCCCTCTCAAAACTATGGAGCAAAGTAGGTTTAAAAACCAAGAATGGAGACAAGAATGGAGAAATTGAGGTGGTGGGGAGGAGGAGGACGACCTAGATCTAGTTTGGTGTTGGATGAAGAAGAATGAAATGGTGGTGGTGGGGCTGCCAACTTATAGATCTGGCCTACCTTATCAGTGGCGCATATTGAACAAAATGCGCCACCAATAAGTCTGCCACCTTTTCAGAGGTGTGGGCCCCACCAGTTATGCGTGGCGCATATGGCAATATGCGCCACTGATATTTTATTTATCAGTGGCGCATATTGCCATATGCGCCACGCATAACTCTGGCAGGGTCAGGCCAGTGGGGCCCAGCTGGGTCCCACAGACTTATTGGTGGCGCATTATTCACTATATGCGCCACTAATGGATCAAATATGCGTGGCGCATTTCCAATATGCGCCATTGATAAGTCAAGATATTTTGTCGACGACCCTCCTGGTGGGTCCCACAGTATTATTGGTGGCGCATTTTGTAAGTAATGCACCACTAGTAATGTTTTTATCAGTGGAGCATATTACAAAATGCGCCACTAGTAAATACTAGTGGAGCATATTGAAAAATATGCTCCACTGATAAAATATCTATCTATAAGCCTTTTCCCACTAGTGCCTTGCACACACACCTACACTCAACACAATATCGGGTCTAGATGCACAAAGGTAAAGCAACGAACCGATCATAGAACGGTATACCTTTTGATCCACATCTTTACCATTGGGATCAAGTTCAAGATGACATTTTGTGGCCATTGGTGTGGCGGCCCCATTTAGTTCCTTCATCTTGAACCTCTTGAGCATGTCTTGGACATATTTTGCTTGATTAATGAAAGTCCCTTCTTTCAATTGCTTGATTTCAAAACCAAGAAAGAACTTCATTTCGCCCATCATAGACATCTCGAACCTATCGGTCATAAGCTTTGAAAATTCATCATTAAAAGCTTTGTTAGTAGAGCCAAAGATAATATCATCAACATATAGTTGGCATACGAAAAGCTCCCCATTGACCCTCTTAGTAAAAGGAGTGGGATCGATTTGCCCAACTTCAAACGCACGGTCTAACAACAACTCCCTAAGGTGCTCGTACCACGCACGTGGGGCTTGTTTAAGGCCATAGAGTGCCTTATGGAGTTTGTAGACATGGTTCAGGAAGTTGAGATCCTCAAACCCCGGGGGTTGCTTAACATACACTTCCTCTTTCAATGGACCATTAAGAAATGCACTCTTAACATCCATTTGTTGCAACTTAAAGTTATGATGAGTGGCATATGCAAGAAGGATACGGATGGACTCAAGGCGAGTCACGGGAGCATAGGTTTCTCCAAAGTCAATTCCTTCAACTTGAGAGAAACCTTGAGCAACCAATCTTGCCTTGTTTCTCACAACAATTCCATGCTCATCTTGCTTGTTCTTGAATATCCACTTTGTGCCAATCACATTCCGGCACTCCTTTGGCTTCTCCACTAACACCCAAACATTATAGCGCTTGAAGTTGTTGAGTTCTTCATGCATAGCATCCAACCAATCCGGATCTTCAAGGGCTTCAAATACTTTCTTGGGTTCAACCATGGAGATATAAGCATGATGAGTGCTAAATTGTGCCAATTGACGCCGGGTTGACACTTTGCTCCTTAGATCTCCAATAACCCTCTCAAGGGTATGACCTTTAAGTTCCAAGTCCCTTTCAATTCTCTTCTTGCGACGGGCTTCGATCTCCTCATTAGACCTTGGAGGGATCACTTGATCATCTTGATCATTTTGGTCCCCGTCTTGACCATTAAATTGACCTTGTTCATCATTATCTTCATGAGTAGGTTGATCTTGGTCTTGTGAAGAATTGGGGGCGGTTGAGATAACCGGAGAGGATGGTGGTGCCCCTTGTTCTTCATGAAGGTCCTTGTCTTGTTCTTCGGTTGGTGCATTAGTTGCTTCCTTGGGAGAGGCTTGTTGAGCTTGTGAAGATGAAGGCTCCACTTGAGTAGAGCATAGTCTTTCCCGGTCGGCCACAAGGTGTCCCTCAATGGGGCGGAAAAATCCCACGCCCATTCTTCCTATGGCTTCTCGAGGTATTTCATCATCTACATCACAAGAAACAACATCTCGCCCCCCTTGGGAGCCGTCATTCTCTTCGAATACCACACTACAAGATTCTTCAACACGCCCGGTGGACTTGTTGAAGACTCTATAAGTGTGGGATTCGGCACCATAACCAACAAAAATACCTTCTATTGCTTTCGGATCAAATTTACCTAAACGAACTCCTTTTCTTTGAAAGAAACACTTACACCCGAAAACCCGATAGTAGGAGATGTTGGGCTTGCTTCCGGTGAGAATTTCATATGGAGTCTTGTTTAGGCCTTTGCGGAGGAAGAGCCGGTTTGAAGAGTGACAAGCCGTAGAGATAGCTTCGGCCCAAAAGTTGTATGGAGACTTAAACTCCGCCAACATGGACCTAGCCATATCCATAAGAGTCCGGTTCTTCCTTTCGGCTACACCATTTTGTTGAGGGGTGTATGCAGCGGAATATTGATGACGTATCCCCTCATCACTGAGAAACCCATTCAAAGTGTAGTTCTTGAATTCCGAGCCATTGTCACTTCTAATTGCCAAAATAGTTTGCCCATGTTGACGTTCAACTTCCTTGGCAAAGTCGATGACGGTTTGTTGAGTCTCACTCTTATGCTTGAAGAAGTAGACCCAAGTATATCTTGAATAGTCATCAACAATCACCAAACAATATTTCTTCCCACCAAGACTTGCATGAGAGGGAGGACCAAAGAGATCCACATGAAGGAGCTCCAAGATCCTCTTGGAAGAAATGATAGTCTTGCTTGGGTGGGGAGAATCATGCATTTTTCCTAGAACGCAAGCCCTGCAAACACGATCTTTGGCAAAAGAAACATTCTCTTTTAGTCTGAGTATGTGGCCACCCTTGTGAAGGCTTTGCAAAGTTCTCATATTGACATGGGATAAACGGCGATGCCAAAGCCAACCCACAT
Organism: Dactylis glomerata; assembly: GCA_007115705.1. Lineage (NCBI taxonomy): Eukaryota > Viridiplantae > Streptophyta > Magnoliopsida > Poales > Poaceae > Dactylis > Dactylis glomerata. The sequence continues at coordinate 4,517,258 of QXEO01000551.1, forward strand.
CGGCCTTTCCAAATAAACACATTGCACTTGTAGTGGTTTTCCCCGAAAAGTCCACCACATACAAGTTGTTTTCAATGTGCCCAACGAAAGCGACCTTTAGAGACTTGCTCCACAAGAGTACCACAATTTCATTATCAATGAAGACGGCAAAGCCCATCTTACTAAGTGCACGAACTGAAAGTAAATTGTAACCAAGGGTCTCAACAAGCATGACGTCCACAAGGGAAATATCCGGTGCGACCACCACCTTGCCAAGACCCAATACCTCGGATTGTGACATGTCTCCATAAGTGACGGTTATGTGGTTGTCATTTGGTCTCATCTCCGTCATAATCTCCTTGCTTCCGATCATATGACTTGTGCATCCACTATCAAGCACCCATTTTGATCCACCGGAAGCATAGTCCTACAAGAGATCATTGCTTGGTTTTAGGTCCCCATTTTTCAATGGGTCCTCTTTTGTTAGCAACAAGGGTCTTTGGAACCCAAATAGACCAAGCAACATAACCATCATTTGGACCAACATATTTTGCATAAACATCACCATAATAATCACGAAATAAAACATAGTGAGGGTTAGCAATTCCCGCATGATCATCATGAGTGGCTTTGCCACCCACAATAGGATCCTTCTTTGCTTGTGCGGGCTTGGCCTTCTTTTTCTTGTTGTTCTTCTTCTTCTTCTTTGAGACATAGCCAATCCCCATTTTTTCACCAAATGCCTTTTGCTTACTCAAAAGATCATTCAAGTTTTTCTCACCTATGGGAATGGAGGACTTGGCAAGCTCATCTTTCAACCTAGCATTTTCTTCAATAACATTTGCATGATCACAAGTAGAAGTAGAAGAACTAGGCACATTATTCTTAGTCAATTGAATTTGAAGTTGTTCATGTGACTTGGTAAGAATAGAGTGTTCACTTTTCAAGGCCTTGTGAGCCTTGTCAAGATCTTCTAAATCCTTAACAAGTATATCATGACCAACACCAAATTCAACCTTTTCCTTTTTAAGCATTTTTACTTTAGCACGAGCATGATCTCGCTCCTTAATGAGTTTGGAAACAACTTCATTATTAGATTCCTCAATAGAATCGAGCTTCTCTTCAAGAGTTGCTCGTTCCTCTTGCTCTTCTTCAAGAGACTCGGTTAGTGAGGCAATATCTTGAGCATATTCTTTTTCAAGCCTCATTTGTTCATCTAGTTTTTCAAGAGTTTTACCATATTGGCTCAATAGACGTTCAAAGTGAAGCTTGTGAACACCATCTACACTAGACACATAATCATCAAAAGCAACAATTTCTTCCTTTACTCTAAGACTAGCAAGATCATTCAAGGAAGCATCATTTGTCTTAGAGGAAGAGAAAGATGTGGGTGATACCTCGGAAGACTTGGCCATAAGGCACTTGACGTTTTTGAGAAGAGAGTCCTCATTGGGGGATTCAAAGAGTGATGTGGAGGAAGTAGAGGTGGTTGCCATTGCGGCCATCTCACTAGTTGTGGTTTCTTCTTCATCACTCTCACTTGCGGAGTACTCTTCTTGAGTCAAGAACACAAACTTTGGTTGTTTCTTCTTTGGTCCACCCTTCTTCACAAATGGCTTCTTGGAAGGTGACTTGGTCTTGCTTTTGAAGATGAGCTTTCCACCATGGTCTTCTCTCTTCTCATAAGGGCACTCGGCAACAAAGTGAAATCTATCATTGCAATTGTAGCATGTCCTCACCCTTTGACCATTGTTGTCATTCCTTTGATAGCCACTTGACTTGCTTCTTCTTTGATTGTCTTCTTTAGCCTTGTGAGGATCAACCCAAAAGGTTTTTCCATAGAAGGCCATGTGCTCATTGTACTCATGTCTTATGTCCTCGGGACACATCTCTAGCCTTGCTTCGATGCTTGCTTGAAGAGGAACCTCTTTCTCAACCACATTAGCCTTCAATGCAAGATTGGAGCTTCTTTGCATTCCGATGGCACGGGCACGAGCATCTTCCGCATTTTGTGCGGAAACCTTGTATGCTTGAATCTCTTGCATCACTTGATTAGAGGTCATCTCATTGAAGTTGTGCTTTCCTTGAACACTCTTCACATCCGCGGGCTCATATGGAGTGAGAGCAAGAATGTACTTCATCTTGATCCACTCATCATCAATATGGTGAGCACCGAGGTTCTTGAAGGTGGTAGCAATAGCCTTGAGTCTTCTATACATCTCTTGATGATCCTCACCATCCATCATGAAGAATCCCTCCGCTTGATTTGAGAAGGCAATATATCTCGTTTTCTTCATGCTCTTGTTTCCAACAAAGACGTCGGAGAGTCCTTGCCAAGCTTCTTTGGCGGTGGAGAAATGTTGGATGTGAGGCAAGTCCTTGGATCCAACGGCGACTTGAATCATGTGGAGAGCGGTAGCATTGAGTTGACTATCGACCGTCTCTCTTCTCGTCATGTTGTGTGGATCCACGGCCTTGAACCCTTCCTCAACGATCCTCCAAAGCTCGATGCAAGAACTGCGCATATGAGAGATCATTTGATATTGCCATTGACCAAAGTTTAAAGCATCAAGCTTAGGTGGGTCTCCCCTATTGTTAATATGAGGATGAGGAACCGGCGGGTCGGGTGAATACCAATGAGGGAATTCACCTTTCCCGTCGCCCTTGGTGGAAGACTTAGCATCGCCATTTTTATCGGCACCCTCCACATCAACCACCACATTCTCCACTTGTGGAGTAGCGGGTTTTTCCGGAGGTGGAGGGGCATTAGCAGTTTTAGCTTGCATGAGTTGCGCCATCATTTCACGCAACTCATTTATTTGAGATGTCATGGAAGCCATGGATGATTCCAAAGATTTGAACTCACCCATGGAAACTTGACCCGAGCCCTCACTCGGAGAGGTGTCCATACTCTTAGGCGGTTAAGCCCGAATAAAGAGCCGAGGCTCTGATACCAATTGAACGGATCGTATGGGCACCTAGAGGGGGGGGGGGGTGAATAGGTGCTACTCAAATTTTAATTCTTTTTCAATTTAGGCTTGACACAAAAGGTAAATTCTCTAGATATGCAACTATGGTGAATTTACCTATATGACAACAAACAAGCTAAGCAAGATACAAGTAGTAAAGGCAATAAAGGGTAGAGGTAACCGAGAGTGGAGCACACGGAGACACGGATGTAATTCCCGTAGTTCCTTCCTTTTTAGGGGAAGTACGTCTACGTTGGAGGGGTGTGGTTGCCACAAAGGCCTAACCAACGCCACAAAGGCTCACCCTATTCTCCGGTGCAAGCTTCCGCCACAAAGGCCTAGCTCACTTTCCACTAAGGGATTCCTCAAGGCGGAACCGGCCTTTACAAAACTTGGGGCACAACTCCACAACTGAATTGGAGGCTCCCAAGCACCACAAAGATCTCAATCAAGTATCAAGATTTCAATCACACAAACAAGGTCAAGGGACACAAGGGAACCCAAGACCAAAGGGCCCTCTAGCAAATGAGAGGGGAAATCAAATCGCTTCGGTGAGGATGTAGATCAAGGCCTTCTCCTTCGATTCTCCAAAGATCAAGAGCTTTGGTGGGTTGAGGGAGGAGATCTTGCGAATTTGGTGGCTCAAAATATGGTGTTCTTCTTCATCAGCTAGAGCAGCTTGAGGTGGAAGAAGGGGAGGGGTATTTATAGCCCCTCCCAAAATGTAGCCGTTGCTGACTTGGAGGGGCGGATTATCCGGCCAAAGTTGGGCCGGATTATCCGGCTGGCCGGATTATCCGGCCCCTGGCCGGATTATCCGCCCCCCCCATCTGGGTGACGCCGCGCCAGGTCCTTAGCCGAAATTGGGGTCCTCTCCGGAGGGGCGGATTATCCGGCCACCCCTGGCCGGAATATCCGGCCCCCTATACTGGGTGACGCCGAGCCAGGGACTTAGTCGATTTGAGCTCTCGCCTGGTGGGGGCGGATTATCCGGCCCCTGGCCGGAATATCCGGCCCCCTATACTGGGTGACGCCGAGCCAGGTCCTTAGCAGTTTTTCTGCCACTCCCCAGAGGGGCGGATTATCCGGCCACCCCTGGCCGGATTATCCGGCCTGGCATTTCATTATCTGACAAACCTGTAAAACTTAGCACACACTTAATATCCCTAATGTTGTTATCTAACACACAAAATCTGAGGGAAACAAAGTTTGCACTTTCACTCCTTTGAACATTGGTTTTGAATGAATGTTAAGTGGGAATAAATGAGATAGATGGATTAATTTACTACATGGATTAATTTTAGTACACTTAATCGTATGAGGATGATGTGCTCAAATGGAAACTTACAACTTTTGGAGTTTTTACCGTGAAGTCCATGTATATATGTTTTCTTAATGGTCATACTGTGTATCTCCATAAGTATATTTGGATAATTAAAATCTCTCTAAAAATATGGATCTTTATGTGATTTTTACATATAAAAGTCATTCTAACAAAATATAGTTTACTGAAGCTGAATTGGCATGGTTCTCCTAATGTTGTTTTTGTGATAAAGATGAGACAATTGAACATATTTTTAGTACATGCCCATTTTCAAAAATCATTTGCCGCATTTTACACATGACTTTGAATATCACCCCTCCATCTAATATATGCAATTTATTTGAAAATTGGTTAAATCGGGTAGCCAAAATAGACAAAGGCCACATTGGAGTTGGTGTCTACGCTTTTGGTTTGAGCTATATGGAATGATTTTATCTTTAACAAGAAAAGTATTTTATTATTTTTGCAGGTTATCCCTATGGCTACCTCATGGATTCATATGTGGTCCTATCTCCAGCCGGCGGATGATCGTTCGATCATGGATAGTGGGTGCAATCGTTTGACAACGATAGCACAGGAATTCTACAGCCGATTCGACTCGCATATTGATCGGAAATTGATAGGACAAAGCCACGATGATGCTTGTTTTTCTTGTTTAGATGGCTTTTCCATGTAGAGACCTTGTGTGATCATTGAGTTGTAATAATTTGTACTTCTGCTCGTATGAAGACTGCTGAATAAACAAATAAAGAAAGACCGTATGCATCTATTGATGCAAAGGCTGGGCTGCGGCATTTCAAAAAAAAAGCTCTCACATTTGCGAGGGCCACCGTCCGAGTTATGTTAAAGATAAAGGCAACAAAGTAAATGTTATTAGAAAATAAAGTTGAGGTACAAGATATCTAGCATGCAAACTACAATTGATGAGTTTCAAACTTGGTTTGTGGGGCTAGCACTTGCTTTGGGCGACATGGCAGGCACCAAATGAGCAGGAGAGTCAGCATTGGCTTCTGACGACGCAGCATGGGCCACACGAGGGGAAGAGGAAGGGTCAATATTGACTTCTAACGACGCAGCAGGCGCCGAAGGAGGAGGAAGGTCGCCGCCGGCAGCTTCCTTCTGGTCAGCATTATCCAGAGGCCCCACCGGCTGCCCCGTAGCCATCCCCGACTCTTGCGCCAGCGCCTTCTCGGGGCTTGCAATTGTCGTTGCCTCCAAGAGGATGTACGAGGCGATATGAAAGATCACGGTTATGATGAACAAGATGGTTGCTGCGGCAAATGCTCCTGTGCCCGGTGGGACACATCTGCCGCTGCCGTCAGTTGGCAGATCTCCGCCCGTACTCACGATCGCGCCCACCATGAACAGTATGACAACTGTGATGGAAATGATCCTGCGAGTTTGTAAACGCATGTTATATATACAAACTGGATCATTCCAAAGTATTATACACATATACTTACCATGAGAGGGTGGACAGGACGACGGCGACAATTCGCTTGGCTTCGCTGGGGATGCCCCACGAGCGGCAGCAGCCGCAGCAGCCAGTGGCGGCGGTGGCCACGATCTGGGTGGTCAGAGCCAGCAGCGCGGCGACGATGCCGCAGCCCACCGCCGGCGAGGCCTGGTACTCGCACGACACTCTGTTGTTGTGCCTAACCAACGACTGCATATATAAAGAGAGGCATACACAATTACACACACAGTTAGCAGCAGTTATCAAAACAACTAAATATGCAAAATCAAGAAGCGTTTAGTCAACAAACCTGCGCCGCTGAGGCGGTGCCGGCGACGCCCAAGATGACCGTGAGTAGGCCGAGGGCGGCCACCACGACGCATGCCACCAGAGTCCACTTGTTCATCCCCATTATCGATCCAGCTATATATGCTGATTTTCTGCTCTCGGCTTTAGTTTCCTAACGAGATTAAGCAAGAGGCATGTGCGTGCGTACGTAAATAGACAAGTACGGGAGCTTAACTATATAGATAGATGAGTCTAATGAGGCAGGGTTAACTCGACGACGGTCGAATACAAGGTTGTTTCCTTGTTTCATTTCGTTGCCAGCTATAAACTTGTTCCCGCCAGTATATGTACGGTTAAGCTTGCATGAAACCTGTCTGCCAACTTGCGTAGGACGGTTTTTTGCATTGGGTTCTCAGTTGATTCCGTCTAATTGTCGATTCGGTCACGACACACGACGGACAGCTAACAACAAATTACTTATTTTACTATCTTAATTAACTAGTACAGTGCCCTCGCAAATATCTCCGGTTCCTTGAAATCGATTGTAAAAATAAACGCATAAAACACACCACTAGTATATGAACTTGTCACTGATGTGTATATTGGTTACGCAACTTGCAAAATGTGGCGGCGCGATCACTGGATTACCTGCTCCTGCGCGCGTGGTCAAAACCAAATGGCGTCCACTAACTTGCACATGTGACATCGGTACGTACATGAGTTCACAGAAACTTAGAGAGGCAATCCTAAAAACCCTAGATCCGCCCCCTCGCCGCTGATGCTGCCTTTTTTTTTTTTTTTTTTTTTTTTTTTGAGATTCCGCTGATGCTGCCTGTCCGCTCCGTTTCTGGTGGCCTTAGAGCCTTGGAGGCATGGCGCACCTCGCTGCGAAAGAGTTCCAGATCTTTCTTTAGGTTGCTTTTTAGTGTGGTCTTTTAAAGAGGTGAAGCGGTGGCTTCATACAGAGTCAGAATAAGACCCCCGTAGTCATATCCTCGTTTTGGTGGTGGTTCCTAATTATTGATAATTATACTTTGTTGCCTAAAAAAGTCCATTTTAATTTGTAGAGCTATCTGAAAGAGCGTAAAAAGCAATAAAACATGGTACTCCTGATTGAGAGGCGATTTCCTGCCGACCTATACAGATGTGCATGCAGTCTTCGCTGTAGGATTCCCTGCGACGCATCCTACTATTCGCGTGTTGGACAGAATCATGAGAATCTCTTATCATACTGGCATAAAGTACTTTTTATGGGTCCGGTTCTATCCTAATTATTGGCGTGTATGCTTATGTTTCTGGCGGGATTCGTTTCCCGTAGCAGGTTTAGGCGTGAATCAATGCCCGGCCACACTGTTTATCCAAAAGAATCTACCGCATGCACTTCCTCCAAAGGGCCCAAGTAAATATTCCCCGAGTCCGTGACTGACGACGTCTACCACCGTGTGTGTCATGTCTAGCCCCGCGGCGGCACCCAATGCAGGATTCCACCGCCGCTACACACCGTTCGAAGCGACCTCGCCCTGCGCAAGCGACGACGGCCAGGGCGCACAGCCCCGCCTGCAGTCGACGCCGCCTCCACCACGCACAGCCCCACCGTGAGGCCGAACTTCCGCTCGTCTCCCGCCCTCCCTAACACCGTGTTCCTCGGCCACCTTGTGCTAGATGCCATCGGCACGAGGATGCTCTGCCTCGGCGACCCCCCTTGCTCATGCGGCTTACGCATCGGCCTGCTCTTGGCCTCCTTGCTGGCGGCAGGCGGATGGCCTCTGCATTAGGCTCTGCTACTCGGTGATGGCGCCAGAAAAGACTGTGGCGTTTAGTTGACGTGGGAGCAGTAAGTCCTTGTGCGTGGTGAATGACCAGCCCGTTGGGAACCCCAAGAGGAAGGTATGATGAGTGTAGCGGCGAGTTTTCCCTCAGTTAAGAAACCAAGGTTTATCGATCAGGAGAGGAGAGACGGCGACGACTGAAGGTGATATGGAACCTGCACACACACAACCAAGTACTTTGTTCCCAACTTGCGATGAGGTTGTCAATCTCACCGGTTTGCTTGAAACAAAGATTATGAGCGTATCGAGTGGAAAACAATATAGTATGCGAGTAAAGTAAACAGTACGGGAAAAGTAAACAGGTGATTGCAATATGATTAAAATAGGACCGGGGTCCACAGTTCACTAGTGGTGTCTCTCCATAGATAAAATAACATGCTGGGTAAACAAATTACAGTTGGGCAATTGATAGAATAAAGATAACATGATATGTCAAGAAGATCACTATGAGATTTACTCTGGGCATTACAACAAAATACATAGACCGCCATCCAACTGCATCTATGACTAATAATCCACTCCCGGGGATATCAATCCGAACACCCCAGTAGTATTAAGTTGCGAACAACAAATAATTGTATTAAGCAAAGTGTGTAATATAAACAAAGCATATGCCCTTGAGCATATGAATGTTGTTTTCTCCCTAGTAGCAACAGCACATCTACCACCTTAGAGGTTTCTGTCACTCCCCCAGGTGAAATAGAGACATGAACCCACTATCGAGCATAAATACCCCCTCTTGGAGTCACTAGCAACTACTCGGCCAAGATAGCTACTAACAACGGAGAGCATGCAAGATCATAAACAACATAGAGATAACAAAAGATATAATTCAGTACAGCAACTTAATCATAAACACCAATATTCATCGGATCCCAACAAACCAACATCATAGAATTACATAACGATGATCTCAATCATGTAGGGCAGCTCATGAGATCTAAACATGAAGCACATGGTGGAGAAGACAACCATCTAGCTACTGCTATGGACCCATAGTCCAAGGTAGACTACTGATACGTCTCAAACGTATCTATAATTTTTGATGCTCCATGCTTGTTTTTACACCATTTGCCTATTGTTTTGTTACACTTAGTGGCATTTTTATGCATTTTCTAGAACTAACCTATTAACGAGTGCCACAGTGCCAGTTTCTTGTTTTCTGCTGTTTTTGTGTTTCAGAAGTGATACACAGGAAATATTCTCGGAATTGGACGAAACAAGTTCCTGAAGTCTTATTTTTCCCGGAAGCTTCCAGACATCCGAAGAAGTATCGGAGGGGGGCCACCAGGGCCCCACACAAGGGGGCGGCGCGGCCCAGGCCCTGGCCGCGCCACCCCTGTGTTAGGAGGCTCTGGCAGCCCTCTGACATCGCCCCTTCGCCTATATAAAGCCTCGGGACGGAAAACCCTGGGGGATTCGGCAATTTTCCAGAAACAGTTCCGCAGCTCCTCCGCCGTCGCCGACGAATTTCGGGGGACAGAAGTCTCTGTTCCGGCACCCTGCCGGGATGGGGAAGTGCCCCCGGAGCCATCTCCATCGGTCTCCATCGCCGTCTCCGCCGTCTTCATCGACCTCACCGCCATCTCCATCAACCTTGCTGTCTCCTATGATGAGGAGGGAGTAGTTCATCCCCGGGGCTAAGGGCTCTACCGGTAGCTATGTGGTTCACCTCTCTCTCCCATGATGTGATCTTTATGTGATCGTGAGCTTTGTATCATGTTGAACAAGTACATGTTATTATTCAGATATTTTGTGTACTCTAGTGATGTTATTAAAGTAATCTATTCCTCCTGCTATGGTGTAACGGTGACAGTGCGTGCATCATGGTGGTACTTGGTTTAGGCTATGATTGTGATCTCTTGTGGATTATGAGAATAATTATTGCTATGATAGTATTGATTGATCTATTCCTCCTTTCATGGTGTAATGTTGACAGTGTGTGCACCGTGTTAGTACTTGGTCTAAGTTGCAATGATATATCTATCTTGAGTTGTGATCTGATTTGGGTATCGCTATGAGTGGTGTTTGTCAAGTACTTGATGAACTTTAAGGGGTGCTTCTGTAGCCACTACACAATGATTAGTGTTATTCAATAGGAGAGTAATTCAGAGTACCTTAGCAAAGAGAAGTTACTTGTTCATTCATGTTATATTGTTGGGAGTGTGTCCACTAGTGAAAGTATGATCCCTAGGCCTTGTTTCCAAGCTTTGCATACCGTTTACTTGCTATTTTGTTACTTGTTTGCTCGCAGCGATATTTATTTCACATCACGTTTGCTACTTATAATCATCTATACCACTTGTATTTCACTATCTCTTCACCGAACTAGTGCACCTATACATCTGACAAGTGTATTGGGTGTGTTGGGGACACAAGAGACTTTCTGTATCATAATTGCAGGGTTGCTTGAGAGGGATAGCTTTGACCTCTAACCTCCCTGAGTTCGATAAACCTTGGGTGATCCACTTAAGGGAAACTTGCTGCTGTTCTACAAACCTTTGCACTTGGAGGCCCAACAAGTGTCTACAAGGATAGAAGTGCGTAGACATCAAGCTCTTTTCTGGCGCCGTTGCCGGGGAGGTAAGGTAAAAGGTACTCGCATCCTCCTGTGTGAGTACTCGGAGTTATTTCCTTTAGATTCTGCAATTACATCTTTTTGTTTCTTGTTTTTATTTTCACTAGTTAGGCTTAATGGAAAACAAAGAGTTCTTTAGTCTTTTTCCTGATTTTAGATTTGAAGAGAAAATTGAAAATCCTTTGGAGCTTATTTCGCATAGCAATGTTATTAGTACGAATGCTTTGAATACTGTTAATGCTAATGCTATAGAAAAGTCTAAGCTTGGGGAAGCTGGTTTTGTTGAGTATGATATTTTTAGTCCCCCAGCTTTAGTGGAGAAAGTTTGCTCTGATGATATTTTATCTCCCATATGTGATGAGTCTAATGATGTTCGTGATCCTCGTTCTTTTAAAATACCTATGAAAATTGTTAAACATGTCAGGGATAACTGCTATTTAGGAGATGGAACTGTCCATCCTGGTGATCATTTGCTTTTTATACATGAAATATGCGAGTTGTTCCAGTGTGCAGGTATTTCAATGAACGAAGTTAAGAAGAAGCTATTCTCTTTTTCACTGAAAGGCAGAGCTGAGGAATGGTATCGGCTACTTGAAGATGGTCCATCTATTGCATGGGAGGAAATTGTGTCTCTCTTTTATTCCAAGTTTTATCCTCCAAGTGAAATTCATAAAGATCGTAATCGGATATATAACTTTTGGCCTCATGAGGGAGAAAGCATTGCCCAAGCGTGGGGAAGATTGAAGTTACTAATGCATAAATGTCCTATTCATGATCTTCCCCGTAATATTGTTATTAATAATTTTTATGCAAGGCTTTCAGGACATTACAAGGACTATCTAGATGCATGCTTTGATGGGTCTTTCACAAGCAAGGATGTCGACACCAAGTGGGGACTGCTTGAAACAATTCAAAACAATATTGAAGGTTGGGATAGCGATAAAGGTAAAGGATCAGGTATGAATTATGAGTTTGATTGCATTAAGTCTTTCACTGAAACTGCTACTTTTCAAGAGCTTAGTGCTAAATATGGTCTTGATCCTCAAATTATGGTTGATTGCTTTAAAGCCTTTGCTTCCCATATGAATGTTCCTAAAGGAAATGGGGACGTGTATCATGAACCTTTTAAGGACAACTGCATAGAAAGTGATATTGTTATTGATGATTGCAATAAACATGCTCAAACTTCTAAAAGTCCTATTTCTTATAAGCATGTTAATTTTTGCGGAGTACATAGACCTTGTGAACAGAGTTACAACAAGGAAGATTATTGCATCACCCACGCAAATGAAGAAACTAGTATGTGGTACAAGGATATAGGTGAGATCGGTAAAAAGGTTTGTGAGCTTTATCCTTTTCTTTGTAAACATTGCGATGACATAGGTCATTTTAATTTCCAATGCTCAAACCCTAATAGTTACTCTTCTAGTACCTTAAGTTTGTATTGTGATGACAAGATTACTCCTAATCAGCATGATGAGCTCACTTTGTTCTTGGCGTGTGACGAGATATCTAGAAAGATTGCTTTGATAGATATGAATAATGTTGATATTAATAGCACCCTTCGTGGTTGTCGTCTCTATTGTGCTAAAGATTGCCTTGCAAATACTTACATTCAAAATCTTATAAAACTTGATATCTTGCCAAGCTATGACAGGACTGATAGATGTTTTTATCTTATTAATAGAGAGGAGGAATCCTCCAAAGTTTCTTCTGTTGTTTCTGTCAGCAAACCAGATTATGTGGAGAAGATGCCTTTCCCTCCTAAAGAATATGTGGAGAAGATGCCCTTCAAGTCTCTCCCTCCTAAAGGGGAGAGTAAGAAGAAGAAGAAGAAGAAGAAGAGGAGGAGTAAGAGGCGAGAGGACATGGTATCTTCCCTTAAGCTTTATGATCCTGCTATAGATTATGATAATTCTGATTGGGATGATGTTCCTATGCCTGTTACCTATGTTAGTGATCATGATTGGGAAAAGCACTCTACTTTTGATATTGAAAATCTTTTTGGTACCAATTCTAAGGTTAATAATTGTTGTACCATTAGTGCTATCCATGTTCCTTCTTATGATGATATGTTTGATGACTATGCTTTGCGACATAGTAGTTCTCTAGCTTCTGATGATGAGTATAATATTTTCAGTTCACCTACTTTTGAGGAGAAAAATAGTTATGATTACAATATGCCTCCTGTTTTTGATGATTATGGTGATGAGAATAATTATTCTGTTGAATCTGCTCCTACTACTATTGTTCATGTGGGGAGTATTAATCCTTTTATGCATGTAGCTCGTGATAGGGATGCTTTAAATGATAGTTATATTGTTAGTTCTATTCATGATGCTACTGAAAGTTATTATGAGAGAGGGAAACATGGTTTGATGGATCTCAATAATATTGAGTTTCCCCTCTTTATGTTGCAATTCTTGAAGTTGTACTTGTTTTGCCTTCCTATGCTTTTTGCTTTGCGCTTTTATGACTTGTCTCTTTACAAGACTATTTTTCATAGGAAGTGGTTTAGATTTAAATGTGTTCCATACTTGATTTTTGATGCTCTCTATTGCTTTAAGTTCCTATATGGCGCATTTGCCTCAAGCTCTTATATGGCGCCCACATGAGCATCTTTGCAAATCACTGCGCCTAGCTCAAAGGCGTTAAAGAAAAGCACTCTTGGGAGATAACCCAATGTTTTCTTTTCAGTACTTTTTCTTTTATTTGAGTCTTGGAAGTCATTACTACTGTAATGACCACTCCTTATCCTTTTTATTTCGTTTTTGTGCCAAGAGAAGCCTGTAATTCGAGCGAGGTAAAGATTTGGGGATGTTGCTGTCCTGAAACTGTTTTCGGTGCTGCACCGTAAAAATTCGTATAAATTCTCTGTATATCTTTTGGACCTGCGATTTCTTGTGCATATGCCCCAGGTTATATCCAAACTTTCATTAGTTGAACACTTTTTGATTTGAGCAACAGAAAATCCCTCTAAAATTCGACCTTTGTCAGCTGTTCAGTTTTGACAGATTTCTGCCAATATTTGTGTTTGCCACTTTATCGCTTTCTTTTTGAGTTCTTTTGATCACGGAACTTTTGGGGAAGTTGCTACAGTAGTATTGCTATATATGTGGTGGTTTTGGGTTAAAACCTGAAGCTAAAAGAGGTTGAATATATTTTATGCTTACACTAATGTTGCTAATAGAATTGTGTTTAGTTTTGTATGAAGGAAGTTTTCAAGTGTAGGGATTGGAGAATGATGAGATGATTTGAAGAATGGACAAAAGCTCAAGCTTGGGGATGCCCATGCATCACCCCAAGAAATATCCAAGAAGTACAAGCGTCAAAGCTTGGGGATGCCCCCGAGGCACCCCTTCTTCATCGGCAAAAATCAGGTCACCTTTCAAGACACTATATTTTTATTGCTTCATGCACTATGTGTTTTTCTTGGAGCGTCAGTTGTTTTAGTTTTCTTAGTTAGTTTAGTTTTGTTTGCTGCAATAAATGTTTAGATCACATCATGTTTCTTTTGGAGGAGATGAACTCGCTTTTCATTTGCCAAGAACACTCTAGTTTTCACTCTTATCAAAAACCGAGTGTTCTTCTTTTTCTGCTACTGCTTTTGTGAAAGGGCATGTGCCCCCATGTGTGGTTTTGGTAATTAATGACAATCCCTATGGACTAATGTTTGCATTGAGTCATATTTGTAGGACTTGTCCGTAGACAATGCTTGATCCATATGTTGGGTTCAAGGTTGTAAGAAGTTGAATATAAAGAAGATTATGTGATGACCAAGGTGTTATTCAAGGAGTGATCCGAAGATTGGTCATAAAGGAGTTGAGCCTATATAGAGTGTGTCTTGAGGAATAATATGGAGTGAACTCTCATGTGCATTCTCAAGACGTCATCATTATGAAAGAAGAAGATGAAGTGCAATGTTGATCAAGTCAAAGCGCAAGATCAAGATAGGCTTCTAGAAGATATCATTTGCTTGAAGCTCGGTGTCCATTTGGTGGTAATGGACATGTGAAGATTTTTCTACTAGTGTCTCTCCCATAGTGAAGTATGGGGGAACAATCCGCAAGACTTCACCGAGCAAGCGCAATCAAGAAAGGTAGTCCAACTTGAGAAGATCAAGATCGTCACCATCTAGCTCAAGTGGAATGCGCAAGGCAAAGGTATGTTCTTGATAGGGTTTCTTTCTTACCGGTCTCATGGTGTGGGAGACCGGGTTTAGGATCGATAGCCGTACTATCAAGAGGGGCTCTCGAGTGAGTAACTTATTCGTATCATTCGGAGAGAGCTCAAACCTTTGCATACGTGGCATTATCTTTCTTGGTTCTTATTTGGATTTTATCCATGTGAGGTTCTAGAGCTTGTGGTTATTTCCATGACAAGCTCTAGCTCATCAAAAACGGATTTCGTATAGAACTCTTATTGCGTTTTTGGTGTTTGGAGGTTTTACCGGTTCTTCTTTATAGCTAAGTCAAACCTTTTATCATTTGGTTTCATCCTCCTTTGTTGGACTATGATGTTTCTATGGATGAAGGTGTAGAGCTCGTTGTGGTAATTCCAACGAGCCCAAGTTTATCGAAAACGGAGTCCGGATGCAAAAGTTATGGCTGTTTTCGTGTTGGTGTTTTTTCGTGGCAGGAAGTTCGGCGCCAGGTCCGGCCGGGCCGGACTCTAGGCCGGGAAATCCGGCCCAAGAACGGAAAAATCCGGCGGACCGCCGAACCGCACTGCTGGGGGGCTTTTTGGCGGCCGCCAGACTGTCCGCCGGACCGTCCGGCGCCGGACTTTTCGCCGATCTTTGGCGGGATTTGCTTCCAACGGCCAGTTTTTCCCCACCTATAAATACCCTTCTTCTTCCTTGAACCAACCACGTTTTTGGGCTTCTCTCTCCTCCATTGTTGACCTTCAAAGCTTGCCCTCCCTCCTCCATTCCCTCCATGTTTCTTGCATCTTTTTAGGGGGAAAGAGAGAGGAGATCTAGATCTACATTTCCACCAATCACTTTCTCCTCTAAGTGAGGGGAACCTATTGGATCTAGATCTTGGAGTTCTTTGTGGATTTCCTCTTCGTTCTTCCTCTCATATCCTCCATAGCATTTGTTGCTTTGGTAGGATTTGGGAGAGAAGGATTTGAGCACTTTGTGTGTTCTTGCCATTGCATTTGGTGCATCGGTTTGAGTTCTCCTCGGAGATTCGGTGGTGAAAGCAAGAAGCTTATTTCCTCTTGGGTTCTTGGAACCCTAGACGGCTCAGTGGATTTCTTGGGGACCTCCAATTAAGTTGTGGAGATCTTCCCAAGCTTTGTGGTGCCTCCGTGGCGATTATTGGGAGCCTCCAATTGAGTTGTGGAGTGTGCCCCAATCTTAGTGGCTTTGTGGATTTGGGAGCCTCCAATTAAGTTGTGGAGTAGCCCCAAGCTTTGTGCGGGATCGGTGACCGCCCTCAAGGGTCCCATAGTGGATCGGGTCTTCCATCTTGGTGGGAGGGCTCGAGGAGATTACGGTGAGCCTCCGTGGCATTTGGGGAGCCTTGTGCCTCCACACCGCTCCAACGGAGATTAGCACCCGCAAGGGTGTGAACTTCGGGATACATCGTTGTCTCCGCGTGCCTCGGTTATTTCTTTACCCGAGCTCCTTTACTTATGCAATTTACTTTGTGATAGCCTTCGTGCTTGAAGTTATATATATCTTGCTATCACATAGTTGCTCATCTTGTTTAGCATAAGTTGTTGGTGCACATAGGTGAACCTAGTTTATTTAGGTTTTGTATGCTTGGCAAATTAAACGTTTGTTTTATTCCGCATTTGTCAAGCCGCTCGTAAAAGTTTTAAATCGCCTATTCCCCCCCTCTAGGCGACATCCATGTCCTTTCAATTGGTATCAGAGCGAGGTCTCTCATTTTTAGGCTTCACCGCCTTGAGAGCAAAGATGTCGGCTAGGGGATTAGTGCACAATGACACCTTTATATTTGATGGCACTAATTATGATATATGGAAAATTTGCATGCTTAATCATTTTCGTGACATGGACCCAAATATAGAGAGAATTTTAGATATGGGTTTCTCTCCTCCTAAGGATTCCCAAAGTCTATCTTTAGAGGAGAAGAGAAACTCTTATCTTAATTCTCGAGCTTCTAATGTGCTTGTTGATTTTGTGAGCGATGCAGTTATTCTTGCAACCATGCCTTTCCGTAATGCTCATGAGTTTTGGACAAAGATTCAAGAAAAATATGATATGTCCAACACTATTGAGGATGATTGTATTCCCTCCACTTCCGGCCGTGATGAACTCTCATCCACTTCACCAATGTGTGGCAAGACACAAGGTAACGTTTTGGTGAGTGGTGATGAATATTGCAATGATGATAGTAAGCTTACTTGTGATGACCATTCATCTCTATCTCATTGCAATGCTTCATCTTTGGACTTAAACACTTCTAGCACCGTAAATGCTTTACATGCTTGTGTTGATAGTCCTTGCATATCATGTGCAAGTTGCATGAATAAATCTCATGATGATATGCTTGATTTGTCTTGTTTCCATGATACAATTATATCTACTTCCTCTAGTTGTTGTGTGTCTAACAATGTAGAGGAAAACAATTATTCCATGGGCCAAGACAAGATTTTAATTAGAGCTTCAAGTGATTCTTCTTCATCATCTCTTGGTTCCCACATGTGCCTTATGGCTAGGTCTTCAAAGGTATCTCCTACTTTGGAACCCAATATATCTAGTGATGATGATGAGGATAATGAAGAAGAGGATGATGATCTTGCTTCTTTAATTGAGAAGGGTGAAATGGTTTTTCATGCTATTCGTAAGAATAAAATTGCTTGCTCGTACTTCTATAAGATCTTGGCTATTGCCACCGAGAGCAATAAAATAATTGAGGAGCATGAGAATACCATCTTTAAAATGCAAGGTCATGCCCGTGATTACGCGGATGAGATCGCGGATCTAAAAGAAGCTCTAGAAGAAGAACAAACCACCAAGGAATCTCTTGAGGAGACCTTTACTTTAGAGTTATCTAAAATAAAGAAATCCTATGATAAAACTCTTGTGGTGGCAAATGATTTTGAAACTAAATATGAAGAGCTTGTAGTTACTTATGCTAAACTCCTTGAGAATGTTGTGCTTCTTAAAAATGACTCTAGGGTCATGTCGTGTGAGCCCATCATTCTCACCGAGTCGCATGAGCAACTTAAAGCTTCTAATTCAAATGAGCTTACTAAATTGCCTTCTCCGCTTTCCAATAGTGATGATGCTTGTGCTACTAACTCCACTTCTTGTGAAGCATCCATCTTGAAGGAGAATGTTGAGCTAAGGGCTCAACTTGTTTTGCTAACTAGCAATTATGGGAAATTGGAAGAAAAACATGGAAAGCTCTCTAGCTCCCATGAGGATCTTCTAGCTTCCCATGATAGGCTAAAATTAGCTCATGAGGCTATTATGTCAAAGGTAACATCTAGTGATCCTCATGTGGACATTTGCACTACTTATCAAAATGCCATATTGCCTTGTGCTAGTCCTAGTAATTCATCCACTCATAACATTGCTACATCTTGTGATGAATTACTTTCCTTGCCTTTTTGCTCTAACAATGAAGCTTCTACTTCCTCTAGTACTTGTGTTGTTACTAACCATGTAGAGGAAATCAACGAGCTCAAGGCTCAAGTCACTTCATTGAAGAAAGACTTGGTAAAGAGTCATGAAGGGAAATCCAAACTCGATAATATGTTGAGTGTACAAAAATCCCCCAATGACAAGAGTGGACTTGGGTTTATCTCCAACAACAAGAAGAAGTCCAAGGTTAAGAAGAATAAGAAGGGCCAAGGACAAGTCAAAGATCCGGCCAAGATTGTTTGCTTCAAGTGCAAAATTGAAGGGCACCATGTTAGATTTTGCCCTTTGAAGAAAAAGGCACTAGATGAGAAGCAACAAGGGAAGCGACCTCAAGTTCAAGGCCATGCTCAACCTCGAGTTGAAGAAAGGTCTCTTCCCAAGAAGAATCAAGCTAATGCTCCCATTGTGGAGAAATCAAGTGAGAAGAAGGAGAAGAAAAGAACATGCTACACTTGCCGTGAGAAGGGCCACCTTTCTTCTTCATGCACTATGGGTAACTCATCCAACCCTATCATAATTGATGATGCTTATTCACTTTGCAAGGATAATGTTGGCAATGTGTTTGCCAAATATGTTGGCACTCAATGTGGTGTCAAGAAAAGAACCATTTGGGTTGCCAAACCTATTGTGACTAACCTCTTAGGACCCAACTTGGTTGGGGACCAACAAGCCAAAACTTGATCAATAGGTGTTTGTTGGAGGGCATTGGAGACTTGGCTATATCATGAAGAATTAAGGGATCTTCATCAATATATTGTCTCAAGTCAAGCCAATTGGATTATCTTGTTTATATCATATATCTAATGTTCCTCTTTGCGGTAACATGTACTCAACTTATCTACATTGAAAGTTACTCGCCCCTTTTGCATGTGTTGGTTGTGTTCCATTACATGTGTTGGTATATGTTGTGCTACCTACTTGTTTTATTTTGATTAATCAAGTATGTACTTGTGGGTTTGCACACCATGTATGTGTGTTTGTGTTTGAGCCTATATTGCATCTTCTTTTATATTATTTGGCTCTTTTGAGAGACTAATGGACTATCCCATTTTGGGGGAGTGATATGCTTTGGCACTTCACAATCCTAAATATGTGTGCACATGAGGAATACCACTTAGTGTTGATATTTGAATTTATCTAGTCTCTATGTGGTATGTCATGTTCATGAGAAATTCAAATTCTATAATGTCCATTAATCTTCTCATATTGAATTTTATTTGCCTCTTGTAAAAATAAATTCTTTATCACATTATGGGGGAGTAATATGCTTTATGCATACTACAAACTAATAAAATGTGTATATTTGAGGTTGTGTCACATAGTGTTGATATTGTAAATTATCTTTATTCTATGTGACATGTTTGCTCAAACAAGTTTCAATTTCCAAATTGTTTTGTTGCTCTTGTTTTGGATCTTGTTTGTGAGATACTTTCTTGGTAGGGTTTTCCTAAAATGTGGAATCCTACATCAAGTTGGAAAACCACTTGCTTCAAGTTATCCTAATCATTGCCTTGCGTGATTGTTTAACTATTTGAGTCTATCAAGAATATCTTCTTTAGGATGGTGTTTAATTCGTATCCTTTTTATATGCTTCTTGTTGTGAAGATGATCTTGGTTTTATGTGTAAAATACCACCGGGAAATTAATAACTCCAATTACCTCTTGTCCTTGGACAATTGGTACTTTGTCTTGTGGTATATATATATTGATCATCTTTACATTGGCTATTGCTTTTAATTACCTTATCTCTTGCCAAGAAATGTATTTGTTTTATTTCCCATTGTCTTCCTTAACTCTTGTGATTCCATTTGATTTTGTTGAACTTGTTTTGTGTATTCTTAATGTAGGTAGAGATGATGATCCCATTTGTGTGCATTTTGTATTCAAATGCAAAATCATAAATAACGCACTAATCTTGGGGGAGCTCTCCTATATTTGCTATCACATACTCTTATGGCTTATTTCAATTGGTTTTGGTTATTGTTGGAAGACAAATCTTTTCCTTTTGGTACTTAGTGTGCCATCATAAAAAGAGTGGGGAGTTTGGTTTATTTGTTGGAACCTTGCTCTCTTTGGGAGAATGGCTATCTCTTTTCTTGATTTTGCTTTATATTCTTAAAATGAGATAAGTCATTGGGCATGTGTGTTTTAGTGATCCTTCATGCTCATTGGCATTTGCTTTGTTCACTTGGTGGACTTTGGAGTCAATCTTATGTTGAGTTGATTCTTTGATATAATTTGGACAACCTTTAGTTATTCATACCTTTGTGTGACTTCTTGGTCTTCTTGGTGTTTTGTCCAAATTGTATCTCTTTTGGCTCTTGAAAGTCTTGTGCATGCATATTTACTAAATGTATACTCTATGGCATGCTTTGCTTTCTTTGATCCAATATATAGGGTAAACTCCAATAAATCCTAATTCGGCTAAGATGTGCATGAAATTCAAGTTCATAACTATATGCACATATTTATGTGGAGCTTGTCCTATATATTGTAGTGTCTCTAACTACTTTGGACCCAGTGAGTTTGGGGACCATATTGTACTTGAATATGTTTAGGTACATGGGAGATATGTTGGTGCTTGTCTCAATAATAAGGATGAAGCGGTGACTAGTTGATATTTTGTGGCAAGCTAGGATTATTGAAGAACTCCTATCTACTACATCCTTCCAATGATATCTCGGTAACAAGTATCTTATTCATGCATATTTTTCTAGCATCTAACCTTGTGTGGGTCATTTCATGGCATGAAAATCTTTATTTGCAATGATCTTAATGAAACCTCTTTATTGTAAATGTGAGTAATTTGAGATGAGTGCATTTTTTTGGGGAACCCTTCCCAAATATGTCTATCTAGCAATTTTATTGCATTTCTTTTCCTCAAGTTCCTCACATGTGCAATATTGATGAAAGTGCAAATTTAGTTCTTTATTTTGGTATACTTATTTGTGATACTTGTTGCTTTTCTCAAAACATCCCAACTATCTTCTTTCCCTTGTTGATATTTGTGATGTCTTTGACTTGGTTGTGGTTGAAGTTCTTCAATATGCAATAAGATAATTTGAGCCTTTGGCCATACTTTAAAAGGTAAAAATCTCATTGGTATATTGCATGAACTTGTTTGGATATCAAGTTTATTCTTTGTATCTATTTTATGTGTACATGTTTCTTTGTGATAATTATCTTTGTGATGTTGTCTACTTAGAAACTTATACACATGAGAGATGATATCTCCTTTTTGATATCTTTTTAAAAAAAACCTTGTGTGTTGGGATGGAATGCTAAGCAATATCATTCATTGAGGACTATGTGGATGCTCTATGTAGATCTTTGTACTAGTCTTATAATATGCTTTGTCATTCCTATCACACATTCCTTTGGTTGAGCCGTTTAATATGTCGGTTCCTTATTTGTTGCTCAACCATTTCCTTGATGCAAGTGTTAAGCTTGATTTCTTTTCTATGGTCTCTTGCTAATGGTTCCTTTTAAATGGTATTGAGGGAGTGAGGATTCCATGTTGTGCAAATTGTATTCAAATGCAAGCATTCTATCTTGTGCATGTACCTTGGGGAGCTTCCTCATTTCATTTTAAAGCACCATTTTGTGGTTATCATAGTATTTTGATGTCACTTGGTATCATTTTGTTTTGAATAATATCGAGGTAGTGATGATTCCATGTTTGTGCACCTTATACTTCAATTCAAATGGAATATGTTGTGCACAAACCTTGGGGAGCTTCTTCATGTTATTTAGAGCATTGTTTTGGTCTTATCATAATATCTTTATTTGATTTGCTATTTGGATCTTTTGATTGCTATCTTCATTTGTTGGAAGTTTAACCATCATGTCATCCTATTTTGTTTGCAATCTTTGATCCTTAATATAGTTTGATTTCCTCCAATTTTTTGTATTTGGACTTGTGCATGTGTTTTCACTCTTTTGGGGCCATGCACACCTTGAGGAGGAACTCACACTATATTGGCCTTCTAAGCCTTTCCGCCCATTTTGGCAATGGATGCCAATGGGGGGAGAAGTTTCGAGGGTTTGAAGGGAATTGGGCTTCATGCTTTGGTTTTGTTCTTAAGCATTTGCCTTTCATGCTTTGCATGGGTGAGTATATATAGTGTAAACTCCACCAACAACATTGGTTGGCAATCTATGCAATAAAATTCAAGTTCATTCACACGTGCATAGATTGTGGGGGAGTTTGCTCTATATATGATGGTTCTACTAACATCACATACTTTTGTAGTATTTGATGTTAGTGTAACCATCTTAGTTCTTTAAATTCATTATATAAACCCTCTCGAAGAGATTGTCATCAATTACCAAAATGGGGGAGATTGAAAGGGCATGTGCCCCCATGTGTGGTTTTGGTAATTAATGACAATCCCTATGGACTAATGTTTGCATTGAGTCATATTTGTAGGACTTGTCCGTAGACAATGCTTGATCCATATGTTGGGTTCAAGGTTGTAAGAAGTTGAATATAAAGAAGATTATGTGATGACCAAGGTGTTATTCAAGGAGTGATCCGAAGATTGGTCATAAAGGAGTTGAGCCTATATAGAGTGTGTCTTGAGGAATAAGATGGAGTGAACTCTCATGTGCATTCTCAAGACGTCATCATTATGAAAGAAGAAGATGAAGTGCAATGTTGATCAAGTCGAAGCGCAAGATCAAGATAGGCTTCTAGAAGATATCATTTGCTTGAAGCTCGGTGTCCATTTGGTGGTAATGGACATGTGAAGATTTTTCTACTAGTGTCTCTCCCATAGTGAAGTATGGGGGAACAATCCGCAAGACTTCACCGAGCAAGCGCAATCAAGAAAGGTAGTCCAACTTGAGAAGATCAAGATCGTCACCATCTAGCTCAAGTGGAATGCGCAAGGCAAAGGTATGTTCTTGATAGGGTTTCTTTCTTACCGGTCTCATGGTGTGGGAGACCGGGTTTAGGATCGATAGCCGTACTATCAAGAGGGGCTCTCGAGTGAGTAACTTATTCGTATCATTCGGAGAGAGCTCAAACCTTTGCATACGTGGCATTATCTTTCTTGGTTCTTATTTGGATTTTATCCATGTAAGGTTCTAGAGCTTGTGGTTATTTCCATGACAAGCTCTAGCTCATCAAAAACGGATTTCGTATAGAACTCTTATTGCGTTTTTGGTGTTTGGAGGTTTTACCGGTTCTTCTTTATAGCTAAGTCAAACCTTTTATCATTTGGTTTCATCCTCCTTTGTTGGACTATGATGTTTCTATGGATGAAGGTGTAGAGCTCGTTGTGGTAATTCCAACGAGCCCAAGTTCATCGAAAACGGAGTCCGGATGCAAAAGTTATGGCCGTTTTCGTGTTGGTATTTTTTCGTGGCAGGAAGTTCGGCGCCAGGTCCGGCCGGGCCGGACTCTAGGCCGGGAAATCCGGCCCAAGAACGGAAAAATCCGGCGGACCGCCGAACCGCACTGCTGGGGGGCTTTTTGGCGGCCGCCGGACTGTCCGCCGGACCGTCCGGCGAAAAGTCCGGCGGCGCCGGACTTTTCGCCGATCTTTGGCGGGATTTGCTTCCAACGGCCAGTTTTTCCCCACCTATAAATACCCTTCTTCTTCCTTGAACCAACCACGTTTTTGGGCTTCTCTCTCCTCCATTGTTGACCTTCAAAGCTTGCCCTCCCTCCTCCATTCCCTCCATGTTTCTTGCATCTTTTTAGGGGGAAAGAGAGAGGAGATCTAGATCTACATTTCCACCAATCACTTTCTCCTCTAAGTGAGGGGAACCTATTGGATCTAGATCTTGGAGTTCTTTGTGGATTTCCTCTTCGTTCTTCCTCTCATATCCTCCATAGCATTTGTTGCTTTGGTAGGATTTGGGAGAGAAGGATTTGAGCACTTTGTGTGTTCTTGCCATTGCATTTGGTGCATCGGTTTGAGTTCTCCTCGGAGATTCGGTGGTGAAAGCAAGAAGCTTATTTCCTCTTGGGTTCTTGGAACCCTAGACGGCTCAGTGGATTTCTTGGGGACCTCCAATTAAGTTGTGGAGATCTTCCCAAGCTTTGTGGTGCCTCCGTGGCGATTATTGGGAGCCTCCAATTGAGTTGTGGAGTGTGCCCCAATCTTAGTGGCTTTGTGGATTTGGGAGCCTCCAATTAAGTTGTGGAGTAGCCCCAAGCTTTGTGCGGGATCGGTGACCGCCCTCAAGGGTCCCATAGTGGATCGGGTCTTCCATCTTGGTGGGAGGGCTCGAGGAGATTACGGTGAGCCTCCGTGGCGTTTGGGGAGCCTTGTGCCTCCACACCGCTCCAACGGAGATTAGCACCCGCAAGGGTGTGAACTTCGGGATACATCGTTGTCTCCGCGTGCCTCGGTTATTTCTTTACCCGAGCTCCTTTACTTATGCAATTTACTTTGTGATAGCCTTCGTGCTTGAAGTTATATATATCTTGCTATCACATAGTTGCTCATCTTGTTTAGCATAAGTTGTTGGTGCACATAGGTGAACCTAGTTTATTTAGGTTTTGTATGCTTGGCAAATTAAACGTTTGTTTTATTCCGCATTTGTCAAGCCGCTCGTAAAAGTTTTAAATCGCCTATTCCCCCCCCTCTAGGCGACATCCATGTCCTTTCAATTGGTATCAGAGCGAGGTCTCTCATTTTTAGGCTTCACCGCCTTGAGAGCAAAGATGTCGGCTAGGGGATTAGTGCACAATGACACCTTTATATTTGATGGCACTAATTATGATATATGGAAAATTTGCATGCTTAATCATTTTCGTGACATGGACCCAAATATAGAGAGAATTTTAGATATGGGTTTCTCTCCTCCTAAGGATTCCCAAAGTCTATCTTTAGAGGAGAAGAGAAACTCTTATCTTAATTCTCGAGCTTCTAATGTGCTTGTTGATTTTGTGAGCGATGCAGTTATTCTTGCAACCATGCCTTTCCGTAACGCTCATGAGTTTTGGACAAAGATTCAAGAAAAATATGATATGTCCAACACTATTGAGGATGATTGTATTCCCTCCACTTCCGGCCGTGATGAACTCTCATCCACTTCACCAATGTGTGGCAAGACACAAGGTAACGTTTTGGTGAGTGGTGATGAATATTGCAATGATGATAGTAAGCTTACTTGTGATGACCATTCATCTCTATCTCATTGCAATGCTTCATCTTTGGACTTAAACACTTCTAGCACCGTAAATGCTTTACATGCTTGTGTTGATAGTCCTTGCATATCATGTGCAAGTTGCATGAATAAATCTCATGATGATATGCTTGATTTGTCTTGTTTCCATGATACAATTATATCTACTTCCTCTAGTTGTTGTGTGTCTAACAATGTAGAGGAAAACAATTATTCCATGGGCCAAGACAAGATTTTAATTAGAGCTTCAAGTGATTCTTCTTCATCATCTCTTGGTTCCCACATGTGCCTTATGGCTAGGTCTTCAAAGGTATCTCCTACTTTGGAACCCAATATATCTAGTGATGATGATGAGGATAATGAAGAAGAGGATGATGATCTTGCTTCT
This sequence comes from Dactylis glomerata, assembly GCA_007115705.1. Taxonomy (NCBI): domain Eukaryota; kingdom Viridiplantae; phylum Streptophyta; class Magnoliopsida; order Poales; family Poaceae; genus Dactylis; species Dactylis glomerata. The sequence continues at coordinate 4,542,830 of QXEO01000551.1, forward strand.
TTAATTGAGAAGGGTGAAATGGTTTTTCATGCTATTCGTAAGAATAAAATTGCTTGCTCGTACTTCTATAAGATCTTGGCTATTGCCACCGAGAGCAATAAAATAATTGAGGAGCATGAGAATACCATCTTTAAAATGCAAGGTCATGCCCGTGATTACGCGGATGAGATCGCGGATCTAAAAGAAGCTCTAGAAGAAGAACAAACCACCAAGGAATCTCTTGAGGAGACCTTTACTTTAGAGTTATCTAAAATAAAGAAATCCTATGATAAAACTCTTGTGGTGGCAAATGATTTTGAAACTAAATATGAAGAGCTTGTAGTTACTTATGCTAAACTCCTTGAGAATGTTGTGCTTCTTAAAAATGACTCTAGGGTCATGTCGTGTGAGCCCATCATTCTCACCGAGTCGCATGAGCAACTTAAAGCTTCTAATTCAAATGAGCTTACTAAATTGCCTTCTCCGCTTTCCAATAGTGATGATGCTTGTGCTACTAACTCCACTTCTTGTGAAGCATCCATCTTGAAGGAGAATGTTGAGCTAAGGGCTCAACTTGTTTTGCTAACTAGCAATTATGGGAAATTGGAAGAAAAACATGGAAAGCTCTCTAGCTCCCATGAGGATCTTCTAGCTTCCCATGATAGGCTAAAATTAGCTCATGAGGCTATTATGTCAAAGGTAACATCTAGTGATCCTCATGTGGACATTTGCACTACTTATCAAAATGCCATATTGCCTTGTGCTAGTCCTAGTAATTCATCCACTCATAACATTGCTACATCTTGTGATGAATTACTTTCCTTGCCTTTTTGCTCTAACAATGAAGCTTCTACTTCCTCTAGTACTTGTGTTGTTACTAACCATGTAGAGGAAATCAACGAGCTCAAGGCTCAAGTCACTTCATTGAAGAAAGACTTGGTAAAGAGTCATGAAGGGAAATCCAAACTCGATAATATGTTGAGTGTACAAAAATCCCCCAATGACAAGAGTGGACTTGGGTTTATCTCCAACAACAAGAAGAAGTCCAAGGTTAAGAAGAATAAGAAGGGCCAAGGACAAGTCAAAGATCCGGCCAAGATTGTTTGCTTCAAGTGCAAAATTGAAGGGCACCATGTTAGATCTTGCCCTTTGAAGAAAAAGGCACTAGATGAGAAGCAACAAGGGAAGCGACCTCAAGTTCAAGGCCATGCTCAACCTCGAGTTGAAGAAAGGTCTCTTCCCAAGAAGAATCAAGCTAATGCTCCCATTGTGGAGAAATCAAGTGAGAAGAAGGAGAAGAAAAGAACATGCTACACTTGCCGTGAGAAGGGCCACCTTTCTTCTTCATGCACTATGGGTAACTCATCCAACCCTATCATAATTGATGATGCTTATTCACTTTGCAAGGATAATGTTGGCAATGTGTTTGCCAAATATGTTGGCACTCAATGTGGTGTCAAGAAAAGAACCATTTGGGTTGCCAAACCTATTGTGACTAACCTCTTAGGACCCAACTTGGTTGGGGACCAACAAGCCAAAACTTGATCAATAGGTGTTTGTTGGAGGGCATTGGAGACTTGGCTATATCATGAAGAATTAAGGGATCTTCATCAATATATTGTCTCAAGTCAAGCCAATTGGATTATCTTGTTTATATCATATATCTAATGTTCCTCTTTGCGGTAACATGTACTCAACTTATCTACATTGAAAGTTACTCGCCCCTTTTGCATGTGTTGGTTGTGTTCCATTACATGTGTTGGTATATGTTGTGCTACCTACTTGTTTTATTTTGATTAATCAAGTATGTACTTGTGGGTTTGCACACCATGTATGTGTGTTTGTGTTTGAGCCTATATTGCATCTTCTTTTATATTATTTGGCTCTTTTGAGAGACTAATGGACTATCCCATTTTGGGGGAGTGATATGCTTTGGCACTTCACAATCCTAAATATGTGTGCACATGAGGAATACCACTTAGTGTTGATATTTGAATTTATCTAGTCTCTATGTGGTATGTCATGTTCATGAGAAATTCAAATTCTATAATGTCCATTAATCTTCTCATATTGAATTTTATTTGCCTCTTGTAAAAATAAATTCTTTATCACATTATGGGGGAGTAATATGCTTTATGCATACTACAAACTAATAAAATGTGTATATTTGAGGTTGTGTCACATAGTGTTGATATTGTAAATTATCTTTATTCTATGTGACATGTTTGCTCAAACAAGTTTCAATTTCCAAATTGTTTTGTTGCTCTTGTTTTGGATCTTGTTTGTGAGATACTTTCTTGGTAGGGTTTTCCTAAAATGTGGAATCCTACATCAAGTTGGAAAACCACTTGCTTCAAGTTATCCTAATCATTGCCTTGCGTGATTGTTTAACTATTTGAGTCTATCAAGAATATCTTCTTTAGGATGGTGTTTAATTCGTATCCTTTTTATATGCTTCTTGTTGTGAAGATGATCTTGGTTTTATGTGTAAAATACCACCGGGAAATTAATAACTCGAATTACCTCTTGTCCTTGGACAATTGGTACTTTGTCTTGTGGTATATATATATTGATCATCTTTACATTGGCTATTGCTTTTAATTACCTTATCTCTTGCCAAGAAATGTATTTGTTTTATTTCCCATTGTCTTCCTTAACTCTTGTGATTCCATTTGATTTTGTTGAACTTGTTTTGTGTATTCTTAATGTAGGTAGAGATGATGATCCCATTTGTGTGCATTTTGTATTCAAATGCAAAATCATAAATAACGCACTAATCTTGGGGGAGCTCTCCTATATTTGCTATCACATACTCTTATGGCTTATTTCAATTGGTTTTGGTTATTGTTGGAAGACAAATCTTTTCCTTTTGGTACTTAGTGTGCCATCATAAAAAGAGTGGGGAGTTTGGTTTATTTGTTGGAACCTTGCTCTCTTTGGGAGAATGGCTATCTCTTTTCTTGATTTTGCTTTATATTCTTAAAATGAGATAAGTCATTGGGCATGTGTGTTTTAGTGATCCTTCATGCTCATTGGCATTTGCTTTGTTCACTTGGTGGACTTTGGAGTCAATCTTATGTTGAGTTGATTCTTTGATATAATTTGGACAACCTTTAGTTATTCACACCTTTGTGTGACTTCTTGGTCTTCTTGGTGTTTTGTCCAAATTGTATCTCTTTTGGCTCTTGAAAGTCTTGTGCATGCATATTTACTAAATGTATACTCTATGGCATGCTTTGCTTTCTTTGATCCAATATATAGGGTAAACTCCAATAAATCCTAATTCGGCTAAGATGTGCATGAAATTCAAATTCATAACTATATGCACATATTTATGTGGAGCTTGTCCTATATATTGTAGTGTCTCTAACTACTTTGGACCCAGTGAGTTTGGGGACCATATTGTACTTGAATATGTTTAGGTACATGGGAGATATGTTGGTGCTTGTCTCAATAATAAGGATGAAGCGGTGACTAGTTGATATTTTGTGGCAAGCTAGGATTATTGAAGAACTCCTATCTACTACATCCTTCCAATGATATCTCGGTAACAAGTATCTTATTCATGCATATTTTTCTAGCATCTAACCTTGTGTGGGTCATTTCATGGCATGAAAATCTTTATTTGCAATGATCTTAATGAAACCTCTTTATTGTAAATGTGAGTAATTTGAGATGAGTGCATTTTTTTGGGGAACCCTTCCCAAATATGTCTATCTAGCAATTTTATTGCATTTCTTTTCCTCAAGTTCCTCACATGTGCAATATTGATGAAAGTGCAAATTTAGTTCTTTATTTTGGTATACTTATTTGTGATACTTGTTGCTTTTCTCAAAACATCCCAACTATCTTCTTTCCCTTGTTGATATTTGTGATGTCTTTGACTTGGTTGTGGTTGAAGTTCTTCAATATGCAATAAGATAATTTGAGCCTTTGGCCATACTTTAAAAGGTAAAAATCTCATTGGTATATTGCATGAACTTGTTTGGATATCAAGTTTATTCTTTGTATCTATTTTATGTGTACATGTTTCTTTGTGATAATTATCTTTGTGATGTTGTCTACTTAGAAACTTATACACATGAGAGATGATATCTCCTTTTTGATATCTTTTTAAAAAAAACCTTGTGTGTTGGGATGGAATGCTAAGCAATATCATTCATTGAGGACTATGTGGATGCTCTATGTAGATCTTTGTACTAGTCTTATAATATGCTTTGTCATTCCTATCACACATTCCTTTGGTTGAGCCGTTTAATATGTCGGTTCCTTATTTGTTGCTCAACCATTTCCTTGATGCAAGTGTTAAGCTTGATTTCTTTTCTATGGTCTCTTGCTAATGGTTCCTTTTAAATGGTATTGAGGGAGTGAGGATTCCATGTTGTGCAAATTGTATTCAAATGCAAGCATTCTATCTTGTGCATGTACCTTGGGGAGCTTCCTCATTTCATTTTAAAGCACCATTTTGTGGTTATCATAGTATTTTGATGTCACTTGGTATCATTTTGTTTTGAATAATATCGAGGTAGTGATGATTCCATGTTTGTGCACCTTATACTTCAATTCAAATGGAATATGTTGTGCACAAACCTTGGGGAGCTTCTTCATGTTATTTAGAGCATTGTTTTGGTCTTATCATAATATCTTTATTTGATTTGCTATTTGGATCTTTTGATTGCTATCTTCATTTGTTGGAAGTTTAACCATCATGTCATCCTATTTTGTTTGCAATCTTTGATCCTTAATATAGTTTGATTTCCTCCAATTTTTTGTATTTGGACTTGTGCATGTGTTTTCACTCTTTTGGGGCCATGCACACCTTGAGGAGGAACTCACACTATATTGGCCTTCTAAGCCTTTCCGCCCATTTTGGCAATGGATGCCAATGGGGGGAGAAGTTTCGAGGGTTTGAAGGGAATTGGGCTTCATGCTTTGGTTTAGTTCTTAAGCATTTGCCTTTCATGCTTTGCATGGGTGAGTATATATAGTGTAAACTCCACCAACAACATTGGTTGGCAATCTATGCAATGAAATTCAAGTTCATTCACACGTGCATAGATTGTGGGGGAGTTTGCTCTATATATGATGGTTCTACTAACATCACATACTTTTGTAGTATTTGATGTTAGTGTAACCATCTTAGTTCTTTAAATTCATTATATAAACCCTCTCGAAGAGATTGTCATCAATTACCAAAATGGGGGAGATTGAAAGGGCATGTGCCCCCATGTGTGGTTTTGGTAATTAATGACAATCCCTATGGACTAATGTTTGCATTGAGTCATATTTGTAGGACTTGTTCGTAGACAATGCTTGATCCATATGTTGGGTTCAAGGTTGTAAGAAGTTGAATATAAAGAAGATTATGTGATGACCAAGGTGTTATTCAAGGAGTGATCCGAAGATTGGTCATAAAGGAGTTGAGCCTATATAGAGTGTGTCTTGAGGAATAAGATGGAGTGAACTCTCATGTGCATTCTCAAGACGTCATCATTATGAAAGAAGAAGATGAAGTGCAATGTTGATCAAGTCGAAGCGCAAGATCAAGATAGGCTTCTAGAAGATATCATTTGCTTGAAGCTCGGTGTCCATTTGGTGGTAATGGACATGTGAAGATTTTTCTACTAGTGTCTCTCCCATAGTGAAGTATGGGGGAACAATCCGCAAGACTTCACCGAGCAAGCGCAATCAAGAAAGGTAGTCCAACTTGAGAAGATCAAGATCGTCACCATCTAGCTCAAGTGGAATGCGCAAGGCAAAGGTATGTTCTTGATAGGGTTTCTTTCTTACCGGTCTCATGGTGTGGGAGACCGGGTTTAGGATCGATAGCCGTACTATCAAGAGGGGCTCTCGAGTGAGTAACTTATTCGTATCATTCGGAGAGAGCTCAAACCTTTGCATACGTGGCATTATCTTTCTTGGTTCTTATTTGGATTTTATCCATGTAAGGTTCTAGAGCTTGTGGTTATTTCCATGACAAGCTCTAGCTCATCAAAAACGGATTTCGTATAGAACTCTTATTGCGTTTTTGGTGTTTGGAGGTTTTACCGGTTCTTCTTTATAGCTAAGTCAAACCTTTTATCATTTGGTTTCATCCTCCTTTGTTGGACTATGATGTTTCTATGGATGAAGGTGTAGAGCTCGTTGTGGTAATTCCAACGAGCCCAAGTTCATCGAAAACGGAGTCCGGATGCAAAAGTTATGGCCGTTTTCGTGTTGGTATTTTTTCGTGGCAGGAAGTTCGGCGCCAGGTCCGGCCGGGCCGGACTTTAGGCCGGGAAATCCGGCCCAAGAACGGAAAAATCCGGCGGACCGCCGAACCGCACTGCTGGGGGGCTTTTTGGCGGCCGCCGGACTGTCCGCCGGACCGTCCGGCGAAAAGTCCGGCGGCGCCGGACTTTTCGCCGATCTTTGGCGGGATTTGCTTCCAACGGCCAGTTTTTCCCCACCTATAAATACCCTTCTTCTTCCTTGAACCAACCACGTTTTTGGGCTTCTCTCTCCTCCATTGTTGACCTTCAAAGCTTGCCCTCCCTCCTCCATTCCCTCCATGTTTCTTGCATCTTTTTAGGGGGAAAGAGAGAGGAGATCTAGATCTACATTTCCACCAATCACTTTCTCCTCTAAGTGAGGGGAACCTATTGGATCTAGATCTTGGAGTTCTTTGTGGATTTCCTCTTCGTTCTTCCTCTCATATCCTCCATAGCATTTGTTGCTTTGGTAGGATTTGGGAGAGAAGGATTTGAGCACTTTGTGTGTTCTTGCCATTGCATTTGGTGCATCGGTTTGAGTTCTCCTCGGAGATTCGGTGGTGAAAGCAAGAAGCTTATTTCCTCTTGGGTTCTTGGAACCCTAGACGGCTCAGTGGATTTCTTGGGGACCTCCAATTAAGTTGTGGAGATCTTCCCAAGCTTTGTGGTGCCTCCGTGGCGATTATTGGGAGCCTCCAATTGAGTTGTGGAGTGTGCCCCAATCTTAGTGGCTTTGTGGATTTGGGAGCCTCCAATTAAGTTGTGGAGTAGCCCCAAGCTTTGTGCGGGATCGGTGACCGCCCTCAAGGGTCCCATAGTGGATCGGGTCTTCCATCTTGGTGGGAGGGCTCGAGGAGATTACGGTGAGCCTCCGTGGCGTTTGGGGAGCCTTGTGCCTCCACACCGCTCCAACGGAGATTAGCACCCGCAAGGGTGTGAACTTCGGGATACATCGTTGTCTCCGCGTGCCTCGGTTATTTCTTTACCCGAGCTCCTTTACTTATGCAATTTACTTTGTGATAGCCTTCGTGCTTGAAGTTATATATATCTTGCTATCACATAGTTGCTCATCTTGTTTAGCATAAGTTGTTGGTGCACATAGGTGAACCTAGTTTATTTAGGTTTTGTATGCTTGGCAAATTAAACGTTTGTTTTATTCCGCATTTGTCAAGCCGCTCGTAAAAGTTTTAAATCGCCTATTCCCCCCCCTCTAGGCGACATCCATGTCCTTTCAATTGGTATCAGAGCGAGGTCTCTCATTTTTAGGCTTCACCGCCTTGAGAGCAAAGATGTCGGCTAGGGGATTAGTGCACAATGACACCTTTATATTTGATGGCACTAATTATGATATGTGGAAAATTTGCATGCTTAATCATTTTCGTGACATGGACCCAAATATAGAGAGAATTTTAGATATGGGTTTCTCTCCTCCTAAGGATTCCCAAAGTCTATCTTTAGAGGAGAAGAGAAACTCTTATCTTAATTCTCGAGCTTCTAATGTGCTTGTTGATTTTGTGAGCGATGCAGTTATTCTTGCAACCATGCCTTTCCGTAACGCTCATGAGTTTTGGACAAAGATTCAAGAAAAATATGATATGTCCAACACTATTGAGGATGATTGTATTCCCTCCACTTCCGGCCGTGATGAACTCTCATCCACTTCACCAATGTGTGGCAAGACACAAGGTAACGTTTTGGTGAGTGGTGATGAATATTGCAATGATGATAGTAAGCTTACTTGTGATGACCATTCATCTCTATCTCATTGCAATGCTTCATCTTTGGACTTAAACACTTCTAGCACCGTAAATGCTTTACATGCTTGTGTTGATAGTCCTTGCATATCATGTGCAAGTTGCATGAATAAATCTCATGATGATATGCTTGATTTGTCTTGTTTCCATGATACAATTATATCTACTTCCTCTAGTTGTTGTGTGTCTAACAATGTAGAGGAAAACAATTATTCCATGGGCCAAGACAAGATTTTAATTAGAGCTTCAAGTGATTCTTCTTCATCATCTCTTGGTTCCCACATGTGCCTTATGGCTAGGTCTTCAAAGGTATCTCCTACTTTGGAACCCAATATATCTAGTGATGATGATGAGGATAATGAAGAAGAGGATGATGATCTTGCTTCTTTAATTGAGAAGGGTGAAATGGTTTTTCATGCTATTCGTAAGAATAAAATTGCTTGCTCGTACTTCTATAAGATCTTGGCTATTGCCACCGAGAGCAATAAAATAATTGAGGAGCATGAGAATACCATCTTTAAAATGCAAGGTCATGCCCGTGATTACGCGGATGAGATCGCGGATCTAAAAGAAGCTCTAGAAGAAGAACAAACCACCAAGGAATCTCTTGAGGAGACCTTTACTTTAGAGTTATCTAAAATAAAGAAATCCTATGATAAAACTCTTGTGGTGGCAAATGATTTTGAAACTAAATATGAAGAGCTTGTAGTTACTTATGCTAAACTCCTTGAGAATGTTGTGCTTCTTAAAAATGACTCTAGGGTCATGTCGTGTGAGCCCATCATTCTCACCGAGTCGCATGAGCAACTTAAAGCTTCTAATTCAAATGAGCTTACTAAATTGCCTTCTCCGCTTTCCAATAGTGATGATGCTTGTGCTACTAACTCCACTTCTTGTGAAGCATCCATCTTGAAGGAGAATGTTGAGCTAAGGGCTCAACTTGTTTTGCTAACTAGCAATTATGGGAAATTGGAAGAAAAACATGGAAAGCTCTCTAGCTCCCATGAGGATCTTCTAGCTTCCCATGATAGGCTAAAATTAGCTCATGAGGCTATTATGTCAAAGGTAACATCTAGTGATCCTCATGTGGACATTTGCACTACTTATCAAAATGCCATATTGCCTTGTGCTAGTCCTAGTAATTCATCCACTCATAACATTGCTACATCTTGTGATGAATTACTTTCCTTGCCTTTTTGCTCTAACAATGAAGCTTCTACTTCCTCTAGTACTTGTGTTGTTACTAACCATGTAGAGGAAATCAACGAGCTCAAGGCTCAAGTCACTTCATTGAAGAAAGACTTGGTAAAGAGTCATGAAGGGAAATCCAAACTCGATAATATGTTGAGTGTACAAAAATCCCCCAATGACAAGAGTGGACTTGGGTTTATCTCCAACAACAAGAAGAAGTCCAAGGTTAAGAAGAATAAGAAGGGCCAAGGACAAGTCAAAGATCCGGCCAAGATTGTTTGCTTCAAGTGCAAAATTGAAGGGCACCATGTTAGATCTTGCCCTTTGAAGAAAAAGGCACTAGATGAGAAGCAACAAGGGAAGCGACCTCAAGTTCAAGGCCATGCTCAACCTCGAGTTGAAGAAAGGTCTCTTCCCAAGAAGAATCAAGCTAATGCTCCCATTGTGGAGAAATCAAGTGAGAAGAAGGAGAAGAAAAGAACATGCTACACTTGCCGTGAGAAGGGCCACCTTTCTTCTTCATGCACTATGGGTAACTCATCCAACCCTATCATAATTGATGATGCTTATTCACTTTGCAAGGATAATGTTGGCAATGTGTTTGCCAAATATGTTGGCACTCAATGTGGTGTCAAGAAAAGAACCATTTGGGTTGCCAAACCTATTGTGACTAACCTCTTAGGACCCAACTTGGTTGGGGACCAACAAGCCAAAACTTGATCAATAGGTGTTTGTTGGAGGGCATTGGAGACTTGGCTATATCATGAAGAATTAAGGGATCTTCATCAATATATTGTCTCAAGTCAAGCCAATTGGATTATCTTGTTTATATCATATATCTAATGTTCCTCTTTGCGGTAACATGTACTCAACTTATCTACATTGAAAGTTACTCGCCCCTTTTGCATGTGTTGGTTGTGTTCCATTACATGTGTTGGTATATGTTGTGCTACCTACTTGTTTTATTTTGATTAATCAAGTATGTACTTGTGGGTTTGCACACCATGTATGTGTGTTTGTGTTTGAGCCTATATTGCATCTTCTTTTATATTATTTGGCTCTTTTGAGAGACTAATGGACTATCCCATTTTGGGGGAGTGATATGCTTTGGCATTTCACAATCCTAAATATGTGTGCACATGAGGAATACCACTTAGTGTTGATATTTGAATTTATCTAGTCTCTATGTGGTATGTCATGTTCATGAGAAATTCAAATTCTATAATGTCCATTAATCTTCTCATATTGAATTTTATTTGCCTCTTGTAAAAATAAGTGCTTTATCACATTATGGGGGAGTAATATGCTTTGTGCATACTACAAACTAATAAAATGTGTATATTTGAGGTTGTGTCACATAGTGTTGATATTGTAAATTATCTTTATTCTATGTGACATGTTTGCTCAAACAAGTTTCAATTTCCAAATTGTTTTGTTGCTCTTGTTTTGGATCTTGTTTGTGAGATACTTTCTTGGTAGGGTTTTCCTAAAATGTGGAATCCTACATCAAGTTGGAAAACCACTTGCTTCAAGTTATCCTAATCATTGCCTTGCGTGATTGTTTAACTATTTGAGTCTATCAAGAATATCTTCTTTAGCATGGTGTTTAATTCGTATCCTTTTTATATGCTTCTTGTTGTGAAGATGATCTTGGTTTTATGTGTAAAATACCACCGGGAAATTAATAACTCCAATTACCTCTTGTCCTTGGACAATTGGTACTTTGTCTTGTGGTATATATATATATCTTGCTATCACATAGTTGCTCATCTTGTTTAGCATAAGTTGTTGGTGCACATAGGTGAACCTAGTTTATTTAGGTTTTGTATGCTTGGCAAATTAAACGTTTGTTTTATTCCGCATTTGTCAAGCCGCTCGTAAAAGTTTTAAATCGCCTATTCACCCCCCCTCTAGGCGACATCCGTGTCCTTTCATTTTGGTTTTCGTTTTCACCTTGATTTGCATTCAGATCTTCTTATATATTTTCATCAAGGTGTATTTTTGCCTCTGGTCTTTATTGGTTTTCATCAAAAGAGGTGTCTATAAATTTTTTGAATGGTGTTGGAAAACAGAAAAAGCTTTATGCAAAATAGTGGTACAAGAAGGAGCTTGTGTAGACTGCGGCTTAGGCTTTTTCATGTCATGCTTGATGTCTTTTTGATAGTATGCTTAGTGGTTTTGCTGTAGCATGACTTGCCTCAAATAACTGAGATTGCTTAATGAGCCTTTGAAAAAATCATGCGTTGTTTTTATTGTATGGAAGCATTATCTTGGTTTTCTCCTTGATGCTTTATTTGGGTTGACTTGGCTCATGCTCACACATGTTAGACTCTTACAAAGTCGCCAATAGCCTTCATGATCATTTAGTTTTTGACTTTTGATGCCATCTTATGCTTCTTTTAATGTCGCTTTGTCGCTTTGCATGATTATGGCCATTATTGCTCTCTTAGTTGGTCGCTCCCAGTCTTTTGCTAGCCCTCGCCTTGTACTGAGTATGAGCTCTACTCGTGCATCCAACTCCTGAAAGCCAAAGTTTTTCAAAGTGTCCACCATACATACCTACTAGCAATTTGCTATTCCAAGTAAATTTGACTTGCTTTTATATTCTCTTCAAATTAAACTCTTACCAGTGTTATGCGAAATTCGGTCAGTAAAGCTCTCACGAACCGGAAGGCACACTTTACTTTTTCCTGTTCTAAAAATTTGACATTGTGGTCTCTTATGTTGAGTTGTTATGCTTGCAAGTTGTAAGTTGGATTCTAGCCCAGCCATGCTGTCATGGGGCAAGCTTTCAACATTGCACTTCCTATTTGAGTTGATATCGTCATCTTTTGTTTATGGATGCCCGCGGTGTGAAATGAATTGGGAATCTTGTGAGGATCATGGAGTTTTTATATGTGTTAGGGAAACGCCGGGCCGCCAATCTAAGCCATGCATAATTCATGGTGGAAATTTGCAGCATACCCATGGTGAACATTCGACGATGCATCTCACAATAAAAAGCTAAACAAAAGGCAAATAAAAGAGATGTCGAGGTGTTCATTGTCTGCTTGTCCTGTCATTTTGGTGTGGGCTTGTTCCATGTCATCGGGCACGGAGGTACCCCATTGGCGGTTCTCAATGATATGCATATACTTACAATGACAGGAGCCTTGTTTGGGACTCTAAGTAAAGTAGCATGAGGTTTGGGTACTCGTATTCACGGGGCACGAGGTTTTCAACTTATGATTTGTCAAGCATATGCATCATAATTGTTCTCGCATTAACTTTAACCATTCAAGATGCTTATGATGGGGGCAATGAGAGCTCAAAGCCGGTAAGTACCATAATTTTTGAAGGTTATAAAACTTGCAATCACTGCTTCCCTCTGCGAAGGGCCTTTCTTTTACTTTTATGTTGAGTCACCACCTTCTTTCTTTATGCACCATTAAGAGAGCATAGTTGTCATTCTTAGTGTGATATGCATTGTCCCAAAGTTCATTGATTGATTCATGATCATGGTTTCACTTGTTCTTAAATTATTTGTATCTAGTCGCCCTCTTAAACTTGAAGGTGTCCTATGCATTTATGTTTTGCTCTCTTTGAAGGACAAGCTGAAAACCATTTGTATGTTTTTCCTTATGATTTGAACACACGTTTGACTTTCATTGTTTCATTATCATGATCTTTTGTTTGTGTTCATTTGCATGTTTACAACATGGTTGCTAAGTTCTTATTGTCATGATTATATCTTTCATGCCCATGTTTTAAGTTCTATTGATCCCAACTCACAAATGCTTACATATATGATCAAGATTGTGTAGGTGCATGTCACCTCAAAAATTATTCTTTTGTTATCACTTACCTACTCGAGGACGAGCAGGAGTTAAGCTTGGGGATGCTTGATACGTCTCAAACGTATCTATAATTTTTGATGCTCCATGCTTGTTTTTACACCATTTGCCTATTGTTTCGTTACACTTAGTGGCATTTTTATGCATTTTCCGGAACTAACCTATTAACGAGTGCCACAGTGCCAGTTTCCTGTTTTCTGCTGTTTTTGTGTTTCAGAAGTGATACACAGGAAATATTCTCGGAATTGGACGAAACAAGTTCCTGAAGTCTTATTTTTCCCGGAAGCTTCCAGACATTCGAAGAAGTATCAGAGGGGGGCCACCAGGGCCCCACACAAGGGGGCGGCGCGGCCCAGGCCCTGGCCGCGCCACCCCTGTGTTAGGAGGCTCTGGCAGCCCTCTGACATCGCCCCTTCGCCTATATAAAGCCTCGGGACGGAAAACCCTTGGGGATTCGGCAATTTTCCAGAAACAGTTCCGCAGCTCCGCCGCCGTCGCCGACGAATTTCGGGGGACAGAAGTCTCTGTTCCGGTACCCTGCCGGGACGGGGAAGTGCCCCCGGAGCCATATCCATCGGTCTCCATCGCCGTCTCCGCCGTCTCCATCGACCTCACCGCCATCTCCATCAACCTTGCTGTCTCCTATGATGAGGAGGGAGTAGTTCATCCCCGGGGCTAAGGGCTCTACCTGTAGCTATGTGGTTCACCTCTCTCTCCCATGATGTGATCTTTATGTGATCGTGAGCTTTGTATCATGTTGAACAAGTACATGTTATTATTCAAATATTTTGTGTACTCTAGTGATGTTATTAAAGTAATCTATTCCTCCTGCTATGGTGTAACGGTGACAGTGCGTGCATCATGGTGGTACTTGGTTTAGGCTATGATTGTGATCTCTTGTGGATTATGAGAATAATTATTGCTATGATAGTATTGAGTGATCTATTCCTCCTTTCATGGTGTAATGTTGACAGTGTGTGCACCGTGTTAGTACTTGGTCTAAGTTGCAATGATATATCTATCTTGAGTTGTGATCTGATTTGGGTATCGCTATGAGTGGTGTTTGTCAAGTACTTGATGAACTTTAAGGGGTGCTTCTGTAGCCACTACACAATGATTAGTGTTATTCAATAGGAGAGTAATTCAGAGTACCTTAGCAAAGAGAAGTTACTTGTTCATTCATGTTATATTGTTGGGAGTGTGTCCACTAGTGAAAGTATGATCCCTAGGCCGTGTTTCCAAGCTTTGCATACCGTTTACTTGCTATTTTGTTACTTGTTTGCTCGCAGCGATATTTATTTCACATCACGTTTGCTACTTATAATCATCTATACCACTTGTATTTCACTATCTCTTCGCCGAACTAGTGCACCTATACATCTGACAAGTGTATTGGGTGTGTTGGGGACACAAGAGACTTTTTGTATCGTAATTGCAGGGTTGCTTGAGAGGGATAGCTTTGACTTCTAACCTCCCTGAGTTCGATAAACCTTGGGTGATCCACTTAAGGGAAACTTGCTGCTATTCTACAAACCTCTGCACTTGGAGGCCCAACAAGTGTCTACAAGGATAGAAGTGCGTAGACATCAACTACTCACTCATCGCTCCGGAGGCAAGCATGGCGATGAAGAAGACCTCCGGTGGCGATTCCCCTCTCCGGCAGGGTGCCGGGAAGAGCTTCTGGACCCTCCCGATCTTCGGGTCGACGGTGGCGCGGCCAGGGGCGATGTCTGATCGGGTACTTAGGTCTTTTCCATCGGGGGGTCTTTATAGGCGAAGGGGCGATGTCAGAGGAGGGACCAGGCGTCCTCACACAGGGGTGGCGCGGCCAGGGGTAGGGCCGCGCCGCCCCCTTGTGTGGGGCCCTGGTGGCCCCCCTCTGATACTTCTTCGGATGTCTGGAAGCTTCCGGGAAAAATAAGACTTCAGGAACTTGTTTCGTCCAATTCTGAGAATATTTCCTGTGTATCACTTCTGAAACACAAAAACAGCAGAAAACAGGAAACTGGCACTGTGGCACTTGTTAATAGGTTAGTTCCTGAAAATGCATAAAAATGCCACTAAGTGTAACGAAACAATATGCAAATGGTGTAGAAACAAGCATGGAGCATCAAAAATTATAGATACGTTTGAGACGTATCAAGCATCCCCAAGCTTAACTCCTGCTCGTCCTCGAGTAGGTAAGTGATAACAAAAGAATAATTTTTGAGGTGACATGCACCTACACAATCTTGATCATATATGTAAGCATTGGTGAGCTGGGATCAATAGAACTTAAAACATGGGCATGAAAGATATAATCATGACAATAAGAACTTAGCAACCATGTTGTAAACATGCAAATGAACACAAACAAAAGATCATGATAATGGAACAATGAAAGTCAAATGTGTGTTCAAATCATAAGGAAAAACATACAATTGATTTTCAGCTTGTCCTTCAAAGAGAGCAAAACATAAATGCATAGGACACCTCAAAGTTTAAGAGGGCGACTAGATACAAATAATTTAAGAACAAGTGAAACCAATCATCATGAGTCAATCAATGAACTTTGGGACAATGCATATCACACTAAGAATGACAACTATGCTCTCTTAATGGTGCATAAAGAAAGAAAATGATGACTCAACATAAAAGTAAAAGAAAGGCCCTTCGCAGAGGGAAGCAGTGATTGCAAGTTTTATAACCTTCAAAAATTATGGTACTTACCGGCTTTGAGCTCTCATTGCCCCCATCATAAGCATCTTGAATGGTTAAAGTTAATGCGAGAACAATTATGATGCATATGCTTGACAAATCATAAGTTGAAGACCTCGTGCCCCGTGAATACGAGTACCCAAACCTCATGCTACTTTACTTAGAGTCCCAAGCAAGGCTCTTGTCATTGTAAATATATGTATATCATTGAGAACCGCCAATGGGGTACCTCCGTGCCCGATGACATGGAACAAGCCCACACCAAAATGACAGGACAAGCAGACAATGAACACCTCGACATCTCTTTTATTTGCTATATTGTTTAGCTTTTTATTGTGAGATGCGTCGTCGAATGTTCACCATGGGTATGCTGCAAATTTCCACCATGAATTATGCATGGCTTAGATTGGCGGCCCGGCGTTTCCCTAACACATATAAAAACTCCATGATCCTCACAAGATTCCCAACTCATTTCACACCGCGGGCATCCATAAACAAATGATCACGATATCAACTCAAATAAGAAAGTGCGATGTTGAAAGCTTGCCCCATGACAGCATGGCTGGGCTAGAATCCAACTTACAACTTGCAAGCATAACAACTCAACATAAGAGACCACAATGTCAAATTTTTAAGAACAGGAAAAAGTAAAGTGTGCCTTCCGGTTCGTGAGAGCTTTACTGACCGAATTTCGCATAACACTGGTAAGAGTTTAATTTGAAGAGAATATAAAAGCAAGTCAAATTTACTTGGAAAAGCAAATTGCTAATAGGTATGTATGGTGGACACTTTGGAAAACTTGGCTTTTAGGAGTTGGATGCACGAGTAGAGCTCATACTCAGTACAAGGCGAGGGCTAGCAAAAGACTGGGAGCGACCAACTAAGAGAGCAATAATGGCCATAATCATGCAAAGCGACAAAGCGACATTAAAAGAAGCATAAGATGGCATCAAAAGTCAAAAACTAAATGATCATGAAGGCTAATGGCGACTTTGTAAGAGTCTAACATGTGTGAGCATGCGCCAAGTCAACCCAAATAAAGCATCAAGGAGAAAACCAAAATAATGCTTCCATATAATAAAAACAACGCATGATTTTTTTCAAAGGCTCATTAAGCAATCTCAGTTATTTGAGACAAGTCATGCTACAGCAAAACCACTAAGCATACTATCAAAAAGACATCAAGCATGACATGAAAAAGCCTAAGCCGCAGTCTACACAAGCTCCTTCTTGTACCACTATTTTGCACAAAGCTTTTTCTCTTTTCCAACACCATTTGAAATCTTTATAAACACCTCTTTTGATGAAAACCAATAAATATCAGAGGCAAAAATACACCTTGATGAAAAGATATGACAAGATCTGAACGCAAATCAAGGCGAAAACGAAAACCAAAAGCAGTAGCAGAAAAAGTAGAATGCTCGATTTTTAATAAGAGTGAAAACTAGAGCATTCTTTGCAAATGAAAACGAGTACATCTCCTCCAAAGGAAATTTGTTGGGGTCCAACCATTTATTGCAGCAAACAAACAAACTAAACAAACTAAGAAAACTAAAACAACTGACGCTCCAAGAAAAACACATAGTGCATGAAGCAATAAAAATATAGTGTTTTGAAAGGTGACCTGATTTTTGCCGATGAAGAAGGGGTGCCTCGGGGGCATCCCCAAGCTTTGACGCTTGTACTTCTTGGATATTTCTTGGGGTGATGCATGGGCATCCCCAAGCTTGAGCTTTTGTCCATTCTTCAACTCATCTCATCATTCTCCAATCCCTACACTTGAAAACTTCCTTCATACAAAACTAAACACAATTCTATTAGCAACATTAGTGTAAGCATAAAATATATTCAACCTCTTTTAGCTTCAGGTTTCAACCCAAAACCACCACATATAAAGTATATACTACTGTAGCAACTTTCCAAAAGGTTCCATGATCAAAAAAACTCAAAAGAAAGCGATAAAGTGGCAAAAACCAATATTGGCAGAAATCTGTCAAAACTGAACAGCTGACAAAGGACTAATTTTTGAGGGATTTTCTGTTGCTCAAATCAAAAAGTGTTCAACTAAGAAAAGTTAGGATATAACCTGGGGCATATGAACAAGAAATCGCAGGTCCAAAAGATAAACAGAGAATTTATACGAATTTTTACGGTGCAGCACCGAAAACAGTTTCAGGACAGCAATAACCCCAAATCTTTACCTCGCTCAAATTAGAGGCTTCTCTTGGCACAAAAACGAAATAAACAAGATAAGGAGCGGTCATTACAGTAGTAATGACTTCCAAGACTCAAATAAAAGAAAAAGTACTGAAAAGAAAAATTGGGTTATCTCCCAAGAGTGCTTTTCTTTAACGCCTTTGAGCTAGGCGCAGAAAATTGCGAATCAAGTAACATCAATAGATGAAGTGCTAGGATCAGTACGTGCCTTACGTCTTGCTTTCTTACCTTTGCTCTTGACCTTAGGAAAGACATGGTTATTGCAAGGTGGAGAAGTAAATGTTATATTGCCTTTTCCCACATCTATAACGGCGCCCAAGAGCTTCAAGAGGGATCTTCCAAGTGTGATTTGTCCTTTCCCTACACATTCAATAACAAGATAATCAGTAGATATCATTCTTCCTAGGACTTTTGTAGAGACTCCTTCAGCAATTCCAAGGGGAAATATAGTGGCATTGTTAGTAAGAGAAATTTCTTCTCCCCCCTCAGAAAGCTTCCAAAGGCTCAAAGATTCATAAACATCCTTTGGCATGAGACAAAATTCAGACATAATATCACAACGAGCATGAAAAGTTTCACCACTAATGGTGATTTTTATCGTAGGATACCAACTCGAAGGCTCAGAATTTATAGGCACATAATCAAAATGCTGGCGCAAAGTATTGTAGCAAGAATTCAAACTAGCAGTGTGAGTCCCAAGAGTATTAAGTCTATTAAAAATGCACACAAGAGAGGAATCAAAATAGGTTGGCATGCTATAAATTGTGATCAACTTTTTTTATAGTATTGAAGGCTTGATCTCCATCACAATGAAGGAAATATCCTTCGGAAGTAGCATCTAAAGCATATCTATAACGAAGAGAAAGTCCAAAGTAGAAACTACTAAGAAGCAAACTCAAAGCCATTTTAGGTTCAGTTTTTCCATGCCAATCATAAATTCTAGACCAAGCTTCCTTAAAACTTTCCTCATCCTTTTGCTTAAAAGTGAAAATCATGTCCTCGGGAGACATAGTAGTAGCAACGGAACTAGACATAGTAAAACAAAAGTAAACAAGTAAAAACAGCTACCAAGGATTCTAATTTTTTTGGGTTTTTGATAAAAAGCAATGCAGGTAAAATAAATAAAGTAAAGCAAAACAATAACAAAGTAAAGGATGTGTGTGCGAAAAACTCCCCTCGCAGAAGTCTTCTCTTCCTCCCCGGCAACGGCGCCAGAAAAGAGGCTGCTACTCGGTGATGGCGCCAGAAAAGACTGTGGCGTTTAGTTGACGTGGGAGCAGTAAGTCCTTGTGCGTGGTGAATGACCAGCCCGTTGGGAACCCACTAGTGGAAAAATGCTTATAGGTGGCGCATTATTTTTGATATGCGTGGCGCATATGGTATGCGCCACCCATGCCACGCCACCAATAACAGTTTATTGGTGGCGCATCACTATATGCGCCACGCATAATCTGATTATTGGTGGCGCATATAGCATATGCGCCATTAGAGGGCTTATGCGTGGCGCATATTACTATATGCGCCACCAATAGCTAATGCGCCACCAATATACCTGTGATATGCGCCACTAATATTTCGTGCAGGACCAAAAAAAACTAATATTTTCTGGTATTTATAGACAGCAATGCACAAAAATATATATAGGTATACCAGAATACACAGCATACAGTACAAAACAAATACATCATCACAAACAATCAGATCCATAATATAGTGACAAAGTTCCGAATATTACAAGTGTTAGAGCATATATAGCCCAAGTCCATGCATTACACACATTACGCATTACACACACTACACATCTCACCAAAAGACCGAGTAGACTACACCCGCAATGGTGAGCAAGACCGCCGGGAGCACGATCATCAAGGTCTTCATCCGGTTGTTTCTCCGCTCTCCTAGGAGGTGGATCCTCCACCTAGCTTCCGCTAGCGCTCTCGTTGGATACCCCTTGTAGGAGTTGCCGCTGAACTTGTTCACTTGCTTCTGACAATCCTCCCACTCATCGTAGACTCCTGGTACCCATCCTTTGTACACCACGTAGCATCTCGGCATCTCTGTAGACAAAGCCATATATATAGTATTCAAGCTATAAGAAAAGAGTTACATATGATACAAAATAAAATATGAATTATTTAAGTTGGAGTGAAATAAAGATCATATATACAAAGAGTGAACCAGGACGATATAACAAATAACCCAAGGATCTATACATCAGGAAGTACACTCCCATGTGTACAAACAAAATGATATCATAATAAGGCACACTTTAATATCAAATAGCATATAAAATATAGTATCACCAAATAGGTATACTACATATACATAGAAAAAATAAATGTTATCTGTGATTTGTGCATCACAAAAAAGTAAATAAGTGGGGGTGAACTTCTTAGTTATAGGTTGCATGTTGAGAGAAATAGGTTAGTGGGGGTGAACTTCTTAGTTATATAGGATCCCGCATACAAAAGTAAATAAGTCCAACAACGATGCTTTTGACTAAGGCAAGTTATAAGTTTACACCTCACACACACACACACCGGAATGAGTTGCAGACGGTAAAGTTTATGACTCAAGCACATACGATTGACATACACGCTTAAACGACTAGGAAGAATCATGAAGACTTTGGTTGGCATGGCTCCAGGAACGGTTTGTAGCAATCTTTCGTTGTCCATGTCCTAGTGTCACGCTGTTTCTGTAACCGGTCTTCAATCTCGCGCTTAGCCAACGGTCTGGCGTAGGACAAGGTTCCGCCCCTTGTGATGACATCTTCTTGCAAGATAGTCGCAATCTGATTCTGGATGCGGAAGAAGTCGTCCCTAAGTTCAGCGTCCTCGATCCTTGCATGCTCTTCGGCCCATCCTCGGACACTAGCTGGCGTTGTAAGCCTGTGTTCGTTCTGGATGATCGCCCGCATGTGATGGAGGGCGTAGAAGGCCTCCTTGACACTGTTAGGCGGCTGCTTGACGCAGGGGAACTTGATTACGTGCTTGAACATGTGTCTGCCGTCCTTGACATTTTCCGCCCCCTTCCTGAAGTCGCCTCCCTTCCTGGCGTATCCCTCGAGAGCATCATCTAGAACACCCTTGATGTAGGCGTAGTTTTTTGTCTTTCCCTCACTCCCCGAGTCTAAGTAGACGGCTACCGAGTACCTCGGGGCAACGAGGATCAATGTGCAGTATATGTCTCTGCGCAAAACAGTTGAAACGAAAGAATGTTGGAAAAGGAGCTAAGAAATGACAAGTTATTACGGCGGCCGAGTGAGTGTGCACTTACTCGGGGAAGTAAGGAAGAAGTATGTCTTTTTTACTCTTGTTGTCCAGCAGGAAGTTTTGGAGGTACTCCTTTGCTCTGGAACGGTTCGCTGGATTCATCAACATGCCTTCACGCATGTAGTAGGGGTCCGCTATCGCGACGCCAGGGTTCTCCTCTCTGTTGACCTTCATCGCCCGCTGGAGCGCGTATAGGCGGACCAAGTTATAGTCCAGCCGTTTGGCGTTGAAAAGCTTGAAGACGTCCTCGTACGATATGAAGAAGATATCCGCGGGGTGATCATCGACGAAGCCCACGTCCGCTGGAACCTTCACCGGGAAAACCGGGTACGATGGATTTGTTTCCTTAAGAAGGCCCTCCTCCAGATACAGGATACCGTGCATAAGGCTCACCATCGCTCCACTCGCGTGGGCGACCTGCTCCTCAGTCATGATCGGTTTTCCAGCTTCATGAATTATGCCCTGCAAGGTGCCCTTAGCGGGTTGTGACATCGGGTCATCGTGAACCCTGGGCCTCTTCGGACCGATAGGCTGCTGGCTCGCAGACGGCTTATCCTTCTTGGTCCTCTTCCGGTGGTGCTTCTTCTGGATGGGACCACCGGTTTCCAACTGCTCACCACAGCCGGTTGCCAACTGATCACCGCCGCTCACCACCTTATGGAGTGTGTTGGGGCTAAAAATATTTCCCGTATGGACTTTAGGATCAGCGGCGCCAGCATCCGGAGGCGTCTCCTCTAGGGCACCATGGAAGTCCAAACGCGTGCATGCTTTGGTGCGAGCATTTGGATCTTCACGGACACGGTAGGGTTCTTCCAGCATGTTTGGCATGAACAGAGAGTCGGTGGCGCCGGTGTTGAGCCAGTCATCTGGGTTGTCATCATCATCATCGTTGATGTCCTCAACCAGTACTGGGTATGATGCAGCGACGGCCTTGCCATGTGGTGCTGGTGGTGGCTGCGGTAAAGCGGCGGCCAACAACTTCTGGTGACGGGAGGTGTTGGCGGAGACAACTTGTTGTGGCCGCCGAGGTGGTGGCGCCATACGTGGCGGTGGATCAGTAACTGGTGCCGAACATGGCGTTGGCTCAGTAACTTTTTCCATGCGTGGCGGCTGAGTAACTTGTTGTTCCTTCACAAGCCGAATCTGGGTCTTCGGCCATGTCAAGACCCAGCCGAAGCAACCCGCAAGGGTCTTATGTTCATCGGCGCCTTGAGGTTGGGTTGGGGGATCAATGTCTTCGCATCCCGGCAACACCCGAGCCAGCCGGACCTTGAACACCACTGATACCATATCCTTATGATGCATGACTGTGCTATTTGGCTGAATGATTGTGCCCTTAGCAACATCCTTCAGCTCGCCGTCCACGAAATGCAAAAGTGTGCAAGGTGTGTCCTGTGGGAAAACAAGTTTTGCATTCATATCATGAGATGTCGCTGGCTATAGCTATATAGTCATCGAAGGCAAAGGAAATGAAATGTGCTGGCCGGAGTCATTACCTTGGAGATGGCGTTGAGCTCGGCTAATGTCGAGACACCGGTATCATTCTCCCGCCGAGATGCCTTACGACGAAGCACAATCGGTTGCGCCTTAGCTATGGCGGGAGGAGGCACCGGTGCGATCGGCTGCTCGGTGTTGGCATTGCCGGGAGGTGGTGTCACCAGAGCGACCTCCGGGTGCGTGGTCATGTTGGCGACGGCGGGAGGGGGCACCGGAGCGGCCGCCGGCTGCGCCTCCTCGACGTTGGCGGTATCTGGAGTCACCACATCCGGCGACACGTGCTGGATAGAGTTGCTGCCGGAGATGCTGGGCACCACTAGCGCCCCTCGTCGACCTGCCGCATTCCAAGCAGCAAGCCCCTCCCACAGCTCATCGGGAATGATCTCGCGGAGCCTCTGTTGCACTTGCTGGGCGATCAGGTCTGGCATCTGCTCCCGGAGCTTTTCAACTTCGCGTCTTTCATTTGCGGCGGCGGCCGCAGCCGCCGCCGCCGCCGCTGCCGCGGCCTTCCTCTGTTTCTTCGCCTCGGGGTCCTCTTTCTTGAAGTCGCCAACCTTGTCGTACGTACCATAGCCGGCCACGCGGCCAGCTGAAGTCGGCGGCAAGGACTTGGCTCTCCCCTTGATCACGTTTATCGCCCTGTTGAAGGGCGTGTCCCACCGCGGGTCCGCCGTCGACCCCTGGGATGAGCCCGAACTTGAAGCACAAGATCTTTCTTCGATTCTCTGCAGAGAAGGAAAGACATGGCCATTTAGAAATTTAGAACGCATATCGACTCGATCGAGATGCGCGGTAAATTCCTTACCAGCTTTTTCTGGAACTTCCTCACATCATCGTCGTCGGTAACGAATTCCTTGAGTTCGGGGTGGAGATAGTAGCGGGCACAGACAAACTGCATCACCTGCTCATCCGTGAATTTGTGCCACGGGTTCTCTTTCCCTAGACGGGCATACTCGGCGTCCTCCTTTGCCCAAATGGCCTTCTTTCCTCGGTAACCGCCGCCTCCGCAGCGTTGGTTACCTATGTTGAGGTCCCGCATATGCCTCCCCCACTCGGTCCATTCGATACCTTCCGGAGTGAGGCACGCATCCTTGAACTTGATGAACTCATCTTCATCGAGCATCGGCTCGGCCTTCTTTATCTCCTCCCAACTTTTGCCGGCGAGAATTCTCTTCTTCACTCGACTTCTCCAGCTGCTCAAGGCAGTGCTCATCCTCGTGAGGGCTAACTTGTTGACCTTGTTCCCTTTGAGCTTCTTGTTATTGAACGGCTCTGGGAACTGGTACCGGCTGTGAAGCTTCTCAATGAGTAGCTCGCGCAACCGCGTATTGCCCTTAGCTCTTATGTTCTTCTGGTTGATGCTCATGCTCTCCCGCACGATGCACCCAAGCTGCAAGCCGTACCCAGCGGCAAGCTTCGCAGGCTCCACGGGTTGGCCACTCGGTTTCACATACGTGAACTCTTCGAGCTTGGTGCCGAGTACCGGCGGCGTCCGATCCTGCCTTTCCTTCTTCTTCTTCTTCTTCTTCTTAGCGGCGGCGTCCGATCCACCGACGTCCATGCGGTCACTGCCACCATGACTACTTAAGTCATCCTCCTCGTCGCCATTGCTGCTTCCCGCGTCGTCATCTTCGGCCTCTTCGGCCTCGAAGTCATATTCGGACTCCGAGTCAACTTCATCGGCTGCACCTCCTTCGGCCTCCTCGCCAACTTCATCGGCCGCAGCTTCTTCGGCCTCCTCGTCGGACCCGCTCAAGTCATCGTCAAGCCGCCAAAACTTTAGGTTGGCTTTTCTTGCTTCTTCTTCGACGCTCATGGGCTGAGAAGGGCCAGCCCCAACGTCTTTGTCTCCGCTCGACATGTCGGCACTTCATACAAAATATGTAATAATTTAATTAGTACAATAATTAATTAAGCTAGAGTCGACCGAAAAATTCGGCATGACCTTTGCTGTTTTTTTGACCTAGGAGTGCCCATTTCTCAACCGAAACGGAATCAAATCGACATTTCGGGAGAAATGGGCAACTCATTTACAAATAACCTATAGCAATTCACATTTACACATATTCCAGCAATATAAGCAGCAGCAGCAAAGTAGCAGCAGCAGCAAAGCAGCAGCAACAGGAAAGCAACAGCAAAGCAGCAGCAGCAGGTAGCATCAGCAAAGCAGCAGCAGCAGGTAGCATCAGCAGCAGCAGGTAGCATCAGCAAAGCAGCAGCAGGAAAGCAACAGCAGCAGGAAAGCAGCAGCAAAGCAGCAACAGCAGGTAGCATCAGCAAAGCAGCAGCAGCAGGAAAGCAACAGGAATATAAACAAGTACAAAACGTACATATTTAGAGTTGGCAAAATATCAGTACATCAGGTGCTCAATTTCCAGAATAAACATGAAACAGTTTGTTCCTTTCTATTTACAAATTTTACTTAGTCAACAGTGAAGCAAGGTATACTATACAGGTTTATACACTGGCCTTGACAGTTGTGTACCTACTGCTGTTTAGAGTAGTGAAATAAAACTCCTAATTAGCAACTCAGATGGAATAAGCTTCTGTAGCTAAACAACACGAGCTGCCAGGAACCAAGTCCTAAACGACTTGTATTTGCAAGACTAAGGTGCTGCTGCATAAGGGTACAAAGATCTGAATACTAAGACTGAACCTAGCTAGTATGAAACAACACCTAGCAAACAAGCGAATTCCAAAATTTCAATTTTTATCAAAGTGGAAACCAAGGTTTGAAAGTTTAACTGGCCTCAAAATAAACAAAACACCTTGTAACAAAAAAAAAGCAAACTCAATATTCAGATTGGCACAATCACCCTAAAAATTAAGATATTAAGATATTGCTGTTATGACTTATGACAGACATATTTAGATTGGAACCAAGCTAAGATTTCAAAGTTTTACTGGCCTCCGAAATAGAACATCTGGTAACACAAATGCAAACTAAATATTTAGATTGGAACCATGATGCAAGCACACCTCATTATTACTAGCACAAATCATGAGCACAATCCGGCTGATAAAGCAAACTAGGGTTGTTAGACTAGACCATGGACATCAATTCATGGAGAATTTTTTGAGAATTTTATGCTACATGCCTCTGCACACTTATAACAATGTACTACTAGGGAGTTGAACTAGCAATAAAGCCAAAGATATACTTTTTTTGAGAATTTTATGCTACATGATACTAGTTTGTGTACCATCGTTTTCTGTTTGCTGCTAAAGCTACATCTTTGAAACCTAACTGAACTGACACTGAGTATTGCTTCTGTTGCAGTTTAGTATTGAGCCCCTGTAGGGCATGCCTTTTTGTGTGGTTGAAGCATATGCTTAGAATTAAAGTTGTTACACTTATACTACAAAAATGTAGGCCCAGACAAGCAGCAGATTCTCTAGCATGTTTGTTGGAACGCAAGACAAGTGTGTAGTTTGCAACAAGACGGTGTACCCTTGTTAGCCAAGAGTTTTTGTTAGTCAAGGTTCTAGTTTCAGACAAATTAACCCAAGGACATGCTGAACTAAGCAGAAATTATAGTACATGGTTTATACAGACACCCATTGGTGGGACCTTAAAGGCATAGAGATAGCTGACCAACAGTAGAGCAGTTACCCGAGAAGCTGTGTGTTGTCCATGAGTATTGACCAGGGAAAGCCGATTGCATCTCAAACACATAGAATTCTATTTCAACAGTCTTTTAAAAATTGTACTGTCAGCTGTCAGAACCAGAACAACTTTATATAGATTTTGAATTATCCATAACTAACTTGTAGTCTATTTCAGTGAGGATCCTCATATAAAGTACTCCAGGACTCAATTTGGCAAAACAAACCTGACTGGGCATCACCAGGTTCAAGCAAGTTAGCTTATGTGTACCACAATCATCTATAGTATAAAACTAGATTCTCACGGTATGCAATAATGCACATGCATTGCTTTCAGGTGGTTAGCAAGGATGAAGTGGAAAATGCAAAGGCTTGTCAGCTTGAATTTGGGAGCTACTGCCTCTGGTCCACAGAACACAAAGTTTTGACCATAATTATCACATTATAAGGAAGTGCTTTGTAAATACTTATCTAATGGTTTCTGTCTTGTGTAACTTGAACCACATTTTATTTGACTAATTGCTTGTCAAACATAAATTTGGACAGCCCAGTTATTTGACTATTTGACTAATTACTTGATATGACTGATGATGAAGCTCATTTTCATATGAAGCAGAGTGCATTCCTCTACAATCTTGGTGCTCAGACATTGCCTAAAACTCACCACTGCATTATGTTATACTATCTAAGAATGTCCTTGCAGCTTCTGTTGTCATCAACTCAACAGTTATCAGTTCTAAGATGTATTCGAATCGGATCACACAGACACTCCTAAGAACATCCTATGCATTGCGCGTTGAGCTTGGCAGAGGAACGGATCAAGGGAGCGCGCACGCGCGAGGAGCGCTCGTGAAGGAAACAGAGCAGGGAGGGAGTCAGGCGAGCGAGGGTGGGTGCTTACGGGAACCAGAGTGGGAAGAGGTGGACGAATCGCGACCAGAAGGGCTGGAGGATGTACTTGGCGACGATGGAGTGGTCGACGCCGGCGACTTCTCCTCCTGGTCCGGCTCCTCCTGCAGGTGGTCAGCGCCAGCGGCTTCTCCTCCTCCTCGGCGGGCGCTTGCTCCCTCCTCGGCGGGCGCTAGCTCCTTCTCCTCGGCGGGCGCTTGATCTGGATCAGCCGCTGCTCTGCGGCGGATCAGCGGCTTGGAGAGGCGGCACAGCTTGCCGTCGAGGGCTTGGAGAGGGGCAGCAGGGTCGAGGGCTTGGAGAGGGGCAGCAGGGTCGACGGCTTGGAGAGGGGCAGCAGGGTCGAGGGCTAGCGACGGCGAGGATTGCGGCAGCGAGCAAGGGCTAGGGTTAGGCGCGGGGGAAATGAGAGAGGAAGAAGGAGATCGATCGGCCGGCCGAAACGTTATGTGGCTAAGTGTCAACTATGCGTGGCGCATTATGCGCAATATGCGCCACACATATTTGACACTTAGTCAAATACCGCAAAGGCTGTCAGTTTGACAGAATCGCTTACCTGCCTCAGTGGCAGCACACGCCCTTTGCATATTAGAGGCATCCAGGGTTCGAATCCTGTTTGCCTCACACTTTTTTTAACATTTGTTTTGACATATTTTTGGGTCTCCCTTTGCACGCGCTTCTGCACTAATTGTGGGTTTTATGTTTGGAGGTTTTATATGAATTAACGAGTATATCTACTGTCTGCTACATACCTACCCAAGCTATATTGACACTATTTTGACTAAAATAACCTTTTTCTACAATATAGGAAAAAAAAGAACTTATCTTGAAATATTTTCGAGATAGGGTTATTTTGTGCTAAATATTCGAAGAAATCTTATTTCTTTTGTCAAAATAGTCATACATCAAAATAGTCTAGAACTAGTAGGTATGCTAGTTTGTAATACAAGTTACTTCAAAATAATAGTTTGTAATATTAAAAAGACACAAACATCGTCATGTCACATCTTTTTCTCACTTCATTTGCGAGTATCATAATAGTTAGTTTATTCAAAAAACCACGAATATATATCGTCGTGTTACACGAACATCGATATCCATACACACACGTACGAATATTATGATAGTCTATATAGTTTCGAGTAAACACATGCATACACAAAAAATGTCATGATCTCGATTCCGCGCTAGCTAGCTAGAGCTAGCGTCTCTTTGCGATCTTCTTGCCCTTCTTCGTCGCGGTTGAATACTTTAGGCCGGGAATGTTGAGGTTTCTTCTCGTGAACGGACAACCTTTAGTAGGTAGGGTGGTCTTCCTTCTTCCTGCAGCGGTCGGCTTGTCGAAGTACTTGTCGAATTCCTCTTTGATCTTTGGATCGCCGTTCTTTTCTAAGTCTTGGTCGTTGGCGGGTCCTTCCATTCCGATGATGCTCCTCTTGCCCCTCCTCACGACAACACGGCTTGGCTTTGACGGGTCGGTGATGAAGAAGCATTGGTCAACTTGGCTCGCGAGTACCCATGGCTCGTTTTTTGCGGAGGCGTTCTTCGCGGAGGCATCGGGTATAACCATGGTGGTGAAATACCGGCCCTCTTTCTGGACGCTCTTGGCCCATCTGACACGGAACATCGGCACCTTCTCTCCGGCATAGTCAAGCTCCCAGATCTCCTCGACCCTTCCGAAGAATCTTTCCTTCACGGTGGCTTCATCATCGCCATAGGATAGCATCGTTACTCCTGAGTTCTGATATTCGCTACTCTTATCCCTTTCCTCGGTGTAGAATCTGTATCCGTTGATGTCGTAGGCCTGATATGTCCTCATGTTGTGCCCGGGGCCCTGCGATAATGCAAAAATGAGTTTTTCATCCTCCGTAGAAGGCGTTGACTGCAGGCCGTGAACCTTTTCCTTGAACCAAGCCGTGAAGCTGGAGTTGTGCTCTCTTGTTACGTCTCCCTTCTTCCTCGGTCGACCTAGGTCAATGAACTTCTGCTCTACAAAGCTTTTGTGCTCCTCCACCCAAGGGTCAACCAATTCGATGTGCTGTAGCGCGACGAGGTGTGCCCGGAGAAAGTCGGGGCGTCGACCCTTCGCGCCGACATGCAAGGCGCGAAAACCCTCGCGGTGACCATATCCGGCAAGTCTACCGAGGTGCGTCCTTTTAGGCAGACCAACAGGGTCGTCCGTGTCGTCCTCCTCGGTGCGTAGATAATTCTGGCAAAACGAGACGCACTCGTAGGTCAAAAAGCCCTTGGCGATGCTTCCATCTGGACGGGACCTATTGCGGACGAATCCTTTGATAACACCATTCAGCCTTTCGAACGGCATCATGTTGTGCAGGAATGTCGGACCGAGATGAATGATGTCATCCACGAGATGGACGAGCAGATGCACCATGATATCAAAGAACGCGGGCGGGAAGTAAATCTTGAGCTCGCACAGTATCACGACGATCTCTTCTTGCAGCGCGTCGAGCTGCTTCAAGCCGATAGATTTCCTCGAGATGACGTCGAAGAAGTTGCAGAGGCCAAACAACGTCTCACGGACGTGCTCGTCCATTATCCCTCGGATCGCAACGGGAAGTATCTGTGTCATCAAGACGTGACAGTCGTGAGACTTCATCCCGCTGAACCTCTTCTTCGCTTCATCCAGATATCTGCCTATGTTCCCAGAGTAACCGTGAGAAACTTTAACTCCTAGGAGGCACTTAAAAAACTGCTCGAGCTCCTTCTCACTTAGAGTGAAGCAGGCAGCGGGAAACACCACATCCCTCTTCTTAGCCCTCTTGCGGGGACCCTGAGTATCTTTGTCCATCGTCTCATCATCATCATTATCGGGCGGACCATGAAGTTCTTTCTTGATGCCAAGGAATTCCAGGTCGTGTCTTGCCTTTGGCCCGTCCTTGGTCCTATCCGGCATGTTGACGATAGTGGCCAGCAGACTCTCACATACGTTCTTTGTGACGTGCATGACATCAAGGCTATGGGGCGTGTGGAGGTATTTCCAGTACGGCAGGTCCCAGAAAATAGACCTCGCTTTCCACACACCATGCAGCGGCTTTGTCCTCGGACGCTTCTTTCCCGGCAAAGGGCACTCTTCCCAGTTTTCTAGCATGTCATCAATTACTTCACCGCTCCTCGGACGTGGGGCTTTTTCAAGCTCTTCTTTACCGTTGAACAGGTCTCCGCGCTTTCTCCACGGGTGATCCATTCGAAGCCACATCCGAGTCCGTTGGAACACGGTCTTCGAGGAACCGGGATCCCTTGGTAGCTGGAGATGCGGGGTCTTATCCATGCACCTGACACATGCGTTGTGTCCGTGGTTCACCTGGCCAGAGACGTAACTGTAACCTGGATAGTCCTGCACCGTCGTGAACAACGCGACTCTCAAAGGGAAATAATCTTCTGAGTATGCATCCCACGTACGAGGAGGCGTCTCCCACAGCGTGGCTAGCTCTTCTTTCAACAGCCCGAGATACAAATGCATGTCGACACCTGGCTGTTTTGGGCCCTGAATTAGAATACACATGTGTATGTATCTCTGCTTGGTGCACAACCATGGAGGGAGGTTGTACGGCCATACAAACACGGGCCAGGTACTGTGCGTGCTACTCTGGTTGCCAAACGGATTGAGTCCATCAGTGCTCATACCAAGCCTGATGTTCCTTGGATCAGCCCCGAACTCATGGAAGTCAATGTCAAGTGCGTTCCACTGGCTAGCGTCCGAAGGGTGTGTCAGGATCTTGCCCTTATGCGGATCATCTTCGGTCTTCTTCCTATCCGTGTGCCATCGCATGAGCTTTGCTTCCTTAGGGTCTACGAAATACCGCTGCAGACGGGGAGTGATAGGGAAGTACCATACCACTTTCCGAGGTACTTTCTTGTTCCCTATCTTGTATCGTCCTTGGCCGCACACCGGACATGTGGTTCTCTCCGCGTACTCATCCCGATAAAGTGCGCAATCATTGATGCAGGCGTGGTACTTAACGTACGGCATGTCCAGAGGGCACACGATTTTCTTGGCCTCCTCGATATTAGTTGGACACGTGTTTCCCTTGGGAAGACGTTTTTGCCAGAATCTCATATTTTTATTGAAGCTTACATCGGTCCATTTGCTTTCTGCCTTCATCTCTAGAGCCTTGAGCGTGACGCTCAAGCGTGTATCCTCGGGTCGACACCCAGGAAACAACGGAGTTTTCCCGTCAATCTCCATCTGCTCCAGCTTGGCTTTCTCTCTGGCAGCAGCTTTCGCATTGCTCGTCTCCTTGAGGAGCAGTTCCTGAACATGTGGGTCCTGCAAGGCTGAGGTTAGTCGTGTCTGTGTGCCTGTCGACGTCGCATCTTCTCCATCATCATCATATCCGTCACCACCATCTCCTTCGTGATGATCATCATCATGTCCGTCGCCGCCATCTCCTTCGTGATGATCATCATCATGTCCGCTGCTGCCATCTCCTTCGTGATCATCATCATGTACGCCCTCGTCTTCAGAAACGCCATTGTTGACGTCCTCGTCATCTTCAGAATCATAGCCGGGCATGAAACCACGCGTGAGCAGGTGACTCTCCAGGTCTGCGGAATCAGGGTCAAGTAAGCTCCCGAGTTTGCATTTTCGACACGGACATCTTATGTGGGTCCTCTTGTTCATCCTCATGTCGGCCACCGCGCGATCCTTGTATCTAGCCACTTGACCTTCGCTCATGTGTCTGACCATGGTTGTCTGCATGGTATAGAGAAAAGAGAGTACCTTATGAATCACACATCATCATGCACTCACACACACACACACACACACACACACATATGCATGCATGCATGGTCGCCAGAAAAATTCGACATGACCTCTCCTAAAAATAGGACGTATGGGTAGTGCAAAAATTTGCCGAAACGGAAGTTAATCAACATTTCGGCAAACATCCACCACACCATAGCAAGCAACATGCTCTTGCTTCTTCGTCACCTGTAAACATTCATGCACCACACACAAGCATGCATGCATGCGTGTACACCGCACGCGAGACGTCCACCGGCCACACAAAACATCCACACATGCATGTCCTCAAACAACTCACCTAGTTGGTTTAGTAGATCTACAACTTAGAGAGGCATCCCCTCTCAAAACTATGGAGCAAAGTAGGTTTAAAAACCAAGAATGGAGAAATTGAGGTGGTGGGGAGGAGCAGGACGACCTAGATCTAGTTTGGTGTTGGATGAAGAAGAATGAAATGGTGGTGGTGGGGCTGCCAACTTATAGATCTGGCCTACCTTATCAGTGGCGCATATTGAAAAAAATGCGCCACCAATAAGTCTGCCACCTTTTCAGAGGTGTGGGCCCACCAGTTATGCGTGGCGCATATGGAAATATGCGCCACTGATATTTTATTTATCAGTGGCGCATATTGCCATATGCGCCACGCATAACTCTGGCAGGGTCAGGCCAGTGGGGCCCAGCTGGGTCCCACAGACTTATTGGTGGCGCATTATTCACTATATGCGCCACTAATGGATCAAATATGCGTGGCGCATTTGCAATATGCGCCATTGATAAGTCAAGATATTTTGTCGACGACCCTCCTGGTGGGTCCCACAGTATTATTGGTGGCGCATTTTGGAAGTAATGCGCCACTAGTAATGTTTTTATCAGTGGAGCATATTACAAAATGCGCCACTAGTAAATACTAGTGGAGCATATTGAAAAATATGCTCCACTGATAAAATATCTATCTATAAGCCTTTTCCCACTAGTGACCCCAAGAGGAAGGTATGATGAGTGTAGCGGCGAGTTTTCCCTCAGTTAAGAAACCAAGGTTTATCGATCAGGAGAGGAGAGACGGCGACGACTGAAGGTGATATGGAACCTGCACACACACAACCAAGTACTTTGTTCCCAACTTGCGATGAGGTTGTCAATCTCACCGGTTTGCTTGAAACAAAGATTATGAGCGTATCGAGTGGAAAACAATATAGTATGCGAGTAAAGTAAACAGTACGGGAAAAGTAAACAGGTGATTGCAATATGATTAAAATAGGACCGGGGTCCACAGTTCACTAGTGGTGTCTCTCCATAGATAAAATAACATGCTGGGTAAACAAATTACAGTTGGGCAATTGATAGAATAAAGATAACGTCATATGTCAAGAAGATCACTATGAGATTTACTCTGGGCATTACAACAAAATACATAGACCGCCATCCAACTGCATCTATGACTAATAATCCACTCCCGGGGATATCAATCCGAACACCCTAGTAGTATTAAGTTGCGAACAACAGATAATTGCATTAAGCAAAGTGTGTAATGTAAACAAAGCATATGCCCTTGAGCATATGAATGTTGTTTTCTCCCTAGTAGCAACAGCACATCTACCACCTTAGAGGTTTCTGTCACTCCCCCAGGTGAAATAGAGACATGAACCCACTATCGAGCATAAATACTCCCTCTTGGAGTCACTAGCAACTACTCGGCCAAGATAGCTACTAACAACGGAGAGCATGCAAGATCATAAACAACATAGAGATAACAAAAGATATAATTCAGTACAGCAACTTAATCATAAACACCAATATTCATCGGATCCCAACAAACCAACATCATAGAATTACATAACGGTGATCTCAATCATGTAGGGCAGCTCATGAGATCTAAACATGAAGCACATGGTGGAGAAGACAACCATCTAGCTACTGCTATGGACCCATAGTCCAAGGTAGACTACTCACTCATCGCTCCGGAGGCAAGCATGGCGATGAAGAAGACCTCCGGTGGCGATTCCCCTCTCCGGCAGGGTGCCGGGAAGAGCTTCTGGACCCTCCCGATCTTCGGGTCGACGGTGGCGGCGGATCGCGATGTGTTCTGGAAATCTGATCGGGTACTTAGGTTTTTTCCGTCGGGGGGTCTTTATAGGCGAAGGGGCGATGTCAGAGGAGGGACCAGGCGTCCTCACACAGGGGTGGCGCGGCCAGGGGTAGGGTCGCGCCGCCCCCTTGTGTGGGGCCCTGGTGGCCCCCCTCCGATACTTCTTTGGATGTCTAGAAGCTTCCGGGAAAAATAAGACTTCAGGAACTTGTTTCGTCCAATTCCGAGAATATTTCCTGTGTATCACTTCTGAAACACAAAAACAGCAGAAAACAGGAAACTGGCACTGTGGCACTTGTTAATAGGTTAGTTCCTGAAAATGCATAAAAATGCCACTAAGTGTAACGAAACAATATGCAAATGGTGTAGAAACAAGCATGGAGCATCAAAAATTATAGATACGTTTGAGACGTATCAGGCTCCACCCCCTCTTTTGCGCGTGACGCTCCATCGGTGTTCGCTCTTGGACCTGGGGCGACACTGCTCTCCAGCGGGTTGACGCCCTATTGCTGCCTCCTCTGCCGCATGCGGAAGGTTCTACCCTGGCTCTCGATGCCACCTTCTTTGCCTGGCTAGCTTCGGTTGACGTACTACAGGGGTAGGACAGGTCCCCCCTTCATCGACCTTGTTCCTGTCCGTGCCTTCTCTGTGCGGCTCGACCCCGAATACCCTGCTTCCCTGGCTGTGTCCCCGTCTCCTGCATGTTCCCGACCTGGCGGTCAACTGGCCCCTGCCCCTGCCACCTGCCCACCTGCTGGCGGCGCTCATGGCCTTTTCGTAGGTGTGGCGCTCGCGTGAGACCTTTTGGCCGTCCGGCCATCGATCCCAGCCCCGGAACACTGCCTCTTGGGTAGGGGCTCCGGTCCGTTTCTCTGCGCCCTTTGGGTCTGCTTGCAATGGATCCAGGCGAAAGCTCTATGGCGAAGACGCCTATGGGCGTCGTTTTTCCTTCTTGAAGGTGTCGTTATGGATCCCATTGCTCTCAGCTTGTCGTTGTGTGGGGGATGTTGGTGTGCCTGCTGACTTCATCTCTTTGATGGCCTACTCATACTGGACCTCGTCCGATTTGCGGGTATGTCCTAAGGCCCGTGTTCCCTTTGCGGTCTCGGTTGATCTTTACGCCTCGACGGCGTGGGTTGCTGCTATCCTTGCTTCGTGCCTGTGGCTGTCCTTCCCTGCCGCTACATTTACGGGTGGTGGTGCTGCTTTCCACAAGGTCGCGGTTGTGTGATCCCTTCGACGGCTTTGGTCCCACTCCTCTAAGCACTGCCCAAAAATGCTCCCGGTGATGTTCATCACGTGCTTGTTGTCCTGATAGAGTTTGTCATGTGCACTTTCTTTCCTTTCATCATTTTTCTTTTGCTGTAATGCTTGCTCTGTGAGCATGTTCTTCTTACTACCGCCCTGCACTGTTGTGCCTTTCCTCCCCCTTGTAACTTATGTATCCTGACCAATGTCTACCGACAATGGTGAACAAGAGTCTGGTCTTGTAACAATTTCGACCGCCTGTTGGGTCGGCTCGAGTAATATAAAAGCGGTAGGGAATACTCTTTCCCCCATCATTCTCGAAAAAAAAGTTGTGTAGATTTAGCAGAGTTTGCCGCTAATGCATGAATTGACATGGCACAACGATGCACTGGTGGAATATTTTCTCCATGCTTTAGCCTTCTTCTTAGCCACCAGATGTACCACACAGTTATGGCGATTGTCTCCTGGAGCTTGATAGAAGAAGCTTGAAGTTTCTACTGCTCGCAAATAGGCGAGTCAGGCACAAATGGGAACCTCTGTGCACCGTTCGTTTTTCATACCAAGATTCGTGTGTATCAAATCACACGTCACGTTCACATTACCGAGTTAATGTGCCTGTGCAGTCCGTTGTTCTCCTGGGCTGTTTTCTTTTCTCTTTTACCCTTTAATTGGACTAGTGGGCCGGGATGGTTCTTCATAGTAATGGGCCTAATTCTCGCCACACAAGTTACATTTGCTTGTTTTTTTTCTGTACACAAGGATTACAAGAGCCGTATAGTCATATGAGTCCTTTTGCTTTGTACGGTCATAGCTTGGTAAACATTTGTCTCGTGCCTTTTGTTCGGTTTGACAATTTTTTCTTCTAATTTTATGCCGAGCGATAATGAATTTAGTGTTTGGTCGAATCCTAGTGTTAATTGTGTTGCACATTTGTGATATTTTTGCTAGCGTGAAACTTACAAGCAGGTTGTAATTAATTTTTATTTTTTAGTAGCAAGTGGGTTGTAACTGTTCTGACAATTATATTTGCATTGTGGTTTTTATTGGCTAGGAATTACATGTAGATTTTTCAATTGTAACTTGTAAGCGATTGCCTTTTGTCTTGTTGCAAGTGGGTTGCAACTAATGAAGAAATATCTCTGATCATTTGATTTGCGTTGACATTGTGTTGGTTAGCAATCATAAGTGAGTTGCAACTGAGACTTTTTAGCTATAAGTGGACTGCAGCTGATTTTTTTCCAGTTGCAAGTAAGTTGCAACTAAGCTTTTTTCCAGTTGCAAGTGAGTTGCAACGAGTGTTTTTTCTAATAGTTGGATTTGTGTTGTGGTTTATGTTGGCTAGGAGTTGCAACGTGGGCTGCAACTAAAATTTTCTAGTTGCAAGTGAATTGCAACTGCCTTTTGTCTAGTTACAGGCGGGTTGCAACTGCCTTTTGTCTAGTTACAAGTGGGCTATAACTGAAAAAAAATTAGTTACAAGTGAGTTGCAACTGAGATTTTTTTTAATAACTGTGTTGTGGTTCATGTTCCCTAAGTTACATATAGGATGCAACTGAACTTTTCTAGTTGCAAGTGAGTTGCAATTGTCTTTTGTATAGTTACAAATTGGTTGCAACTGCCTTTTATCTAGTTATAAGTGTGCTTCAACTAAGAAAAATGTTCCTGGCCGTTGATTTGCGTCACCGTTCTTTGCCGGCTTGGAGTTGCAAGTGAGTTGTAACTGAGATTTTATAGTTGTGAAATGGTTAAAACTGAGTTTTTTTACTTATAGTAAGTTGGGATTAAAATTTTCCAAGTTGCAAGTGTGTAGCGACTAATGTTTCTATGTTGCACCCGGGATGTGACCGAGTTTTTTCTTCTTAATTATAATTTTTGCAACTGATTTTTTTTTCTTATTGCAAGTGAACTGTAACTGAAAAAAATAGTAGTAGATATTACCGTGTGGTTAATGCTGGCTCGGAATTGCAATGCTACTCAGTTTTTTCCCTCCATTCCAAAGTGATCCTTTTGTTCAGCCACCTCATGTCAAAATGGTAGCTCACAATAGTTGGGTAATGCTAGTCTAAGGGTGTGTTTGTTTGGGCTGCTGCTGTTGAGAAGCAGCTGTAGCTGGTGAGCTGTTAGAAAGCAGCTGTAGGAAGTAGCTGCTGGAAGCTGAGATTTGATGTTTGGCAGAACTGCTTTTGATGACTGCTGTTCCTGATTTGAAGGATGAAATATCTGGAATACCCCTGAATGCTGAAGATGTTCTATAAATATTGATTCGAGCTGAATTAGCTAATTCTAACCATTTCTGAACACAACTGTGATCATTAATGCAAATTACCACAATATAAATTTATAAGTATTCATAAAAAAAATTATTTATTTGGCTTTTTGCTTTTGGCTTTTGGCTTTTGGCTTTTGGCTTGTAAGTCAAAATTTATGCGGCTATTATATTACAAGACTTTGTCATATTACATAAAACATAAACCATCACATGAAACAAAACAATTATAAATTTATTTTCTCCTTTCTTCCCTCTTTTTTCTCCATTTATGTACTAAATATCTTTTTTTTCCTAATTTTTTCCAATCTTCTTCCTTCTTCCTTTGAGGAGATACCCTCGCACGCAGGCCGTAAGCGCCGCCCACGCGCCTCCCGCCCGCCGCCCTCACGCTGCCCGCGCGCCGCCCGCGTGCTGCCTGCGCGCCGCCCTCGCGCTGCCCTCGCGCCGCCCGCGCCGCCCTCGCGCCGCCCGCGCGCTGCCCGCGCGCCGCCCTCGCGCCGCCCGCGCGCTGCCCGCGCGCCGCCCTCGCGCTGCCCTCGCGCCGCCCGCGCCGCCCTCGCGCTGCCCTCGCGCCGCCCTCTCGCCGCCCGCGCGCCGCCCTCTCGCCGCCCGCGCGCTGCCCTCGCGCCGCCCTCTCGCCG
Organism: Dactylis glomerata; assembly: GCA_007115705.1. Classification (NCBI taxonomy): domain Eukaryota; kingdom Viridiplantae; phylum Streptophyta; class Magnoliopsida; order Poales; family Poaceae; genus Dactylis; species Dactylis glomerata. The sequence goes on from QXEO01000551.1 coordinate 4,581,048, forward strand.
CCAGCCCGCGTGCTGGACAGCTTGGGACGGGAGGTCAATCCCTAACCCTAGTCGCCATTTGCGTTTGGGAACGGGAGGTTGGGTGAATGCGGCTGAGGGCAGGGGCATACCGTTTCGGTTTGTGCTTTTATACGCAGTGGCATTTTTTCGTAAAAAACTGTAACTGCTGAGGATAATATCGTCCTTTCGCATTCGAGAAGCTCGGGAAGCAGGCAAAAGCACCTCCCGGCCTGCTTCCGAGCTGGTAGGCTTGGCCAGTTCATTTTCCTCCTCCGCTTTTCGCCAGCGCTTTTTCATTTTGATGTGTTTGTTTGGGCTGCTGCTTTTAGACCCTAAAAGCAGAAGTAGAAGCCCAAACAAACAGAGCCTAAGCCTAGTAGAAAAAATGCTAGCTAAACCGCGAGAGAGTTGTTGGCCCACTGCAATATACACACGCATGCACATCCGACGGAAAAGGGGAAAAGGAAGTGAATTGCTCCCTAGCGCGTGCGATATGTACCACCATTTCGCTAAAAGAGTTCGTTCGTGGGCTCGGCCCGTTAGCGTGTTTCAGCAGATTTCTGGTTTCTTTTTCGTTCGGGGCACTGTACCTCCTATTATTTAACTGGTTTTCTCTTTCTTCTTCTTTCATGCTTTCTTTTCCTTTTCCGTACTGTGCATTTCTTTTTATCTTCTTTTTCCTTTATTAAGTTCTTTGTTGTATTATATTTAAAAAATATTTACATATGTTTTTTGTTCCTAGAGTTTTGTAAATTTGTTTTACAGATTTTTGTAATTTTTGTTCCTAGATTTTTGTAATTTTTATTCTCGGATATTTTAAATTTTTGTTCCTGAATTTTTATAATTTTTGATCCTGATTTTTTGTAATTTTTGTTCCTGGATTTTTATAATTTTTGTTCTCGGATTTTTGAAATTTTCGTTCCTAGATTTTGTTTCTGGATTTTTTAAACTTTTGTTCCAAGATTTTTTGGAATTTTTCTTCCCATATTTTTGAAATTTTTGTAACTTTTGTTCTCAGATTTTTGTAATATTGTTTCCCAAATTTTTGTAACTTCTTGTTCCTAGATTTTTGTAATTTTTTGTTCCTGGATTTTTTTAATTATTGTTCCCGGATTTTTGTAATTTTATATCCTGGATTTTTGAAATTTTTGTTCTCAGATTTTTTCCCAGATTTTTGAAATTTCCGTTCGTATATTTTGTTTCTGGATTTTTTAACTTTTTGTTCCTAGATTTTTTATCCTAAATTTTTTTAACTTTTGCTTCTGGATTTTTGAAACTTTTATTCCTGGATATTTGTTCCTAGATTTTTGTAACTTTTGTTCCCAGAATTATGTAATTTGTTCCTGGACTTTTGTAATTTTAGTTCTTAGATTTTTTTTATTTTTTGTTTTCAGAATTTTGTAATTTTTGTTCCTGGTTTTTTGAAATTTTCGTTCCTAGATTTTGTTCCCATTTTTTAACTTTTGTTCCCGCTTTTTTGTTCCTATATTTTTTGTAAATTTTGTTCTCAGATTTTTTATCATTTTTGTTCCTAGATTTTTGTAACTTTATGGTCTCAGATTTTTGTAACTTTTGTTCCTAGTTTTTTTATTATTGTTCCCAGATTTTTGTAATTTTAGTTCCCATATTTTTTGTCATTTTTGTTCCTAGATTTTTATAATTTTTTGGTCTCAGATTTTTGTAACTTTTGTTCCCCTTTTTTTTTTGTTCATGGATTTTGTAATTTTAGTTCCCATATTTTTGTAATTTTTATTCCTAGATTTTTTGTCATTTTTGTTCCCAATTTTTTTGAAATTTTCGTACCTGGATTTTGTTCCCGGATATTTTTTTTTACTTTTGTTCCTAGATTTTTGAAATTTTTGTTCTCATATTTTTGAATTTTTTTTAACATTTGTTCCCAGATTTTTGTAATTTTATTTTCCAGATTTTTGTAACTTTTGTTATCGAATTTTTGTAAATTTTGTTCCCAAATTTTTTAATTTTTGTTTCTGGAGGTAATTTTTAGTTCCCAGTTTTAAAATTTTTGTTCCAGATTTTAGTGAAACGGTAGAGGAACAAAACCATGCAAAGAGGAACAAATCATGCGGAACAATTGAACAACGAAAATGGGCAAAAATCAGCAAGGAACAAAACTATGTGGAGGGGAACAAATTATACGGAACAAAAGAACAAAGAAAACGGACGAAAATCAGTAAAGGAACAAAACCATGCACACGGAAACAAATCCGCGGAACAACGGAACAAACGAACGAAGAAAACGTTAGGTTCTTCGTATAAAATAGTCCCACATCGGAAGCTGACCAAAATTTTGACCAGTTTATAAGCCTATCCCGTCCGAAACATTGTACCAAGAGTTGAACAAGCCCTCGGAATCTAAAAAAGGCCAGCGCACCTATGCGCGAGCCCAAATCAGTAAGGGAACAAAACCATGCACACAGGAATAAATCTACGGAACAACGGAACAAAACGAATGAACCGGTGAGAAAAAGCCCTTTAAAAATTCCTTCAACGAAATGAAATGAGAGATAGACGGCGCGCGTGCGCCAGGAGGAGGACCCAAAAGGAAGCAGACTCCACGTGAGAGGCAATCGACTGCGATTTATGAAAATATCAGGCGACTGAGATCCAGCTGCTCCCAAAATAAAATAGGGCCACAAGCCCATAACTTCTACGCATTAGAAGTTTGGAACTCCACCAGTCCGGCCTTATTCCTCCCGGACTCCTAATTGTTAAAATAATGGAAAGTAATATGGTGCCGTAACTTGTACGCATTGGAGTACAATATATAGCCATCAAGAACCCTCGACAACGAGGAAAACCATCTGTCTTTTCTTTCGTCTATCGTAGATTGTTCTGTTAAAGTTCGATGCGATGCGGATGCCGCCGCCATCTCCGATGCTCCAGCCCTAGGATCCCACGAGAGCCCTAGGATCCCACGAGAGGCCAGATCTCGTGATTCACTACCCAGCAAGGCGTCGCCGCCGTTGACCTAATCTCAGCCGCCACTGAGGAGACTTTGCGACCTCCTCATCAACCACTACGTTGAGGGACCTGGCCAAGTTCATCGACTTTGGAGGCCTCTGTCTCGGCCTCCTCGAACCCGTCGGCAACATCATTGTCAACACCATCTCCCTTCTCCCACAGGCTTCAAGACCAACCCTAGCATCAAGATCCCGTCGCCACACCGCAACGAGAGGCGCAGGGATCCAGAATATAATCAAAGGGTATGCCGTATTTTTTTATGTGCATTATATTTTCGAAATTAATGATTATATATTTATTTTGATTTTGATGATGTATGGATATTTATGTTTAGCTGTAGAAAATGAGCTTTACTAACCTTAATCGATTTTGAGCCAAGTTTTTTTATTCAACTCATACTCCATTGTTTCATATGTGAAAGTAGCTTGTTAGACTAGATTTTAAAATGATTCGTTGAAAATAATTAAGCACTAGATGATTCGAACACGATTCGATGTAGTAGAAAATAGTTTACATGCCTGCATGTTATAGCCTACCTCATTAATATGTGATTGGTTTTAAGCCTATGTACAAAGATGCAAATAGAGCTGGAGATTAGATACGTGCTTAATTAGATAGGATAATTAATCATATAATTAGCTCTGGCCATTAGCACATCTACAGTACATACTAGTAGGTAGTACTGCATCACCTAGCTAGAGGGTATGCCATCACATACCGGGCATCTGCCCTTACCCACGCTTTGGGACGCGAAACTGCCTCAAGCTCGCCGCCTAGCACGGGAGACGCCGCCGGACCTCCTTGCATCAGCATAATATGAGCGTGCGGCGTACCGGTATCATTCCGGCTTGAATAGGCTCATTGTCCACGACATCAAGACACACACCTGATCGACACTACTATGGCATTCACCGGAATCAACGGCAAAAATGTTGGGCTCAACACCACCAGCTATTCGATAACCAATAATCATGCACAACCGTAATCACCGGCTATTCCCATAACCATGGCGATGGCGACCAACTGTTCATCGATCCCCTCTGATCTCCCATACTTCATCGTCGTCGACTGCTTGCTCGCCACTGTCGACTTCGACTGCTACGTGAGTCTCTGTACCAGGTGCCACAACTGGCGAGATGCCACCGCCGACCTGCGCGATCCTGACCGCCGCTTCCTCCCTTACTGATGGGTCATGCTCGACTAGAACGTTGGGAGCGCACGCGGCCTCTTCCTCGACGTTAACACTGGCCGCTTAGTGTGGAAGGATATGCCAGCGCTTCATGACTATGCCTTCATGGCCACAGACGACGAAGACAACCTCATCCTTCATGGACCGACCGGCTCCAAGAACTTCTCCTCCTTAAACACCTTCATGGGCACCTCGATCAGCTCCCCCTACAGTATCGCGCGTAAACCCCCGGCAGCCATGTCGTCGCGGTGGGATTACCACTGGAGGTGATGCCAGACATCTTCGAAGAATGTGAAACCTCCCTCGATCTGAAATCCAAATTCACGAATCTGTGGATCTTCATGTCCACACCAGACCTTGAGTTCTTTGCCTATGTCGTATCCTGCCATGGCCACGTATACGCCATGGACAGGAATGGAACAATCGCGGCGCTCGATGGCCACCGGGGGATCGCCACCATTGTCGCCGGCGACTGGCAGGAGGCTTGGCGATGGCGTCTTTCCTTTCTCATGGACAACTCAGGAGAGTTGCTGGTCCTGCATGTTCCATGGCTCTGAAACACCGCCATGCATGCCTACAGGGCCGATCTCCGAGAATATGGCTCTTCACATCATCAAGAGCATCGGAAACCATGCTATTTTCCTTGGCAATTGGTTTTTGTCTACACATGTCGATAACCTTCCCACCACTAAAGCCAATTGCAGTTCAACAAGAAGAAGCAGTGCATGATTTACATGCATGTGTTGATGTCGACGGTGGCACGGAGAAGATCTTCGAGCCCATTGACACCATGTATCATGTAATGGTGCGCCCCTTGAGCCTTACACGGATACTCATGGACTACGCAAAGTACAGTCATATGACGCACCTCACTAAGAAATCATGCTTTATGCCGATTGGGTTTCTGTAAAACACCAAGAGTATTTTCTAAGAACAAAGGGAGTAGGTGTCTACGACCCTAGATTATTAGCGAGGTTCATCATATCACTATAGTTTGCGTAGTCCATGAGTATTTGTGTAAGGCTCAACGGCCACACCATCACATGATGCACCATGTCAATGGGCTCGACGAGCTTCTTCTTGTCGCTACCGTCGTCAAGACAGTGCATGTAAATCCCACACTGCTTCTTTGCGTCGAAAGCAATGTTAATGTTGTAGATGCAATTGGCTTTGATGGTTGGAAGGTTATTGACGTGAATATACAGAGACCGACAGCCAAGGAAGATATCATGATTTCTGCTGCTCTTGATCATGTGAAGGGCCTTATTCTCGAGATCGACCCTGAAGACATGCATGGCTGTGTTTAAAAGCTGTGGAACATGCACGACTAGCAGCTCACCTGATTTGTCCACGAGAAACGGGGGATGCCATCACCCAGCCTCCTGCCAGCCGCCAGCGACAAAGGTGGTGATCCCCATGTGGCCAGACAGCGACGCGATTGTTCCCTACCTATTTGTGGCATATACGCATCATTGTCAGGATACGACGGAGGCGAAGAACTTGAGGGCTTGTCTGGCCGAGAAGATCCACTAGTTTGCGAATTTGGAGTTTAGATCGAGCAAAGGTTTCACTTTCTTGATCCTAGAAGATGTGTAGTATCACCTCCGGCGACAAGCCTACCGCGATGACATGGTTGTGGGGGTCGTACCCGTGATCCAATAGGGGGAGCTGATCGAGGCGCTCCTGAAGGGGTTTAAGGCAGAGCAGTTCTTGGAGGCAGTAGACCATGCAAGAAGAGCATGCCATCGTCGTTCACAGCCACGAAGGCGCTATCGCGAAGCCCTGGTAGATCGTTCCACAGTAAGTGGTCAGTGTCAACGTTGAGGAAAAGGCCGCGGGTGTTTCTAGCGTCCGGTTGAGCATGGCCCATCGGCTACGGAGGAAGCATCGGTCTAGCCCTCGCAGGTCAGTGGTTGCGTTGCACCAGTTGTGGCACACGGCACGGAGGCTCACGTAGCAGTCGACGTCGCTAGTGGCAAGCGACCCGTCGACGCCGAGGTTTGGTAGATCGGAGGGGAGTGATGATCAGTCAGCCACCATCACCATGGTTATAGGAATAACCGTTAATTATGCTTGGGCTTAATCTTTACTATTAAAGCGAAAGTGGTGGTGTCACACCTCCCGTCGCATCATACTTCACACTAATTACACAAAAAATGCCACCCCTCTACCAAACCACGTCTCCCCCCCCAAGAAAAAACACAGCACGCGCCTAATAACAAATAACAAACTAACAAACAAGCCATGAGCGAAAAAAAAACATGTACACGTAACAACCTACTAACAAATCATCATACGTCTCTAAATAGAACTTCAAAATTCCTGAGTTCACTCGCCCGCCTGCTACTCATAGCGCTGACCATCGTGCTACTCTTCACTACAACGCATAGATCTACAGCGCCACCGCCACTTCCATCACCTCTTCGAGCCCAGGTCTCCGCCGTTGCTGCGGACGTATCCTCACTGCTGCAACATACACTGATGTATCGGCGATCAGCAGGAAATCTCTGCGGTCACTGATAAATAAAAGTGGTAAGTCTCTCAATCCTACATCTGCTGCAACATCTTATTTCCCGTGAAAATTACCATGAATTGTCAAATTTTATATGAGCTGCAATAGAAACCAACTTCATAAATATTTTCATGGAAGAGGAGGGAATAATGTTCCGAGATCTTTAGTTTGTACACGTGAGAAAAAAATGTTCCAATCAGTCTTCAACATAAAAAAGTACGCGAGTAACTATTTACTACAGATTGCAGGTGATCAGGCTGACAGAAGAATTCTAGGGTTTCTAGATGTCTCCAAGAAAAGATAAAGGCGAAAATGGTATGTATAACTGTTCTTACTAGAGATATACAATTCATTGGCAGTAGATAGTTTACCTGCAATGTTGAAACGATGTACATATAGTGAACTTCGTGTTTACTAGTCCCGTTTCCTTTTTGAGATATCATGTACTCCTAGGAAAATGCGGGTCAGAAAAACTAAATAACAGGGATGCCACTCAGAGCAGGCAGGACATGCTGGAAGTGAAATTTATACAGTGTGACTCCTAGGATGGGCGCACTGATGCTTTTATGGATTAGAGTGAGCTCCATGACATTGTCGGTCTGACAGGTGCCTCTGCATTCAGCCGTCAATTACCCAACTTTATATCACAGAAAGCATTTTTCATGTTGCGCTGGCATGGTGATTAAATGTGAAGTCAGTCAAATTCTGTAGTTAGTGAAGAAAGGCAAAAGCTAAACCACTCAAACATATGTCAGCAGTGTAGGAACTCTATACTAATACCAAACAGATCACTAAAAATCTTTAACCAATGACTGCAAGAATAAGAAACGGGGATATGGATTCCTAACCTCTTTTCCTAATAACCACATCGATCATCTCGCTATTGTTGTTGTGTGTTACAATTGTGTCTCCATCAGATAATCACACGTATTAGCATTATGACTCTAATTACTTTAGATTCTTAATGGTAATAATAGTAAATATTTAATAATGTATATATTACCAAAAAGGTCACTGCCTCCCTGGTTCAATACCCACTTTCTATCTGACAAGAGTACATGCTCAAGATAATGGATTTCTTTCCGAAGCCACTCATCTCTGGCAGCCTCATTCTTAAAATGAGTTGCTGACTTGCCCACCCTTGCTTTTGGTACAATATACTGAGGTGCTTCTCCCGGTCCATTATGTATATATACCACAAAATGAACGTGTCAACGTAAATATCTTACGGCAAGTAAAAATTATATATCACAGTTTATCTCCTTTATATCTCTTCCTCTTGTTTTCAATTTGAATCCATGCACTCTACTAGTTTCAGCCAATTCAGATTTTGACTTCTAACTTTCTTTATTTATTCAGGCTATGCAAATCCCTCACGGCTGCACCCTAACAACATAATCTTGTAAGTGCAGCAACAACAAAAAATTACCCAAAATGATGAGATCTCAATCATTAGAGTACCTTTGCACGTTTTTCACTCGAAATTTTATCTTTTATGTCTCTCAGATCATGTACAATCTGAGAGACTCCCTTAGTGCTTCAGTATGCTTCTTCTCTGCATCTTCCTGTTCAGACTTGGTAGAGACTTTTATATTTCTTTATTAAAACTCTTGACCTTCTAACCTACTAAATCTACCACTTCATTGTCCGCGTGACCACATGCGACACCTTTTCAGAAAATTTTCTTCGATTATCATCCATCTAACAAGAAATAAATTTAATGAAGTGAATAGAATAAGCATTATAGGATACAACAAAATCAAGGATATAACGATTAGTTTAGAATGTCTCATTTTGAAGATAAACAGCTTACACAGTGGTTAGAACCCATGGAGTATAAGTGTATAACTTAGATTATGGCATAGCCTTGCACAGTACCAGGGAGCTAAGAGGAAAACCAAGTTGCGTCAATTCATAGGAAATCCACTAGCAAGGCTGGCTGGATCACATAACCGTGATGCATCATTAATTTCTCTGTATTTTCAAACTGCTGAGATTGCTTTGGTAAATTATCTCATTATTTAACTGTTGTTCCTTTTTCTATCTACTTTTCTTCAGAAATTTTGGCACTAAGACGTCCAATTATATCTTTTATGAAAACAAATTACAAAAAATGGCATCTCAATGTATCAATAGTATTATGTTGTAGTCATTTTTATATAATTATATATTTATTACTTTTGTGACCAGTAAATAATGAACTTGATGGGCCGTGGCAATGCAGTTACACAACAAAATTTAAGACTAATACTACTGGTCAAAAGTACTCTTTACGCTCACGAGCAGTCCTATGAGGCCCATGTTCTGACTTGATTCACTTGGGCGAAGATCTAATATAATCTGGTTCCTGTTTTCCTTTTCTGTCGGGCCATAGATCACCTTCCTTTCTTCTATTTTGTTTGAGTTGATCACGCAACATTTATTTCTGCTTTGACCCAATTGATGACTTTGTCAAACTCCATAGGTAGGGAGGAGTGGTCTTTCAGGATGGGTCCTTGTGTTTCACTATGAGATAAGATTACAAATCCTAACCACAATTGGCTTATATTTTCTACGGGGAACTAATCTTAACAACATAGTATATCTCTCAGGAATGACCTTGCAATCATCAAGCACGACATGGTATACTTCTCCACCGGCCTCCCTTCTTGGGCACCGCGCGCAGGCAATCGAATCGGCGACACGAACGTCGCAACCGAGCGGCGGCCAGCAAAGAGATTCGTGGCAGCGGCGGTAGGAAGTAGAGGGACTTGGGGATGCGCTGTGGTTAGCCAGTCCAGGCGGCGGCAAGAACCATCATCGTAGCCGCGTCTCCTTCCTCCGGCACGCGCCGACATCCGCCATGGTCCATTGCACCTTATGGAGGCACTGAGTAGGAGCCAAGGACAAGATGGGCATGGGCAATGCCAAGCTGCGCTATCACCGCGTTCTTCGACTGCACCACACCTGCTGCAGCGAGGCCGGGGTTCATAACTGCTCGGACTTGCAGTCGAGTTGGTGGAAGGGGTGAAGATGTCGGGGCGGTGCGATGCTGGAGTGCGGCCAGCGGCCAGAACACGTTCGGTCTGGTCGTTGGATAGTAGCTAGGCGGCGATGCGTGGGGATGCAAGGCCGTGAGAGAGCAGCGGTGGGGTGGGGATGGGGGGCAAGTATGAGGGCGTGTGAGAGCAGGCTGCGGCCGCAGCAGCAATACAAAGACGTGGGAGAGCAAACGGCGAGGGGAGGAAGGAGTTGTGGGAGAGCAGGCGGCGGGGCGAGCCATGGGGAGCGTGGGTGAGCTGTGAGCAGCGGCGGCGGCGCTATCGATGGGAGAACAATGGTGGGGGATTGGGGAGAGTGACTGAAGGGAAGAGAGTGTCGGCTTGGAGTAGAGTATTTTTTATCATGGGTTCTTTTCTGCTTTCTATCTACTCCCTCCGACCCATATTTGTATCTATTACTAAAATGTGTCTAGATACATCTACATTAGCGAAAAATATTATGGGTCGGAGAGAGTAGAAAAATGCCTTCGTGTAGACGTTCTATTTGGACTTGTGCAGCTCTAAACATCATTTGTACATGCAGATCAGAGACCACCCAGCTTGCTCTCCTTGAGAAACGATGCGGTGCTCCCTGACAGGCAGGAGATCAATATTACCAGCAGAATCGTAGGGTGGTACTTGTCAACTTCAATTCTTCTCTTTTTCATGATTTTCTGGATGTATTACGAATGTAGGTCTACATGAGCACGATTCTAGCATTGCCATCTTATAATTTCAGCGAAGTTAAGTATCATAGCTTGTATTGATGTTTGAAAATCTCACTTGTTACAGATCTGCACTAAGCCCCAATGATAAAAGTGTGTGATGATATTTTTTTTGGATTATGTTATTTTGTTTGTTCTGAGCTCATAAACATCCTTCTACTTATTTTTATTTTAACACATATTTATTTATTTTAGATCATACATGCGTATGAATATGGGAGACCTCGATACGATGACGTCTAAAGGCAAAAGAGCTTTAAACAATCAAAAGAGGTGCAGTTAGATAGTTGCATTTTTCTTTATATGTATAATTATATTTACTATATTTGAGGTTTTATTCAATTTATGTTCCAGATTTGTAGACCATGGGCGGACCGAAGACATATATTGCAGATGTTCCAAAAGAATCCATCGACATATATGCTCAGATACGATGTTGGTGGAAGAGACAAATAACTCACCGAGTTTTCCTGATGTTGTAGGCGGCTACCTTAGGCGCGTAAGGGAGGATGGCTTAATAATTAAGGGATAATAATGTGTCGGTCTTGCATTTTATACACATTGCACTAAATTATGTAAACTAAACCTTTCAATATTTGAAATAATGTATTTTTTCTATATACTTAAATATTTACAGGCATTATTTGTGTGTGTGTGTGTAATATATGTGACACTAGGCATAAGGAAAGGAGTCGTGACAACACACTCATTTTCTTTGCCGAAGGGAGCAAGACGAACACCGTGAATGTACATGCATCATGAGTTGTTGAGCAGGTTACAAATTTATCCACTAATTTCTTTCGGACTCCTACATGAGTTGTTTGGTGAATGTTTCAAATACAATATTTAGCTATTTAAAAATAAGGAGCTATATGTAGCTCGATCTCTATTTATCCACTCTCGAGCTTTCACAAGAATAATATGTATACATATTAGTAGTGTTTTGCAATAGATTAGGTTAAGTTTTTGGGTAGTCGTTTTCTTAGTCCTCATATCAATGGAGATAACATTGTCTACAATAATCGATCTTTGGTCTATCTTTCGACGATGAGGTCTTTCTCCCGGCGTCAACAATGGTGTTGGAAGATTAAAGTTATCTAGGTATGGTCCTTCTGATCTTGCGTTGCCGGATCTATCTCAGAACTTCTCTCATGGTTGCCATGAGGATGTTTGTCCTCACAATATTTTTCCCAACTGCTACATCCATGATAATAGTGATTCGTATTCTCGGCTCTCTATTTCACTAGTATACTGATGTTGGTATTCTTGCCGATGGTGATTTACTACTTCAATGGACACGTAGTCTTAGCATTGCTGCTCAAATTAAAATTAAGGGAGATCCGATGTTGGTATTTTTAGGTATATGGTTTTGTATCTATCTTCGACTGTCTCCAGAAAAATACAAGATTGTGTCATAGAAGAAAAAAAAGTTTGAAGACCACTAAGATTTGCTAGTTTTTTCGGACAGCTTATGTATCTTTACCATGTACTATTTATTACTATAAATACAAATATAGGTGGTATTGATTGTCAAAAAAAAAGTATGCTTCCTAGAGATGTTTATTTACTTGCTTTGTTCTAATTTATTTGAAGTTCTAGACTCAACATTTGTTGGCAAAGAAAGAAGCGGTCATGCAAAGGTCAACTGCCAGATTTTATCCTCAAGGGCTTCCTTCTAGCTAATTAATTTGGACCTATTGACTGAGTGTCTTCTCACAACTAGTTCGTTGGTCAATCTGTTGACTTTGCTATTAATTATCCGTTATAGTCTTATAAATCGGATATGAATTCTTTAAAATGGATTTGGCGACAAATTTGATACGAAAATTATCCTATCCATTTTCCTAATTATATTATGTACACATGAATATTTTTTTGGATCAGACAACGATTATTATTACACTAATTATAATACAAAACTAGTGAAATATATATTTTATATTTTGAAGTGCATATTTTATACTGGTTAAAATGTTAAGTTATTGGACCGATTAATAGGGTACAAATTTTGACACAGGGAAGCGTGAATAAATGGGAAACCTCTCTGCCCATATCTAGTCTTCATTACTAAAAATAAATAGTGCCGTAACTTCTACGCTTTACAAGTTTGGAACCCCACTAATTCCTCTCGGACTCCTAATTGGTTCAAATAAAGGAAAATTACCCACAATATATATAGCCTTCGAGAACCACCGAGCACCGACACGAAGACCATCTTTGTGTCGTCTCTCATCTCATCCCAGATTGTTCTGTTGAAGTTCGATCCGATGCGGATGCCGCCGCCACCGGCGATGCTCCAGCCCTACGATCCCACGAGAGGCCAGATCTCCTGCTTCACTACCCAGCGAGGCGTCGCCGCCGCTGACCTAATCTCAGCCGCCACTGAGGAGACTCTCCGCGACCTCCTCGTCGACCACTACGTTGAGGCTTTCAGGCGGCTGCCCCTCGACAACGTGCCGGACCTGGTCAAGCTCGTCGACTTCGGAGGCCTCTGTCTAGGCCTCCTCGACCCCGTCGCCAACATCGTTCTCAACACCATCTCCTTTCTCCCAGATCCCCACAGGGCTTCAAGACAAACCCTAGCGTTAAGATCCCGTCGCCGAGCCGCCACGAGAGGAGCAGGGATGAATGGCGCGCCGTCGCTTGGAAATCCAGCAGGTCCCTCGTCGAGTTCATGCAGGTCTACTTCGGGCTGCTCACCCAGGAGCAGGCCGGGCGCTACCTCGTCTGGGCGCGCGCCGACCCTGCTCCGGGCGCTACCTCGTCTGGGCGCGCGCCGACCTCGCCGTAGCTGTCCTTCTCGTCGAGCACGAGCTCTGTTGGAGCTAATCTTGTTATTAGTTCTAAGTTAAGATAATTAAGTTTTTATCAGCTGCATCTAGTAGTGGACTAAGTTCTAGCATTGGCAGTGATATGCATGCATGACGTCAAATCGGCAGAGTGCATACACATAGAGATAGCGAGTGTGCGGACAGATTGGCGGCCATTAGTTGGGTATATGCATGCACGTGTTGCTAGGATTAGTTAAGATAAGATTAGTAGCTAGCTGTTAGAGATAGGCTTAGATAAGGACCTAATCACCCATGATCTCCAATGTGCGAGGAGTTCGGCCGAGTCGCGTGGCCTGGTAGTGGGATTGCTAGTGGCCGTTTCTACCAGATAGTGGAGTAGAAATAGGATGAAGATGTTGCATGCAAAGTGTGTGTGTGTGCGGCTATATAAAGCCATTGTAATCAGCTGAGTAAGATGAGAAGTGTGGAATAGAAAGGAAAAAGCACAAGTGTGTGTGCTGCGAAAATTCTCCTGCTTGTTCTTCATTTTTTCCACCATTTATATGTGTGTGTATCTTGGGCAAATCCATCAAGCTCTACAGTTCCCGTCCGGCGCCCCCTGACCCACGCTCCGGGAGGACGCGAAACTCGCTCAAGCTCGCCGCCAAGCACGGGAGATACCCTTCGCCGGACCACCTCGTCTCTCTCGCGACCGCGTGGCTCGCCCAGCACCGGCTCGAGATGCTCGCCCCAATTGTAGGAGACGGCGGCCTGATAACAAATTCCGCCTTGAATAGGCTCACTGTCGACGACATCAAGACCTTGCTCCACGTGCTTCGCCAAAAAGACGACGTCTCCGCTATGTCGCAGCTTGAAGAAAGTACTGGACTTGTAGTGGAGAACAGTACGAGCTATGCGGACCTTGGAGACGTCCGGATCGCCATCACCACCATCGTCCAGAGAGCCGGCGACCATATGGCGTCCCTACGGCGTCCTCAAGACACGCAGTCCATGTTGTCCTCCTACTCGCACGCCAGCGCGGTGACTGTATTGCCGGTGCCAGACACCACGACGAAGCCGCACCCGAAGGACTCCCCGTGCACGTCCGTTCAGTCCATCGACGCCAACGCTGACGATGCCAGCGCGTGCCCGTATGTCCAATCACTGGAGATGTCCCCGTACGGCACTTCTACCTCAGGGTGCTCGCCATGCTGCCCAGCCACCACATCCGCGGCGTCCTCGTCGCCGGCCACTGCTACGGGCCCATGGATCCCGTCTCCAACATCGTCCTCAGCGCCCTTTGGTTCGACGCCAACTTCCCGCTCCCCATGACCGATCAACGGACGCAATCGCACGACATTCTGGACACGCTCACACTGCTCCGAGCCGTGTCCCGGTCCCTGGGCGGCCTCGTCGTTCTCCGCCACGCCACCTCCGGCCAGCAGCTGCCGCTGCACGACATCCTCAAGTACCTCAGCCACGTGCAGGGCAATCTCTCTGTCATGCTACAGCCACATTTACACCGGCGACAGCTCGATGGAAGTTCTCTCTGTCAAGCTTCATCACTAGCCAACGCAACCAAAAATCCGAACTAATGAAAAGGGCTAGTACAATTTACTTATACACATCAACACCCCCACTTACATGTGACGAATCAAGGGAGAAGAGCAGCTGCGGCTAGGACGGGAACCGACGAAACAGAGGCCGGGGCGAACTAGCGGCGACGATCACGAGAAAAGTCAACATGTGGACACAAAGGGGGGTAACAACAATTTTTATAATAAATTGTGAAAATCAGGACTCGAACTCGAGACCCTGGGCTCTGATACCATGTTAAACTTCATGCACTAGCCAACACAACCAAAAGTCCGAATTAATGGAAAAGGCTAGGCAATTCACTTATGTTTAGGATGGAAAGGTTACCCGCACCCTTTTTTTTTCTCTCATGTCACCTGCTTCTGTTCCTGCTTTCATCGCCAGAGTGATGTTGTCCTTCGTCCAATCTCTGTCACCGGACGCTGATTCCTACTGCCGGCTGCTTCCTGCAGCCCGCCCGATGGGAACGGCCTCCCCCGCCGCTCCTGTCCCAGGACGTTATAGGATAGCTGGTTGTGGTTGTGCTCGATCTCCAGATCGTGGCCTCTATCCTCATCGCGGCCGGCCTCCAGATCACGGCCGCCCTCCAGATGGATTTCCGCTGCCTTCCTCCAGATCGCGGTCGACCAGCAGATCGATCCCTGCTACTACTAGATTGGATCGATTTCATCCAGCCGGTTCACATCGGCAACTGCTTTCTTCCAGTATGGCTACGTTGGGCTGCTCCTTGTTGGTATGCACGTGCTCTTGTGCTGCTGCCTCATTCCTTGTGCTAGTCTCCTGCTAGCTTGCTTCGTGGTGTGTGGTGAGTTAAAAAAAAGTGTGTCATGCTCGTTTCGGTACCGTGTCCTTCTTCACTCTCCAGTGATTTTTGATGGTGTCCCTTATGACTTTATCTTGTCCGTATGTCTTCTATTTCCGCTGCGTCCACCAAATTCACTTATACACTTCAACACCCCCACTCACGTGTGACGGGAGAAGAGAAAGTCAACAGTGTTATATTCTGATCCAAATTCTATAAAGTAGAGGCCAACTTCTGACGAGCGGAGCGAGGCCCGTCACCGGAGGCTTGGGCCGAAGAGATGCAATCGCTTGAGAAAAATGGCACATGGGATGTTGTGCGCTTGCCTAAACAAAAGAAGGCTGTCCGTTGCAAGTGGATATTTAAAAGGAAGGAAGGTTTATCTTCTAATGAGCCTCCAAGGTTTAAGGCAAGGTTAGTAGCAAAAGGTTTCAGTCAGATTCCAGGTGTTGATTATACGGATGTTTTCTCCCCAGTTGTGAAGCATACTTCTATTCGTGCTTTCTTTGGTATTGTTGCAATGCATGATCTTGAGCTTGAGCAGCTAGATGTTAAGACTGCTTTTCTGCATGGCGAGTTGGAGGAGGAGATATACATGGACCAGCCTGAAGGTTTCGTTGTGCCTGGCAAGGAGGATCTTGTTTGCAAGTTGAAGAGGTCCCTTTATGGTCTGAAACAGTCGCCACGACAATGGTATAAAAGGTTTGATTCATTTATGCTAGCACATGGTTTTAAGAGATCTCAGTATGATAGCTGTGTGTATATCAAGTTTGTTAATGGATCACCTATTTATTTGCTGCTATATGTTGATGATATGTTGATTGCTGCCAAGAGCATGAAAGAGATCACTACTTTAAAGGCTCAATTAAGTAGTGAGTTTGAGATGAAGGATCTTGGTCCTGCTAAGAAAATACTAGGCATGGAAATTAAGAGGGACAGAAAATCTAGTTTGCTATTTCTTAGTCAAGAAAAATACATTGAGAAAGTTCTTCATCGTTTTAATATGCATGATGCAAAGTTTGTTAGTACACCTATTGCTTCTCACTTCAAGTTGTCAGCTTTGCAATGTCCTACTTCTGAAGATGATATTGAGTACATATCTCGAGTTCCTTATTCTAGTGCTGTTGGTTCCTTGATGTATGCCATGGTTTGTTCCCGGCCTGATCTGTCACATGCTATGAGTTTGGTCAGTCGATACATGGCTAATCCTGGTAAAGAACATTGGAATGTTGTTCAGTGGATTTTTAGGTACCTTCGCGGCACATCTAAAGCTTGTTTGAAGTTTGGTAGGACTGGTGGGGGACTCGTAGGCTATGTGGATTCAGATTATGCTGCCGATTTGGATAAGAGGAGGTCCCTTACAGGCTATGTGTTTACTGTTGGTAGATATGCTGTTAGCTGAAGGGCTACCTTGCAGGATGTTCCAGCACAATCTACAACTGAGGCTGAGTACATGGCCATAAATGAAGCATGTAAAGAGGCTGTTTGGCTGAAAGGTCTGTTTGCTGAGCTTTGTGGAGATGATTCTTGCATTAAGTTATTTTGTGACAGTCAAAGTGCTATTTATCTTACTAAAGATCAGATGTTCCATGAGAGGACAAAGCACATTGATATTAAGTACCACTATGTTCGCCACGTGGTTGCACAAGGTAAACTGCAGGTATGCAAGATTAGTACTCATGATAATCCTGCTGATATGATGACAAAGCCTGTTCCTGTTGCTAAGTTTGAGCTTTGCTCAAGCTTAGTTGGTATAACTGTTTAGTTCAAGTGGCTATTTGGCGCCAGCAAGTGTTTTCTTTGTTGATTCAGGTGATTGTTGAAGTTCATGCTACAAGGAATTTGTCTCAAGGTGGAGTTTGTTATATTCTGATCCAAATTCTATAAAGTAGAGGCCAACTTCTGACGAGCGGAGCGAGGCCCGTCGCCGGAGGCTTGGGCCGAGTGGAGCGGTATGGATCGTTGCCACCGTCTATATATAGTCCTTGTAAGCCGCCGGCTAGGGTTTATCGCATCATAAGATAGCCCACGGCGTTTGTAAACATACACCCGATATAGTGAAGTTTTTGCTGGCTAGCGCCCGTGGTTTTTACCTCTCTTTGTTGGAGAGGGTTTTCCACGTTAAAATCTTGTGTCTCCGTGCTATGATTTCTTTTTCGTTCTTCGTTATTGCCTATCGCTTTTATAACAAGGGGTATCAGAGCCCCAGGTTTCTAATCTAGGGTTTGCGAGATGGCGTCTTTGAAGTTCGATCTGCCGCAGTCAAACTCGAGACCCTGGGCTCTGATACCATATCAAACTTCATGCACTAGCCAACGCAACCAAAATTCCAAACTGATGGAAAGAGCTAGTACAATCTACTTATACACTTCAACACTCTCAACCCCTTTACGGCTGCTGCCACCGCTGTGCAGCACCCGCAAGCCTCTGCCATGGCAGCGCTTTTTGTGTCCCTGGCACCTACGAAACTGGACCGGCTCCGGGCGCTGATGATGAGTGCCACCACCAACAACACTGTGCTCTCTCAGGAGTCCTTGACTCAGATATATAGCATCCTAGAGAAGAAACCTCTGCCATGATGACCAAGCCAAAGTTACTGGCTCCCACACTTTGCAAGACGGCGTTGAACATTCTCACAAGGAAGAGGGAAGCCTATTCTCAACAGCAGAGCTTCATCCGTGGCAGGATTGAAAAAGCATTGCAGGAATACGCAACCCGCCATCCAACGGAACCTAAGTATCATCTGGATTTTGTATGCGGCGTGGCCATAGCTGGTCACATGGATCAGTGCTACCATGTCAATTTCATGGCGGCTACCAAACCGCTGCTCATTAAGACGCTCTTCTTTGCCGAATTTTGGTTGGCGCAAGGAGATCAGACAAAACCATTCATCTGTTGCCCTCTGCCTCAACCGTATCATACGGGTAAGCTAGCTTGTTATGTTGAGTCTTTCCTTACAATTTTTTGCATGCAAATTTCATCTCAAAATGAAATTACGTCTTTTTTATGCTAATTTGGTACCACGAACAGGTCGTTGTTACTATGGCCAGGAGTCCGCACGTAAGATCGCATATCCGGATCATTTTGTCGACTACTTCTTGAGTGACATCACTCGAGGCGGGCTAAATGACACCGAAGGTGTACTTGACACCGATTTCTTGTACTTTGACTCTCAGAGGGACGTGGAGCTGGCGAAGGTTTTGCAAAGGATGGCAATGAAAGAAGCGGTCATGCAAAGGCCAACTACCGGATATTTTCCTGAACCTCATCCATCATGCTAATTTCGACCTATTGACTGTGCCTTTCTCCCAACTATGTTCGTTGGTCGATGTGTTGACTAGCTATTTAAGCTCAACTTCACAAAATGTACTATTGTTAAGCAAATAGTATGAACATTAGTTAAACAAGTAACATTTGGTTTGAAGTGTATTCCAATGGACTGGAGAGGATTATCCTAGATCCCAAAAATCTCCAACGGTATGTTTACTAAGCAGGTGTATATCTCCCACAAACCCTTTGTTTATTTTGGTATTTTGGGGACGAGTATTTGAGGGGGTTGGGGATGATTGGGTGAAAGGGAAGGATTTGCCAAATCTCCTACCAAACCGAAATCCCTTTCAGGTGGAATCAAGGAAAAAATAGCGGCCTCCCAAGACGCTACATATGCTATAATGTGCTATTGTGGTTCTAAATCAAAAATCATGTTGCAAGAAATGATCTAAATTTGTAACATTCCTCTAATTTTGTAGCAAAATTATATACATCTACAAAACACAATATAAAAAGTTCAAGAATAACAACTAGCACTTGCCTGCGGGTGAGAATTGCGTACCTGCGCGTCGTGCAGATGGGTGCAGAATCATTTCTCCTCCCAGTCGTGGTAGTTTTCATAGTGGGGGAAGAGAGAGACGGAGAAGAAGAGTCTTGACTCTAGCCTGAAGGCAGCGACCTTTCCCTCTATGAGCTCTTTTATTACTAGCTCTATCTCCAATCATCCATCAGATTCCGTGCCAAATGAGCACGTTTGAGCGTGCCATCAGAGTGGTAAGAGCAAGATTAATAGAAGAGCTGGCTGTTGGCTCTATAGCTATGCCACATCATACTTAGAGTCTTCATATAGCACATTCATATAATAAGCTAGCTATAGGACAGGCTATTAAGTGAACTTTACAAAAAGTAATTGTACAATGCTTGTCTCCTATTGGGCCTAGGCTGCAATGATAGCTTCTTTCCTCGATGCATGTGCTATAGCCGGGCGCTCCATGTATCGTCGGCTTCATTCTCTCTCCTTCGTTCTCTCTTCCAAATCAGCTTTTGATGACATGGCAAGCCTTGTAGCTTGCGGAGTATGACTTATTATACTTGCTATAAATCAAGACTAGGTCCGCTTGACATCCGGTTGGTTCCTGAAATTCAAAAATAGGAAAAAACCAGCGATTCCTGTTCTCCAGAGTTAAATTAAAATAAATGGGATCCTTTGGAAAAACCACAAAACAATGTAAAGCATGTCTAGGACCTTAGATAACTATCAAATATAATGGATTTGATCTAATAAACTATAAATTTAATGGATGTATTTTACATGCATTAATAGTCATCAGTGTTAGGTGTCTCCATGTTACACGTACACTAGGTCTTGTAGTCTTGCACATCATGTCTTACTCGTGATCTTGATGTGGTATCATTCGTTGGAGAGAGTCCTCTGAGAAGTCTGACTATAGCACATCAGGTAGGTCAGCTGCAGCTTCTAGATGTGAGCCTTCACGTTGTTGGCGTCGTGGTCATCGTGGGCTAGAAGGATAACAGCCGGTACGGTAGAGGTATGGGATGGCTTCATTAATTCTGACATAAACGTTTTATGACCAGCCAGGTCCACCTGTCGTGCCTACCTGACAAGTGAAACCCTAATAGTTGATCATCATTTTGTAGAAAAAGCTAAATCTTATTATTTTTTCACGCAAAGATGATGGCAACAAGTTTAGCGTAATGTGATGCAACAAGTGTAGCCATCAGAAGTGGATGATGGACATAGTGCAGAGGCGACAATTCCTACAAACGATTATTTTTGTATACCAAAGCAAACAATGATATTACTGGAAGCAAGTGCTATTTTATTTGGAAGCAAATTATATCCTCTCTAGGAAGTATGATACTGGAAGCACATATTTGTTCCATTTGAAGGAGATACTATTTTCTTTGGAGGCAAAATATATGCTCTTATGGAACCAATTGTTGAGATAAACATAATGTTTGTTAAGCAAACACAAATTTTTTGTAAGCATATTATGTTCTTCGGAAGCAATGTTGTTGAAACGAATGCTTGTTGCATTGTTCTACCATGGAAATAATATACTAGAAAGTAACAACCTCTAATTGTCTTGGAAGCAGTGTAGCGTGCCACTAGAAGCAACCTATTCTTTGGACAAATATACGTTTGTTTTGCCAAAAAAGCACAGATATTTTGCTAAAAATACTACGCTTCCATTAATGAAAAACCACGCCTCCTTGCACAAAAATAAGTTGATGTGACATGTCAAAGCGTAAGTAATTTGCTATGTTTTATTTGCCTGAAACATAATAATTTTCCAATTTATTTCCTTAGGGCCTTTGAACTGAAGCCTGGGTTTTGTTCCTGGAATCACTGAAAGTATCGCACGGGCGCAAGCAGACGTGGCGACGACAACACGAACGGCTGAAGGCACTCAGCGATGGAGCAATCCATGCGAATTTGAGCTGCGGTGGAGCGTGCGGGAGACGAGTGGTAATAGGGGAGGGGAACATGTGCGAGAGCGTATGCGGGGTACTGTTGACTTGATCCGCCGATTGGACGATCTGCATGTGTTAGTTTATTTTTCTAGCCGGCGGTGCGGTGGTGCTTGCCTACGAACTGGAGGCGTGCGCCGCCATTTATTTGCAACGGGTGGCATCCTAAATAGTGTCACGGTTCCATAAGTTTTTTTGTACGCCACTGTAATATTACTACTAGTGGCATGTGATACATGCAATTCGTATCATTATATTTGTATCTTTTCGTTCAAGATTTTCTTGATATTGAGATTTGGCTTTGAGTTATTTGATCTCTTTTAGATGCTCTACAGTTTTTTTTTCAAAACCCTTATGCATAGCAATTTAATCTTGTAGGACAAAACCACATTTTGTGCATTTTTGGATTTTTAGGGACCTTAACGGACTCAAACAAGACGACATATTCACCAATGAAGTTTTTAATGATGAGAAGAATCACCAGTGAAGTGAGGACCAAGGGACCTTGTGAGGCCCAAGAGAGGGTCGACCACGCGGACCAAGTTCCTGGCCATGTTGTGGGGTCCACTTTTGGCTCCGAGCATGGACTTGCCCAATGGAAAACCTACGCCCAATTTTTTCACGTATTTCTTTGAGATAGCCGCAGATGCGAAGGTCTTCTTCTTCGAGAGTACAGATCATGCTGCTTTGTGGCCGCCACCGAGGAGAAATCGACACTGTAATTTCCAACAACTCTCCTTTGGCGTGGGTGGGGGTTGTGTCTTCATCACCATCTTCAGCAACATTACCATCGCCATCATCTTCACCTCCAAGTTCGACGACACCCCTCTTGCAGTTTCTATACATCGGGACCCTGGATCGTCTTTGATGAACCTTGTGCATGTTTATGCTTGGGGATTTAAAATTATTTTAGTAAAGTAATATTTTTAGATTGTGTTGTATGCATTATGCCATTGATTATTTCCATTTTTTTTTAAAAAAATGAGTGGCTCTCGCGTCGCGCCCCAGGCGACGCGGGGGCGAACCCTAGCGCCGCGCCGCCAGCGCCCCCAACCCTGGCGACCCTCGCCGCCGCTGCCGCCGGCCTGAGCTGCGGTGGCGGCGGGCCTGCTTCCAAAGGGCGCAGGGCGGAGTTGCACTGCAGGAGGTGGTTTTTGCCGCGTGTGGGGCGTTGGCGAACCAGGAGGTGGATCCCGGGGCGGCAGCTCGGCTGCTCGGGGCCCCGTCGGCGAGGCGCAGGTCGACGAGGTGGAGGAGGAGGCTGGCTACCGCCGGTTGATGGGGAAGATGCGTGCGGTGGTGGTTGATACGTCTCAAACGTATCTATAATTTTTGATGCTCCATGCTTGTTTTTACACCATTTGCCTATTGTTTCGTTACACTCAGTGGCACTTTTATGCATTTTCCGGAACTAACCTATTAACGAAGTGCCACAGTGCCAGTTTCCTGTTTTCTGCTGTTTTTGTGTTTCAGAGTGATACACAGGAAATATTCTCGGAATTGGACAAAACAAGTTCCTGAAGTCTTATTTTACCCGGAAGCTTCCAGAGATCCGAAGGAGAGTAGGAGGCGAGGGACCAGGGGCCCACACACAGGGGTGGCGCGGCCAGCCCCTGGCCCGCGCCACCACCGCGTGAGGCCACCTGGCCCCTCCTCTGACATCGCCCCTTCGCCTATAAAGACCCCCCGACGGAAAAAACCTAAGTACCCAATCAGTTTTCCAGAACACATCGCGATCCGCCGCCGCCGTCGACCCGAAGATCGGGAGGGTCCAGAAGCTCTTCCCGGCACCCTGCCGGAGAGGGGAATCGCCATCGGAGGTCTTCTTCATCGCCATGCTTGCCTCCGGAGCAATGAGTGAGTAGTCTACCTTGGACTATGGGTCCATAGCAGTAGCTAGATGGTTGTCTTCTCCACTATGTGCTTCATGTTTAGATCTCATGAGCTGCCATACATGATTGAGATCACCGTTATGTAATTCTACATGTTTGGTTTGTTGGGATCCGATGAATATTGGTGTTTATGATTAAGTTGCTGTACTGAATTATATCTTTTGTTATCTCTATGTTGTTTATGATCTTGCATGCTCTCCGTTGTTAGTAGCTATCTTGGTCGAGTAGTTGCTAGTGACTCCAAGAGGGGGTATTTATGCTCGATAGTGGGTTCATGCCTCTATTTCACCTGGGGGAGTGACAGAAACCTCTAAGGTGGTAGATGTGCTGTTGCTACTAGGGAGAAAACAACATTCATATGCTCAAGGGCATATGCTTTGTTTACATTACACACTTTGCTTAATGCAATTATCTGTTGTTCGCAACTTAATACTTCTAGGGTGTTCAGATTGATATCCCAGGGAGTGGATTATTAGTCATAGATGCAGTTAGATGGCGGTCTATGTATTTTGTTGTAATGCCCAGAGTAAATCTCATAGTGATCTTCTTGACATATCACGTTATCTTTATTCTATCAATTGCCCAACTGTAATTTGTTTACCCAGCATGTGTTATTTTATCTATGGAGAGACACCACTAGTGAACTGTGGACCCCGGTCCTATTTACATCATATTGCTATCACCTGTTTACTTTACTCGTACTGTTTACTTTACTCGCATACTATACTGTTTTCCACTCGATACGCTTATAACCTTTGTTTCAAGCAAACCGGTGAGATTGACAACCTCATCGCAAGTTGGGAACAAAGTATTTGTTTGTGTGTGGGCAGGTTCCGCATCACCTTCAGTCATCATTGTCTCTCCTCTCCTGTTCGATAAACCTTGGTGACGAAGGAATGACAGATGGGCCCCCGATATTCGCCTACCTGGTTTTCGGTCCAGGTGGGGTGTCTCAGGAAAGGCTTTCGAGGCCTATCAAGGCAGTGGCTTGACGCGGCCCAGGAGCATTACTTGGTGCACAAGCTAGATTTCGAGGAGTCCAAGTTAGACTAGTTTTCGGTCGATCCGATCTGTACTTGGCTTGAGAGACACTCCTGAGACCTAGCCTTAACTTATAAAAGGCTGGGAGGGAGGTCTCGAAACCCTAGACACTTTTTCCACCCACCTCACGCCGGAGCGCTCGATAACTTAGAGCCCTCTACTTCGGCTAGATCCAATCTACGCCTTCATTGTAACACCATCATCATCATCACCACATCAATACAAAGTCAGACAAGCAGGACGTAGGCCTTTTACCTTTCGAGGGGGCTAAACCTGGGTAAATCCTCGTGTCCTTCTGCTTTCGTTTGATCGCCGTCGAGTTCGCCAGGTCCCCAATTCGCTTCCTAGATCGAAAGCCCTTCGACATGGGCATTGCCGGGGATAAACCTCGTCAATTGGCGCCGACCGTGGGGACGACGGGATCTGGATCTATGGATTCGCCGGCTCCATCACCAACCACAACCAAGATCGGCATCGACACTACCGTCGGCATCGCTACGCCGACCAACGTCGACACCCCTGCCAAGATCAGCACTGCCGTCGGCATCGCTGCGCCGACCAACGATGACACCACTTCCAAAATCGGCATCGACACCCTCGCCGGCATCGCTGTGCCGGCCATCGTCCACACCAGTCCGATGGAGCCCGAGACTGGCGCCGTCGATTCGACTGTCGTCGACGGCGTCTCGCCAAGCACCATCAACCTCACCTCGACGGTGAGCGCCATCGACCCCGTCCCAAGCACGGCAAGACCAGCGCCCGAAGGCTATGACATGGCTTTCGGACTGTTCAATTTCCATGTGGACAGCAATGGAGCAATGGAACTGCTCTCCATCGGCGAATCGACCCCGCTTGTGGCCGAAGCGACGACACCACCATCCGTCGAGGGCAAACCCTCGGCAAGCGCGTCACTAGCGCCGTCGAAGGAGGAGCTGAGACTAAAGATTTTGACCCCATCAGTAGGGTCGAACGATTTCAAAGATCCGCCTCCATCCCCGACCACCGCATACTGCGTCGACTGCGACGCATACCACTACGTGGGCGCCGGAGATTTCTCACTTCATGAGATCGCCGGCTGTGAAGATCCGCGGGGAGGTACAGCAGCTATCTACCCAACGATATCCGAGTGCGATCGGGCTCTCAACGCCCTCACGCTTCGCACCGCGCCATATGACCCTGACTACGTCGAGGGATTATATTCGGACTACACGTGCTCCGACGACGACGACGACGACGTCTACCCCGAAGCTAAGGGGAAAATCGGCAATTCGGCAAGCTCTGCCTCACTATGCGAATCTAACGCCTCCAGTGACGGCTATATGGCTGATCACGACTCTGACTTCATGATCGAAGTCGGGCCTTACGTCGAAAGCGACGACGTCTATCCTCCAGCGCTGGGCGAAATCAGCGATGATTCGACCCCGTGGCCCGGGGGCCACTGCATGATGGCATCACACAACGACGGAAACGACAATGACGGTCGAAACCGGGCAGACAGCGGTCGCCAAGTGGTCACACATGACCAGATCCGGTTCGCAAGAAGGGTCTATGCGGGCGAAGTAAACTTCGGACCCAACCCAAGTCCAAGCGATTTGGCTGCACTCCGATTTGTCGTTCAGGAGCAAAAAGATCAGATCAGCGCTGATAGGCGAGTGCTGGAACGGCGCAGAGAAGAGGCCGACGCATCCAGCAGGAGGCAGGCAGAAAGATCATCGCATTATTCTTCGAGCGTTCAGCATAGATCAAGATCGCGCACTCAGCATGGGGCCGATATGCAGAATGTCACCCGAAACTTGGAGGCAGAATTCAATGAAGCTGAGTTAATGCCCAAGACCAAGGAAGCAGCAATCATGGCCGCGGCGGCATACATTGCTGCGAACGCATCTAACGGTGACAAAAATATGCGACACCTGCGAAATCTAGCGCTCGAAGGAGTAAGGGTGCTGCAAGGCACGCCTGGCTCAGCACATGGTGCGACAACAACAAGAACCGCTCCACCACCGGAATAGGCCAGGCACCCAGTACCAGCGCCAGCCGTAGCGCCTCGGACGCAAGTGGTCGAACCTCTCAACGGAGAGCTTCGGCATGGTCTGGCCCAGCATAGAGTCGACCAAGGGCGAGCGCGACGCGAGGCGGAAGCGTTCGGCGGTCCCAGCGATGGACTCTGCGGGGCAGAATGCTTTAGCCTTCTGATCCGCTCGGCACCATTGCCGAAAGGAATCAAACTCAGCGACGGCATAGTCAAGTTCAACGGGCAGCAGGATCCCCGAATTTGGCTAGATGACTTCATAACCGCTGTCAAAATCAGCGGCGGATCTAGAGACAATGCTCTCCAGTTGTTGTCACTACATCTAAAGGACAACGCAAGGGCGTGGTTGAACAATCTCGCCCCAGACAGCATCCGCTCCTGGGAAGAATTCCGGCAAGCATTCATCGCAAACTTCCGAGGCACTTCACGACGACCTACGTCGTTCGAAGAACTCCGCCTATGCGTGCAGAGAACTAGAGAAAATCTGAGATCATATATCTCACGGTGGATCAGCCTCCGGAACACGACGGAGAACATCTCACCTGAAAGAGCCATCGACGCCTTTCGGGACGGCCTTTTTCGGCGCGACTTCAAGGAAGAGCTGGGGCGCTGCAAGCCTAGAACAATCGACCACCTCATGAGCTTGGCGAACGAATGGGCCGATGGAGAAGACTCCATCTCGGCTCCCAGGAGCCGCCGTCGGTCAGCAGAACGCGACGTCGATGCGAAGGACCAGTTCCATCCTGGATCCCGGAAGAAAGGTCGACGAAGCCGCTACGACAATACGGAGAACGCAGACATGGTAGCAGCTGGCTACGTGCACGAAGACCGCGACGACAATCGCGACTTACCGCGACGAGGAAACACTTACTACGGCAGCAGCAGCCGTGACTCGAAGCCCAGTAAAGAGTGGCGTCGCCGGCAACCACAGCTGTCGGCAGAGGAGATGCTTTATAGCGGATGCCCAAGGCATACGTACCTCGACAAGGACGGAGTACGAAAACCTGCACACCTCCTCATCGAGTGCAGGGAGTTCCTTCGTCTCAAC
This sequence comes from Dactylis glomerata, assembly GCA_007115705.1. Lineage (NCBI taxonomy): Eukaryota > Viridiplantae > Streptophyta > Magnoliopsida > Poales > Poaceae > Dactylis > Dactylis glomerata. Next base: position 4,608,418 of record QXEO01000551.1, read on the forward strand.
CGGGCACTTCAGGAGAGGATGAACATCGAGCAACCAGTGGCAGGGGCGATAGCCTACAACGCTCCACCGCCACCACCGAACCCACCAGCAAACATTGTACAGCAGAGCCATCAGGCCGCTACGATTCAGCAAGCCGAGCAGCGACAACCGGCCAACGAGGAGGAAGAGTTCCCGCCACCAAGAGGTTTCGTGCCCATGATTCAGAGGGGGCACCCGACGAACAAAGTCCAGCGCAAACGCGCAAGAGAAGTGTTCCACGCCGAACACGCACCACCGGCTACTCCCGAATATCTGAACTGGTCTGAACATCCGATCGGTTTTGATCGGTCAGATCACCCACCGAAGATCCCACGCCCAGGACACCATGCACTGGTTCTCGAGGCACAAATAGGAGGTTTCACCTCGAAAAAGGTGTTCATGGATGGAGGCAGCAGCCTCAACCTCATCTACGCAGACACACTGTGAAAAATCAAGATCCCACTACATAATCTCCTGCCAACGGAGACTTCCTTCCACGGAATCGTCCCAGGGAAGCCGACGTATCCATTGGGAGCGATACATCTCGATGTCATCTTCGGCACTCCATCGAACTTCAGAAAGGAGAAGATCGAATTCGAGGTGGTCGACTGGCCCTCGCAGTACCATGCTATCCTCGGGCGACCAGCGTTCGCTCGATTCATGGCGGTACCCCACTACGCCTACCTCAAACTGCGGATGCCCGCAAATAGAGGACCATTGACGATAAGCGGCAGTTTCGCACGCTCAGAAAACTGCGACAAGGACTTCAACAGCATGTCCCAGACCTTCGGGGTGCACGAAGAACTGCACCACATTCGGGAAGCCACTGTCATGGACATCGACCCACCGGCGCAACAGAACGCCCCAGAACTGTCTTTCGATGCCACCAAAGACACCCAAGAACACCAGATCCACCCGACTGATCCAACCAAGACGGCGCGGGTGTCGAACTCCCTTTCCCCCGCATAGGAAAGCGCGCTCGTCGAGTTCCTCCGTGAGCACTGGAGGATGTTCGCCTGGTGTCCAGCAGATATGCCAGGCATCCCCAGGGAACTCGCCGAGCACGAGCTTAAAATATTTCCCAATGCGAAACTGGTCAAGCAGTCTATGCGACGGTACAATCCAGAGAAGGCCAAGTCGATGGGCGAAGAAATCAATCGCCTCCTCGAAGCCAAGTTCATCAGAGAGATCAAGGAAGCCACGTGGCTCTCACCACCGGTCATGGTGGAGAAGAAGGACACCAAGATCTACAGGATGTGCATCGACTTCACAGCCTTAAACAAACACTACCCGAAGGACTACTTCCCTTTGCCCCGAATCGACCAGATCATCGATTCCACGGCAGGGTGCGAGCGCCTCTCGTTCCTCGACGCCTACTCTGGGTATAACCAGATACAGCTGAAAGTAGAAGACGAAGACAAGACGGCGTTCATCACCCCGCACGGGGTATACTGCTACATGACGATGCCTTTCGGGCTCAAGAACGCCGGAGCTACGTATCAGCGGTGTATGCAGGCGTGCCTGAAGGAACAAATCGGACGCAATGTCGAAGTTTATGTCGACGACATTGTCATCAAGACATCGAAAGCAGATACCTTGCTCGATGACCTTCGAGAAACCTTCGCCAACCTCGACAGATATAGCATCAAACTTAACCCGAAGAAATGCTCTTTCGGGGTACCCACCGGCCAACTGCTGGGCTATCTGATCTCCGAGAGAGGAATCGAAGGCAACCCGGAGAAGATAAAGGCCATCATCAGCATGCAACCTCCGAAGACGCTTCGACATGTCCAGCAGTTGACAGGTCGACTCGCAGTGCTCAGCCGCTTCATCAGCAAGCTTGGCGAAAAAGCACTGCCCTTTTATCGACTACTCTGAAAAACAGACAAGTTCACATGGACCGAAGAGGCGCAAGCCGCGTTCGACGACCTCAAGCGACGACTGTCGACCTCCCCAGTTCTCGTTACACCTCGAGAAAAAGAGCCAATGTTGCTGTACATTGCGGCTACAAATCAAGTTGTCAGCTCGGTGCTTGTGGTCGAACGTGCAGAAGAAGGCAAAGAACACGGCGTACAGAGGCCCGTGTACTACTTGAGCGAAGTCCTGTCGCCAACCAAGCAAAGATACCCCCATTATCAGAAGTTGGCATACGCCATCTACTTGACGGGGAAGAAACTGCCGCACTATTTCGAGTGCCACTCCATCATAGTAGTGGCTTCGAATCCAGTCTCCAGCATCCTCAACAACCCAGACGCTACAGGGCGCGTGTCGCTATGGGGAATCACGCTAGGACCCTGGGAGATCACGTACCAGCGCCAGTCTGCGATCAAGTCACAAGTCCTTCCGGATTTCATAGCCGAATGGACAGAAGCCCAGATGCCCGAGCTCCCAGACCTGTCGAACAGCTGGACTATTTTCGTCGACGGGTCCAAGCGAGTCTCGGGGGCAAGAGCAGGAGTGGTCCTGGTGTCACCGCAAGGGGATAGGATGCGCTACGTCCTCCGCATGCGTTTCCCGAATCCCTCCAATAACGAGGCGGAGTATGAAGCCGTCCTTCATGGTATGCGCATGGCGAAGGCCTGCGGGGCCACCCGCATCAAGATACACGGAGACTCGAACCTCATCGCCCAACAAGTCATGAAGGAGTGCGACGCAACCTGCGCGAACATGATCGCATACCGCGCCATGTACGACAAGCTCGAAGGCGAATTCGAGGGCTGCGAAGTAACGCACATCGGCAGGGAAAGCAACGAGGAGGCAGACAACCTGGCCAACGTCGGCTCAAGGTGCCTCCCAATACCGCCTGGAGTCTTCTTCGAAGAGATATTCGAATGCTCCGTCGAGATCAAGCCAGCAACTGACCCGGCGTTACCAACACGCCCGGGGGCTCGATCGGCCAATACCGCCCTGGCAGCAGGAGCAGCAGACCTCCCGAAGGACGCGGCCGCGGTCATGCTCGTCGAAGCAACATGGACAAAACCATACTTGGCATACCTAAAGCGGGGCGAGCTCCCAGAAGATCCCATCCATCGCCGACAAGTTATGCGGCGCTCCAAGGCCTTCACGATAATCAACGGGGAACTCTACAAGCGCAGCACCACAGGAGTGCTCCAACGGTGCATAGCACAGGAAGATGGGATTGCTCTCCTCCGGGAAATCCACGAAGGAACCTACGGGCACCACGCCTGCAGTCGAACCCTCGTGGCCAAGGCTTTTCGATCCGGGTTCTACTGGTTATCCGCCCTTTACGATGCCAGGAACATCGTCCAACACTGCGAAGCATGCCAGTTCTTCGCCACCAGGCCGCACGCGCCGGCGTCTGAACTGCACACCATCCCTGTGGCCTAGCCCTTCACACAATGGGGGCTCGATCAAGTGGGGCCTCTCCCCAAGTCGTCCAGAGGAGGTCATACCTACCTCCTAGTTGCAGTGGACAAGTTTTCCAAGTGGATAGAGGCTGTCCCAGTCACCAATCAAGAGGCGACCACGGCAGTCAAATTCTTCGAGTCCATCGTCTACCGATACGGTGTCCCGCACAGCATCATCACCGACAACGGCACCAACTTCACTTCGGGCGAATTTCAGGACTTCGCCAAAAGCCTCGGCATCAAGCTCAAGTACGCTTCGGTGGCGCACCCCAAGTCTAATGGGCAAGTGGAAAAAGCCAACGGACTTGTATGCGGAGGCCTGAAGAAGCGACTGCTTCGACCCCTCAAGCGCGCAGCAGGCACCTGGGTCGAGGAACTGCCGTTGGTGCTATGGAGCCTGCGAACAACGCCCAATTCCTCGACAGGCTACACACCCTTCTTCCTGCTTTTCGGAGCAGAAGCAGTGCTACCCACGGACGTACGCTACAGCGCGCCCCGCGTCGCCGCCCACGTCGAGGAAGACGCGGACAAGGCGTTAGCAGATGCCCAAGACCTGCTGGACGAAGCTCGAGACGTCGCCCTCGTTCGATCGGCGGTCTACCAGCAGAGCCTCCGCAACTACCATAGCAGACGGGTAAGCGGACGCTCTTTCGAGCCGGGCGACCTTGTGCTCCGACTCAAGCAGACAAGCACATCGAAGCTGGAACCACCTTGGGAAGGCCCGTATCTTGTCCACGAGGTCATCCCGGGAGGAGCATATCGTCTACGCAACCCGAAGTCGGGGAAAGACGTAGATAACCCATGGAACGCTGCGCAATTGCGCCGTTTCTACCCTTAGCTAACAAAGCTGTCTCCTCTACCCCCCCCCTAATATGTAATCAAGTGTCGGCAGCAGTCCGCACCCAAAATTGTGCCTTCGGCACCAAGCAATAAAGTTCAAGTTCCTCACTTCATGAGTTAACATATCTACATACTCACACTTGAGGGCTCAGCCTTTCGACCCACGCTCGGGGGCTCAGCTTTTCGACCCACGCTCGGGGGCTTCGACCCACGCTCGGGGGCTCGGTCTTTCGACCCACGCTCGGGGGCTTCGACCCGCGCTCGGGGGCTTCAACCCACGCTCGGGGGGCTCAGCCTTTCGACCCACACTCGGGGGCTCAGCCTTTCGACCCACGCTCGGGGGCTCAGCCTTTCGACCCACACTCGGGGGCTCAGCCTTTCGACCCACGCTCGGGGGCTCAGCTTTTCGACCCACGCTCGGGGGCTTCGACCCGCGCTCGGGGGCTTCGACCCACGCTCGGGGGGCTCAGCCTTTCGACCCACGCTCGGGGGCTCAGCCTTTCGACCCACGCTCGGGGGCTTCGACCCACACTCGGGGGCTCGGTCTTTCGACCCACGCTCGGGGGCTTCGACCCGCGCTCGGGGGCTTCGCCTACACCCCGGGGCCGCGCTTTATCAACTAACGTTTGGGGGATGCGCTCTCTCGACCTACGCTTGAGAATTATCGCTCTCCTCATCGACGCTCGGGATCTCTGCCTTTTTACCATAGACGAATATAAACACAGATATACAGTACATGTACAGAGTGAAGATACAGCGACAGGGCTAGTTCATGGTGCCGTGGCACCCTGACTCGCCCTCTGCCGATCGCTTTCGACGATAATCTGTCTAGCGATACAATCGCCAGTATCTCTACAAGCAGCATAATGGTGCTCCATGTTGTATCGACCGCTGGGCGACGGAGGAAGCGTCTTCAGCAGCTCTAAGTCAACTTCGGGGTAGTGAGCACGCACGAAAGCAAGGGTGACCACAGCTCCGCTGCTCAGGTGCTCCCGGACAAAGGAATACACAGCGTTGCCGTTCTCGAATCGATCAAGCGGCGCTGGCAAACCTTCGGGCTGGTTGTTCAAAGGGAACATCACCTGATGCACCAGTGCTAGAGCGCTTCGGCTGGTCTCAGACAACACACCAGCTTGAGAAATCCTATCTTGAAGAAGTGTCAGCTTCATTGCCTTCGACCGATCAGCCCAGAAGTTATCAGCAACAGAGTTGGCATGATTCTGGGCAGCAACAATATGTGCATTCACACGTCGGGCTTTGGCTGCGCTATCAAGGCATACATCTGCGCAAAGGGACCGAAGATCAAAACCTGCACATCCAAGTCAACACACAGCGAAAGAAGTTCAGAGACTCACACTTCAGAGATTTTCCAAGATTTTCGATCTCGTCGAGAAGGAATTTCTCGCAGTCCGCGGCATACGACGCTTTCGAAAGAGCGACGTCGACCTTGGCAGTAACAACCTTCAGTTGACGCTGCGTATTTTGGAGCTGATCGCGCAAAGATCGAATTAGTGACAACTCACTCGAGGAGGGCGCTCTTCGCTCAATGGCACCAGAAGTACTGCCAACTGTTTCGTACGAAACAGGCCAAGCACCAGAGGTTAGCGAAGGATCCTGCATGAGGAGTCGAGCATCACACACAAGCAATGGCAACCAAATGGCATGAAGATTAACATAACAGCAGAACAAGTTTTACAGCAGAAAGAATTCTAATCAGGGGTCACAGCCCTCGATATGGACCAGCAAAACTAATTACAAGTGGGCACCAGAAGTGCTGCTCGCACTACGCCGAACTACCAGCCTTGCTAGACGGTGCGGCGGACGCGCCACGCTTCCGAGCCCTCGCCGCCGCACGCTTCTCGTTCCTATTGGCCAGAAAGCCCGTCATTCGAGCAGCCAGTTCACGAGCACGAGCGACATAAGTCTTGGCGGATTTGTCACGTCCGTCCTTATCTTTCGGGTATGTGCTCGTGACCTTGTCAGCGTCGAACTCCACGTCGTGCATCATCATCATGGAGAAGACAGACTCGGTGCCGATAGTTACCTGACGACGTACTGCGGCGAACAACGGGTCTTCGCCGTCCGCCTTCACCGCCAGAGCGTCGAGGATCCCTGCCATGGTGTCGCTGGTCGAATCGGGTACAGACGTATCCCGAACGCGAACCAGTGTCGACCGCACCCGCGCTAAGAGGTTGACAACCTCTCGACTCAGGCGTTCGGCGACGCCGATACTGGATTCGATTCCAGCAGGCCCCTTCATTGCCCCGGCGTCCAATTCGGCAGCAGCTACACGAACAAGCAAACAGCCAGGTCACAACAGGACTTTTCGGCACGAAAATTATTCCGGACAAAGCTCGAAGAACTTACCACGCAAGGCGTCAAGCGAAGTTTGCAGGCTCTGGGTTAGCTCTCCTTCTCGGGCTTCGGCGTCCAGACGGCTTTTCTTCGCACGCTCCTCAGCTTCGGACGATTCGCCTTTCAGTCGGGCGATTTCGTCATTCAGTTCGGTGACCTTAGCCTTCAAGCCCGAATTCTCAGTGGCAAGGTCGTCCAGCTGAGATTTCAGGGAAGTCTTGTCAGCAGCAGCCTGGGCCCCAATCCCTAATCAGTAAAAGTATGTCGTCAGAAAAAGAAGCGTCATATCATACACAAAGCCGAATTTTACAAGGAAGGTGGCATTACTCACGTCGAGTTTCGTCGAGCTGCTCAGTCAGCCTTCGATTCTCTTCCTCTAAGGCGAAGAAGCTCCTACAAACCTTCGACAGGTCCCTAACAACGGGCTAAGGAAGGCCGGGCGAAAAATTAACCTTCGAATCATGGTTCGGAGGGCAAGCCCAAGTGTAAACACTTCGACTCACCCTCGGGGGCTACTAATGGTCAAATACGCGAAGCGCAAGTTGAAAGTCTTCGGACTTACATGATTGCTGGGACCGGAAGGCCCGTCGGACGAGGAGACAAGCACGAATTCTTGTTCCGTCGCCTTCTTCTTGGAAGAGGTCGAAGGCTTCGTCAGAGCAACTTCGGGGGCGGGAACGTCGGCAGCCTTCTCCTGTGAGTCTGCCGTTTGTTCAAGGGCATTGTCATGAGGTCGAACCTGGTATTGATCTTGATCCCCCGGGCAAGTTGACGTTTCCTCGGTGGAAGATCTGACGCAATCATCAGTGTTAGAACCGGACAACCAAGTCGAAACAAGACCACAAAAATGCACGAAAGAAGAACGTACGATGCGTCGATCCCGAACTTCGGAAGGACCTTCTTCTCTGTTCGAGGAGGAGGACGGCGGCTCAAAGGCGAGGCAGGGATCGCGCTGTTACCATCATCTCCCGAAGTAAAATGGGTGTCGTCAAGATCTTCTGAATCTTCAACAACGTCCGCAATTCGTTGCCTCTTCGGAGCCCTCGGCGGCGACGGAGCAGCGGAGGTCGATCCCTCCGGCACCTCGATAAAATCCCGCCCTGGATATTCGCCCATTTCTGGTTGGGGCGGATAGCACCGGGCTATGTCAATCACCTGCACAATGAGGAAGACTGAATTTGACACTGAACGACTTGACTATGAAACAAGGAAGGGATCCGACTAAGATAGGATCGACCTCAGTGCGGGGGAAGACCTTGCTGAAGGCCACTGCACCGAAGATCTTCGGCACGGGATCTTTCTTCTTGATGTTCGTAACGGTGCGTATGCACTCGTCGATCTCGGCTTTGTGCAGCTCATCCTGGGAGATGCGGGTCGAATCCCGGCGATCGCTGTAGTCCCACATGCAGTGGGCTCGAGCAGCGAGCGGCTGGATTCGACGCTCAATAAAGGTCCGGATGAGCTGAATCCCCGAAAGCTCCTTCTTTGGAGTGGCTCGGAGCTGTTGGATCTTCTTCATCAGCGGCTCCGTAACCTTCAGTTCCTCGTCCAAAAGTTCGTGTCTCCAAGACACTCGAGGCCAAAGAATGCCGGTGGGCTCAAATTCTTCGAGTCCGAAGTCCTCACCGTCGGAGGACTTGTCCTTGGCGTAATACCATTTTGTCCTCCACCCGGGATTGTTTTCGGGCGTCTGGAGGTTGAAATACTCGACGTCTGGGCGCACTTGAACGCCGAAACTGCCGGTTTGGTAGGGCAGTGGGCGCCGAATAACGAAGATTCGATGCCACAGTGCCCAGTGGGGTTCGATCCCCAGGAAGCATTCGCAGAGCGTGATAAAGCACGCAATGTGAAGGATAGAATTGGGATTCAGATCGTGGAGCTGAATCCCGTAGGCAAAAAGAAGGCCACGGAGGAAAGGGTGCGGGGGGAAAGGACAAACCCCGCAGCAAAAAGGCAATGAAGATTACCCGGAATCCAGCAGGAGGCCGGGGAACAATCTCCGGGCCAGCGGCGAGCGAGTCCGCCGACGTGTTCTTCAAGAGGCCCATCTTCTCGGCCTGGGATAGTTCCTTGCTCCCGACCTTGGATTTGACCCAGCGGCCGACGGCGGAGCCATCGGCGTCGGCTGTCTTGGCTTTCTTGGCCGCGGCGGCGGCGCCGGCGGCGGTAGAGCTTCTCTTTCCCATGGCCTCAGGGCGCAGTGGGGTTTGCGGAAATGGAGAAGTGGGGCTACAGGAGCACTGCGCGAGGAAGGAGACGATGGCGGCGGTGTGAGACAGACTGTTACCCTGCCACCGTCATTTATTCTAGCTCTAGAAATCTACGTCAGATCTCAGCCGTCCACGACGAAGTGGAAACGGCCGAGTTGATCCGGCCGTCCACGTATCAGCGCGCAGGCACCATGGCGTCCACTACGCACGGTAATCAAGGAAACTGCGCCGGTTATTTCTCACCCACGCGCGGGACGTGCGGTCAAACTCTGTCAACGGCCGCGGTGCGCGGCCTGAGGGCCCACCATACGTCTCGTCCTGGCAGGGTCAGGCCTGTCCTGCAGAAGATGAGGTGACGACTCGACGCAGCATATCGTCAGCGATGACGCGTTTCCTTGGGAAGGTTGTTTTCTTTTCGACTCAAAGGGCAAAGACTGGCAAAAGTCCTTTCGAGTTTCGAAGGTATGTGCCTCTCGTACTTGAACAGCATCTCGACTGGGTTTTCTTTCGAGGTTCTTTGTGTACCTCTCTTTTGCGTCATTCGAATCTACACAGAGTTTTTTCGACGACTCTGTCTTTTTGCTCTTCGAGTTATCTCTTTCGGGCCAGCAGCGCCTTCGATGTATTCGAGATAGGATTTCGGTCCCTCGAATTGTACTTTTGGGCTGGCAGCGCCTTCAGGATATTCAGGGCAGGGCTTCGGTCCCTCGAATGGTATTTTCGGGCCAGCAGCGCCTTCGAGACATTCGAGGTAGGACTTCGGTCCCTCGAATTGTATTTCCGGGCCAGCAGCGCCTTCGAGACATCCGAGGCGGGACTTCCGTCCCTCGGGCTATCTCTTTCGGGCCAGCAGCGCCTTCGAGATATTCGAGGCAGGGCCTCGATCTGTCGAGTTGCTTCTTTCGATCCAATAATACCTTCAGAGAATTCGGGTTCGAGTTTCGAACCGTTGAATCATTCTCTTTGAACCTGTCTCCCGAGCTATCAATGCTCCTCAATCAATATGCCCGAATATTGGTGGCAATATACCAGTTCGGATGCCGTATGTCAAATACGAAGGTAAGTCCACGGTTTGCAACACCGGATGGCCCGGTATTCGTATCAAACGCGCTCTGCCGGAAATTTTCCATACCTACGGTATGAAGTTTGCACCGATGGATGCATCGGGTGCCTCACAATGAACTGGGCTCCGACCTGGTAAGTCCGACGCGGCTCGGGTCGGGGTAGCGCCAGCCCACACGGGTTCAAGTCGGGGGACTCGAATCTGAGTAAGCTAACCGCATGTCTTTGCAGCAATGCAATTAACTGAGACCCGACGTGAGTCTCAGGCCGGTTATGCACATCCCTCTGCAAACCCAACTTAGCACTTTCGAGGCTCTAAATGAGAGTAACTCGAAAATTTTGTACCAAACAAGCATACTACTCGAATGATTTCTATGCATTTACAGTTTTACAGGCTAAGTGCTCATATCGGGTGCGGCTAGGGAGACTTTCGGGAGGAGTCCCTGCCATAGTCTTCGGCTATCCCAAGCACTCAGGGGCTACTGACGAAGGAATGACAGATGGGCCCCCGACATTCGCCTACCTGGTTTTCGGTCCAGGTGGGGTGTCTCAGGAAAGGCTTTCGAGGCCTATCAAGGCAGTGGCTTGACGCGGCCCAGGAGCATTACTTGGTGCACAAGCTAGATTTCGAGGAGTCCAAGTTAGACTAGTTTTCGGTCGATCCGATCTGTACTTGGCTTGAGAGACACTCATGAGACCTAGCCTTAACTTATAAAAGGCTGGGAGGGAGGTCTCGAAACCCTAGACACTTTTTCCACCCACCTCACGCCGGAGCGCTCGATAACTTAGAGCCCTCTACGTCGGCTAGATCCAATCTACGCCTTCATTGTAACACCATCATCATCATCACCACATCAATACAAAGTCAGACAAGCAGGACGTAGGCCTTTTACCTTTCGAGGGGGCTGAACCTAGGTAAATCCTCGTGTCCTTCTGCTTTCGTTTGATCGCCGTCGAGTTCGCCAGGTCCCCAATTCGCTTCCTAGATCTAAAGCCCTTCGACATGGGCATTGCCGGGGATAAACCTCGTCACTTGGTTTCTTAAACTGAGGGAAAACTCGCTGCTATACTCATCATACCTTCCTCTTGGGGTTCCCAACGGGCTGGTTATCCACCACGCACAAGGACAGTCTGCTCCCACGTCAATTACACACCACCAGACGCAGCAGCTATTTTCTGGCGCCGTTGCCGGGGAGGAAGAGAAGACTTCTGCAAAGGGAGTTTTTCGCACACACATTCTTTACTTTGTTATTGTTTTGCTTTACTTTATTTATTTTACCTGCATTGCTTTTTATCAAAAACCCAAAAAAATTAGAATCCTTGGTAGTTGTTATTTCTTTACTTTAGTTTATCATGTTGATCCCTAAGTATGTTCTGGAGGACCTCTCAGTAGGTAGTGGTTCGATTATTGGCAAAAGTAACATTGAGGAGTTCTTTAATCACATTAGTATGCATGAGGAAGATGAGGAAAAGTCTTGGGTTGAGCTTGCTCCTAGTATTGATGTTGCTTCTGTTTATTTAATTGATATGTTGGAAACTAGGTTTGCTAGTCTTAATCCTTTTATGCTATATATGTTCCTTAAACTTCATGAAATTGAGGATCCCAAAAAGAAAGCTTTTATCCTGGAAACTTTGCGCCTAGAATTTAAGGATGTCGTTATTGAAGCTAGGAAAGTTCTTAAACATTTTAATAAACTTGGTTCACCTATAAAGGTTATTGATACTAATGATGAGGGAACCAAAATACCTATACCTTGCAAGCTTTTGGGATTGAATGAAGCCTTCGAAAATAATTTTGCTTGGATCTGTCCTGAAAATCTTTTTGATGAAAATAGTTTACCAAAGCATGATCACAAAGGGTCTTCTAAAACTTATATGGATGAAATACAATGCCTTATTGATAAGACCTTTGCAGTTGATCTTGATGCTTCATCACTTGATATTACTTGATTCGCAATTTTCTGCGCCTAGCTCAAAGGCGTTAAAGAAAAGCACTCTTGGGAGATAACCCAATGTTTTCTTTTCAGTACTTTTTCTTTTATTTGAGTCTTGGAAGTCATTACTACTATAATGACCGCTCCTTATCTTGTTTATTTCGTTTTTGTGCCAAGATAAGCCTCTAATTTGAGTGAGGTAAAGATTTGGGGATGTTGCTGTCCTGAAACTGTTTTCGGTGCTGCACCGTAAAAATTCATGAAAATTCTCTGTTTATCTTTTGGACCTGCGATTCTTGTGCATATGCCCCAGGTTATATCCAAACTTTTCTTAGTTGAACACTTTTTGATTTGTGCAACATAAAATCCCTAAAAAATTCGACCTTTGTCAGCTGTTCAGTTTTGACAGATTTCTGCCAATATTTGTGTTTGCCACTTTATCGCTTTCTTTTGAGTTCTTTTGATCATGGAACTTTTGGGGAGGTTGCTACAGTAGTATATGCTATATATGTGGTGGTTTTGAGTTGAAACCTGAAGCAAATAGAGGATTGATTATATGTTATGCTTGCACTAATGTTGCTAATAGAATTGTGTTTAGTTTTGTATGAAGGAAGTTTTCAAGTGTAGGGATTGGAGAATGATGAGATGAGTTGAAGAATGGACAAAAGCTCAAGCTTGGGGATGCCCATGCATCACCCCAAGAAATATCCGAGAAGTACAAGCGTCAAAGCTTGGGGATGCCCCCGAGGCACCCCTTCTTCATCGGCAAAAACCAGGTCACCTTTCAAAACACTATATTTTTATTGCTTCATGCACTATGTGTTTTTCTTGGAGCGTCAATTGTTTTAGTTTTCTTAGTTGGTTTAGTTTGTTTGTTTTGCTGCAATAAATGGTTGGACCCCAACAAATTTCCTTTGGAGAAGTTACCTTGTTTTCATTTGCAAAGAACGCTCAGTTTTTCACTCTTATCGTTCATCGATGCGTTCTTCTTTTTCTGCTACTGCTTTTTGTTTTCGTTTTCGCCTTGATTTGCGTTCAGACCTTGTCATATCTTTTCATCAAGGTGTATTTTTGCCTCTGATCTTTATTGGTTTTCATCAAAAGAGGTGTTTATATAAATTTCAAATGGTGTTGGAAAAGAGAAAAAGCTTTGTGCAAAATAGTGGTACAAGAAGGAGCTTGTGTAGACTGCGGCTTAGGATTTTTCATGTCATGCTTGATGTCTTTTTGATAGTATGCTTAGTGGTTTTGCTGTAGCATGACTTGTCTCAAATAACTGAGATTGCTTAATGAGCCTTTGAAAAAAATCATGCGTTGTTTTTATTGTATGGAAGCATTATTTTGGTTTTCTCCTTGATGCTTTATTTGGGTTGACTTGGCGCATGCTCACACATGTTAGACTCTTACAAAGTCGCCAATAGCCTTCATGATCATTTAGTTTTTGACTTTTGATGCCATCATATGCTTCTTTTAATGTCGCTTTGTCGCTTTGCATGATTATGGCCATTATTGCTCTCTTAGTTGGTCGCTTCCAGTCTTTTGCTAGCCCTCGCCTTGTACTGAGTATGAGCTCTACTCGTGCATCCAACTCCTAAAAGCCAAAGTTTTCCAAAGTGTCCACCATACATACCTACTAGAAATTTGCTATTCCAAGTAAATTTGACTTGCTTTTATTTTCTCTTCAAATTAAACTCTTACCAGTGTTATGCGAAATTCGGTTAGTAAAGCTCTCACGAACCGGAAGGCACACTTTACTTTTTCCTGTTCTTAAAAATTTGACATTGTGGTCTCTTATGTTGAGTTGTTATGCTTGCAAGTTGTAAGTTGGATTCTAGCCCAGCCATGCTGTCATGGGCAAGCTTTCAACATTGCACTTCTTATTTGAGTTGATATCTTGATCTTTTGTTTATGGATGCCCGTGGTGTGAAATGAATTGGGAATCTTATAGGGATCATAGAGTTTGTATATGTGTTAGGGAAACGCCGGGCCGCCAATCTAAGCCATGCATAATTCGTGGTGGAAATTTGCAGCATACCCATGGTGAACATTCGACGACGCACCTCCTAATAAAAAGCTAAACAAAAGGCAAATAAAAGAGATGTCGAGGTGTTCATTGTCTACTTGTCCTGTCATTTTGGTGTGGGCTTGTTCCATGTCATCGGGCACGGAGGTACCCCATTGGCGGTTCTCAATGATATGCATATACTTACAATGACAAGAGCCTTACTTGGGACTCTAAGTAAAGTAGCATGAGGTTTGGGTACTCGTATTCACGGGGCACGAGGTTTTCAACTTATGATTTGTCAAGCATATGCATCATAATTGTTCTCGCATTAACTTTAACCATTCAAAATGCTTATGACGGGGGAAATGAGAGCTCAAAGCCGGTAAATACCATAATTTTTGAAGGTTATAAAACTTGCAATCACTGCTTCCCTCTGCGAAGGGTCTTTCTTTTACTTTTATGTTGAGTCACCACTTTTTTTCTTTATGCACCATTAAGAGAGCATAGTTGTCATTCTTAGTGTGATATGCATTGTCCCAAAGTTCATTGATTCATTCATATTGTTGGTTTCACTTGTTCTTAAATTATTTGTATCTAGTCGCCCTCTTAAACTTGAAGGTGTCCTATGCATTTATGTTTTGCTCTCTTTGAAGGACAAGCTGAAAACCATTTGTATGTTTTTCCTTATGATTTGAACACACGTTTGACTTTCATTGTTTCATTTTCATGATCTTTTGTTTGTGTTCATTTGCATGTTTACAACATGGTTGCTAAGTTCTTATTGTCATGATTATATCTTCATGCCCATGTTTTAAGTTCTTATGATCCCAGCTCACCAATGCTTACATATATGATCAAGATTGTGTAGGTGCATGTCACCTCAAAAATTATTCTTTTGTTATCACTTACCTACTCGAGGACGAGCAGGAGTTAAGCTTGGGGATGCTTGATACGTCTCAAACGTATCTATAATTTTTTATGCTCCATGCTTGTTTTCACACCATTTGCCTATTGTTTCGTTACACTTAGTGGCACTTTTATGCATTTTCCGGAACTAACCTCTTAACGAAGTGCCACAGTGCCAGTTTCCTGTTTTCTGCTATTTTTGTGTTTCAGAGTGATACATAGGAAATATTCTCGGAATTGGACGAAACAAGTTCCTGAAGTCTTATTTTACCCGGAAGCTTCCAGAGATCCGAAGGAGAGTAGGAGGCGAGGGACCGGGGGCCCACACACAGGGGGGCCGCGCCACCACCGCGTGAGGCCACCTGGCCCCTCCTCTGACATCGCCCCTTCGCCTATAAAGACCCCCTGACGGAAAAAACCTAAGTACCCGATCAGTTTTCCAGAACACATCGCGATCCGCCGCCGCCGTCGACCCGAAGATCGGGAGGGTCCAGAATCTCTTCCCGGCACCCTGCCGGAGAGGGGAATCGCCACCGGAGGTCTTCTTCATCGCCATGCTTGCCTCCGCAGCGATGAGTGAGTAGTCTACCTTGGACTATGGGTCCATAGAAGTAGCTAGATGGTTGCCTTCTCCACTATGTGCTTCATGTTTAGATCTCATGAGCTGCCATACATGATTGAGATCACCGTTATGTAATTCTACATGTTTGGTTTGTTGGGATCCGATGAATATTGGTGTTTATGATTAAGTTGCTGTACTGAATTATATCTTTTGTTATCTCTATGTTGTTTATGATCTTGCATGCTCTCCGTTGTTAGTAGCTATCTTGGCCGAGTAGTTGCTAGTGACTCCAAGAGGGGGTATTTATGCTCGATAGTGGGTTCATGCCTCTATTTCACCTGGGGGAGTGACAGAAACCTCTAAGGTGGTAGATGTGCTGTTGCTACTAGGGAGAAAACAACATTCATATGCTCAAGGGCATATGCTTTGTTTACATTACACACTTTGCTTAATGCAATTATCTGTTGTTCGCAACTTAATACTTCTAGGGTGTTCGGATTGATATCCCAGGTAGTGGATTATTAGTGTGACGACCTCAAATTTGATACAAATTCGAAGTGCCCGTTATGTATTCCACCGCAATCCCAGAACCATTGTTGCGATATACATAACGTAGTTGGTAACCAGTTCCATAGACATTACAATACGATGGTTCAAATACAATGGTCATATAGACCAAGTCATATTACAACACAATATAGCAGCGGAAATAACGTCTTCGGGTCCATGCCTTCACCCTACAGGCAATGGCGACTCATGGAGACGAGCTTAGTTCTGGTACTCTTCTTCATACCCTTCCTCCTGGTATTCTTCCCCATAGTCTGGCCAAGTTGATAGCCAGGGACACAGCCGTGAGTACATTGGATGCACTCGCAAACCATCTTATAAATGAAAGGATGAAGTAGAAATGCAAGGTTGATATGGTGGACTAAGCACTAAGTTGTTTTGCAAAACTAGTTTTATTTCCCAAGAATGTTCATTGGTAGGAAAGAGGTTTAGTTCTCTAAGTTCCATCTAAAGAAGAACTTCCATTGTGTCAATATCAAGGTCAAGTCAAGTCATTCACCAAGTTCACCATTGTCACTTTTAGTTCTGACAAGAGTCAAGTACAGCTTGCCAACCGTCCATGACCGCGAACGCGGCTATTCGAATAGTTTGAAAACCTCTGCAGAGGGGTACACTTTACCCACAAGATTCGATACATCTGCCGGGAGAAATCCACGGTTCGCCATACACAAGTATGCGGGGTTCAGATAATCAAACAAAACCTTTCACTTGCTCACCCTAGTATAGGATCCTTCCCTAGAGCCCGGGATACGGAACCCCCGCTCCGGCGCCTCTAGTTCTGCCCATCCCGGGTGCCGGGTTAGTGGAATCCACCTGGTCCAGAAGTAACCGCTCACGGTGTCCTTCCATGAAGATTTGATACAAGGCCTCCCATACTAAGATAAGCAAGCTATGGATTAAGCCCCTTCCCATATAGGGGTAATGTGGTCGTACGGTATAATTGGGTCCCATAGTACATCACTCGTTGTCATTGAGAAATAGATTTCATAGTTCTTAGTCAAGATTAATTTCTTTTATAACCCTCATGTAGGAGCAATTCTCCCCTTCAAGTTTCAAGTTCAAGTCACCAATTTCAACTAGAGTTCCCCTTATAGATGGCCTCAATATTATTAGCGACTAAGCAACTACATTGAGTGATGACCACTAAATGGAGTTGGATAAACTCAACTTGATGCTCTTGTTAAGCAAGATATCACTATTCTTCTATCATTCTACTCTAGCAATTCAATCATGCAATTTACTTAAAACAAGTAGAATGCAATATTAAAACTAGGCATTGGGAGTATGAATCAAAAGATGGCTTGCCTTGGTTGGCAAAGTGTCCAGGGTATTCTTCTTCCTCTTCTTGATAATAATTCCCTCCAATATCCTCCTCGGCAACACTAGCGTCTAATAACGAATAAACACAAAGCACACAATGACTACATAATGCTAACCACACACCAAGCACACATCTTTGTTTGCTAGCAATAGCTTTCATGTTGCATTTTATGGTGTTGGGTTGTAAGTTTTTCTTCTAAGTTTTTCTTCAAGTGTGCAAGTTAGATTCTCCACTAAGTGTCATATGTTGTTTATCTTCTAAGCATTGCTGTTGGTTTAGGGGTACTAAGACTAGTTCAAGTGGGAGGGCTCAACTAAGTGAATTGGTAAACAGGTCAACTTAACTCTAAGTGTGCAATAGTGATCTATCATTTTATGTTACAAGCTAGGATTGGGTTAGGGTTTAATTGTCAACACTAATAGGGTTTGGGGTTGACTAGGGTTGACTAACAGTAAGAGGGGTCATTGGTGAGTTCACATTTTAATTTTCATGATTTTTGATGGCTTAAATAATTTTCTAAAAGTATTCTATGGTTAACAAAGCTAGGGTCACACTATTCATATCTAATTTAATTCTTAACTTATTTTGAATTCTAACCAGTTCTATTGTGTAGAGTATTTTATAAGCTTTCCAATGCATATTTATTTGCTACAAATGGATTTGTAAATCTCTTGGAAATTAAATTTGAAAATCACATCTGAAACAGTTTTGAATTAATTCGAAAAGGCGGGAAAATAATTAAAAACTAAACGGACCGATTTCTAACTAGCTGGGCCCAATTCAGGCTAAACCCGAACGGGCCGGCCCATACCGCTTCGCTGCGGCGGGAAAAGAATAAAAACGGGAGCTGACAGGTGGGGTCGTGGTGTCAGCTCACTTAACCTCCCCGAATCGGTAAGCTAGCGTCCGATCAAGATCTAACGGCTCGCGTGCGTCGTGTTCGTGGAGTCGGGGGAAGCTCACCTGCGTGCAGTGACGATGACGGCGGCGATGGCGACGTGCGTAGGGGAAGAAGAACTCGACGGCGACGTGCGGGATCGGCTGCGGCGAGGCTCCTCTTCCGATTCCCTGCGGCGGCTTGCTCCGGGGTGGTCGAACTCGGCGGCACGCTTCGCGTCCAGTACCTCGCCGGCGTGGCGAGCGTCGACGAACCAGAGCGAGAGGGGTGAAACGGGGTTGTCTGGGCGGTAGCTGGGAGTGAGGTGAGTGTCTCCGTTTGATCGGCGGGGGTATTTAAAGGCCGGAGCGACGAGGGTAAGCACGGCCAGAAGCTCGACGGCACGGGGGCCCTGGCAGCGTTTGGAGCTCGCTCCGGTCAAGGCGGTCTCGGGGGCGTGCTGGGAGGGTTATGGCTTGGCCGCGGGGTGCTGTGGGTCTGCTCTGGCGAGGGCAGGGCGGTCGGCGACGTGCAGGTTGCTGGGAAGAAGAGAGGGGGTCCTGGGGTGCTGTCTCCTCCTCTCCTCCTTCTTCCATGGCTTGGGTCGGGGCAGAGGGGGCTGGCATCGAACGAAGCATCCTCCCAGAGCATGGCGACAATGTTTGGACGAGCTAGAATAGTGCAGCACCAGTGAACTCGATTTGATTTGATTTCCTTCTGCCAGTGTTCGACGAAATGCCCGCAAGAACTTGAAATTTAAATTTTTGAAATTTTCCAGTTTGAGTGATCAACATATTGGCCAAGGTGTCCTGTCATATTTTTGTTATAAAGAAAGAAGAAGTTTTGCAGAAATCTTATTTCAAATTTTGATATAGTCCCTGTTTCAGATTCAAACTTTGGCTCAAGTTTGAGTGATGTTCTAGTTTGAATTTTGAGTAGATTTTTGTTGGTTGAGTTAGTATGTAACTTGGTCAAGCTCAACTAACAGGCCAAACATGAAGGTGAGCTGTAGATTTCTTAATCTAAGGGCTCCAAGTGGTGTAGTCAAACAAATTTCCTAGATCATCTCAATCTTCTCTTTTTCTTTCTTATTTTTATTTCTGGTTTCTTTGCTTCTTATAATCTTTCTCCTTCGCTTCTGTTGGTTAACTTAGAATTAACTAGCCAATACACAATCAAAAATAACACACATGAAATCATAGAATACATAGAACAGAAAATACATGTATGCATGGAATAATAGATAAAAGTTTTATCTGGGTCCAGAATTTGGTCTTTTAATTAATAATAAGTGGATTACAATTTCTGAGTTGTTACAATCTTCCCCCCTTAAAAAGAATCTCGTCCCCGAGATTCACTAGTTAAGAACTGAAAAGATTGGGAAACTCTTTCTGAAGGTAATCTTCTCGTTCCCAAGTGGCTTCCTCTTCGGTGTGATTACTCCACTGAACTTTCAGAAATTTGATGCTTCGGGTTCGAGTGGTTCTATAAGCTTCCTCGAGGATACGAATAGGCATTTCACGGTAGGTCAAATCCTTGTTGATGTCCACAGAACGGTGATCAATGTTCTTGAAAATTCCTGGCTTCTCCGGCACTTCAAGACATTTCCGAAGTAAAGACACGTGAAAGACATCGTGCACTTCAGACAATTCTGGGGGCATTTCCAACTGATAAGACACTTCTCCTCTGCGGTCTAGTATCTTGAAGGGTCCAATATATCTTGGTGCGAGCTTTCCTTTTACTCTGAATCTTTGCATTCCCTTGAGAGGTGATACTTTGAGGTAAACAAAGTCTCCACTTTTGAAGGTTAATTCTCTCCGTCTCTTGTCGGCATAACTCTTCTGTCTTGACTGGGCTGCCTTGAGATAGTCACGAATCATGCGAACTTTCTCCTCGGCTTCTTGCAGAATGTCCGGCCCAAATATCTGACTGTCTCCAGTTTCTGACCAATTCAAAGGGGTACGACACTTTCTTCCATACAAAGCTTCAAATGGGGCCATTTGCAAACTGGCTTGATAACTATTGTTGTAGGAAAACTCCGGGAAAGGCAGACAATCTTCCCACTTAGCTCCATAGGCTAGAACACAGGCTCTCAACATATCTTCAAGTATTTGGTTCACTCTTTCAGTCTGTCCATCAGTCTGAGGGTGGTAAGCGGTGCTGAAAGCTAATTTGGTTCCCAAGGCTTGATGCAAACTTTTCCAAAATCTGGAGGTGAATTGGGTTCCTCGGTCGGAAACTATGGTTTTAGGGACTCCATGCAAACTTACAATTCTGGATAGATACAGGTCCGCTAGCTGTCCCGAGTTATAAGTTGTCTTGACAGGAATAAAGTGGGCTACTTTGGTTAGTCTATCCACAATAACCCAAATAGAGTCATTGCCACGGCTAGACCTTGGAAATCCAGTGATGAAATCCATTCCAACAGATTCCCACTTCCATTCCGAAACTTGCAGAGGTTGCAGCAATCCGGCAGGACGTTGATGTTCAGTCTTGACTCTTTGGCAGATATCACACTTAGAGATGAACGATGCAATCTCACGCTTCATTCCATGCCACCAAAATTGTTCCTTCAAATCTTGGTACATCTTAGTTCCACCGGGATGGATGGAGTAAGGTGTCTCATGGGCTTCCTTCATAATCACTTCCTTCAATTCGGAGTCAGCAGGCACACAAATGCGTCCTTTATACTAGAGAACTCCTTGATTATCTTCTTCAAATCCTGGCACCTTGCCGGAACCAATTCGGCGCTTGATTCCGTCGATACTCTCATTTCCCTTCTGGGCTTCTTTGATTTGGCTCATCAAGGTGGGTTGAAACTCAAGGTTGGCTAGGAATCCTTGACTGACTAGTTCCAATCCAAATCTTTCAAACTCTTGGTGCAACATACACTAGTGGAAAAAGGGCCTTTGGCCAGGACCCTTTAGTCCCGGCCTCCATCTGGGTCGGGACTAAAGGCCCGGCCACGTCGCCCGAAATTCGCCAGCCGCCCGGGAGGCTTTGGTCCCGGCCCGTAACGACCCTTTAGTCCCGGTTTGAGACACAAACCGGGACTAAAGGGCTACGCGCTGGGAGGTCCCCCTGTGCGCACCCTTTAGTCCCGGTTTGTGTGTCAAACCGGGACTAAAGTCCTCTGCCTATATATATGGCTGCAGCCCCTCTTTCCACTCTTCCTTGCATTTTTCTTGGATGGATCTAAGTGGGTGTGTGCTAGCTCTCCTTTTTGCATGGATGCACTAGAGGTGTTTGATGAAATGTGTGTTAGAGCGATGCCGCTTCAGTTCACCGAACACAACTACGATATGAGGTGCCCGAGCCACGCTTAAGTCTCTTCCTCTTTATTTCCACTTATTCTAAAAGGTTAGCAACTATATTTTCTCGTTTAGACCGTGCGGTACTAAATTTTAGGATCATGATTATGTTTGATATACTGTTGCATGACGCAGATGAGCCATCCATGGATGTACGGTGATCGACGCACATCCGCTTACAGAGAAGGCGTGCATTCTTTTCGAGATGCGGCCGATGCGAACAAGCATGGTGGTGGCTATATGTTTTGTCCATGTGTTGAATGTCAGAATGCGAAGGACTACACTTCCTCAAGAGTCATTCAGAGCCACCTGCTTCGGTCCGGTTTTATGTCGGGCTATAATGTTTGGACCAAGCACGGAGAAAGAGGGGTTATGATGGAAGACGACGATGAAGAAGAAGAGAACGATGATGACAACTACCGATCTATGTTCCCTGAGTATGCTGATACCGCAATGGAAGACAATGAAGAAGAAGATCAGGGTGCAGAACGGGAACCAGATGAGCCCGCTGATGATCTTGGCCGGGTCATTTCTGAGGCACGGCGAAGCTGCGACACAGAAAAAGAGAGGTTGCAGTTCGAGCAGATGTTACAGGACCACAACAAATTGTTGTACCCAACTTGTGAAGATGGCCAGAAGAAGCTGGGTAGCACACTGGAATTGCTGAAGTGGAAGGCAGAGACCGGTGTGACTGACTCGTCATTCGAAAAGTTGCTGGTACTGATGAAGAAGATGCTTCCAAGAAAGAACGAATTGCCCGCCAGCACGTACGAAGCAAAGAAGCTTGTCTGCCCTCTAGGATTAGACGTGCAGAAGATACATGCATGCCCTAATGACTGCATCCTCTACCGCGGTGAGAAGTATGAGAATATGGATAAATGCCCGGTATGCACTGCATTGCGGTATAAGATCAGAAAAGATGACCCTGGTGAGATTGAGGGCGAGCCACCCAGGAAGAGGGTTCCTGCCAAGGTGATGTGGTATGCTCCTATAATACCACGGTTGAAACGTCTGTTCAGAAATAAAGATCATGCGAAGTTGTTGCGATGGCACATGGAAGATCGTATGAAAGACGATAAGTTGAGGCACCCCGCCGATGGTCGGCAGTGGAGAAAAATCGAGAGAGAGTTCCCGAGATTTGCAGGTGACGCAAGGAACTTATGGTTTGGTCTGAGTACAGATGGCATGAATCCTTTTGGGGAGCAGAGTTGCAGTCACAGCACCTGGCCCGTTACTCTATGTATCTACAACCTTCCTCCTTGGTTGTGCATGAAGCGGAAGTTCATTATGATGCCAGTGCTTATCCAAGGTCCAAAGCAACCCGGCAACGACATTGATGTGTACCTAAGGCCATTAGTTGACGAACTTTTACAGCTGTGGGCCGAACCAGGTGTACGTGTGTGGGACGAGCACAAACAAGAGGAATTTGACCTTCGAGCCTTGCTTTTCGTAACCATCAATGATTGGCCTGCTCTTAGTAACATTTCAGGACAGTCAAACAAGGGATACAATGCATGCACACACTGTTTAGATCAGACAGAAAGTATATATCTGGACAAATGTAGGAAGAATGTGTACCCGTTCAATCGTCGTTTTCTTCCGCCCAAGCATCCCTTAAAGAAAAAAGGCAAGCATTTCAATGGCAAGGCAGAACCCCGGGGGAAGCCTGTCATCCGTACTGGTGCTGAAGTATTTGATATGGTCAAAGATTTAAAAGTAATCTTTGGAAAGGGTCCTGGCAGCCAACCTGTTCCTAACGGCCCTGATAAGCGCGTACCCATGTGGAAGAAGAAATCTATATTTTGGGAGCTACCCTATTGGGAAGTCCATGAGGTCCGCTCCGCAATCGACGTGATGCACCTGACGAAGAATCTCTGCGTGAATATTCTAGGCTTCCTGGGCTTGTATGGGAAGTCAAAAGATACACCGGAAGCACGGGAGGACCAGGAACGTCATAAAGGAAGAGATGGCATGCATCCAGGGCAGTTTCAAGGGCGTGCCAGCTACGCTCTTACTAAGGAAGAGAAGGAATTTTCTTTGAAGTCCTTTTCAGTATCAAGGTCCCGACTGGCTTCTCGTCGAATATAAAGGGAATCGTAAATATGAAAGACAAAAAATTCCAAAACCTAAAGTCTCATGACTGCCACGTGCTTATGACGCAATTGCTTCCGGTTGCATTGAGGGGAATTCTACCGGAAAATGTTCGCCTGGCAATTGTGAAGGTATGTGCATTCCTGAATGCAATTTCTCAGAAGGTAATCGATCGAGAAAGTCTATCAGGGTTACAGATTGATGTGGTCCAATGTCTGGTCAGCTTTGAGTTGTTGTTCCCACCACCCTTCTTCAATATAATGACACACCTCCTAGTTCACCTAGTCGAAGAGATTAGAATTCTCGGTCCTGTGTTTCTACACAATATGTTCCCCTTCGAGAGGTTCATGGGAGTCTTAAAGAAATATGTTCGTAACCGTGCTAGGCCAGAAGGAAGCATCTCCAAGGGCTATGGAACAGAGGAGGTCATTGAGTTTTGTGTGGACTTTCTTCCTGACCTTAAGCCGATTGGTGTTCCTGAATCTCGGTATGAGGGTAGGCTGACAGGAAAAGGCACACTAGGAAGGAAAGCAAAAGTATGTATGGATGGGCATTCTTTCTCTCAAGCACACTACATAGTTCTACACAATTCCACCGTGGTGGCTCCGTATATCGTGAGACACAAGAATATTCTATGCTCCGAAAACCCGGGGAAGACTGACTCTTGGATTAAAGGGGAACACGAGAAGTCTTTCGGCAGTTGGTTGCAGACACATCTCATGAATGATGACACCGTTGGAGATCAGCTATACTGTTTGGCCAGGCCACCATCTTCTACTATATGTACTTTCCAAGGGTACGAGATAAATGGGAATACATTTTACACGGTTGCCCAAGATAAAAAGAGCACCAACCAAAACAGTGGTGTCCGCTTTGATGCAACAGACGAGAATGGGCACTGTTTGGAAACATATTACGGGTACATAGAGGAGATATGGGAACTTGACTATGGACCTACTTTTAAGATTCCTTTGTTTCGGTGCAAATGGGTGAAGCTGACAGGAGGCGGGGTAGTTGTAGACCAAAAGTACGGCATGACAACAGTGGATCTCAACAATCTTGCGTACATGGATGAACCATTCGTCCTAGCCAACGATGTCGCTCAGGTTTTCTATGTGAAGGACATGTCTACAAAAACAAGAAAAAGAAATCAGCAAAAGAAGACATCGTCCGATGAGCCAAAGCGCCACATAGTTCTTTCAGGGAAAAGAAACATCGTGGGAGTAGATGACAAGACAGACATGTCAGTAGATTATAATAAGTTTCATGAAATTCCGCCCTTCAAAGTGAAAACTGACCCAAGCATCCTACTGAACGATGAAGATTCTCCATGGCTACGACCCAGGAGAAAACAGAAATAATAGATAGGATTGTTGGTGCTATAATGTAATAATGTATTAAACCTTTTATGTAATGCATGCATGATGAAGATTCTCCATGGCTACGACAGACACGGTTACATATAGTTTTAATTGAAAATGGCAAACTAGTTAATAGTTTGGATAGTTAAAATAAATAATTTTGAAAATATAAAGTATTTTTGAATTAGTTATTCAATTTCAAACACTTTTCATATTCATAGTTTTATCAGATTCTAAAATATATAAAAAGAATATTAATTAATATAGTTTTAATTGAAAATGGCAAACTAGTTAATAGTTTGGATAGTTAAAATAAATAATTTTGAAAATATAAAGTATTTTTGAATTAGTTATTCAATTTCAAACACTTTTCATATTCATAGTTTTATCAGATTCTAAAATATACATTAGTTATTCAATTCAAAATTAAAAATTGATATTTGAAAATGAAAACCTGAAAAACTATTGCTTTGGCGCGCATTTATTGCGCCTTTAGTCCCGGCTGGAGCCACCAGCCGGGACTAAAGGGGGGGGGGGGCTCGGGCGCCAACCGCCCATAACCCTTTAGTCCCGGTTGGGGGCTCCAGCCGGGACTAAAGGCACCCTTTAGTCCCGGTTCGAGCCCCCAACCGGGACTAAAGGGGGGGGGGGGTATATAAGCCCCCTCTTCTTCCTCCCCGGCACTTAGCCGTTTCCGTCGACGCGCGCGAGGAGTTAGCTGCCGATCGCTGCGGTCGCCAGAAATCTCGCCCGAGCCGCCACCTCCGGCCACCGCCCGCCGCCACCCCTCCCCGAGCCGCCCGCCGCCACCCCTCCGGCCACCGCCCGCCGCCACCCCTGCGGCCACACCGCCGGCGCCCGAGCCTCCCCCGAGCCGCGCCCGCCCCACCCCCGCGGCCACCGCCGGCGCCGCCACCCCTCCGGCCACCGCCGGCGCCGCCACCCCTCCGCCGCCCGTCCGCCACCCCTCCAGCACCCCTCCGCCACCCTCCCGCGGCCACCGCCGGTGAGACCCGAGCCGCCCAAGCCGCGCGCCCCTTTTTTTTGTTAGATTAGATTAGGTTAAATTTTTTTAGGTTAAATTTTATTAGGTTAAATTTTATTAGGTTAGGTTTTATTATAGGTTAGGTTTTTTTTAGAATAGAAATAAGTTAGAAATAGCAAATAGAAATTTTAGTTAGAAAAAATAGCAAATAGAAATAAGTTAGAAATAGCAAATAGCAAATAGAATTTTTAGTTAGAAAAAATAGCAAATAGCAAATAGAAATAAGTTAGAAATAGCAAATAGCAAATAGAATTTTTAGTTAGAAAAAATAGCAAATAGAAATAAGTTAGAAAAAATAGAAATAGAATTATTTTCCAAATAGAAATAGAATTACTTTGCAAATAGAAATAGAATTAAATAGAAATAGAATTATTTTCCAAATAGAAATAGAATTACTTTGCAAATAGAAATAGAATTACTTTGCAAATAGAAATAGAATTATTTTGCAAATAGAAATAGAAATAGAATTACTTTGCAAATAGAAATAGAATTATTTTGCAAATAGAAATAGAAATAGAATTACTTTGCAAATAGAAATAGAATTATTTTGCAAATAGAAATAGAATTATTTTGCAAATAGAAATAGAAATAGAATTACTTTGCAAATAGAAATAGAATTATTTTCCAAATAGAAATAGAATTACTTTGCAAATAGAAATAGAATTACTTTGCAAATAGAAATAGAATTACTTTGCAAATAGAAATAGAATTACTTTGCAAATAGAAATATAATTACTTTGCAAATAGAAATAGAATTACTTTGCAAATAGAAATAGAATTACTTTGCAATTAGAAATATAATTGTTTTGCAAATAGAAATAGAATTACTTTGCAAATAGAAATAGAATTACTTTGCAAATAGAACTAGAATTACTTTGCAAATAGAAATAGAATTACTTTGCAAATAGAAATAGAATTATTTTGCAAATAGAAATAGAATTTATTAGTTAATCAAATGTCAGTATTTTGCAGAAACTATGGATCCACATAGCAGGAACCTCGAAGAGGAAGAACTTCTCGAAGATATAATGAAAGACGCCCCCGACGTTGAACCAGCTGAATCTCCGTCGTCATATCTAAACCCCTCCGGAGATGGAATGGAGGTCGACCGACACGAAGATGAAGCCGACGGGGCAGGAGATAGCTCCAATGACGGAGAAGGTGATAGCTCCACTGATGGAGAAGCCGGTGGAGAAGCCGGTGGAGAAGCCGGTGGAGAAATAATAAATCCGGCGAGGTATTCATATGAAGTTCGGCAATCACTTGTAATATGTGAAAAATATTGGAGATAGCTCTATATTGTATATATATACATTCATTTGACGAATGTTTCTCCCTCTTAGGCCTCCACATCGAGCAAAGCTACGAAACGAGGCCCGACTAAAAAGTTGGACGCACGGACGCATTACACCTTTGAGGTGATATTGCCTACGGGCGAACCAAAGCTTCCTAAGAATGCTGCTGACACATTCAAGAAGCAATGCGGAGTTCTCGTTAGGGATCACGTCCCGATCAGCGTTCGGGAGTGGAACAAGCGCAAAGGGGCAGCCGATAGTGACTATGTCGCCGAAAGGTACAAAGATAATCTTTGGAATGATATCATGTCACATTTCAACCTGCCAGAATGTGAGAATGAAGACGCTGCAAAAAAACTGAGGGCCAAAGTCAAGCAGTGGACTCTAAAGAAGATGGCCGAACTGTTCCGTAGCTGGAAGAAGAAGCTATGGAAAGACTATCTGAAGACAAAGAAAGTGCCAGTATTCGAGGGGTATCTAGCCAAGCAGGCGAATCACTGGAAGGCATTTCAGGAGTACAAGCAGTCAGAAGATGCCAAGGCATTATCAGAAAAGAACAAGAAAAATGCCGACAAGAAGAAATATCACCACACGCTGGGGCCAGGGGGCTATGAGACTGCCATCCCAAAGTGGGATAAGAAAGAGCAAGATCTGCTAGCTAAAGGCATCGTACCTGAACCCATCCGTGATGAGTGGGAAATGAGAGCAAGGAATTGGTTCCTTGCGCATGGTGGTTCGTACGACGAAGAAACAGGGGACCTCATCTGCAGTGGCGGTCTTAGGATACCCAGGGAGAATTGGAAAAAGATAGTGAAAGAAATTAAAGAGGGAAAAAGACAGTTCACTGCAGATAGAGAGAAAGATTTGCTCACACTGGTCCTCGGCAACGACGAACATGGAGGACGAACGCGAGGCTTCGGTCCTTCTTACCCGTGGTGGCTTGGGTTTGCCAGAGACCAAGACACTTACAGAAGCCGGGCGAGAGCAAAGAAGCGACAGCAGGATGAGGAGAATGACAAGTTCAACCAGTTGCTTGCCAGGCTTAACGAGCAACAGAAGCAGATTGACGAGCTTAGAGGAGTAGCGCGCCAGGAAGATCCTGGACTCGATATTATCGGCGCCCCATCTAAGCGGAAAAGCAGCGTGGCTGAATCTGAGGCCCCGCCCGATGATGCACGAAGAATGATAGAGGGCGGTCCCGGCTACCCCGTGGATGGAATCAAGGAGTCAACATCATGTGAACTCCATCAGAAATTCAAGAACATATCCATGAAGGTGGCCGTCGGACAAGCTTTACCTTCTGGCCCTGATGCACGCTGGCATGGCCGTGAGATTCCAGCTGGCTTTGCTAAAGTCGGGGTGGATGAAATCATGGCGGGGTTTCATGATATGGAGCTCGACATGGCTGGACCCGAAGATGAGAGGACACTCGGAGAAGTACTGGGTGGAGTCATCCTATGGGACAAGAACTACATCAAGCTTCCAGGCTCGGCCCCAAGGACAACACCGCCTCCGAGTCGTCGCAGGTCACCTACACCTCCATCACCTCCAAGCCCTCCACATGACGACGGCCACCACAACACGAGTCCATCTCGATCACCGCCGCCGGACTTGGGTCGGCCGTCTCCGCTGCCGCCCGCTAAGGATACTAAGCGGAAGCGTGCCAGCAAGAACGCTCCGTCCATGAGTTCTAAGCGATGGAGCTCCCCAAAGCGCAAACTGTCGCCCCTCCCAAAGGTACCTCATGCTAATCTTCCTATCAGACCTTATGATCGTACCGACGAGGAAAACACCAGGATAGCAAAGGAACATTATGAGGCGCAGATGAAAAAGAAGGAACCCGAGCCCCGCCCGGAATACACCGAGAAGCAAATAGCATATGCAAAATACTTCATGACCCTTCCATCACAGTATGACTTACACCATAAGCCTGACGACTATACACGCACATTGCAGAAGGAAGGGCAAAAGAGCAAGTCACGTGCAAGTGCAAGTGCAAGTGGGAGCAAATCAAGTTCAACTACAAGCAAAATAAGATCAGACGTTCCTCAGCTTGGACAACAGGCCAAACAGTCGATCCCACCCCTCAGGGTGTTACCCGAGAATGTTCCCTCTCTGGTGCAGGGGCAAGATTTGGGATTAGCAAAGAAGTGGGCGGATGAATGGGGTATCCCGGTTGAAGTCATTCTGGCTTCCCAAGACGACGTGGTACCCAAGGCTGTGGTAGCCCCTAAGCCACAGTTTGTCATGGGAGCGCCTTTGGTCAGCAAAGATAAGTTTGATGATCTCCCAACAAATATGCGTTACTTGCATACATGGTACTTAAGTGAATCAAAGAAAGGGAGAACGATGATCGTGGCGCTTGTCCCACGGGAGTACTATGGCCGTCCCGAAGACATCCATATCGACTTTGATGAACTCTTCCAGATGTACAATGCCGACGCCCTCGACAAATCGCTTATGAGTTGCTATTGTCTGTAAGTTTTTCAATTCGTTGTCTACATATAACATGTTCAATTATTTCAATTCATTGTCTACATATAACTTGTTCAGTTATTTCAATTCATTTTCTACATATAACTTGTTCCGTTCTAACTTGTACTCTATTATGCAGAATGAAGATTCTGGAATGTAAAAGTAGGAACATCCTAAATATTGGGTTTATTGACCCAGATAAAATACATATAAAGACGCTACCTGATAACCCCAAGGAGACGGAGGAAAACCTTCTAAGGTTTCTAACAGATCAAAATTACTGTGACCACATACTGTTTCCATACAACTTCAAGTGAGGGTCTTACTATGTTGTGTCCATTCACTTATGAGTGTAATTGATAAGTTACTGACACATATATATATATACATGTGCAGCTACCACTGGATTCTGTTGGACATTCAAATTGATAAGGGAAGAGTTGATGCCTTCGACCCATTATCGAGACCCTTGGAATAGTTCCAAAGCCTGCAGGACATGCTCCAAGGGTAATTTCAATCATTCTTGCGCTCTATCGGTCTCTTTCGATGATTTTCTGATATATCAATTAATGAAAAACTTAGCAAATCATTTTCCTTGTCGAGCAGGGTTTGGAAGCGGTTCAAGTGCGTGACTCCCGGTATCCGGCATGAGAAGCTGACCTTTAGAGCGGCTCAGGTAAGTAGTAGTATGATATACTTCTATTTTCAATACTTTTGTAATGCTAGATTATTATTTTGATTATATATATTCTATTCTCGTAAAGTGCGACCAGCAGCCATGGGGGACGCATCTATGTGGATACTATGTTTGCGAGACCATTCGCACGTTTACCTCTGAGCACAAGGATTACAGATACGATGTAAGCAATAAACATTCACACCTCTATTTTTACTCGTCATTCTTTGTTATCATGATTGATATTCATATTCATATCCTCTTCTTATATAGTACACGGCCATGCGGGAGAAGTACCTACCAGAGCAACGCGCGATTGCTGTTGCAGAGGAGCTGGCGACCTTTCTGAGAATAGAAGCTATAGACGACAAAGGACGATTTAGTGTAGCTAGGGGCCATTACTGATGTTGGTCCATGTAATCGAATAGACGGGCTCTAGTCCCGATAATTCGGATCTCCATATAATTGTATATATATGCTCGCTTGTAAGATAAGTTAATCTTATATATATGCATAAACTAATTCCCGAACACGCACCAAACGAGGCATCACGTTAATCCCCCGAACACCTAAAACCCTAGAACCCCTAAACCCTAAAAACCCTAAAGTAAAAAAGCAAAATCTGTAGATGCCTTTAGTCCCGGTCTGTGTTACAAACCGGGACTAAAGGTCCTGGCCCTGGATCCCTCGGAGACGCCCACGTGGACAGCCTCCAGTCTCGGCTGGTAACCAGGCTGGGACTAAAGGGTTAGCCTTTAGTCCCGCGGCTGGGGTCCCGGTTGGCAAACCGGGACTAAAGGCCATTACGGGCCGGGACCGAAGGTGCTGTCCCCACTAGTGATAGGTTGCTCTTCCTTGATCATCATATTTAAGGAGCATGGCTTCCTACTCAACGCATCGGCCACTACATTGGCCTTACCGGGGTGATAATGGATTTCCAAATCATAATCCTTGATCAACTCTATCCATCTTCTTTGCCTCATGTTCAACTCCTTCTGGGTGAAGATATACTTCAAACTCTTGTGATCAGTGTAGACCTCACAACGGTTGCCCATCAGATAGTGTCTCCGGGTCTTCAAAGCTAGAACTACGGCTGCTAACTCCAGATCATGGGTTGGATAATTTTCTTCATGAGGTCGAAGCTGCCGAGAGAGGTAAGCTATGACCTTGCCTTCTTGCATCAAGACACAACCAAGTCCAAGTTTGGAAGCGTCGCAAT
This sequence comes from Dactylis glomerata, assembly GCA_007115705.1. Classification (NCBI taxonomy): domain Eukaryota; kingdom Viridiplantae; phylum Streptophyta; class Magnoliopsida; order Poales; family Poaceae; genus Dactylis; species Dactylis glomerata. The sequence goes on from QXEO01000551.1 coordinate 4,639,916, forward strand.
AGACATCAAAGTTCTTGGTGATATCGGGCATGGTTAGGACGGGGGCGGTCACTAATCGCTTCTTGAGCTCTTGAAAACTCTCTTCACACTTAGGGGTCCATTCAAACTTCTTGTCTTTCTTCAACAGTTGGGTCATTGGCCGCGCAATGCTTGAAAACCCTTCAACAAACTTGCGGTAATATCCCGCTAATCCGAGAAAACCTCTAACTTCGGTTTGAGTGGTAGGGGCTTCCCATTCCATGACTGATTTGATCTTCTTGGGGTCTACGGATATTCCTCCTGCTGATAGTACATGGCCTAAGAATCCAACTTCCTTCAACCAGAACTCACATTTGCTGAACTTGGCATACAGCTGATGCTCTCTTAAGGTTTCTAAGATTAATCTCAAGTGGGTTGCATGCTCTTCTTCGGACTTGGAGTAGATAAGAATGTCATCAATGAAGACAACAACAAACTTATCCAGGAACTCCATAAAAACCTTATTCATGAGGTTCATGAAATAAGCAGGGGCATTGGTTAATCCAAATGACATTACGGTGTACTCATACAAGCCGTATCGGGTAGTGAAGGCTGTTTTGGGGATATCTGTTGCACGGATCTTCAGTTGGTGGTATCCAGTTCTAAGATCTATCTTTGAGAACACCCTGGCTCCAGTCAATTGGTCAAACAAATCTTCAATCTTGGGGAGAGGATACTTGTTCTTGATGGTCACATCGTTTAGCTTGCGGTAATCAGTGCATAGTTGGCTAGAACCGTCACTGTTGTCCACAAACAGAACGGGTGATCTCCAAGCAGAAGAACTTGGCTGAATCAATCCTTTGATCAAAAGGTCATCCAATTGCTTCTTCAACTCAACTAATTCAGCTGGGTTCATACGATAGGGTCGTTGGGCTATAGATCCAGTTCCGGGGATAAGCTCAATGATAAACTCAATATCCCGATCCGGTGGCATTCCGGGTAGCTCCTCGGGAAAGACATCCGGGTATTCACAGACGATGGGGACTTTCTCCAAAGTTGGTCCTGAGATACTCTTATGACATCTGGGGATTGGGATGGGTTTGACTGACATATGCTTCACGAAAACTTCATGGCTACTTCTCATGGTGATGGTCTTTTTAGCACAATCTATAATTCCTTGGTGTTGGGACATCCAATCCATACCTAAGACTACTTCCAATCCTTTGGTTCCTAACACAATCAAACTGGCTAAGAATGAGATCCCGTGGATTTCTATGGGCACTGCCAAACAGGTACAACTGGCTTTGGTTACTGACCCGGGAATTTGCACAGAAATGACATCTTTCAAGGGTGTAGGTTGAAGTCCACTTTTATCAACGAATAATTGGGTAACAAATGAGTGTGAAGCTCCAGAATCAAACAGAACTCTTGCAAGAACTGAGTTAACAGGGAACATACCAAGCACAACGTCGGTTGCTTCCTGAGCTTCTTCAACATTCATGTGATTCAGACGGCCTTGCGAGCGAGGCTGGTTCCTTGGTGGATAGTTCTTGCCATTTCCCACACGGCGCTGTTGCTGAACAGGAGCAGTTGTCTTGGATGCATCATTCAGCTTCTTGGGGCACTCGTTGGAGTAGTACCCTTTGAGTCCGCACTCATAACAGGTAACTCCAGAATTATCACCAGGCTTGGGTAACACAGGGGCGCCATTTGGCCTTGGAGTATTGGTGTTGAAGTTGTTGCCACTTGGTCTTGGAGGTGCACGGTTGAAGTTGTTGCCGGGTGGACGGTTGGGATAGTTGGGACGTGGAGCAGGTGCAGATGGCCTCATTGGTCTAGGGGCGAAACCCATAGGTGCATTTCCCCTTGGCTTCTGCGAGTTGCTCGAGTTGCCTTGATACATCATACGGCGCTTGCGGTTCTCGGTAGCTTGCTTGAGTTTGCCTTCCATCTGAATGGCAGAGTCAACCAATGACTCCAGGTCGGCAAAGTGAATGCTGACCAAGACACATTGCATCTCATCATGAAGTCCATCCAGAAACCTTTCTTGCTTCTTCTCAGTGGTGTTGGTGTCATCTGGGGCATACCTAGATAAGGTAAGGAACTTCTCACGGTAATCCACCACAGACAAGGAACCTTGCTTCAGATTTCTGAACTCATCTCTCATCCTTTTCACCAATCCCAAAGGGACATGGGCCTTGCTAAACTTGCTCTTGAACTCCTCCCAAGGCATCACATACCCTGGGCTTGCATTGCACGGGTGCTATCCCACCAAGCTCTCGCTGCTCCAGCAAGATAGTGGGTGGTGTACAAAACCTTCTCATTTTCACCAACTTCGGCGACTGCCAAATTGTTTTCCATAGTGCGAAGCCAATCATCGGCGTCTAAGGGTTCTTCAGACTTAGTGAATATAGGAGGGTTGGTGTTCTGGAAACTCCTCAACTTGGATCGGTGCTCTCCATTGCCATGGTTTTCTCCTTCACCATTGCCATTGCCATTGTTGTGGTTCATTGCCATCTGGGTTAACTGCTGAAGAGTGGCCAAGTTGGCTTGGCGCTCAGCTCGGGCTGCTTCCCGGTCTTCCATGATCAACCTTAGCAATTCGGCCATTTCCGGGTTCGGGGGTGGGGGTGCTCGCGGCATCTGAAGATAAGGTGTGTAAGACAAGAGGGAAAAGCTAATTTGCTAAGATTTAAAGGTAACATGGATGATGCAATTTTTGTTTTACTAAGGCCTTAATAGCCAAATTCATATTTCCTTCAACACTCATCAAACATATCATACATACGAGTTCACACATTACAAATGGTTTATATTAAACCATTGCGACTCGTCTACTAGAGAGGGGGATACAACTCACACCTACACGAAGTGAAAAATAAAGTGGAGCTCATAACTAGATAACACGTGGATCTCGGATCTAAACAGCGGGCTCCTCGGGGTCTTCCCCCTCATCACTCACAATGAATCCATTGTGCCCACCATCCTCCGGATCATCAAGGTCCTCCATGAAGTCATCCTCATCACTAATGAGGGCATTATCCTCCTTGCGGAGATCAATGCCTTCCTCCTCACCAAGGTGATCCTCAAGACTCTCAATGTACTCAGTCAGCTCAGCCACATTGGCCTTCAACTCCTCCAGGTCTTGCTCCTTCTCATCGCGCTGGCGACGAAGACTCTTGCGCTCCTTCGCAAGTATCCTGATAGTGTTCCTTGCATCCACCAATGCGAAGTGCTCAAGGTTGGCCTTGGTACGTGCACGATCGACCTCCTGCTGAGTGGAGTACAGCAAGAAGTCCATGTGATCAATGTAGGTACTCGGCTCATTCTGCCCGGGCATGTTTGCGGGACGCCCGTCCGCATCACGCCGAGCAAAGTTCCTGAAGCGTCCTCCCTGAACCTCCTCAACATGCAGTCCGCACAAGCGGGCGTGCATCTCCTGCATCGCTCGGACCAAACCATCGGCCCAAGTGTTCTCCACAAGCTCAAACTTGATCCTTGGAGAACTCAAATTCCCCTTCTTGCCACGGCAACTGGCCCTGATAAGCCACCGTAGCTCTCCATCCGGGTGCTCATTGAGCACGGCTCCCTTGAACTCCGGATACAAACGATCCAAGAACAAGGTCAGGGTGGTGAGGTCGCGCTCGAAACAAAGGCTGCCACCATGGCCCAGCTAGTACTGCTCAGTGAATACCGGGGCCATCTACAAAATTTTAGATTAGCTTAAGTTAGTGATCAACTCAAGTGTGCAAATTTTTAAGTAGGCAAAAACTGAAGTATGTATAAAACTTTGCAAGTAGAGAGGAAAGACTAAGCAATTTTGAAACCATTACTTATATCTTTGCTTTTATCAAGTTTTCATGTAACGCCCATTCTAACTAAGGTCTCCTATGGTCAGCCTAGGCTCTGATACCAACTTGTGACGACCTCAAATTTGATACAAATTCGAAGTGCCCGTTATGTATTCCACCGCAATCCCAGAACCATTGTTGCGATATACATAACGTAGTTGGTAACCAGTTCCATAGACATTACAATACGATGGTTAAAATACAATGGTCATATAGACCAAGTCATATTACAACACAATATAGCAGCGGAAATAACGTCTTCGGGTCCATGCCTTCACCCTACAAGCAATGGCGACTCATGGAGACGAGCTTAGTTCTGGTACTCTTCTTCATACCCTTCCTCCTGGTATTCTTCCCCATAGTCTGGCCAAGTTGATAGCCAGGGACACAGCCGTGAGTACATTGGATGCACTCGCAAACCATCTTATAAATGAAAGGATGAAGTAGAAATGCAAGGTTGATATGGTGGACTAAGCACTAAGTTGTTTTGCAAAAGCTAGTTTTATTTCCCAAGAATGTTCATTGGTAGGAAAGAGGTTTAGTTCTCTAAGTTCCATCTAAAGAAGAACTTCCATTGTGTCAATATCAAGGTCAAGTCAAGTCATTCACCAAGTTCACCATTGTCACTTTTAGTTCTGACAAAAGTCAAGTACAGCTTGCCAACCGTCCATGACCGCGGACGCGGCTATTCGAATAGTTTGAAAACCTCTGCAGAGGGGTACACTTTACCCACAAGATTCAATACATCTACCGGGAGAAATCCACGGTTCGCCATACACAAGTATGCGGGGTTCAGATAATCAAACAAAACCTTTCACTTGCTCACCCTAGTATAGGATCCTTCCCTAGAGCCCGGGATACGGAACCCCTGCTCCGGCGCCTCTAGTTCTGCCCATCCCGGGTGCCGGGTTAGTGGAATCCACCTGGTCCAGAAGTAACCGCTCATGGTGTCCTTCCATGAAGATTTGATACAAGGCCTCCCATACTAAGATAAGCAAGCTACGGATTAAGCCCCTTCCCATATAGGGGTAATGTGGTCGTACGGTATAATTGGCTCCCATAGTACATCACTCGTTGTCATTGAGAAATAGATTTCATAGTTCTTAGTCAAGATTAATTTCTTTTATAACCCTCATGTAGGAGCAATTCTCCCCTTCAAGTTTCAAGTTCAAGTCACCAATTTCAACTAGAGTTCCCCTTATAGATGGCCTCAATATTATTAGCGACTAAGCAACTGCATTGAGTGATGACCACTAAATGGAGTTGGATAAACTCAACTTGATGCTCTTGTTAAGCAAGATATCACTATTCTTCTATCATTCTACTCTAGCAATTCAATCATGCAATTTACTTAAAACAAGTAGAATGCAATATTAAAACTAGGCATTGGGTGTATGAATCAAAAGATGGCTTGCCTTGGTTGGCAAAGTGTCCGGGGTATTCTTCTTCCTCTTCTTGATAATAATTCCCTCCAATATCCTCCTCGGCAACACTAGCGTCTAATAACGAATAAACACAAAGCACACAATCACTACATAATGCTAACCACACACCAAGCACACATCTTTGTTTGCTAGCAATAGCTTTCATGTTGCATTTTATGGTGTTGGGTTGTAAGTTTTTCTTCTAAGTTTTTCTTCAAGTGTGCAAGTTAGATTCTCCACTAAGTGTCATATGTTGTTTATCTTCTAAGCATTGCTGTTGGTTTTGGGGTACTAAGACTAGTTCAAGTGGGAGGGCTCAACTAAGTGAATTAGTAAAGAGGTCAACTTAACTCTAAGTGTGCAATAGTGATCTATCATTTTATGTTACAAGCTAGGATTGGGTTAGGGTTTAATTGTCAACACTAATAGGGTTTGGGGTTGACTAGGGTTGACTAACAGTAAGAGGGGTCATTGGTGAGTTCACATTTTAATTTTCATGATTTTTGATGGCTTAAATAATTTTCTAAAAGTATTCTATTGTTAACAAAGCTAGGGTCACACTATTCATATCTAATTTAATTCTTAACTTATTTTGAATTCTAACTAGTTCTATTGTGTAGAGTATTTTATAAGCTTTCCAACGCATATTTATTTGCTACAAATGGATTTGTAAATCTCTTGGAAATTAAATTTGAAAATCACATCTGAAACAGTTTTGAATTAATTCGAAAAGGCGGGAAAATAATTAAAAACTAAACGGACCGATTTCTAACTAGCTGGGCCAAATTCAGGCTAAACCCGAACGGGCCGGCCCATACCGCTTCGCTGCGGCGGGAAAAGAATAAAAATGGGAGCTGACAGGTGGGGTCGTGGTGTCAGCTCACTTAACCTCCCCGAATCGGTAAGCTAGCATCCGATCAAGATCTAACGGCTCGCGTGCGTCGTGTTCGTGGAGTCGGGGGAAGCTCACCTGCGTGCAGTGACGACGACGGCGGCGACGGCGACATGCGTAGGGGAAGAAGAACTCGACGGCGACGTGCGGGATCGGCTGCGGCGAGGCTCCTCTTCCGATTCCCTCCGGCGGCTTGCTCCGGGGTGGTCGAACTCGGCGGCGCGCTTCGCGTCCAGTTGAAAGGACACAGATGTCGCCTAGAGGGGGGGGGGGGTGAATAGGCGATATCAAATTTTACGAATGGCTTGAACAAAAGCGGAATTAAACTAGCATTTATTTTGTCAAGCACATAAAACCTAAATAAACTAGGCTCACCTATGTGCACCAACAACTTATGCTAAGCAATACAAGTAACAAGGTGATAGCAAGATGTCGGGGGAGTGACCCCGGGTAGGGTCAAGAGACTAGAAAGACTCAAGGTCTATGATTGACTTTATGCCGGGTTATCAAGGAAGGGCCTGGCCGGAATATAAGAGCATCGGCCAGGCCGGCATATATGTATATCCCGGCTGATACTTGGATATGCCGGCATAGCCGGAATACTGATATATGTGTGCCGGCATATACTCAGATATGCCGGCCTAACTATTTGGTGTGTTGTGCAGGAGCAGGGGAGGCCGGATTACCCGACCCTCGTAGGTCGTTGGTCCGGCATATATGTCCTGGGTATGGCCAACGGTCATATCCGGGATACTTAAGTCAACCAAGGTGTCACGTCCCTACAATCAAGGAAGAAAACATCCAAGCATGGTAGCAGAGTAAGATGGCAGGGTGCACAGTGGAGGTTACCTACCCTCACTGTGCACAAGTACAAGCTTACCTCAGAGAGGTAAGGCCACAGTTCAAGAGGTACAAGGTACATGGATATGGCGTCCCATCGAGAGCAATCAGGGGCGAAGTCAAGGGTCTCTGCCATCGCCACCAGCTCCTGTTTGGAGTGTAGCCCTTGTCTTGTGGTCTTGTATGACCGTTGTAACCCTGGCCACCACTATATAAGGTGGCACAGGGAGTCTTAGCAAAGGGTTGGTTGGACTGAGGTTGGTAGCTAGAAGAAGGTTGAAGGTTTCTACACTTAGCAGTTCATCTTCCTTCTCTAGCAGAGAGCTTGTAAGCACCATTGTGGTGTGCTACATCGATCCATATATACAATCAGTAGAGCAGGAGTAGGGGTGTTATCTCCTTACGAGAGCCCCGAACCTGGGTAGATCAGTGTCTCTTTCTGTCGTGCTTTTTAGCTCGTTCCCCTCTCCCGAATCCTCCAGCATCTAAGTCGGCCCCCATTTAAGCCATCCTATGGCATATGTTGTTTCACCACGACGACATTTGGCGCCCACCGTGGGGCAAATCAAGGCGCTGGTAGGAGTACATCCGGACGGGATCTTCTTCATCTGCTCGGGGGCTCGACATCAGCAACGCCTCCGAGCACAGCAGGTCTTCTTCGACTCCCGGGCTGACCTCAACTCGCCCGGGCCAGCATACGGCTGTCCCGAATCTACATCGGCATCTCCGGGCCGGCGCTCGGCTTCCCCCGGCCAGCATATCCTGAGTCCCGGCCAGCATATCCTGGGTTCCGGCCAGCATATCCTGAGTCCCGGCCAGCATATCCTGGGTTCCGGCCAGCATATCCTGAGTCCCGGCCAGCATATCCTGTGTCCCGGCCAGCATATCCTGAGTCCCGGCCAGCATATCCTGAGCCCCGGCCAGCATATCTTGTGTCCCGGCCAGCATATCCTGAGTCCCGGCCAGCATATCCTGAGCCCCGGCCAGCATATCTTGTGTCCCGGCCAGCATATCCTGAGTCCCGGCCAGCATATCCTGGGTTCCGGCCAGCATATCCTGTGTCCCGGCCAGCATATCCTGTGTCCCGGCCAGCATATCCTGTGTCCTGGCCAGCATATCCTGTGTCCTGGCCAGCATATCCTGGGTTCTGGCCAGCATATCTTGTGTCCCGGCCGGCATATTCTATGTTTGTCGTACCAGGGACAGTTCCGCCTTCGCCTCGAGCATCTGCTGGTATTTCAAACTTCTTCAACGGTGCAAGTAAGTATTTATGCTGGTTCACTCCATATCCTGGTCAGCTTAATAGAAAAAATAGCTCGGGGGCTAGGTTAAAGCCCAGCAAGTTGCTTCTTAAGTACTGTTTCAGTATATATTAGTTTGCATGCCAGCATATCAGCTTCTCAGTTTCCTCCTGTATGTCTATCTATATGCCAGTTGCAGTGTGTCTACATGTATATACCGGCACATGAGTGCCTTATCTTTCTTATCAGTTGCCAAGTTTGCTTATATGCCAGTTGCAGTGTGTCTACATTTGTATGCCGGCACATCAGTGCCTAGTTCTTCCTTGTGAGTTGCCAAGTTAGCATATATGTCAAATTGCTATATCTCAGTCTATATGCCAAGTGCTTTGTTTCAAGAGTTGTGTACCGAATGATATGGGCTATATGCCAAACTCCATATGCTAGATTGCAAATATGCCAAATGCTATGACCATTGCTATGTCTTTTAGAATGACTACAGAACAGGTTGGATGTCTCATTATATATATGTCTATTACCCGGCTATGACTCTCCATATTGCCGTTACAGAGGAGAAATTACTATTATACCACCAGGGTTTCAGTTTATATCTCAGTGTCTCAAGCATATCAGTATACCGGCATATGTTATATTTTGTATCCTGGCCGGCATATTTTATGTCCCAGCCAGCATATCTTTACATCTTGGCCAGCATATCTCAAAGTCTCAGTTCTCAGGTATGTCAGTTTGTTAGCACATCAGGTTACTAAGTGATATCTTGAGTCACATGTATGTCAGTATGCCAGCATATCATGGCAAAATATCAGTATGCCAGCATATCATGGCAAAGAGCAAAATGCCAGTATGCCAGCATATCATGGCAAAGAGCAAAATGCCAGTATGCCAGCATATCAGGGCAAGAGTAAGATGTCAGTATGCCAGCATATCATGGCAAAATATCAGTATGCCAGCATATCATGGCAAAGAGCAAAATTTCAGTATACCCGCATATCATGGCATCGACCAAAATCCCCAATCACCGTTTATTTCGGTTTGCCAGCATATCAAGGCATCTATCAATAACTCATATCGCCGTTTATTTCGGTTTGCCAGCATATCAAGGCATCTATCAATAACTCATATCGTCGTTTATTTCGGCATGCCAGCATATCACGGCATTCTATAATCCTTTTAGTTATCGCCAATTCTGGCACAGTAATATATCGAGACATCGATCTCAAAGTTAACAAGCATCATATCTCTTATCATATCCGGTTTCATAGAGTATCCCGGTTTAGCATATTAACATGTCTTATCATTTTTGCATACTAACAAGTGCCCAGCGATGGCAAAGCAGCCCAAGAGGCATATCAGTATACCGGCATTGTCAAAGCAGACAATGTCGATGAGACATAGCCTGAGAGGCAAAGTGTCGATATAAAGCCCAAAAGGCAAAGTAGCCCAAGAGGCAAAAGTAGCCCAAGAGGCAGAGCAGCCCAAGAGGCAAATAGCTCAAGAGGTAAAGTATCGATATGGCCAAAGAAGGCAAAGCAGTATTCCGGCATTGTCGAAGCAGACTATGTCGATGAGACATAGCCCAAGAGGCAAAGTGTCGATATAGCCAAAGAAGGCAGAATAGTATTTTGAGATAGCCCGCGAAGGCTAGCATATCATGTATATGAGTATATGTCAAACAGGACATTGCCTGTGATGGCATGAGATAGAATTGGCCTGTGCAGGCCAGCATATTATTTTTATCTGTGTCAGTTTTGGGGCTTTGGTATATTTCCGTTGAAGCCTGTGCACGACTCTACAAGTCCTCCACAGCCTCGGGGGCTAATGTCGGGGATATAACCCCGGGTATACCAAAGTACCCCTATTTATAAATTTATATATGTTGTATAGCTATATTATATATGCAGGATATTGAAAAGTAAGCAAGCAGCAGCCTGGGCCGGATTAACCAAGCCCAGGCCGGATTACAACTCCCTTGGGCCGGAATATTAAGGCCTGGCCGGAATACCTCTAGGTTGGGCCGAGATAGAGCAGCCCAGGCCGGCACAGCTGCAGATCCCGGCTGGGCCGGGACTTCCCTGCCCCGGCTGGGCCTTCTCTGCCCAGCTCAGCTCCCCGGGTGGGCCGACCTCTCCAGCGCCCGGCTGGGCCGCCGGCTGGCTTGCCCCGGCTGGGCCGGCATCCTCCGCCCCCGGCTGGGCCTTCGAGCAGCCAGCCCGGGCCGCCACTTCCTCCAGGCCGGCGCGCCCCTCTTCGGGCCGATGCCAGCGTCACCCGGCTGGGCCGGGATTCAGCCCCCCGGCTGGGCCAGGATTCCGCCTCCCCGGCTGGGCCGCCTGCCCGTCCTGGAGTAGGCCGCCATCTCCCCTGCGCCCCGGCTGGGCCGGATTAGGAGAATCCGGCCTGGCCGGGATTTCCCCTCCAGGCCTCCTTTGTCAGGCCGGCTGGGCCGGGTTACAGTGTTCCGGCTGGGCCAGGTCGGTGCTCCCCTGGCCCAGGCCGGATTATCCCCTTGTAGGCCGAATTTCACCTCTCCAGGGCCGGGATTTACTCCCTCCGGGACATATTCCTCGTCTAGCATCGCCTCCAGCTCCTTGTGCCAGTCCTGGGACGCCTCTGGGCTCGGACTGGCACATTCTCCTCCGTCATATGCTGGTCTTGGGACGCCCATTGGCTCAGACCAGCATATCCCTCCTCTCCTAGTCAGTCTTATCCTCAGGAGGAGGATAAGACTGATGACATGGTGATACTGAAGACAGACGCTAGAAGACGAAGGCAAGGACTCCAAGTACAGACATCGATGGGACTAGCCCATGACCGTGACGCATGGCATAGTACCAAGGGCGGTACAGTGCTGATGCAGGCTATAGTGTGACAAGACCCCAGTAGTCAACTCAGCTACAGTGTGTGCATAGTATATTGTGGGACATCCCTTGTCCCCTGGGCTCCCTATATAAGGGGCACCAGGGGGATCGATCACCCCAAGCCTCCTCCGGAGGCTCATTCTCTCTCGCTCCATGGGAGCTCTCTAGCACTAGCTCTTTAGCTCATGCCCAGTGCAGCCTTAGATAGGCAGATGAACAGCTCAAGGAGCACCATTGTAGCTCTCATATGAAGCTCATATAGATCAGACATGCAGGAGTAGGGGTGTTACCTCCTCACGAGGGCCCCGAACCTGGGTAGCTCGATGTGTTAGCAGTGACTTCTGTGCTCGGTCTCTACCGAGTCATCCCTCTCCCGGATCCACCAGCGTACAGTCGGCCCCCATTTAAGCCATCCTATGGCATATGTTGTTTCACCACGACGACACAAGATATATGACTTCAAGCACGAAGGCTATCACAATGTAAAGTGCATAAGTAGAGAGCTCGGGTATAGAAATAACCGAGTCACGCGGAGACGAAGATGTATTCCCGAGTTCCTCCCTTGAAAGGGAGTACGTCTCGTTGGAGGGGTGTGGTATCGCCACAAAGGCCTAACCAACGCCACAAAGGCCTCACCCTATTCTCCGGTGTGAGCTTGCGCCACAAAGGCCTAGCTCACTCTTCCACTAAGGGGTTCCTCAAGGCGGAACCGGGCCTTTACACAAAGCTTGGGGCACACTTCCACAACTTAATTGGAGGCTCCCAAGAATAGCCACAAAGGCACCACAAAGCCACAAAGCCGTCTAGGGTTCCAAGAACCCAAGAGTAATAAGCTCACAAACTTTCACTTACTCGAATCTCCGGGGAGAACTCAAACCGATGCAACTTATGCAATGGCAAGAGCACACAAGGTGCTCAAATCCTTCTCACTCAAATTCTACCAAAGCAACTAATGCTATGGAGAGATATGAGAGGAAGAACAAAGGAAATCCACAAAGAACTCCAAGATCTAGATTCAATGGGTTCCCCTCACAAAGAGGAGAAAGTGATTGGTGGAAATATAGATCTAGATCTCCTCTCTCTTTTCCCTCAAAAATATCCAAGAATCATGGGAGGAATGGAGGAGGAAGGGCAAGCTTGCAAAGTCAACAATGGAGGAGAGAGAGCCCAAAAACGTGTGCAGCCCAAGGTGGAAGAAGGGGTATTTATACCCCCCACGAAATATGGCCGTTGCAGGACTTTAGGGGCGGATTATCCGGCCAAAATATGGCCGGAATATCCGTCTGGCCGGATTATCCGGCCCCCAGGCCGGATTATCCGCCCCCCATACTGGGTGACGCCGACTCTGGTCCTTAGCAGAAATTTCGGAACGAAATTTTTGCCCCCAGGCCGGATTATCCGCCCCCTGGGCCGGAATATCCGCCCCCCTTACTGGGTGACGCCGAGCAGAAACTGCAATACGAAAACGGTGATAACTTTTTCATCCGGACTCCATTTTCGATAATCTTGGGCTCGTTGGAATCACCACAACGAGCTCTACAACTTCATCCATAGAAACATCATAGTCCAACAAGGGAGTATAAAACCAAATGATGAAAGGTTTGACCTCTCTTTGAAGGCAAACCGGTAAAACCTCCAAACATCAAAAATGCAATAAGAGTTTCATGCGAAATCCGTTTTTGATGAGCTAGAGCTTGTCATGGAAATAACCACAAGCTCTAAAACCTCACATGGATAAAACTCAAATAAGAACCAAGAAAGATGATGCCAAGTATGCAAAGGTTTGAGCTCTCTTCGAACGATATAATTAAGTTACTCACTCGAGAGCCCCTCTTGATAGTACGGCTACCGATCCTATAACCCGGTCTCACAAATAACACCATGAGACCGGTAAGAAAGAAACCCTAACACTATCATACCTTTGCCTTGAGCATTCCACTTGAGGTGGATAAAGACGATCTTAATCTTCTCAAGTTGGACCACCTTTCTTGATTGAGCTTGCTTGGTGAAGTCTTGCGGATTGCTCCCCCATACTCTACTATGGAAGAGACTCTCTTTAAGCATATCTTCACATATCCATGATCACAATATAGATGGCAAGCTTCAAGCATATGTTCTCTTCTAGTTGCTCATCTTGAACTTGCGCTTTGACTTGATCAATCCTCGAATCAAATCTTCTTTCTCCATAATGATGGTGTCTTGAGGATACACATGAGAGCTCACTCAATCTTATTCTTCAAGACACACTTAACATAAGCTCAACTCCCTTAAGACCAATCTTTGGATCACTCCTTGAATAACACCTTGGTCAACACATAATCTTCTTCTTACAACCTTTACTCCAACAAATGGTTCAAGCATTGTCTATGGACAAGTCCTACACATATAACTCAATGCAACCATTAGTCCATAGGGATTGTCATTAATTACCAAAACCACACATGGGGCTCGATATGATCTTTCACCAGTACCTCGCCGGCGTGGCGAGCGTCGATGAACCAGAGCGAGAGGGGTGAAACGGGGTTGTCTGGGCGGTAGCTGGGAGTGAGGTGAGTGTCTCCGTTTGATCGGCGGGGGTATTTAAAGGCCGGAGCGATGAGGGTAAGCGCGGCCAGAAGCTCGACGGCACGGGGGCCCTGGCAGCGTTTGGAGCTCGCTCCGGTCACGGCGGTCTCGGGGGCGTGCTGGGAGGGTTATGGCTTGGCCGCGGGGTGCTGTGGGTCTGCTCTGGCGAGGGCAGGGCGGTCGGCGACGTGCAGGTTGCTGGGAAGAAGAGAGGGGGGTCCTGGGGTGCTGTCTCCTCCTCTCCTCCTTCTTCCATGGCTTGGGTCGGGGCAGAGGGGGCTGGCATCGAACGAAGCATCCTCCCAGAGCATGGCGACAGTGTTTGGACGAGCTAGAACAGTGCAGCACCAGTGAACTCGATTTGATTTGATTTCCTTCTGCCAGTGTTCGACGAAATGCCCGCAAGAACTTGAAATTTAAATTTTTGAAATTTTCCAGTTTGAGTGATCAACATATTGGCCAAGGTGTCCTGTCATATTTTTGTTATAAAGAAAGAAGAAGTTTTGCAGAAATCTTATTTCAAATTTTGATATAGTCCCTGTTTCAGATTCAAACTTTGGCTCAAGTTTGAGTGATGTTCTAGTTTGAATTTTGAGTAGATTTTTGTTGGTTGAGTTAGTATGTAACTTGGTCAAGCTCAACTAACAGGCCAAACATGAAGGTGAGCTGTAGATTTCTTAATCTAAGGGCTCCAAGTGGTGTAGTCAAACAGATTTCCTAGATCATCTCAATCTTCTCCTTTTCTTTCTTATTTTTATTTCTGGTTTCTTTGCTTCTTATAATCTTTCTCCTTTGCTTCTGTTGGTTGACTTAGAATTAACTAGCCAATACACAATCAAAAATAACACACATGAAATCATAGAATACATAGAACAGAAAATACATGTATGCATGGAATAATAGATAAAAGTTTTATCTGGGTCCAGGATTTGGTCTTTTAATTAATAATAAGTGGATTACAATTTCTGAGTTGTTACAATTAGTCATACATGCAGTTGGATGGCGGTCTATGTATTTTGTTGTAATGCCCAGAGTAAATCTCATAGTGATCTTCTTGACATATCACGTTATCTTTATTATATCAATTGCCCAACTGTAATTTGTTTACCCAGCATGTGTTATTTTATCTATGGAGAGACACCACTAGTGAACTGTGGACCCCGGTCCTATTTATATCATATTGCTATCACCTGTTTACTTTACTCGTACTGTTTACTTTACTCGCATACTATACTGTTTTCCACTCGATACGCTTATAACCTTTGTTTCAAGCAAACCGGTGAGATTGACAACCTCATCGCAAGTTGGGAACAAAGTATTTGTTTGTGTGTGTGTGCAGGTTCCGCATCACCTTCAGTCGTCATTGTCTCTCCTCTCCTATTCGATAAACCTTGGTTTCTTAAACTGAGGGAAAACTCGCTGCTATACTCATCATACCTTCCTCTTGGGGTTCCCAACGGGCTGGTTATCCACCACGCACAAGGACAGTCTGCTCCCACGTCAATTACACACCACCACACGCAGTAGTGGTTGGTGAGGGTGCGGCCCGATTGGCCGGCGCGGTGGTGGATGAGGAGGAGAGTGCGGCTCGTCGGCCGGCGTGGTGGTGAGGAGCAGGCGCTGTGGCGCAGCAGCAGCGTGGAGGAGGGTTGGGAGGCGGCTGGCGGCGCTGCCCATGAGCGTGCGGGCTGATTCGGGCCCAAGCGGGCCGGATCTGGGCCTCCAAGCGGGGCTGGTTCTGGCTGCTTGCAGCACTTTGTGCCAGCCTGGTGCTGGCTTGCATCTATGCGGGAAGGAGGAAGATGGAGAGTCTGCTGGTCATAGCCATGCGGGGAAGAGGGAGGTTGGCCCGCAGCATGGTGGGCTGTGCGGGGTGGCGCTGGAGGTTTGTCTTTGCCCTCCTTCCTCGCCATCGTCAAAGATGGTCCTCTTGTTGGTGGCATGTTTCAGCTGGTGCTCCTGTGTTGTTTCTTTCGTTCGGGGTCAACGTGAGGGCTGGGAGAAATCCCTGCAGATCTAAAACGACAGCGACGCATGCGGGCGCCGTTACCTCCTTGGAGGCATGGTCGAGGCCCTTCTCGTTTTGCCCCCTTCCGAGCTACGGGGGAAACCCTAGATCCAGTCTGCTGGATCGGGCAACGGCGGCATCACGACGTCATTCTCCTCCTTGGAGGCGTTGCCTTTGTTGCTCGTGGAGTCCGATGTGGACAACTGGAGTTGATGCTGGCTGCTACCTTAAGCATGGGCCTCGAGGACGCAATGTACACTAGTCTGCCATTTCTAGGTGTCGCCTCTCTCAAGTTCGTCCGGGTCCTGCCGCTTCACTCGCTGACTACTCCTTTCTAGGCGCTATGGGTGGGCGGTACGTCGACGCGTGTCATCTTTGACTCGAGGTTGTGCTTCGGTGTTGTCTTCTTCTAGCGGTGACGCGGTCTTGTGGCTCTATGTTCTCTCTCCTCGCCATTCTTGGCAAGAGATTGAACAAGGCGAGTCCTTGTCAAGTGCTTGTGTGGGTGTTTGGTGTAAGCCGCAAGGCGTTGCTTGGGTGTTTGTATGATTTTTGGGTCCGGTTTTCCTTATAAACTGGACCAAACCTTCTTTCTAATCAACGAATTTAGCAGTTCTCCTGCTAACATTCAAAAATTATTTCCATTTTTCATTGTTGTGATTAGTTCCCCTTGTTCATGAGGGCTTAGGATGGCTTGTCTATATTTTCTATATAATATGGAATGAGTATTGAGTAAATTTTAATGCTTTAATATGGCTCTATGGTGGTAATACACGAATGTTGATTTGTATTACTTCAGCTTAAAGGGCTCGTACACCCTAGCTAGAGCAAGATTGGGAGGAATGGTGAGCAACAAAAACATAATTCCAATCCACAGACTTGTAGCATGGTTCTTGATCGGAAACCTTAAAAATTACAGCAGTGGTTGGGATTTTTAGACTTAATAAGTCCCTTCTCGTGCACGAAAATGATCTTGGGATCAATCGGTAGGGCTGTAATTGCAAATTGTAAAGGTTGCACATATTTATGGCTCTATCTAGAAAACTGAAACTTGACACTTTATTAATCACATTCTTATAAAAATCTTTGTGCTCATCTAATCCATGTTGCCCTCGGCAACATTTTTTTATCTTATACGTGTAGACTTAAGTTTGTCGTATTGTGCATAAAGGATTGTGATTTCTTTAAAAAAGCGGGTTACTTGTTATCTTTATATTTACGCATACATACTTGTTTGCTTTCTTACAGCTTATACCCATAAATATTAAAACACTTTGCAACTTTTATATTTATTTTGCCAAACTTGTAAACCAATTTCTTTAGCTCCTCATAGGTTCGATAACCTTTTTTATTCGAAAGGTACGGTATACAACGGATCCCTTAAACATGAGTTATCAGTGTGCAACAACTACCCACGCTATTACTTCTGTGCCTCGAGCAGGCTTGTGGGATCTGTAATACCGGTGGCGTCTCCGTGTAACACCGCGCCACTAAAAAGACAATATCAGTGCCATACAAGCATTGTGGTGCGCCACTGGTATTTTGATGAAATAGCGGCGACGTGGTCGTTCCAAGTAAGTGACGTCTACAAACTTTTTCCTACTAGTAAGAGACCGAACACTGCATGAAAAATGTAAATGAAACAAAATCTGACTTTTTTCTATTGGGTCCGAGTCTGCCAATAGTTAATCTCTATTTATCTATCCGGTGTTTTCATCCCTATCATTTCTAGCTTTAGTTGTAGTAGGCTAACTCTGCCTTAGTCGTTTAGGCCTCGGCCCCCTCTCTCTAATACATATATAGTTTGATTGTAACTAGGACTGATATTGATCTATTTAATATATAAGCAGTAGGAGCCTCTCGTGCTGTAACATTTTTTTTTAAAAAAAATCTGACTTTAACTTTTGTATATTTTTTGTACACAATTGATGTGGGAGTTTCTTCACCCGGCGCCATGTCTTAACTCTTTTTTTTGTGCGATATCATACTGTTCACTAATTAACCAAGCATTCATGTCTTTTGGCATTCTGAAAATTCTGAAAGTTCAAAAGATACAAAAAAATTAAAGCGTCATATTTGAATTTTCCGAAGTTTCAATATTATCTTTTGCAACTTCAAAGTTCTTAATTTTTTTTTTGAGAAAGACTCCGAAATTCTTAATGTGCTGGGTTTTTTTTAGATTACTAATGGGCTGGTATAGAGATCCATCAGGGCTTGTTTGGTACTAGAGTTTTGGTGGGGATTGGTGGGGATAATCCCCACCAAACCCCAAATCCCCACTCACTTCTAAAAGTATATTTGGTACTAGAGTATTGGGCGAGTATAATCCCCGCTAATCCCCACTCTTCCATAAATTTTAGTGTATTTTTCTCAATCCCCAATACTCTACCTCTACCTAGTGGATTGTGTGTGGAGTTTTGTGGGGATTGGGTGAAGGTGGGGGTTTCACCCAATACTCTAGGGGATTATCTCCACCAATCCCCACCAAAACTCCAGTACCAAATAAGGCCTCAGAGGGCTAGCCATCCACAGAGCCCAATCCAACGTGTTTTTCTAGGTAAGCCCAGTCCAACGTGTAGAGAAAGGAATTTATCCAAGATGAGTACTCAACGAGTCCATTATCCTTCTCGAGAAAGAGAAGAACCGATCGATACGATGCAGATACCGCCGCCGCCGATGCTGCAGCCCTACGACCCCACGCGGGGGCAGATCTCGTGCTTCACCGAGAACGCCCACGCCGGTGGCAATATCTCAGAAACCACAGCCGCATCTCTCCAAGACCTCCTCGTCGACCACTACGAGGAGGCGTTCCGGCGGCTGCCCATCGACGACGTGCCGGTCGACGTCGATCTAGCCAAGCTCGTCGACCTCGGCGGCCTCTGCCTCGGTCTCCTGGACCCCGTCACCAACATCGTCCTCAACACCGTCTCCCTCCTCCCGGACGTCTTCGAGACGAACCCTAGCACGCCAGCCACTTCTGGATCTGGTAACCGCAGCTCTAGTGGGCTGTCGTCGAGCCGCCGTGCCGAGAGAAGCAGGGAATCATGGCACCCCGTAGCGTGGAGATCAAGCCGGGGCCTCCTCGAGTTCATGCGGGCCTACTTTGGATCGCTCAACGAGGAGCAGGCAGGGCGGTACCTCGTCTGGGCGCGCGCCAACCTCGCGGCGGCGGTCATGCTCGTCGAGCACGAGCTCTACGCCGTCCGGCCTTCGGCCCCCGATCCTCGCTCAGGGAGGACCCGGAACTCCCTCCGGCTCGCTGCCGGGCTAATGCACGTTAACCACCCTCGGCCGGACCACCTCGTCTCGCTCGCCACGGCATGGCTACCTCGTGATCGCCTCCAGATGCTCGCCCCCTTTCTGCGACACGAAGGCCGCAGTAATAGGTTAATCGTCGACGACGTCAGGACCATCCTCAGCGTGCTCCGCCACCAAGACGACATCACCGCCATGGCGACCATGTCACCGTCGCCGACGCTTGTAGAAGGAGTGGGACCTGTAGTAGAGCGCACTACAAGCTGCGCCGACCACGGAGATGGTCGGATCGGCTACACCACCATCACGATCGTCCAACGAGCCGGCGACCACATCGCGTCCCTGCGGCGTCCCCAAGACATGGAATCCACGCTATCCTGCTGTTCCACGCAAGCAGCAGAGCCGGCGCCGGATACGACGGCGAAGCTGCCGCAAGCAGACTCCCCCTGCCAGTTTGTCGGGTCTTTTGACGCCAATGCCAGCGCGTGCCCGTACGTCCGGTCACTGGAGATGTCGCTCTACGGTGTCATCCACAGCTTCTACCTCAGGGCGCTCGCCATGCTGCCCAGCCACGCCGCTCGCCAGCACGTCCGCGGCGTCCTCCTTGCCGGACACTGCTACGGGCCCATGGACCCCGTCTCCAACATCATTCTCAACGCCGTCTGGTACGACGTCAACTTCCCGGTCCCGGACGCCGACCGCCGCACCCAGAAGCACGACATCCTCGACACACTCCCCATCCTCCGATTAGTGTCCCGCTCCCTACACGGCCTCATCACTCTCCTCCACGCCACGTCCGGCCAGCAGCTGCCACTGCATGAGATCCTCAAGTACCTCTGCTACACGCAGTGCGACATCTCGGACATGCTCCAGCCACATTTACAAAAAGATTGGAGCTCTCCCAACCCATTCGCGGCTGCCGCCACCGCCGCTCGGCACCCGCAAGTGTCCGCCCTGGCTGCATTTTTAGCATCCTTGACACCGACGAAGCTGGACCGGCTCCGGTCATTGATGACGAGTGCCACTGCCAAGAACGCTCCGCTGTCTCATGAGTCTTTGATCCAAATATACAGCATCCTCAGAAAGGAGAACTGTGCCGTGCTGTTCATCAGGAAAAATGCTCCGCTGTCGCGTCCTCAAAGTGTCTGCGACACGGCTCCTCCAAGACTCTGCAGCACGGCGTTGAGCATTCTCGCAAGCAAGAGGCAAGCCTATGATCAGCAGCTAAGCTTCATCCGCGGCACGATCCAGAAGCTGCTGCAGGAATACGCCCGTGGCCATCCTTCGGGACCGAAATATGAACTGGAATTTATATGCGGCATGGTCTTAACCGGTTCCTCTCCATACGATTCACGCTACCAGGTCAATTTCATGGCGGCTACAAAATCCACCTCCCGGAACACACTCTTCTTTGCCGAATTTTGGGGTGGGATTCACGCTCAGTCCAAGACATCCATCTGTTGCCCTCTGTCTCAACCATATGACATGGGTAAGCTAGCTACACTTTAATTAGCGCTACAAAATTGATATTCTTCTTATAAAAAATGTTTCATTCTGTTTATGCTAATTTGGTTCCACCAACAGGGCGTTGCTATTACGGCCGGCAGTCAGCACGTAAGATCGCGTATCCGGATCATTCCATTGAATACTTCTCGGGTGACATTACGTATGGCGGACTAGATCACACGGAAGGCACCTTGGAGACCGACTTTTTATACTTCGACTCCATGAGGGATGTGGGGCTCGCAACGGAATTGCAGAGAATGGCAAAGCGGCAGGAGTTCATGCAAAGGTCGTCTACTGGAATTCCATCTCGATGGTCTATTGGTCCTTCGTGCTAATTGTGTCAAATTAAACAGCTTGAGTAGGTTACTTTTATGCCTGCCTCTTTTTGGCTTATTTGGAATTGAACTAATGTTGAAATATTAAGAGAAATTAGTAGGAGTATGTATGATTCAATAGTTAATACATGTGGAATGTTCTTTCGATTATTGTACAACTCCCAAGAATTTGATTGCTAATTCTTTCATTAGCAACTGAAACGAAGTAGTAATAAACGTTGTGCCATCTGGCTCCGATTGAATTATTTTGAATTGAACTAAGGTAGAAATATTAAGAGAATAATAGTATGATACGGTAGTTAAAACATGTACAGTCTTCGATTCGTAATTTTACAACTCATATGAGTCTGACTAGTTTTTAATGAACGACTGAAACAAAGTGATCTACTATCTGCAATTTGGTTGTATAATGATCTACTATCTGTCAAAATTTGTTTTCAAATACGTGTGCGCCTTATTCCTTAAAACAGAGGTAGTACATGGAACAACAACAGTAGCCAATTCAAGTAGACTAAGGCTTTCTCTGTTTAACAATGCATCAATGTCTGACATTTGGGTGGATCATTTGCATTCTCTTCTACGCACATTAGTGCATGCAAAGTTAATGTACCTCCTACCTCTATTGTATGAGTTAATTCCAAAAAACCACCACATTTGTGCGGGAAATACGCAAAACCACCACTATTCGGTGAAATTGCAAAAAACCACCAGTTTTGTGCGAATTGGTTCCAATATGCACTGATTGTTCGATTTAGCCCGGTTAAAAGGATTTCTGACATCGGGCCCCACTGTCGGTGCTGACGTGGCAAGGTGTGCATGTAATCAAGGTAAAAAATTAGATAGACCAAACTGTTAGGGATCTTTTTGTAAAAAAAATTTGGGGGTGGGGGCCACTTGTCAGATTCTTCTTCTTCCCTCTCTCTGGAAATCCTCCTTGGAAGCTCGCAGCAGCAACCAACGCCGGCGGAAGGGAGGACGACGCCGGCGGAAGGGAGGCAGAAGCCGGTGGAGGGGAGGCAGACGGAGCCCCGTGGCAGCCGCGGAATTTCTGGCGCATCCAATCGAGAAGTCGGCGATGGGGGCGGGGCAGCCATAGCATGGGACGCCGGCGGCGGCGCATGGCCGGAGGCGGGAAAGACGGCGGCGGGGCGTGCAAAGCATGGGGACGGGGTAGAGCAGGGTCGTGTCGGCGGCCAGAGCAGGGTCATGCCGGCGGCGGGGTGGCCGGAGCAGGGGACGGCGGCGGCGGGGCGGCCGGAGCTGGGGACGGCGGCGGCGGAGCGGCCCGAGCGGCGGTCCCTGGGAGAGAGAGTGTATTTGGGAGGAAAAAATGAAAAAAAAAGAAAAACAAATTAACTGACAAGTGGGTCCCATGAATTTTTTTACAAAAATACCCAAATTAGATATGTCCAAGCTCCGCCTTGCCACGTCAGCACTGACAGTGGGGCTCGATGTCAGAAATCGTGTTAACCGGGCTAAATCGAACGATCAGTGCACATTGGAACCAATTCGCGCAAAACCGGTGGTTTTTTGTAATTTTGCCAAATAGTGGTGGTTTTGCGTATTTCCCGCACAAATATGGTGGTTTTTTGGAATTAACTCCTATTGTATAGATCTCCGTAGCAAATGATGTTTCAAGAAGCTCGAGCCATCTTTCTTCCCAGAGGTGCCACGATTGCATAAAGTTTTTTTTTTTGAAAGTACGATTGCATAAAGTTTATTCATCACAACATGACAAGAAAAATGCTCAATATTATTGAACTGTATACATTTATGTGCGAGAGATCAGAAAATCTCACATATCCCAAGAGGTCAATAAAATCATCGGAATGATGAAAACTACTTTCGTTCTTCCCGCTAAGCTAAGTATCTCGAGAAGTAACACACCAAAGCTGAACACATTCGATTTGATAGAGTAAATGCCTTTATAGGCATACTCAGGAGATATAACAACTAAAATAAGAGAGAATTATAAGGGAAATTTAATAATATAATTTACAATTTTATTGAATTACTGATAAGTGGTATTGTAAGAACTAACTATGTTGTTATTGGCTATAAGTACAAAAGGTTTGCATACTATGTTCCCACAAGCCTCGTTGTGCTTCCATTAGACTCACTGGAGGCGAAATTTTTTGTCGCCAAAATCAGAAATTCTCGGATTCATGTCCTAGAGAATGTTTCTCGTTTTAAGGTCTCTGTGGATAATGTGTAGCCAAGAGTGCTTGTGGAAGACCTTGTTCTATCCCTACGATTATGAGACATCTTTTATTCCAATCAACCAAAGTAGATTTGAATCCATGTGCACATTCCAGAGATGCATTTTATAGTGCGAAAGAAAGGGTATTTGTACTGTGGTTAAACTGCATTATGCGTACCACAGATAAAGAATTCCAAGATCTTATTTGACAAATAATTATAAACTATGACTTTTCCACACCCTGAATGCAGCATCCCATGAGCTTGACTAGATTATTGTGTTGCAGTTTTGCAATAAGTTAAACTTCATTTTTGAATTTTGTGAAACCCTGTCATGAATGTGAGGCGAGCCTTTTAACTGCAATTTCCATTCCATCTCGTAACTGGCCCTACAAGTACGGCTGGACGCGAGCCAACTCGGTCCAGGCTCGCTCCGAGCCTGCTAAAACCTCGTTCTTCTCGGGCCAAGCCTGGCTCGGTTCGTTGCTCCGGCGAGCCGAAAAACGGAGCTCGGTTCGAGATTCCCACCAGCCCGGTGCAGCTCGCGAGCCTAGCCATGGCGAGTCACTGATGGGTGGGTCCCTCTTCCCTGGCAACAGCGTAGTGTGGCGAAGCTCATTCCCGTGCATCTTGCGGCGGCGCGTGACCTAGAACGAGTTACAGAGGTTGACAAAGCTCATTCCCGTGCATATCTCTTAACAGCATGTCCTTACCATGCCACAATTTGGTAAAAAAAAATTGGTCGAACCAAACGTGCTGGACCGAGCCGATCCTGGCTAGGCCCGATCGAGCTTCTCGCGGTCCAGGTAAGTGAACTCGGCTCGGTCCAGTTTCTCTGGCGGGCCAAGCCCAACTCGAGCGAGCCTGGCCAAGCTCAGGCAGAGCCCAAAAACTCGGGCTGGACATCCAGACTTTCCTGCAAGTATGTCAAAAAAACACAAGGCATTATCATGTAGTACTAAAAGACATAAAAAGGATTATATCTCTTCCAAAAAGGAATTTAGTGATATATTCAAGACATAAAATAAACATCACAATTCATAACACTGATTTTATTTCCATCTCATTTAGTCAATCAATTAAGAGGACAAATAAATAAGGTTATGAAGTGTTCATTGTTTTTTCTTGCTTAAGGCTCCATGTGACGTTGCTTATGCTAATCTTATGGTTGATATATAACTGTATAACTGGATTTTATAGCTATGAATCACTAGTGGGAAATGAGTTATATGCGTCAAGTATTAGTGGTGTGCAACCAAATTGACAACGCCATTGTGGTATGCCTCTTTCCCACACATCAATAAAAAGGAACCACCATTGGCGTGTCTCTGGTATGTAGGCCCAAATGGCGTGCAACCAAGGTGACATGCTACTGGTATTACCGAGGTCCTCCCCGCCGCTGCGCCTCACCTTCGTTGTGAGATCAATGCTAGCGCCTGCCACCTAAGTATAAATCTGCTGTGACTCTGGCGCGAATTTTTTTTGCCTCGTGAGCAACCACAGTCAGCGCCAAATTTTTAGCCATGTCTCGTAGCCGATGATTTGGGTTTGATTTTTTTGAATTGGTGATAGATTAATTTATATGATAGTGGTTTTTAATTTATATGTTAGTGGAGTGATTTGTTGTAGTGATACCTATATCAAAAGTAGTACATGGTATATTTTCACTCATTGCGGTGGTAACTATATCATCGTCATATTGTTAGTTTTTTACTCAACATTTAGATAATTACATTGACACCATGTTGGTATCTACATAACTAGCACCTTCATTACTATTTCAACACTTTATTGGTAACTAGTTACTGAACATATTGGTAAATACATCAGCACCGTGTTGGTGACTACTTTGATAATTTCAGCATAAAAGTCGCCATCCTGATAACTACATCGTAATTATACAGGCAAACTTTTCACTGAAATCCTGATAATTTTACCAATCAACACCTTCGTGACTACAAAATAACTATACTTGTAAATTCACTCGACAACCCTGGTAACTAGATCGACAAGACCTTAGTAATATAACACGCAGCATCACCGAGATGTGGAGCCCGAATCTATCAGACTCACAAGTATAATGAAAAATTTTTGCCCTCCCTTTAATTTGAACATGAATGGTGACAACTAAAAGTTTTTGATACAAAATACATGCTCCATAGCCCATATATTTTGAAAGGACAATTGTTTACAAGAAAAATAAAATTACTTTCTTAAAATTTTAATTTATTTGTGTTGAAAGTGCTAGTTCGTTGGAAAAAATCCTATACGACCTAGGTCATACTATCCCGATCGGTGGACCAAGTTGTGCATTTGACACGTAGCAATACGAATCTCAAAGCTTCTAGTTTCTTAATCCCCAATTCCTAGTTATCAAATCCCGAATCCAGTTTCCTTCTCCAGCATCCTCTCGACACCACCGCGATTCTGGTGCTTCCTGGATCCGTCGGTGCTCGATGCTCTCCCTCGACATCCCTAGCCAATCTCCTCCGCACCCAGCGGCACCACCGAAGCTCAACTTCCATTTCCAAGCTCCTCCGCACCTGACGGCACCACCGACACTCCAGCTGCCACGGCCAACCTCCTCCACGGCCGGCGGCGCAGCTCTTCATCGAGGCACCACCGGCGCTCCAGATAGACACGACTTCTTTCCACTACGCCCAGTGGTGCAGAACCTCCTTCACAGCACCGTCGCTCGCGGCACCACTGGCGGTGCAGCTAGCCACGTCCACCCTCAACAGCGCCCTGCGGCGTAGCTCTTGTTGGAATTTGGCTGTGGGCTTTGGTCCATGGCCCAATACAAATTCTGAAATTCTCTAGGCCCATTCATGCCTAGCAGAGGATAGCACCAAAGTTTAGTCCCACCTTGCTAGTTTGAGGGGATTGCACCAATATATATAGTGGGGTGTTCTACTACCTCCAAAAGTGAGAGAAGAGGAGAGACTTACACGCGCGCTCCTCCTCCTCCGCCTTGCCTTGCCTCGCCTCGTCGCGACGCGCGCGCGCGCGCCGCGGTTTGCGGAATTGTGCCTCGGTGCCGAGCTTACTTATCTTTTTGTTGTTCGGGAAAATTACTGCGCGAGTTATTTCTTTATCAGCCGTTTCTGGTTTTTCCAGATCGTGGGCTGTTACTAACTCGAACGTGGGCTGCGCCCCACGTCTCTCGCCTCCAGAGCTTTGCGCCGCCGCTACACCTTCTCCATCCCCTCTTCTGGCGTGCACCGGACGATGGGACAGTAGGCCTCTGGAACCCCGCCTCTTGTGAACCTGTACGGGTGAGGGGCGATCAGGTTTTTGGGGAGCGTTTCTGCGCGACTACTGACGGCATCACGTCGACCGATGACTCCTTCCCCGACGAGGACTTCTTCTCGGACATCAGCAGCCTCTACATCGATGACATGGCTGACGACGCTGGTGCCAACGCCAACGCGAACCTCAACGTCAACGCGAATCTGAACGCGAACGCGAACCCTCCTACAACACCGTATGCAATCTGCTCCTACCGGTGTTAGATGTGATCTGTTACAGTTTCTTGTACTAGCGTTTGGAGTAGGTGTGATCTATTTATCTGTGTTAGATGTGATCTGTTCATCTATTCTGCTAGTATGCATGATTAGGTTAATTCCTGCAATTATCATCATGCTTTATTATTGGGTATTTTGGATTAAATCTTATGGTAAATTGCTTATATATTCAACAATCCAAAAACCTGATTATAGGCAACTGAGTCCAACTGGTTTGGCCGCGGCTACCAGGCCGCCTCCCTTTGATGGTGTCCATTATAAGAGATGGCGCACGAGAGCAGTTCTATGGTTGAAAAACCTAGGCTGCTATAGCGCCACTCTTGGCAGACCTGAGGGAGATCTTTCTCCTGCTCAGGAGGAAGCTTTTCAGAAAGTCGACACCATGTTTATGGGGGCTTTATTCAACATTCTTGGTGACAACATTGTTAACACCTATATGTCATTTGATAATGGCAAGGATGCGTGGGATGCGCTGGAAGCCAAGTTTGGTGTTTCCGACGCTGGCACTGAGTTGTATATCATGGAGCAATTCTATGATTATAAGATGACTGATGATCGTCCCATTGTGGAGCAGGCTCATGAGATACAGTCTCTTGCCAAAGAACTTGAGCAGTTCAAGTGTACCTTACCGAACAAGTTCGTGGCCGGTGGCATTATTGCCAAGCTTCCTCCTTTATGGAGGAACTTTGCTACTTCTCTGAAACATAAGAGACAGGAGTTTTTTGTTTCGGATCTCATTGGTTCTCTTCATGTTGAGGAAAAGGCGAGAGCAAAGGATACACGTGTTCGAGGCTTTGATGGAAGTTCTAGTGCACATGTGGTGCAGAAAAATAACTTCCAGTCCCACAAGTCCAAGAATAAGAACAAGTTTGAGGGCAAGGGAGAGTTTGATGGCAAGAACAAGGCCTCGCAGATTACCAACTTCAAGAAGAAGACTGATTATAAGAAGAAAGGATCCTGCCATGTGTGTGGTGATCCGAATCATTGGGCTCCTAGCTGCCCTAAACGCTTTGATAAGCGTTCACATGGAAACAGCAGCAATTCTGCCAATATTGTTGTTGGTGATACCGATATGAAGGATGCTGGGTATGGTATATTTCCTACTATCCTTTCAGTTTGTCATTCGCCTGAATGGTGGATTGACACCGGTGCCAATATACATGTATGTGCTGATATTTCCATGTTTTCTTCTTCTCAGGTCGCACGGGCTGGCTCCGTGCTGATGGGAAATGGCTCATGTGCTTTTGTTCAAGGTGTTGGTATGGTAAATCTAAAGTTTACTTCGGGGAAGACCGTACAGCTGAAGAATGTGCAGCACGTTCCCTCCGTCAATAAAAATCTCGTCAGCGGATCTCTTCTGTGTCGAGATGGTTTTAAGTTGGTGTTTGAGTCCAATAAAGTTGTAATATCTAAGTCTGAACAATTTTTTGGAAAAGGCTATGAGTCGGAGGCTTGTTCCGCCTTTCTTTGTCAGACTTATGCACTAAAGTTATTAATCATGTTTGCAATGATAATGAGTCCAATGTTTGGCATTCACGACTTTATCATATTAACTTTGGTTGCATGACGCGGCTAGCCAACATGAGTTTAATTCCAAAATTTACTAATGTCAAGGGCTCTAAGTGCCAAGTGTGCGTGCAAGCAAAGCAGCCTCGCAAGTCTCATAAGACTGCGGAGGCAAGAGATTTGGCACCACTAGAGCTCATACATTCAGATCTTTGTGAGATGAATGGTGAGTTGACAAAAGGTGGAAAGAAATATTTCATGACATTAATTGATGACTCCACCAGATATTGTTATGTGTATCTTCTGAAATCTAAAGATGAAGCTTTGAACTATTTCAAAATCTATAAAGCTGAAGCAGAAAATCAACTTGATCGAAAGATTAAGCGGCTTAGGTCCGATCGTGGTGGAGAATTCTTTTCCAATGAATTTGATTCTTTTTGTGCGGAACATGGTATAATCCATGAGAGGACACCTCCCTACTCGCCTCAATCTAACGGGGTGGCTGAAAGAAAGAACCGTACTCTAACTGATTTGGCTAACGCCATGTTAGACACTTTGGGTCTCTCCAAGGCATGGTGGGGGGGAGTTAATCTTGACTGCATGTCATGTCCTAAATCGGGTTCCCACAAAGAACAAAGAAATTACACCATTTGAGGAATGGGAAAAGAAAAGGTTAAAACTCTCTTACTTACGGACTTGGGGTTGTTTGGCAAAGGTAAACTTGCCAGTACCCAAGAAGCGAAAGCTTGGACCAAAAACCGTGGACAGTGTTCTTCTGGGATATGCGTTTCACAGCATTGGCTATAGATTTTTGATAGTAAAATCTGAAGTATCTGACATGCGTGTTGGTACTATTATGGAGTCGAATGATGCGACTGTCTTTGAGGACATCTTTCCAATGAAAGGTTTGTATAGTTCATCAAATCAGGAGATGCCTAGTTCATCTAGTCAAGAATTATTTACAATTCCTGAACCCACCATTTCGATAGAACATTTTGAAAATCCTGTGGAGGATAACAATAAAGCTCCTACTAGGAGTAAGAGACGGAGGATTGAAAAGACCTTTGGTGATGATTTTATTGTATACCTCGTGGATGACACTCCCACTTCTATTTCAGAAGCCTATGCATCTCAAGATGCTGACTACTGGAAAGAAGCCGTTCGCAGTGAGATGGATTCCATCTTGGCAAATGGAACTTGGGAAATTACTGATCGTCCTTATGGGTGCAAACCTGTAGGATGTAAGTGGGTGTTCAAGAAGAAGCTTAGACCTGATGGTACTATTGAGAAGTACAAGGCACGCCTTGTTGCTAAGGGTTATACCCAGAAAGAAGGCGAAGACTTCTTTGATACTTATTCACCTGTGGCCAGATTGACCACTATCCGAGTACTACTATCCCTGGCTGCCACGCATGGTCTTCTCGTTCATCAAATGGATGTTAAGATGGCTTTCCTAAATGGAGAGTTAGATGAGGAGATTTATATGGATCAGCCGGATGGATTTGTGGTAGGTGGTCAAGAAGGAAAGGTATGTAAGTTGCTGAAGTCATTGTATGGTCTTAAGTAAGCACCTAAGCAGTGGCATGAGAAGTTTGAAAGAACCTTAACTGCTGTAGGCTTTGTTGTTAACGAAGCTGACAAGTGTGTGTACTATCGCCATGGTGGGGGCCAAGGAGTCATCTTATGTCTGTATGTTGATGATATACTGATTTTCGGGACCAGTCTTGATGTTATCAAGGAGGTCAAAGACTTTCTATCTCGTTGTTTTGAGATAAAAGATCTAGGAGTGGCTGATGTGATCTTGAACATCAAGCTACTGAGAGATGAGGATGGTGGGATAACACTGCTTCAATCTCACTATGTGGAAAAGATCTTGAGTCGTTTTGGGTATAGCGACTACAAGTCTTCTCCTACGCCATATGATCCTAGCATGTTGGTTCAAAAGAATCAGAGAGATCCTAAGGATGCTAAAGATCAGCTGAGATATTCTCAGATTATTGGCTCGCTTATGTATTTGGCCAGCGCTATGAGGCCTGACATCTCTTTTGCTGTTACCAAGTTGAGTCGATTTGTGTCAAATCCTGGAGATGTTCATTGGCAGGCTCTTGAAAGGGTTTTGCGTTATTTGAGTGGCACTGCAAGCTATGGAGTTCACTACTCTGGGTATCCAAGGGTACTTGAAGGGTATAGTGACTCAAATTGGATTTCTGATGCTGATGAGACTAAGGCCACAAGTGGTTATGTGTTTACACTTGGTGGTGGTGCTGTTTCCTGGAAGTCTTGCAAGCAGACCATCTTAACGAGGTCAGCTATGGAAGCTGAACTCACAGCATTAGACACAGCCACTGTTGAAGCAGAGTGGCTTCGAGAGCTCTTGATAGACTTGCCTGTGGTTGAAAAACCGATACCCGCAATTCCTATGAACTGTGATAATCAAACTATGATCATCAAAGTAAACAGTTCTAAGGACAATATGAAGTCATCAAGACAGGTGAAGAGGAGATTGAAATCTGTCAGGAAAATGAGAAACTCCGGAGTTATTGCGTTGGATTATATCCAAACATCTAAAAATCTGGCAGATCCCTTCACAAAGGGTCTATCACGCAATGTGATAGATAATGCATCGAGGGAGATGGGTTTGAGACCCACACTTTGAGTTGTCCACAGTGGTAACCCACTCTATGTGATCGGAGATCCCGTGAATTAGAGTTGGGAGACAAGCTGTTGGTCAGCTGAGAGGAGAGTATCCTTACATTATACTACCACTCCATATAGATGCAATACTCTCCTATTTTGCATGGCAGGTTGATATTTATCTTAATGTGTTCTAAGTGGCTTGTTTATAGCAAAGATGTTGCCCTGCAGAACATCTTTTGAAGAACACACTTATATGAGTCTGACTGTCAAACGTCGTAGTCTATAGGAGTTGGGTGCTCTCTAATAAACTCATGAAAGGCCATGGAGTATGACGCATAACCTCCAAACCGCGGGGAAGCCTTGCGGCAGCCTAGTATCGGTCTAGGCTTTGTGTGTAACTAGTGCGCACCAAACTTGTAGTTCAAGGCATAGTCCACTATTCAAGTTGCAATCTAGTGTACCATAAAGTTCTGAGTGGAAGTTCAACTTAACAGTCTCCACCTCACAACGGTATATAAACAATGTTCTGGAATTATTTGATGTGATGTGATGAGATATGCCAATGAGACTTTGTGGGGGATTGTTGGAATTTGGCTATGGGCTTTTGTCCATGGCCCAATACAAATTCTGAAATTCTCTTGGCCCATTCATGCCTAGCAGGGGATGGCACCAAAGTTTACTCCCACCTTGCTAGTTTGAGGGGAGTTGCACCAATATATATAGTGGGGTGTTCTACTACCTCCAAAAGTGAGAGAAGAGGAGAGACTTACACGCGCGCTCCTCCTCCTCTGCCGCCCGCCTCGCCACGATGCGCGCGCGCCACGGTTCGTGGAATTGTGCCTCGTTGCCAAGCTTACTTATCTTTTTGTTGTTCAGGAAAATTACTGCGCGAGTTATTTCTTTATCAGCCGTTTCCGGTTTTTCCGGATCGTGGGCTGTTACTAACTCGGACGTGGGCTGCGCCCCACATCTTACCCGACCGGCGCTATATAAGCAGGCTTAGACGCAAACCCTAAACACGCCGTATCACATCCCGTCTCTCGTCTCCATAGCTTTGCGCCGCCGCTACACCTTCTCCATCCCCTCTTCCGGCGTGCACCGGACGACGGGACAGTAGGCCTCCGGAACCCCGCCTCTTGTGAACCTGTATGGGTGAGGGGCGATCAGGTTTTTGGGGAGCGTTTCTGCGCGACTACTGACGGCATCACGTCGACCGACGACTCCTTCCCCGACGAGGACTTCTTTCCGGACATCAGCAGCCTCTACATCGACGACATGGCTGACGATGCTGGTGCCAACGCCAACACGAACCTCAACGTCAACGCGAATCTAAACGTGAACGCGAACCCTCCTGCAACACCGTATGCAATCTGCTCCTACCTATTTCAGTTTCTGCTACAGTTTCTTGTACTAGCGTTTGGAGTAGATGTGATCTGTTTATCTGTGCTAGATGTGATATGTTCGTCTATTCTGCTAGTATGCATGATTAGGTTAATTCCTGCAATTATCATCATACTTTATTATTGAGTATTTCGGATTAAATCTTATGGTAAATTGCTTATATATTCAACAGCTCTTTCACGACGCCGTCGCTCTTCGAACCACCGGCCTTTGCTCGCTGCAGCGCCGACGGTTTGCCTTTAACTGCTTGCCCCCGCTGGCCATGTTGTTTCCTACGTTGCTCTGTTTGCTGGTGCCGCTCTGTTAGATTTGTTTCAGTTAGCAATACGATATTGTCAGCAACTAACTCAAGTAGCCTTCCCTACAGAATTTGGTGCTTTCTGTTGTAAGAATGAATTTTGTGTACACTTTGTCAATAAAACGTTGTGTTATTTGCAGCAATATTCTCCCACTTGTGACATTTGGTTTCAGCAACTTAGCATCAAGATTTAGCAAATGTTGGGAAGTCGCAAGTGATATTGTTTTAATGGATGGACATTGATGTCTGCACACATGTTTAGAGTACTTTGCTTTGGTCACTTGTAGTTGCGCTAACAGTGCAATGGTGTTCATGATTCAGCCAATCACATCATCTGCTAACTGCAATTTCGGTTTGTGACTGACAGGGGCGGAGCTGGAGCTCGAGTTACCCTGATGCACCATTTACTATAGCCAAAAAAATTTGAACAACAATCTACTATATATAATTATAGTTTGTAGCTTCCAAATTCATCAAACCAATCAGGATTGAACTTCCTTCTTTTTTCACCATACATAGTAACTGGAAAAGCAAAATCTCCTGGCTGGCAAGGTCCATTAACCAAATATTTTCTTCTTACCAACTCTTTTAAATTTGGATGATACTTTTCTATCAGTTTTCGCTTGCCTGGATCATATTGAATTTCCTCTTTCCAATCAATCTCTTTCGGAACATCTTGAGATGTTGCTTTTCTTTTGAAAGTGAATCTTTCCATTCTAATCCAGCCTACATTCATAAATAAATATTTTATATGAGACTTAAAAATTAATAATACATATACCTTGCACAATTTTCATGAAATTCATCTACATCTGATCTCAAATAATGATTAGAATAAAAGCAAAGAATTTTTAGCAGAATTACCAATAGACTTGGAGTTATCCGGCGGACTAGGACTCTAGGAGGAGGAGGCTCAGGCGGATTGGATGAAGAAGTGAAGAACGTCTGGCGGCAGCGATGTCTTGAGCTGTTGATCCGATCCGATCGCAGGTGGGAGGAGAAGGCCTGGGGGCTAGGGCGACGCAGTTGGGCGGAGAAGGCTTGGGCGGAGCGCTGTGTCTCGCGAGTCTAAGCGGCACGATGCTTTGTATGTGATCCTATTTTCTGAAATTGATATACCTAGCAGACGTCCCTCCCCGCGTACGATCGCAAAGCAAGTCTATGGTCGAGCGTCGACCGACCGCTCCTCTCCAGGGCCGCTCGCGATCGTGAGTCATGTCGCCTGCCTCGCGGGATATTTTGTTTGCAGTCACCAAGTTGTTTGGCACAGGCTCACATGTGCCTTTCTTGGCTGCAATCACATCGTGGTACCGCAAGTTGATGGGGTCAATTACTGAGAGGGTCATTTCAGGGTCAAATTCGAATAGCCCAAATAATACCGGTTGAAATCGTTTGAACACAAATATCTCCATTACGGTGACGACTCGGCGCTCCACTTGGCAGGATACCCCTTTACTGGTTTGCCACCGTGGCCGCCAAGTGGCGTACCTCGTCCACGTAACCTTTCTCTTCTCCCCCCATTGTTCTCCAAGCTCCTGCTCCCGCTCGCCTACCGAGATCTTAGAGTACCACAGCGCTGCTAGCGCCACGCAGGGGACATGGCCTCGAGGTTGAAAGCGGGTTCTCCTCGCTGCGGATCTGGCAAGATCGGGATCGGGAACTGGGAAGATCTGGAGGAGGCTGTTCTCGTGCTGGAGAATTTGGGCGGAAGCCAGTGATCATGCGGAGGTTGTTCTCGTACTGGAGAAATGGAGGCTGTTCTCAGCCTTCCATCAATTCCAGCAGCTCTAAGAGAAATGGAGAAGTAACAGATATGGAAATTCTGAATTCTCTCTGAATTTGAATATATACGATGAATACTCTCTGAATATGCACATATAACGCTGGATTCTATTATGTTGCTCTTGCTCTCTAGTGAATTGCAGATTATCATGTTCCAGGACAGCATCATCCTCTTGCTCTACTATGTCCTGAACTTAGTTATGATCATCAACCTTTCTGTCAACTGTAGCATTACAAATGTGATTATCTGCGGCATTTTTTTGCCAGGTATCCTCATCTGCTTCTCCTTCTTGACAAGTAGACTGTTCTGCTTCCGGTTGTGTTTCTTGTCCTGTTCTATGACTTATATGAATATCTACTGGTGGTTGTGGTTCTTGAGTAGTTCCATGATTTCTGTGAAATATTACTGGACACCAATTCCTTGAACATTTCTCTCATTTCTCTGAGGTGATACAGTAGATATTATGTTGCCAAGTAGATGGTCAGTCTGACTGCTGGCTCATGTGCCCTTCCATGCTTGAGCAAATCACTTCTCAAACATTGCACAAATTTTGTGTGATCAGCATATAGGTTCAGTACTGTC
Source organism: Dactylis glomerata (assembly GCA_007115705.1). Taxonomy (NCBI): domain Eukaryota; kingdom Viridiplantae; phylum Streptophyta; class Magnoliopsida; order Poales; family Poaceae; genus Dactylis; species Dactylis glomerata. The sequence goes on from QXEO01000551.1 coordinate 4,674,597, forward strand.
AACTTTCAGTCGATGTCAACTATGTGTGTATCATTAACTAATTAACTATTTTCTGATGCTGGAGTACTTAGATCATGTCAATTAAGCAAATCCACCAACTGAACAGCTATGCTTTGCATGAAAACTAGCACATAAAAATCAACAAAAATGGTGCATTTTCTGAATCTTGCAAAGAACAGAGGGAACATGACAGCTTCCCGAGAAGGCTAGATGGGGAATTGGCAGTACCTAGCTTTTAAGTAACAGCAAAATACAGATAATCATAACACGACAAAATATGTCAATTTAGCAAATCCGAACAACAGAAGATTATTCCATTGCTTGGTCATACAGATAAACATAACACAACAAAATATGTCTGTTACAAGCAGATAATCAATCACAGAGTCATTACACATCATCATACTAGTGTTCGTTAACTAAAGTTTAAAAGTGGAACACTTCAAGGTAACTAGTCTTCCGGCTATTCCCAACGATGAGTTTGGGGAGCCCCAGGCATTGTTGGGAAGATCCACATTGGCGCCTCCCACTCATTGTAATAAGTGGGTCCGTATATCAGTTCTGATCCTATTGCCGGAGCTCCTCCATTCATGTGTATACGGCTCCATTCTGGCACTGGCCTCTGGGTGTAGGGACGGGCTTGATGGTATGCAACAAACACACAGTCTTCTTGTAACAAGGACATGCCTTGTCCAGCAGATGGGGACCACCAAGACATGGAATCCACGCTATCCTGCTGTTCCACGCAAGCAGCAGAGCCGGCGCCGGATACGACGGCGAAGCTGCCGCAAGCAGACTCCCCCTGCCAGTTTGTCGGGTCTTTTGACGCCAATGCCAGCGCGTGCCCGTACGTCCGGTCACTGGAGATGTCGCTCTACGGTGTCATCCACAGCTTCTACCTCAGGGCGTTCGCCATGCTACCCAGCCACACCGCTCGACAGCACGTCCGCGGCGTGCTCCTTGCCGGCCACTGCTACGGGCCCATGGACCCCGTCTCCAACATAGTTCTCAGCGCAGTCTGGTACGACGCAAACTTCCCGGTCCCGGACGCCGCCCGCCGCACCCAGGCGCACGACATCCTCGACACGCTCCCCATCCTCCGAGCCGTGTCCCGCTCTCTGCACGGCCTCATCGCCCTCCTCCACGCCACCTCCGCCAAGCAGCTGCCCCTGCACGACCTCCTCAAGTACCTCTGCTACGCACAGTGCGACCTCTCTGTCATGCTCCAGCCACACTTACAAAAAGATAAGAGCTCTCCCAACCCATTCGCGGCTGCCACCGCCGCCGCTCAGCACCCACAAGCGTCTTCCATTGCCATTTTTTGCATCCTTGGCACCGATGAAGCTGGACCGGCTCCGGTCGTTGATGATGAGTGCCACCGACAACAACGCTCCACTGTCTCCAGAGTCTTTGACCCAGATTTACAGCATCCTCAGAGAATCGGGAACGATGGTCCCATGGCAGCCCCGTCTTCCAAGACTCTCCAAGATGGCGTTGAGTATTCGCGCGAGAGAAGAGGAAGCCTATGATCACCAGCAGAGATTCATCCACGGTAGGATCAAACAGCTACTGCAGGAATACGCCCGTGGCCATCCTCTGGAACCGAAATATCATCTAGATTTTATATGCGGCGTGGTCATCACTGGTCATTAATTGCTACCACGTCAACTTCATGGCGGCTACCAAATCGACCATCAGGAACACGCTCTTCTTTGCTGAATTTTGGGGACGTATCAAGTTCAGTCCAAGACATCCATCTGTTGCCCTCTGCCCCAACCATATGATATGGGTAAGCGTAATTAAGCTACTACAAAGTTCATAGTTGTTATTAAATGCACATTTTGCTTACGCTAATTTGGTTCTGCCAACAGGTCGTTGCTATTATGGCCGGGAGTCGGCACGTAAGACTGCTTATCCAGATAATTCCATCGACTAGTACTTCTCGAGCGACATTACTCAAGGTGGATTGGATAACACTGAAGTCACACTAGACACCGACTTCTTGTATTTCGACCCCAAGAGGGACGCGGACCTTGCGAAGGTATTGCAGAGAATGGCAAAGCAAGATGAAGTCAAGCAAAGGTCGTCTACTAAACTGTTTGAGCAATGGAATATTGCTCCCTCATGCTGATGTCAACCGCATTAGTGAGTACCTCTCTCTCAAGTAGGTTACTTGGTATGTCTGCCTCTGTTTGGCTTATTTAGAGTTGAACTAATATACAGAAATATTAAGAGAATACTAGTTTCTATGATATAGTAGTTAAAACATGTACGTTCATATTTCGGTAAATGTTACAAACAACTCCCCGAAGACTTCCATTAACAACTGAAACAAAGTGATCAACTATCTACCATCTGGCTCCGATTGAATTATTTTGAATTGAACTAAGGTAGAAATATTAAGAGAATAATAGTATGATACGGTAGTTAAAACATGTACAGTCTTCGATTCGTAATTTTACAACTCATATGAGTCTGACTAGTTTTTAATGAACGACTGAAACAAAGTGATCTACTATCTGCAATTTGGTTGTATAATGATCTACTATCTGTCAAAATTTGTTTTCAAATACGTGTGCGCCTTATTCCTTAAAACAGAGGTAGTACATGGAACAACAACAGTAGCCAATTCAAGTAGACTAAGGCTTTCTCTGTTTAACAATGCATCAATGTCTGACATTTGGGTGGATCATTTGCATTCTCTTCTACGCACATTAGTGCATGCAAAGTTAATGTACCTCCTACCTCTATTGTATGAGTTAATTCCAAAAAACCACCACATTTGTGCGGGAAATACGCAAAACCACCACTATTCGGTGAAATTGCAAAAAACCACCAGTTTTGTGCGAATTGGTTCCAATATGCACTGATTGTTCGATTTAGCCCGGTTAAAAGGATTTCTGACATCGGGCCCCACTGTCGGTGCTGACGTGGCAAGGTGTGCATGTAATCAAGGTAAAAAATTAGATAGACCAAACTGTTAGGGATCTTTTTGTAAAAAAAATTTGGGGGTGGGGGCCACTTGTCAGATTCTTGCTTCTTCCCTCTCTCTCGGAAATCCTCCTTGGAGCTCGCAGCAGCACCAAGCCGGCGGAAGGGAGGACGACGCCGGCGGAAGGGAGGCAGAAGCCGGTGGAGGGGAGGCAGACGGAGCCCCGTGGCAGCCGCGGAATTTCTGGCGCATCCAATCGAGAAGTCGGCGATGGGGGCGGGGCAGCCATAGCATGGGACGCCGGCGGCGGCGCATGGCCGGAGGCGGGAAAGACGGCGGCGGGGCGTGCAAAGCATGGGGACGGGGTAGAGCAGGGTCGTGTCGGCGGCCAGAGCAGGGTCATGCCGGCGGCGGGGTGGCCGGAGCAGGGGACGGCGGCGGCGGGGCGGCCGGAGCTGGGGACGGCGGCGGCGGAGCGGCCCGAGCGGCGGTCCCTGGGAGAGAGAGTGTATTTGGGAGGAAAAAATGAAAAAAAAAGAAAAACAAATTAACTGACAAGTGGGTCCCATGAATTTTTTTACAAAAATACCCAAATTAGATATGTCCAAGCTCCGCCTTGCCACGTCAGCACTGACAGTGGGGCTCGATGTCAGAAATCGTGTTAACCGGGCTAAATCGAACGATCAGTGCACATTGGAACCAATTCGCGCAAAACCGGTGGTTTTTTGTAATTTTGCCAAATAGTGGTGGTTTTGCGTATTTCCCGCACAAATATGGTGGTTTTTTGGAATTAACTCCTATTGTATAGATCTCCGTAGCAAATGATGTTTCAAGAAGCTCGAGCCATCTTTCTTCCCAGAGGTGCCACGATTGCATAAAGTTTTTTTTTTGAAAGTACGATTGCATAAAGTTTATTCATCACAACATGACAAGAAAAATGCTCAATATTATTGAACTGTATACATTTATGTGCGAGAGATCAGAAAATCTCACATATCCCAAGAGGTCAATAAAATCATCGGAATGATGAAAACTACTTTCGTTCTTCCCGCTAAGCTAAGTATCTCGAGAAGTAACACACCAAAGCTGAACACATTCGATTTGATAGAGTAAATGCCTTTATAGGCATACTCAGGAGATATAACAACTAAAATAAGAGAGAATTATAAGGGAAATTTAATAATATAATTTACAATTTTATTGAATTACTGATAAGTGGTATTGTAAGAACTAACTATGTTGTTATTGGCTATAAGTACAAAAGGTTTGCATACTATGTTCCCACAAGCCTCGTTGTGCTTCCATTAGACTCACTGGAGGCGAAATTTTTTGTCGCCAAAATCAGAAATTCTCGGATTCATGTCCTAGAGAATGTTTCTCGTTTTAAGGTCTCTGTGGATAATGTGTAGCCAAGAGTGCTTGTGGAAGACCTTGTTCTATCCCTACGATTATGAGACATCTTTTATTCCAATCAACCAAAGTAGATTTGAATCCATGTGCACATTCCAGAGATGCATTTTATAGTGCGAAAGAAAGGGTATTTGTACTGTGGTTAAACTGCATTATGCGTACCACAGATAAAGAATTCCAAGATCTTATTTGACAAATAATTATAAACTATGACTTTTCCACACCCTGAATGCAGCATCCCATGAGCTTGACTAGATTATTGTGTTGCAGTTTTGCAATAAGTTAAACTTCATTTTTGAATTTTGTGAAACCCTGTCATGAATGTGAGGCGAGCCTTTTAACTGCAATTTCCATTCCATCTCGTAACTGGCCCTACAAGTACGGCTGGACGCGAGCCAACTCGGTCCAGGCTCGCTCCGAGCCTGCTAAAACCTCGTTCTTCTCGGGCCAAGCCTGGCTCGGTTCGTTGCTCCGGCGAGCCGAAAAACGGAGCTCGGTTCGAGATTCCCACCAGCCCGGTGCAGCTCGCGAGCCTAGCCATGGCGAGTCACTGATGGGTGGGTCCCTCTTCCCTGGCAACAGCGTAGTGTGGCGAAGCTCATTCCCGTGCATCTTGCGGCGGCGCGTGACCTAGAACGAGTTACAGAGGTTGACAAAGCTCATTCCCGTGCATATCTCTTAACAGCATGTCCTTACCATGCCACAATTTGGTAAAAAAAAATTGGTCGAACCAAACGTGCTGGACCGAGCCGATCCTGGCTAGGCCCGATCGAGCTTCTCGCGGTCCAGGTAAGTGAACTCGGCTCGGTCCAGTTTCTCTGGCGGGCCAAGCCCAACTCGAGCGAGCCTGGCCAAGCTCAGGCAGAGCCCAAAAACTCGGGCTGGACATCCAGACTTTCCTGCAAGTATGTCAAAAAAACACAAGGCATTATCATGTAGTACTAAAAGACATAAAAAGGATTATATCTCTTCCAAAAAGGAATTTAGTGATATATTCAAGACATAAAATAAACATCACAATTCATAACACTGATTTTATTTCCATCTCATTTAGTCAATCAATTAAGAGGACAAATAAATAAGGTTATGAAGTGTTCATTGTTTTTTCTTGCTTAAGGCTCCATGTGACGTTGCTTATGCTAATCTTATGGTTGATATATAACTGTATAACTGGATTTTATAGCTATGAATCACTAGTGGGAAATGAGTTATATGCGTCAAGTATTAGTGGTGTGCAACCAAATTGACAACGCCATTGTGGTATGCCTCTTTCCCACACATCAATAAAAAGGAACCACCATTGGCGTGTCTCTGGTATGTAGGCCCAAATGGCGTGCAACCAAGGTGACATGCTACTGGTATTACCGAGGTCCTCCCCGCCGCTGCGCCTCACCTTCGTTGTGAGATCAATGCTAGCGCCTGCCACCTAAGTATAAATCTGCTGTGACTCTGGCGCGAATTTTTTTTGCCTCGTGAGCAACCACAGTCAGCGCCAAATTTTTAGCCATGTCTCGTAGCCGATGATTTGGGTTTGATTTTTTTGAATTGGTGATAGATTAATTTATATGATAGTGGTTTTTAATTTATATGTTAGTGGAGTGATTTGTTGTAGTGATACCTATATCAAAAGTAGTACATGGTATATTTTCACTCATTGCGGTGGTAACTATATCATCGTCATATTGTTAGTTTTTTACTCAACATTTAGATAATTACATTGACACCATGTTGGTATCTACATAACTAGCACCTTCATTACTATTTCAACACTTTATTGGTAACTAGTTACTGAACATATTGGTAAATACATCAGCACCGTGTTGGTGACTACTTTGATAATTTCAGCATAAAAGTCGCCATCCTGATAACTACATCGTAATTATACAGGCAAACTTTTCACTGAAATCCTGATAATTTTACCAATCAACACCTTCGTGACTACAAAATAACTATACTTGTAAATTCACTCGACAACCCTGGTAACTAGATCGACAAGACCTTAGTAATATAACACGCAGCATCACCGAGATGTGGAGCCCGAATCTATCAGACTCACAAGTATAATGAAAAATTTTTGCCCTCCCTTTAATTTGAACATGAATGGTGACAACTAAAAGTTTTTGATACAAAATACATGCTCCATAGCCCATATATTTTGAAAGGACAATTGTTTACAAGAAAAATAAAATTACTTTCTTAAAATTTTAATTTATTTGTGTTGAAAGTGCTAGTTCGTTGGAAAAAATCCTATACGACCTAGGTCATACTATCCCGATCGGTGGACCAAGTTGTGCATTTGACACGTAGCAATACGAATCTCAAAGCTTCTAGTTTCTTAATCCCCAATTCCTAGTTATCAAATCCCGAATCCAGTTTCCTTCTCCAGCATCCTCTCGACACCACCGCGATTCTGGTGCTTCCTGGATCCGTCGGTGCTCGATGCTCTCCCTCGACATCCCTAGCCAATCTCCTCCGCACCCAGCGGCACCACCGAAGCTCAACTTCCATTTCCAAGCTCCTCCGCACCTGACGGCACCACCGACACTCCAGCTGCCACGGCCAACCTCCTCCACGGCCGGCGGCGCAGCTCTTCATCGAGGCACCACCGGCGCTCCAGATAGACACGACTTCTTTCCACTACGCCCAGTGGTGCAGAACCTCCTTCACAGCACCGTCGCTCGCGGCACCACTGGCGGTGCAGCTAGCCACGTCCACCCTCAACAGCGCCCTGCGGCGTAGCTCTTGTTGGAATTTGGCTGTGGGCTTTGGTCCATGGCCCAATACAAATTCTGAAATTCTCTAGGCCCATTCATGCCTAGCAGAGGATAGCACCAAAGTTTAGTCCCACCTTGCTAGTTTGAGGGGATTGCACCAATATATATAGTGGGGTGTTCTACTACCTCCAAAAGTGAGAGAAGAGGAGAGACTTACACGCGCGCTCCTCCTCCTCCGCCTTGCCTTGCCTCGCCTCGTCGCGACGCGCGCGCGCGGCCGCGGTTTGCGGAATTGTGCCTCGGTGCCGAGCTTACTTATCTTTTTGTTGTTCGGGAAAATTACTGCGCGAGTTATTTCTTTATCAGCCGTTTCTGGTTTTTCCAGATCGTGGGCTGTTACTAACTCGAACGTGGGCTGCGCCCCACGTCTCTCGCCTCCAGAGCTTTGCGCCGCCGCTACACCTTCTCCATCCCCTCTTCTGGCGTGCACCGGACGATGGGACAGTAGGCCTCTGGAACCCCGCCTCTTGTGAACCTGTACGGGTGAGGGGCGATCAGGTTTTTGGGGAGCGTTTCTGCGCGACTACTGACGGCATCACGTCGACCGATGACTCCTTCCCCGACGAGGACTTCTTCTCGGACATCAGCAGCCTCTACATCGATGACATGGCTGACGACGCTGGTGCCAACGCCAACGCGAACCTCAACGTCAACGCGAATCTGAACGCGAACGCGAACCCTCCTACAACACCGTATGCAATCTGCTCCTACCGGTGTTAGATTGATCTGTTACAGTTTCTTGTACTAGCGTTTGGAGTAGGTGTGATCTATTTATCTGTGTTAGATGTGATCTGTTCATCTATTCTGCTAGTATGCATGATTAGGTTAATTCCTGCAATTATCATCATGCTTTATTATTGGGTATTTTGGATTAAATCTTATGGTAAATTGCTTATTATTCAACAATCCAAAAACCTGATTATAGGCAACTGAGTCCAACTGGTTTGGCCGCGGCTACCAGGCCGCCTCCCTTTGATGGTGTCCATTATAAGAGATGGCGCACGAGAGCAGTTCTATGGTTGAAAAACCTAGGCTGCTATAGCGCCACTCTTGGCAGACCTGAGGGAGATCTTTCTCCTGCTCAGGAGGAAGCTTTTCAGAAAGTCGACACCATGTTTATGGGGGCTTTATTCAACATTCTTGGTGACAACATTGTTAACACCTATATGTCATTTGATAATGGCAAGGATGCGTGGGATGCGCTGGAAGCCAAGTTTGGTGTTTCCGACGCTGGCACTGAGTTGTATATCATGGAGCAATTCTATGATTATAAGATGACTGATGATCGTCCCATTGTGGAGCAGGCTCATGAGATACAGTCTCTTGCCAAAGAACTTGAGCAGTTCAAGTGTACCTTACCGAACAAGTTCGTGGCCGGTGGCATTATTGCCAAGCTTCCTCCTTTATGGAGGAACTTTGCTACTTCTCTGAAACATAAGAGACAGGAGTTTTTTGTTTCGGATCTCATTGGTTCTCTTCATGTTGAGGAAAAGGCGAGAGCAAAGGATACACGTGTTCGAGGCTTTGATGGAAGTTCTAGTGCACATGTGGTGCAGAAAAATAACTTCCAGTCCCACAAGTCCAAGAATAAGAACAAGTTTGAGGGCAAGGGAGAGTTTGATGGCAAGAACAAGGCCTCGCAGATTACCAACTTCAAGAAGAAGACTGATTATAAGAAGAAAGGATCCTGCCATGTGTGTGGTGATCCGAATCATTGGGCTCCTAGCTGCCCTAAACGCTTTGATAAGCGTTCACATGGAAACAGCAGCAATTCTGCCAATATTGTTGTTGGTGATACCGATATGAAGGATGCTGGGTATGGTATATTTCCTACTATCCTTTCAGTTTGTCATTCGCCTGAATGGTGGATTGACACCGGTGCCAATATACATGTATGTGCTGATATTTCCATGTTTTCTTCTTCTCAGGTCGCACGGGCTGGCTCCGTGCTGATGGGAAATGGCTCATGTGCTTTTGTTCAAGGTGTTGGTATGGTAAATCTAAAGTTTACTTCGGGGAAGACCGTACAGCTGAAGAATGTGCAGCACGTTCCCTCCGTCAATAAAAATCTCGTCAGCGGATCTCTTCTGTGTCGAGATGGTTTTAAGTTGGTGTTTGAGTCCAATAAAGTTGTAATATCTAAGTCTGAACAATTTTTTGGAAAAGGCTATGAGTCGGAGGCTTGTTCCGCCTTTCTTTGTCAGACTTATGCACTAAAGTTATTAATCATGTTTGCAATGATAATGAGTCCAATGTTTGGCATTCACGACTTTATCATATTAACTTTGGTTGCATGACGCGGCTAGCCAACATGAGTTTAATTCCAAAATTTACTAATGTCAAGGGCTCTAAGTGCCAAGTGTGCGTGCAAGCAAAGCAGCCTCGCAAGTCTCATAAGACTGCGGAGGCAAGAGATTTGGCACCACTAGAGCTCATACATTCAGATCTTTGTGAGATGAATGGTGAGTTGACAAAAGGTGGAAAGAAATATTTCATGACATTAATTGATGACTCCACCAGATATTGTTATGTGTATCTTCTGAAATCTAAAGATGAAGCTTTGAACTATTTCAAAATCTATAAAGCTGAAGCAGAAAATCAACTTGATCGAAAGATTAAGCGGCTTAGGTCCGATCGTGGTGGAGAATTCTTTTCCAATGAATTTGATTCTTTTTGTGCGGAACATGGTATAATCCATGAGAGGACACCTCCCTACTCGCCTCAATCTAACGGGGTGGCTGAAAGAAAGAACCGTACTCTAACTGATTTGGTAACGCCATGTTAGACACTTTGGGTCTCTCCAAGGCATGGTGGGGGGAGTTAATCTTGACTGCATGTCATGTCCTAAATCGGGTTCCCACAAAGAACAAAGAAATTACACCATTTGAGGAATGGGAAAAGAAAAGGTTAAAACTCTCTTACTTACGGACTTGGGGTTGTTTGGCAAAGGTAAACTTGCCAGTACCCAAGAAGCGAAAGCTTGGACCAAAAACCGTGGACAGTGTTCTTCTGGGATATGCGTTTCACAGCATTGGCTATAGATTTTTGATAGTAAAATCTGAAGTATCTGACATGCGTGTTGGTACTATTATGGAGTCGAATGATGCGACTGTCTTTGAGGACATCTTTCCAATGAAAGGTTTGTTAGTTCATCAAATCAGGAGATGCCTAGTTCATCTAGTCAAGAATTATTTACAATTCCTGAACCCACCATTTCGATAGAACATTTTGAAAATCCTGTGGAGGATAACAATAAAGCTCCTACTAGGAGTAAGAGACGGAGGATTGAAAAGACCTTTGGTGATGATTTTATTGTATACCTCGTGGATGACACTCCCACTTCTATTTCAGAAGCCTATGCATCTCAAGATGCTGACTACTGGAAAGAAGCCGTTCGCAGTGAGATGGATTCCATCTTGGCAAATGGAACTTGGGAAATTACTGATCGTCCTTATGGGTGCAAACCTGTAGGATGTAAGTGGGTGTTCAAGAAGAAGCTTAGACCTGATGGTACTATTGAGAAGTACAAGGCACGCCTTGTTGCTAAGGGTTATACCCAGAAAGAAGGCGAAGACTTCTTTGATACTTATTCACCTGTGGCCAGATTGACCACTATCCGAGTACTACTATCCCTGGCTGCCACGCATGGTCTTCTCGTTCATCAAATGGATGTTAAGATGGCTTTCCTAAATGGAGAGTTAGATGAGGAGATTTATATGGATCAGCCGGATGGATTTGTGGTAGGTGGTCAAGAAGGAAAGGTATGTAAGTTGCTGAAGTCATTGTATGGTCTTAAGTAAGCACCTAAGCAGTGGCATGAGAAGTTTGAAAGAACCTTAACTGCTGTAGGCTTTGTTGTTAACGAAGCTGACAAGTGTGTGTACTATCGCCATGGTGGGGGCCAAGGAGTCATCTTATGTCTGTATGTTGATGATATACTGATTTTCGGGACCAGTCTTGATGTTATCAAGGAGGTCAAAGACTTTCTATCTCGTTGTTTTGAGATAAAAGATCTAGGAGTGGCTGATGTGATCTTGAACATCAAGCTACTGAGAGATGAGGATGGTGGGATAACACTGCTTCAATCTCACTATGTGGAAAAGATCTTGAGTCGTTTTGGGTATAGCGACTACAAGTCTTCTCCTACGCCATATGATCCTAGCATGTTGGTTCAAAAGAATCAGAGAGATCCTAAGGATGCTAAAGATCAGCTGAGATATTCTCAGATTATTGGCTCGCTTATGTATTTGGCCAGCGCTATGAGGCCTGACATCTCTTTTGCTGTTACCAAGTTGAGTCGATTTGTGTCAAATCCTGGAGATGTTCATTGGCAGGCTCTTGAAAGGGTTTTGCGTTATTTGAGTGGCACTGCAAGCTATGGAGTTCACTACTCTGGGTATCCAAGGGTACTTGAAGGGTATAGTGACTCAAATTGGATTTCTGATGCTGATGAGACTAAGGCCACAAGTGGTTATGTGTTTACACTTGGTGGTGGTGCTGTTTCCTGGAAGTCTTGCAAGCAGACCATCTTAACGAGGTCAGCTATGGAAGCTGAACTCACAGCATTAGACACAGCCACTGTTGAAGCAGAGTGGCTTCGAGAGCTCTTGATAGACTTGCCTGTGGTTGAAAAACCGATACCCGCAATTCCTATGAACTGTGATAATCAAACTATGATCATCAAAGTAAACAGTTCTAAGGACAATATGAAGTCATCAAGACAGGTGAAGAGGAGATTGAAATCTGTCAGGAAAATGAGAAACTCCGGAGTTATTGCGTTGGATTATATCCAAACATCTAAAAATCTGGCAGATCCCTTCACAAAGGGTCTATCACGCAATGTGATAGATAATGCATCGAGGGAGATGGGTTTGAGACCCACACTTTGAGTTGTCCACAGTGGTAACCCACTCTATGTGATCGGAGATCCCGTGAATTAGAGTTGGGAGACAAGCTGTTGGTCAGCTGAGAGGAGAGTATCCTTACATTATACTACCACTCCATATAGATGCAATACTCTCCTATTTTGCATGGCAGGTTGATATTTATCTTAATGTGTTCTAAGTGGCTTGTTTATAGCAAAGATGTTGCCCTGCAGAACATCTTTTGAAGAACACACTTATATGAGTCTGACTGTCAAACGTCGTAGTCTATAGGAGTTGGGTGCTCTCTAATAAACTCATGAAAGGCCATGGAGTATGACGCATAACCTCCAAACCGCGGGGAAGCCTTGCGGCAGCCTAGTATCGGTCTAGGCTTTGTGTGTAACTAGTGCGCACCAAACTTGTAGTTCAAGGCATAGTCCACTATTCAAGTTGCAATCTAGTGTACCATAAAGTTCTGAGTGGAAGTTCAACTTAACAGTCTCCACCTCACAACGGTATATAAACAATGTTCTGGAATTATTTGATGTGATGTGATGAGATATGCCAATGAGACTTTGTGGGGGATTGTTGGAATTTGGCTATGGGCTTTTGTCCATGGCCCAATACAAATTCTGAAATTCTCTTGGCCCATTCATGCCTAGCAGGGGATGGCACCAAAGTTTACTCCCACCTTGCTAGTTTGAGGGGAGTTGCACCAATATATATAGTGGGGTGTTCTACTACCTCCAAAAGTGAGAGAAGAGGAGAGACTTACACGCGCGCTCCTCCTCCTCTGCCGCCCGCCTCGCCACGATGCGCGCGCGCCACGGTTCGTGGAATTGTGCCTCGTTGCCAAGCTTACTTATCTTTTTGTTGTTCAGGAAAATTACTGCGCGAGTTATTTCTTTATCAGCCGTTTCCGGTTTTTCCGGATCGTGGGCTGTTACTAACTCGGACGTGGGCTGCGCCCCACATCTTACCCGACCGGCGCTATATAAGCAGGCTTAGACGCAAACCCTAAACACGCCGTATCACATCCCGTCTCTCGTCTCCATAGCTTTGCGCCGCCGCTACACCTTCTCCATCCCCTCTTCCGGCGTGCACCGGACGACGGGACAGTAGGCCTCCGGAACCCCGCCTCTTGTGAACCTGTATGGGTGAGGGGCGATCAGGTTTTTGGGGAGCGTTTCTGCGCGACTACTGACGGCATCACGTCGACCGACGACTCCTTCCCCGACGAGGACTTCTTTCCGGACATCAGCAGCCTCTACATCGACGACATGGCTGACGATGCTGGTGCCAACGCCAACACGAACCTCAACGTCAACGCGAATCTAAACGTGAACGCGAACCCTCCTGCAACACCGTATGCAATCTGCTCCTACCTATTTCAGTTTCTGCTACAGTTTCTTGTACTAGCGTTTGGAGTAGATGTGATCTGTTTATCTGTGCTAGATGTGATATGTTCGTCTATTCTGCTAGTATGCATGATTAGGTTAATTCCTGCAATTATCATCATACTTTATTATTGAGTATTTCGGATTAAATCTTATGGTAAATTGCTTATATATTCAACAGCTCTTTCACGACGCCGTCGCTCTTCGAACCACCGGCCTTTGCTCGCTGCAGCGCCGACGGTTTGCCTTTAACTGCTTGCCCCCGCTGGCCATGTTGTTTCCTACGTTGCTCTGTTTGCTGGTGCCGCTCTGTTAGATTTGTTTCAGTTAGCAATACGATATTGTCAGCAACTAACTCAAGTAGCCTTCCCTACAGAATTTGGTGCTTTCTGTTGTAAGAATGAATTTTGTGTACACTTTGTCAATAAAACGTTGTGTTATTTGCAGCAATATTCTCCCACTTGTGACATTTGGTTTCAGCAACTTAGCATCAAGATTTAGCAAATGTTGGGAAGTCGCAAGTGATATTGTTTTAATGGATGGACATTGATGTCTGCACACATGTTTAGAGTACTTTGCTTTGGTCACTTGTAGTTGCGCTAACAGTGCAATGGTGTTCATGATTCAGCCAATCACATCATCTGCTAACTGCAATTTCGGTTTGTGACTGACAGGGGCGGAGCTGGAGCTCGAGTTACCCTGATGCACCATTTACTATAGCCAAAAAAATTTGAACAACAATCTACTATATAATTATAGTTTGTAGCTTCCAAATTCATCAAACCAATCAGGATTGAACTTCCTTCTTTTTTCACCATACATAGTAACTGGAAAAGCAAAATCTCCTGGCTGGCAAGGTCCATTAACCAAATATTTTCTAATAGGCTCACCGTCCACGACGTCAAGACTATCCTCCACGTGATCCGCCACCAAGATGGTGTATCCGCCATGTCGACCTTGCCGCCGTCCCCGACTCTTGAAGAAGGCAGAGGAGGTCCTGTCGTTGAGCAAACTACGAGCTGCGCGGACCTTGGAGATGGACGGCTCGCCTACACCATCATTGTCCAGAGAGCTGGCGACCACCTCGCGTCCCTGCGGCGTCCTCAGTGTTGTAGTATGAAGTAATGAGACAAAGGAAGAGATATAAATGAGACTCTTGTATTATTGTATTGTGGAAGATCCACTTATATACAGAGTGAAGGGGTGTGTTGGGGAGACACCTTTTCCCCAACAGACACCTCCTGGGAGACATCCCTCCCATATACAATTGATCACATGTTTATTTCTCAACACTCCCCCTTGATCAATTTGTCATCTGTATATTGCAATCCAAAAACTCCTTCTAAAAAAAACCTTATGGAAAAAATTAAGGAGAAACATTATAACAATATGTCATCGAAAACTCCTTCAAAAATCCAGTGGGAAAAATATAAGGAGAAACCATATGAGATATGTCCACACTTGTATTTGTATTGTCTCATTAAAAACCTTGTATGAGAAACCTTAGGGAAAACTCATAAAGGAAAAAAGAGTACAATATCATTGATCGGGAGATCATCAACGAGTTATAACTTGGGATTTTACTCCCCCTGAATATTGCAAACCTCAAGGTTATCCCATACCAATTTCACGAACCTAATTCTGGAATATAAACGTTGGTAGAGATATTGTGAATGTCACAATAGGTTGTTTGCAAATTATCCTCTTACATTTCTGTAATTCATGAGGATGAATACAACTCGTAAGCAATACAAGTAACATTATCTCGGTAGATAATGATAACCTCCACATGATTTCACATGTGACCAATCATTCGGCAAAGCCATGCACATCTTGTGATGTTTTAAATAATTACCACAAAATGAACACTGGAAGGACCCATTTAGGGTCTATTCAGAAGACTTTCTTCAGAATATTCTTCCAATGAAACCAGTCTTTGATATGGCACCGTTGGGATCACATAATTAGCCATTATCGTACATCACACTATGGTCCTGTCTTAATTTCATGATAGAATCAATCAAGACATTTTGTGCCTTGGATATATCTAAGAATATTCCATACACAAATCTTATACCCTCTGGGGAATTACACTCTCAGTAACTTGCCTACAATTATAATGTCAGGCCTGACGTATTCTGCAAGATAATTGAGTGCTCCGATGGTGTATAGATATGGAACTTCATGTCCAGCTATCATGCCACCATTTCCCCTACCTATAAAAGGATTTGTATCCCAATATTAGGTATAATATGACCTTATGTGTCACTGATATCATATACCCATATTGAACATCTCCAATATTTCTAGATATATGAAGACTGATAGACATCTATTCCTGGAGGAATATGCTTCAAGTTACAAACTTAAGCACAATTTGGTTTGACCCAAATCTCCGTCTTAAAGTGATTGTATGTATTCATATGTCGTTTAGACATTGATGATAAGATCATCAACACCACACATGTCATGTAGAATCTAATTAAGGATTTCTTCGTGAATACACATCAACAATCATCAATATTAGAGTTATCCTTATCAAGGAAGAACTCACTTAGTCGGTCGTACCACACAATTATCCGACTACTTCAAGTCATAAAATAACTTCAGAAGTTCCACACATTCATGTTGCGATTTTCTTTGGATTCAGAATATTGAGTCCTTCAGCGACTCAAATATGCATATCCGAACTAAACAACCCATGTGAGTATGTAGCTACTACACACATCAACCACATGGATATGTACTGCCAATGACATTCTTTATCGAAATATAATTCCACTCATACCTTAGAAGGTATGCAACATCGTAATAGATGTTAGGTCTCTGCGGAAACCCTTATGCTACAAGCCTCGCTTTTCTCACCACCTCATTTATTTTTGTTTCCAGACAAAAAATTAATTCTCTTCCCTACGGAAGATACTTATGAGGAGCAGGTTTTACAATTGTAAACACCTCTCTTTTGATGAGCGAGCTCTACTCTTCTTCAATTGCTTCCTTTCATTTGAACCAATATAAGTGAAACAACACTTTCCATGGATTTTAGTTCAGGGCCCAAAAGGATTTTAGCAATTCTCAAGAAGAAATATATGTCGACATATGTAGACTTTATCATATACGATTCTCATGAATCAGTATCCTTTGTGGAATTCTATAATCTCTTAACTCCTTGTGATTTCCCACAACAACAGAGTAAGGTGTTCCGATCTCCCAGCACTTAAACTTTTGTGCACATTTGTGTTGGGCTATGGATGATACACATCCATCTTTTATCACTCAACTCGAGGTTGACTCAAATTTACTGACTAAGGAGACCATCTGCTTTGTTTCAACAGAAACAAATGAGAACTTAGTCTCAAGTGACCAGAATTCTCCCCCTCTTGCTCTCATTTGGGGGATGAGTGGTTTATTAGGTACCTCCACTTATTCTAGTACTTGACCAAGGTTACACCTTTGTCATCAGTAAATAATTTGGCAGATTATTTGCAATATTCTGCGAATTTCTTATAACCTGAACCTCTAGTTCAGATTCTTAAGTACGTGGACAAAATGTCTATGACATTTCTTATCCATTCAATGGCATTCTTTGTGGTACTCATCTCCCCCTAATGCCAGAGAATGTCTTTATTGCATATAGCAATCAGCATACGGGCTACAGTAACTCCCTTGTTTGGGTTAAGGTATTCGACGGATTAACAATCATACCATAGTTATTCCTCACATAGATCCCAAATATATGTGAAGCCCTATGATGTATACTGGGGTGGTGATTTCGGTATGCAACCGAATTACCGCAGATGAGAAATACTTCACTAATTTCCACGTACAAACTGCAAGGAGATGCAGTATTATATGCATTTGATCTCAATTAGACTAAATATGCGGTGTGTGAAACCGCATTTTAACACCAACAAAATGTTGGCAAATTACAATTCTGCAACATTGGCCATGCAATTTTAACACTCTTTCATAAGAGATCTAGCCAGACAATTTTTTAAGTATGTACACATACTGAATTTAACCATTGGATGGTTGTGAATCAAATCAACAACAGTTCTATTCCATGGCATTATCCCATGTTAGGATATTTTGCTCTAAATTCGTCAATTTGAGCACTCAATTCAGTAAACACATGGTTTTATGTGAATTATACACACCTAAGACAATCTTCTAGATGTGTCTAGTAAAACCATGAAGTACCACCATAATCCATATATGGCTGAGTAATCCACATATATTCTTAAATGCTTTCAAAAATAATGTCTGGCTCATTTCAAATTTTAAGGTGAGAGTGCCTTAAAATTATTTCCCCTATGGCACGTGCAGTGCTCATAAAAATCTCATGATTATTGGGAATATTGCAACTTTTAAGTTGTGGCCAATGGAATTGTCAATAATTTCCATGTGTCATAATGACAAAGGATGACAAATTATTGTGTACGCAACAAGATTGAGTATGAACTGATTCATACACTCAATTTTCTCAACAATCATGTCCGAGGGACAAGATGCTGCAAAATATACTATATGTAGTAGTACAATTATAGGCTCATGATATTATGGGATGACTAGGAGACTACAAGAGTTCTCCAAAATATCTTGGGAATAACCATCCACAAGCGTATCATCAAAGTAGAGGAGTCATTTTCCATCTACATACCAGAATAATTTCTAGTTGTTCCTTTTAAAGTTGAACTTCAAAACTTTCCCATTTGAATCATTTGCCTTGCCAATGACTCGGTGGTATGATTCAACCCAATACATGACAGATTGGTAATCATTGGTACGATACTTTGTACAACCACCCCTTTGTCATTGCGATCATTTTTATCTAAATGATCCCTTCCCTTTTGAGATACATACGCCATGGTATATTTGCCATTTTATTTTCACTTTATGTTTAACTCCTCGTGGTTCTCTAACCACTCAATCGCTTAGTACTAAAAGCACCAGCATGAATTTCAGGCAATGGTGTCACACTCACTGGGCGAAACTAATGAATCTTCATAAGAAGTTCATCATATTTTTAGCCTAAAATAAAGATGGCATTTCTATTTACCATCATAGGAGATCATAAAGGGTAATAAGGATTTACAATCAGATTTAGATCCGAAATTACCTTATCACGTAATCCCAACTCGGTGTTGATTTATTGGCAACAGAATTATAAGCCTCGACGGACTTGAAGTCCCGACTACGAATGATTTGTCATTCATCTTGTGCTTATAACAACATATCTCTTTGCAAGGAAGTCCCTCCAAGGGCATATGGATATTCATCATCCACTAAATACTCAGTTTGAGAAGTGAGTCATTGCGATGCCACATAAATACAAACATGCAATATTTATAGCTATATTAGAAATAGCCATGACATTCTTTACAGGTGGAGTTTCTGTGGCGACAATGCCACGAGTTGACATAATATGTCCTTGACACATGTTGGATAATTGCTCCAACCTAATGTCATCACATCGCATTTCCTTTCAAAGAAAGGTCGGCCATATGCTACATGAAATGCTCATGCATTAATTTACTTTCAGCAAATTAAGTAGGATGAAAATGCTATGGCTAAACATAATCATGGTCATGGTGATTTAGTGACCCATAGTGTAAACCTTCCATAAGAAGGTAATCACCACAATATGGTCAAAATTTTCAAATTAAAGGTAATCACCTCAAAAGGGATAAACCTTAAATTTCCTTAAAACACATAGAGGCGTCAACCACCTAGTGGCCCCTTACACTTATGGACAATTCTCATCGATCATAGCCCCATCCTTATGTTATTTATAACACATGAAGGTAATCACCCTGAAATGGCGTAAACCTCTCAGTTGTGCATGAAATTTAATTCATAGCTATGATGACGTCCCATAAGTTGTGTATGCATGGAGGATAATCACCAAAATATGCCAGTATTTTGCATAATTCTTTTCATAGCACCATATGTGATATAATCATCACCAATGTCTTGGAATCCACTCCTCTTGGAGTATATGACAACCAATGATAAATGCTATGAAATTGTCATGTTTTCGAAAAATATTATGAAGGTAGACACCAACGGTGTAGATATCATAGTTGAGAACGAAAAATATTTCGTTGCTATGATACCATGCCATAACTATTGCGCCTTCACTTTTGCTTTAAACACATGGAGATAATCACTATCAAGTAGTGTAGACCTCTCTCTTATGGAGCTTCTCACAACCTTGTGTTAAATAAAACACATTGAAGGTAATCACCATATGGTGGTGTAGACCTCACAGTTGTGAACGAAACTATTTCGTTGTCGTAATGCAATCCATAAGTTGTGTGCAAAATTGAAGATAGTCATTATGTCAAAATGACATCTAGACCTCACGGTAATGGTGCATAGTCTACAATTAAGTAGTAGATGCCATATATCCGTAATTTTGTGATTCGTCAATATAAATTTGACATAGTCAGGCAAGTGTCATACACCTTGCTACCTTATGTTTTTCAGACTTGCAAGCAAATTCCATATTCTATGCGACTGATGGATTCAACATACTGCTTTGCAATTGTATTACTCACGTAATACATATGTTCATTTTACATTACGTAAAATAATGCATAATAAATTATTATGCAATTACCATATTTGCTCTGAAGCCTGGGGCATAGAATGCAAATAACAATAACCATATGGTTAAAGTGCTAAAAACAACAAGCCCCGAAAGCTAATCTGCCAAGTTCAACAAGCCAAATGGCTCCATTATAATTTTCAGTAAGCCCAAGGCTCAACCAAAAATTAAGAACTTATACAGGATTATTCCAGTGGCTGATTTGCAAAATCGTGCGGTTATCAATTCCAATAACCGCCGATGACAGCCTGGAAATCGAGGCCGCGCCGGGCCGAACGGAACCGTTCGTCGACGCCCACTTCTGCGCCGGAGCGCACACGCCGCAAGCCGGTGCCGCGTGCTGGCCTCTGTTTTTCCCCGCACAGGGTGCCGCCCGCCGCGGAGAGCCGCAGTATCGGCCACCGCGCGAAGAGATGCCTCCGCGCCGGTAATAGCGATCTCCGACAACCGAGCGTCGCCGTTGTCAGGCTCCATCACTGGTCACGACTCGCCTCGAGCCCTGCTCTTGCCGCGCGGCGCCTGAGGAAGCCGCCTCCGCTGCCGCGCTGCGGGAGGGTCGTGGCCGCGAGCGCAGGCACCGCCCGGTGTGGAGCGCGCGGGCGTGCCGCCGTCTGTTGGTCCGCCATGACCTTGAACGCTGCGTTGCTGTTTCATCTTTTCGTGAAGTATGGCGACGTCCACATGCTAATTCATCTGTTCAATCGATGCGTGTAAAGTAACAACAGAATTGATTAGCATAGTTGTTTAATCAAAGTAAGAATGAACAAGCAATATCGTATATTGCTCCATTGATTTCTTATGAACGGATGCATGTGCATGGATGAATTGGTCTGCCGTGCACATCGAATCTTTGGCTAATCAATCCATGGAGATCCTTGTTCTGCGGCGTATCTGCTCATAAGTCGCCGTCTGTGGTGCCTCGTCGATCGGCAAGGCCTTAATTCGGAGTCGCCTATCTCTCTATCGGAGAGGCATGTGCTGATAACGTGTTGTAATATGAAGTAAAGAGACAAAGGAAGAGACATAAATGAGACTCTTGTATTATTGTATTGTGGAAGACCCACTTATATACAGGGTGAAGGGATGTGTTGGGGAGACACCTTTTCCCCAACAGAAGGGCGTTCGCCATGCTACCCAGCCACACCGCTCGACAGCACGTCCGCGGCGTGCTCCTTGCCGGCCACTGCTACGGGCCCATGGACCCCGTCTCCAACATAGTTCTCAGCGCAGTCTGGTACGACGCAAACTTCCCGGTCCCGGACGCCGCCCGCCGCACCCAGGCGCACGACATCCTCGACACGCTCCCCATCCTCCGAGCCGTGTCCCGCTCTCTGCACGGCCTCATCGCCCTCCTCCACGCCACCTCCGCCAAGCAGCTGCCCCTGCACGACCTCCTCAAGTACCTCTGCTACGCACAGTGCGACCTCTCTGTCATGCTCCAGCCACACTTACAAAAAGATAAGAGCTCTCCCAACCCATTCGCGGCTGCCACCGCCGCCGCTCAGCACCCACAAGCGTCTTCCATTGCCACATTTTTTGCATCCTTGGCACCGATGAAGCTGGACCGGCTCCGGTCGTTGATGATGAGTGCCACCGACAACAACGCTCCACTGTCTCCAGAGTCTTTGACCCAGATTTACAGCATCCTCAGAGAATCGGGAACGATGGTCCCATGGCAGCCCCGTCTTCCAAGACTCTCCAAGATGGCGTTGAGTATTCGCGCGAGGAAGAGGGAAGCCTATGATCACCAGCAGAGATTCATCCACGGTAGGATCAAACAGCTACTGCAGGAATACGCCCGTGGCCATCCTCTGGAACCGAAATATCATCTAGATTTTATATGCGGCGTGGTCATCACTGGTCATTAATTGCTACCACGTCAACTTCATGGCGGCTACCAAATCGACCATCAGGAACACGCTCTTCTTTGCTGAATTTTGGGGACGTATCAAGTTCAGTCCAAGACATCCATCTGTTGCCCTCTGCCCCAACCATATGATATGGGTAAGCGTAATTAAGCTACTACAAAGTGTTACATAAGTTGTTATTAAATGCACATTTTGCTTACGCTAATTTGGTTCTGCCAACAGGTCGTTGCTATTATGGCCGGGAGTCGGCACGTAAGACTGCTTATCCAGATAATTCCATCGACTAGTACTTCTCGAGCGACATTACTCAAGGTGGATTGGATAACACTGAAGTCACACTAGACACCGACTTCTTGTATTTCGACCCCAAGAGGGACGCGGACCTTGCGAAGGTATTGCAGAGAATGGCAAAGCAAGATGAAGTCAAGCAAAGGTCGTCTACTAAACTGTTTGAGCAATGGAATATTGCTCCCTCATGCTGATGTCAACCGCATTAGTGAGTACCTCTCTCTCAAGTAGGTTACTTGGTATGTCTGCCTCTGTTTGGCTTATTTAGAGTTGAACTAATATACAGAAATATTAAGAGAATACTAGTTTCTATGATATAGTAGTTAAAACATGTACGTTCATATTTCGGTAAATGTTACAAACAACTCCCCGAAGACTTCCATTAACAACTGAAACAAAGTGATCAACTATCTACCATCTGGCTCCGCGGTGATTGTTACATCATTATTACTGCATGGAACAACAACACTAGCCGATTCGTGTACCTTAGACACCCTTAGGTTGAAGTATGCTGGATGATTAGGTTCTGGAAGAACAAAACTCTCGCTGTTTAACATTGCAACGACATATGACATGGTGGGTCGATCATCTGCACTCTCCTGTACGCACATCAGTGCGATGTTAATGTACCTCCTAGCCTCGGTTGTATGGATTTCCTTGGCGGTTGATGCTTCTAGAAGCTCAATCCATATCCCTCTTTTCCAGAGCTGCCATGACTGCAGAAAACCAGAATGCATTTTTGTGAAAAAAATTCTTCAGTCTAAAAATATTGAACTCGTATGTGGGAGTTCAGAAAATGCTCACATATCCAAGGAGGTTGAGAAAGTCTCCATATTGATGGAAGCCAGAATTCCTTTTTCCGCTAAGGATCTCAAGAAGTAACACCCCGAACACTACAGGAATCCAGCTCTATGCCGAGGGCTTCCAGCCGTCGGCGTATAGGGATATGCCCTCGGCGTACGCTACGCCGACGGCAGCCCTCGGCGTAGCTCGTCGGCGTAGAGCTCCCTCGGCGGAGCCCGTGTGACCGTCGGCATAGTGCTAACCCTCGGGGTATAGCTGAAATACCGACGGCTGAACGTTGGCCCTCGGCGTAGAGACCGTCGGCGTAGCTCTGTGGACGGATGGTGAAGGGCAAATGGCATCGCCGCTACGCCGACGGCAAAGCCCTCGGCGTATAGGGACACGTGGAGGCTTCCTAGGGCATTCCTCGCCAGGAGTACGCTGACGACAATGCCCTCGGCATAGAGGGCACATACGCCGACGACAATGCCCTCGGCAAAGCGCTTACACGGGCCATATGGCCACCTCTACGCCGATGGCATTGCCCTCGGCATAGCTTGGCCCAGAATTTTTTGTTTGTTTGCAAATTTGCTGTTTTGACAGCTGCAAATACACAGAAATACATATAAATTCATACATGCCATACATATAAATTCATTGCAGGTGCCATACATAAATATATATAAATTCATAGATGCCATACATAGATGATCAAGTCGCGGCACACAAGTGAAACACACAAGTAGCAACACGCAAGTATCGACATGCAAGTAGCAACACACATAGTATCTCGAGGCGAAAAGCCCTACAACTCTGGAGATGGGGTCGGGGTCCCGAGATCTCCCTGGTAAAAATAGACGACGGATGATTTCCGAAATGCCCAGTAGAAGCTGCAGAAGAACTGCCAGGGGAAGTTCCAGGAGAAGTACCGCGAGAAGCACCAAGAGAACGGCCAGGAGAAGGACCACCGGGATGGACCGGTGTCATCTGATGCCCACCCCGCGAGGCAAAGGAAGATGTCGTTCCCTACATGTTCCCTAGATGTTAGCAACTTGTGAGGCAAAGGAAAGCGGCAACCATTGGTTTGGCAAAAGAACTTACCACCGTCGATGCGTAGTATGTCCTAGCGAAACTCTCCCTCGATGGCATCAATGGCGCCAGCCCCGGTATGGGAGGCTGCTCTCCTACATCGAAACTCGCTCCAGATCGCATAGCCATCATCGACGTCTGCAAGATAGTTTAGATGTGGGACTTGTCATATTTTTCAAACTAGGGGAAGTGGGACTTGTCATCTTTTTCAAAAAGAAAGGTTCAGACTTACATGTAGATACGCCATGTAGGCCGTAGTCGCCTCCTGGTGTAGCCGAAAGGCCTCCTGATATTGCTCATGAGCCGCATCGAAGGCCGCCTCAAAAGCAGGCTACCATTTCACAAACAATGAATATCATCAGCACTTAGGCATGCAGGAACAAAAGTCGCAAAGAGGATGAAAATGAGGAAAACTTACGTCATATTTGGGTCGACGAGGCTGGTCACGAGGCGGGATAGGGGCGCTGTCAGGGGTGAGGACCGCCTTGAGACGCGTGAAGCTCGTGGTCAGGGAATGCTTGACCTTTGTATTAAGCACCTTGAGACGGCCATGCTGCAACCCGTGCCCCAACAGGACCAATGACTTCTCGTCGGTCTCCGCGCATCTAGGGTCATCCATCTCCGGGTGACGAGACTGCACCATCTGGCAGTAGTCCTCTCTGTGCTCCCCGGTGTTGCCATAGTACTGGGGGCGGCGTCTGGAGGCGCCGAGGCAACGGGCTTCTTCCTCCGCATCATTTCATATACCATGACGTCGTGAATCTCCTCCCCGGGCGGTGCCTTGGCCACCTGCATCGCGAACAGAAATGTTATGCGTATAAAGTAGGAACATGACGGGAAAATAAATGTTATGCATTCCATGTATGTACATACCATCTTCCCCTTGAAGCGATCAAAGCTGCAGTTTCCCGCGCAGTGTGTTCCACCGTCGCCTCGGTTATCCGAGTTCCGCATCGACACGGCTGCAAACTCCTCGTCTGCCCTGAGCCACCTTGTACTAACCAGCTCCGCCCATGCCTCTCGATGCGACTCAGCCCATTCAGGGACAACCTGAAAATGCAATACTTAACTCAAGATAATGCAATGGCAACTTAACAGTAATATAGGATCTCATTAACATTTCACTCACCGATATAAAGTCATCCAGCGACATCTCGAAGTCAGGATTAGGATTCCTACCAACAATGTCCTCCTTCTTGACCCTCTTTCCCCTTTCAGCCCAGAACTGACTAGCGGCCGTTACCTTATGGTTGTACTACACCTGTGGTGTCAACTTCTCACAAGCTCCAAGCAAAGTCCGGTCCACCCTCTTCGCATCCTCCTCATCCACGCGATAAAAGCACTTCAATCATGCATAAAACAATTGTGAGAGTCCTGAGTTAGCACATTGGTTTATCACTATGAATGAAACTCAAGAAATATGTCTTACCCAAAACTTGGTGATCACAGCCTCAGCAGCTGCCCGGAAGCCTACGCCCGGGGCAGCCTAGTAGTCTGCCCAAGTAGTGGCTAGCTTCGGCGAGCCACCGGGGACCATGTCGAAGGGAGTGTATTTCCCCGGCTAGAACTTCCTAATCAGAGCTCCAACCATGCTGTTAGGTAGGCGGCCCTTGCTCCCCGGTGCAAATGTCCAATTGCTGCACATAAATCAAACATTAGTACACATGCCTAATTGTTTATGACCAAAATAAAATTACATGTTCAAAATTTCCAAATTAGTACACATACCTAAC
Source organism: Dactylis glomerata (assembly GCA_007115705.1). Taxonomy (NCBI): domain Eukaryota; kingdom Viridiplantae; phylum Streptophyta; class Magnoliopsida; order Poales; family Poaceae; genus Dactylis; species Dactylis glomerata. The sequence continues at coordinate 4,700,346 of QXEO01000551.1, forward strand.
GCCATCAGGAATGATGAGGGTCTTCGCCTCCTGGGTCTTAGGCTCCTTCCTCTCATCTGGGACGCACGATTCCCCACGAGTCCTCAACTTCTTCGGCCTCACGTCCCCCTCGTCCTCCTCCTCCTCTGTAACCTCCACCTCGGGTCTAGACTCCGACTCGTGTCTAGAGTTCGAGTCATCCCCTCTAGACGATCCCTCCAGGAACAACTCAGGAGCAACGTCGCCAGAAGCGGAGGGTGGTGGGTCAAAGTCCACTCCTCCCCCGCCACCTCGTCCTCGTCCTCGTCCTCGTCCTCCTCCCGCACCAGCAAGATCGGGGTAACGCGGATTGGGAGTCGGCTCTCTCCCACTCCGTCTAACATTCTTCTTGCGCTGGTGCATCTCCTTAAGCAAGGTCGCCGAGTTTGCCTTGCCGCTGCTCATATTGTTCAATCACCTGCATTGAGAAAGAGAAAATAATTAAGGACAAAGACATAACAAAATGTTGACAAATAAATACTAAGCATAAAGGCATAATGCAATTAAGAAGTATGTTGACAAATAAATACTAAGCATAAAGGCATAATGCAATTAAGAAGTATATTGACAAATAAATACTAAGCATAAAGATATAAAAGACCCTCACCAGTCATCATCACTCTCATTCTCAATTTTAATTTCATTCTCTTTCTCACTATCACTATCACTATCTCACCAGGCTTCTTAGCCGTGGCCAACATATCATAGAAGGCCTTCGCAGTTGGCTCTGGTTCCTCCGGTTCTGGCGGTTCCTCTGGTTCTGGCAGTTCCTCTGGTTCTGGCGCTTCCTCCCATGAAGGTGGCGAATCCGGCATGTCACCATGGATGAGATCATCTAGAAGGTCTCTGACCCCGTCGTACTCATTGCCATTGAGCCGCTGTCGCATGACGTCCCCTCTGTCATGCTCATGCTCATCAAAGTCGATATGCGTGACGTAGTGAGACATATACCCATATTGCAGAAGGTGTTTATACATGTCATCTTTTCCTTGACGGTGATGCTTCAAGTAACGACTGCAAAGGCAAAGTGCCCTAACCCGCCCCTTTGTAGCACGCGCTAACTCTTTCACTAACATTTGAGTCTTACATATCCACTCATCTGTTTATTAGTTGCACTACCACGGCCATTGTACATCCATCCATTTTCAGCCATCCTCTGCTTTATTGTGAGCCAAACCAGAAACATAGCATTTCATATCAAATAATAGCATAAAATTAAAAGCATCAGATTTTTATTTTTCTACCGGACAAAACGCATGCATCAACCTATAGCTCTACTAGGTGGGCTCCTAGCAGCCCCCAGATCCATAGATTGAGTATGTTCTCCATGTTCTACCCGGTCCGAGGCAAAATTTCGGCAGCACCTCCCCGCTGCTCTCCCGATACACATCTCGGCAAAATGCCGAGAGGATGTGCATCCGGAGAACAACGGGGAGGCGCTACCGAAATCCTGACTTGGACCAAGGTAGAACACGGAAAACGTACTCAATCTATGGATCCAGTGACTGTCTCGTAAATGCCGCAAGCGTTACGCTTCATAATATGCCGACCTCTAATGCATATTTATCCGCGTAACACTCGCGGACGGGAAGTGACACCTAGGTTACGCGACTGGACATGGAAATGGAATCTACTAACATAAAAAAAATGTGAGAGAGGGGACGGAGTTCTAGCTCACCCTCGGCGATAGAGGAAGTAGTAGAGATCGGTGAAGAAGATCGAGAAGAGGTGACGATGTCAGGACAGGAGGCGACGATCCGACCTAGAATCATTACAAGGGGTCAATGATGTCATAGATGAATCTTAACATTAATTTTTTTTACTCTTCTTTGTACTACGCCGTTACACCCCCCGCCACTCCTATCACCCTGCCGCTACTCAAACCCTACGATGAGCCACCCCCATCAACCTGCCGCCGCCACCCCCATCAACCCACCGCCGCCACCGGAACCATTCTCTACCCGCCGCCGCCGCCATCGGAACCATTCTCTACCCGCCCCGCCGCCACAAAAAAACACTACAAAATGAGAAACAAGCTCACCGATGAGCGATCTCCGCAGCAGCAGCCGGAGGAGGGGCCGTCGAGGGGCCGTAGCAGCAGCCGGAGGAGGGGTCGTCGAGGGGTCTTGCGCAGATGCAGGTGGCCAAGGGGCGGCGTGACGTTGCAGGTGGCCGACGCGCTCGAGTGGCCGAGGGGCGGCGCGACGCTGCAGGTGGTTGTGCGGACCTGCAGGTGGCCGACGAGCTCGACGGGAAGGGCAGGAGGACGGCGGCGCTCGTGGAGAAGGGGAGGAGGGTGGCTGTGCTCGAGGAGAATGGGGAGCGGCGGTGGTGCGGGTGAGAGGAGCGGCGGTGGCATGGGTCAGAGGAGCGGCGGTGGTGCAGGTGAGATGGCCGGCGGCGGTGCGGGTGAGAGAGGCGGTGGCGGTGCGGGTGAGAGAGGCGGCGGCGGTGCGGGTGAGAGCTAGGGGGCGGTGGCGGCTGCGGGTTAGAATGGGAGAGGAAGAGAGAAAGAGGCTGGCCTGGCCCGGCCAGATCTAGGGTTCTATCATACGCCGACGGCCTGGCCGTCGGCATAGCCGGGGCCATCGGTGTATCATTTTTTTTACTCTTTAGGGTTTAGGGTTTAGGCTATACGCCGACGGCGGCCCTCGGCGTAGCGTCCACATACGCTGACGGCTGAGATACGTCGAGGGTGGCCGTCGGCGTATGTGTGACGCCGTGATAGCGCCGGCACGCCCTTAACTTGCATGGCCACGTGTCCCCCGTATACGCCGAGGGCCGGTATACGCCGAGGGGGGCCGTCGGCGTATCAAGGTCTACGCCGAGGGTTTATATACGCCGACGGCCTTCTTGGTAGGGTGGCCTGGAGCACCCCTACGCCGACGGCACCGACCTTTGGCCGTCGGCGTAGGTGCAGGCCGTCGGCAGCTTCGTCGATTCCTGTAGTGGAAGCTAAACACATCAGATTTGATTGAATAAATTCCTTCAGATGCATACTCCGGAGACAAGTACCTGCTGAAATGAGTTTGAAGCACAGAAAATTTACCATATCGAAGATATACAATTTGATCGATAAACTAATAAATGGTACTGTAAGCACCAACTATGTTGGGATTTGTACTGAAAGATATGCTTACTATGTTCCCACTACCCTCTTTGTGCTTCCTTGTGTATCCTTAGAGCTGAAATTTTTTGCTAGGCCAAAATCAGATATTTTAGGACTCATATCCTGGTCAAAGAGAATTTTGCTAGCCTTGAGGTCTCTGTGTATGATGCGCAATCGAGAGTGCTTGTGAAGATACAGAAGACCTTGGGCAATCCCTTCGATTATCACACGTCTTTTATTCCAATCAACTAAAGTTGTTCTATTTCCATCTGGACATTAGAGAGATCATTTTAGAATTTAGAGTATGGAAGAAACACAACATTAATATTGTTAAATTATATTATGCATACCAAAGATAAAGTAGTCCAAACTTTTATTTGGCAAAAATTCGTACACCAAAAGTTTCTCCTCTCCATGAATGCAGCATCCCAAGAGCTTGACCAGATTATTGTGCTGTAGTTTTGCAATAAGTTCAACTTCATTTTTGAATTCTTTGAAACCCTGTCCTGAATGTGAGGCAAGTCTTTTAACTGCAATTTCTATTCCCTCTGGTAGTTCGCCCTGGAAGTATGTACAAAACAAGACTCAAGGCATTATTCTCTTTTTGTCCGTCTAGTTTAAGTTGCATATGTTGTTTCTTATGCTAATCCTATTTGGTTGAGACACAATTATATAAAATGTATTTGAAGGTACGTATCTGCTTATCAAGTCGATCTATTCTTTTTTTTTTAACAAAAAGAAAGTTTTGGACATCGATAAAACAATGGAATTTTTTTTGGTCTTTTTGACCATCGGTTGCTAGCATGATACTTCATTGTTGTATAGTGGACCGTATATAAATTGTTTCCAAGTTTTCTTTAAAACTAGGCACATCATTGGACAATTCCTTGCACAAACTGGGATACTGTCAGTTAATAGAGCTATTGTAATATCTAAGAATTTGTTTTAGGCCGGCATAGGTGAATATATTTTTCTGAGGCCTGGCCAGATAAACCGTAGATTTGTGTAAGCCAAATGTGATGACCATAGGATTGAATTACTTCAAGACAATGCATTCACCTTGTAGACAGGGCCAAAACCACCTTTCCCAAGCAGGCATTCATTGGAGAAGTTGCGTGTAGCCTGCAATATTTCTGAAAAGACAAAGAGAGTGAACTCTGAACTCTTCTCTTCCAATCTCCAAACCAGTGCATCTTCTTCAGGCCTTATCCATGGCAGCTTCATCGTGCAACTCTGTATTTCCTAAAATTGAGAGATGACACACAAATATAAAGCGTCCGAAAGGAGCAGATAAGTGGTTCTTTTTCTATAGATGGATGCTGCTGTGAATTAATCGTGATAACAATACCTTTTCTTCGTCTTCTCAACCAAACGATGGAGCAGATAAAACACACGAGTATTGACACTAATGGAGCAACGACAGCAATAATAAAAAACGCCATCTTTCTTGAGTTGTCGCCTAGTGGGGAAAAAGAACAAATTCATATATAGTTATCAAATAGAAATAAAAAATGAGTTTACTCTGTGAAAGAGACAATGATAGAAAGTTGTTGTACATGGATGAGCTCACTTAGCCACACTCACCAATGGAACATGGAAGGAGTTGGCCCAATTTGTCGATGAAACTTCACCTATTTTCTTGACCTTTGAACCTTCTTATTTTACATATTTCCTCTTGTCTATGAACTCTTCTTTTCTTTTTGATTGACTTAGTTTAGTTCTACAACTTATTTATCTTATTCATCTAGTCCGAACTCAGGTCTACTAGTCTAAAATTCCTATGATTTAAACTTAACAAGCTAATTATCATATTGATTAAAAGATATCTACGTATTGGTTTTCCTAGTAAGAGGGACTGGTTACCATTGTGTAGGATCAGCCATGATGTGAAGTACCATGAAGGATGAGAATTTTACATACCTTGTTGTTTGACAGTCGTCTGTACCACCGGGTCCGGACGTGGCGCGGCAGCTGGTGCCACCGATGGTGAGCCATACACAGTAACTGATTGTGTTGTGATAAGCAGCATAGCGTCCCCTTGGAAGAATGGGAACAACTCGTACCTCATGTTGCACCATATCCCGAGGATTCGACCACCCTCCTTACCGCCGAGGTAATCAAGCGTATACTGCAAGACACCCTGAAAACAGGCCGCGCAGTGGCCAGCAGTCAGGTCAGGCGTGCACTGCATAAGGCAGTACATCGTCGGGTGGGAGCTAACGTCTACGCGTGAGGTGATAAACCTCCTCGGGGACAGCACGACGGTTTGGGCCGTGTTGTTGAGAAGCATGAACACCAAGCGCCTGGTGGAGTCGAAGCTTGTGGTGAAGTTCTGGGTGTTCATGAGGATGAACGCGTAGTGGGGACAGGGCCTATAGTCCCGGCCGGTAAGGGGCTTTAGTCCCGGTTTGCAAACCGGAACCCCAGCCGCGGGATTAAAGGCTAAACCTTTAGTCCCGGCCCGGTTACCAGCCGGGACTGGAGGCTGTCCACGTGGGGGCTCCGAGTGCATCCAGGGCCAGGACCTTTAGTCCCGGTTTGTAAGACGGACCGGGACTAAAGGGCATCTGCAGATTTTTTTTTTTGCTTTAGGGTTTTAGGGTTTTGGGGTTTTAGGTGTTCGGGGGGATTAACGTGATGCCTCGTTTGGTGCCTTGTTTGGTGTTTGGGAATTAGTTTATGCATATATATAAGATTAACTTATCTTACAAGCGATCATATATATACAATTATATTAGAGATCAGAATTATCGGGACTAGAGCCCGTCTATTCGATTACATGGACCAACATCAGTAATGGCCCCTAGCTACACTAAATCTTCCTTTGTCATCTATAGCTTCCGTCCTCAGAAAGGTCGCTAGCTCCTCTGCAACAGCAATCGCGCGTTGCTCTGGTAGATACTTCTCCCTCATGGCCGTGTACTATATAAGAAGAGGAGATGAATATGAATATCAATCATGATAACAAAGAATGATGAGTAAAAATAGAGGTGTGAATGTTCATTACTTACGTCGTATCTGTAATCCTTGTGCTCAGAGGTAAACGTGCGAATGGTCTCGCAAACATAGTATCCGCATAGATGCGTCCCCCGTGGCTGCTGGTCGCACTTTACGAGAATAGAATATATATAATCAAAATAATAATCTAGCATCATAAATGTATTGAAAATAGAAGTATATCATACTACTACTTACCTGAGCGGCTCTAAAGGTCAGCTTCTCATGCTCGATACCGTCAGTCACGCACTTGAACCGCTTCCAAACCCTGCCCGACAAGGAAAATGATTTGCTAAGTTTTTCATTAATTGATATATCAGAAAATCATCGAAAGAGACCGATAGAGCGCAAGAATGATTGAAATTACCCTTGGAGCATGTCTTGCAGGCTTTGGAACTGTTCCAAGGGTCTCGATAATGGGTCGAAGGCATCAACTCTTCCCTTATCAATTTGAATGTCCAACAGAATCCAGTGGTAGCTGCACATGTATATATATATATGTGTCAGTAACTTAACAATTACACTCATAAGTGAATGGACACAACAGAGTAAGACCCTCACCTGAAGTTGTATGGAAACAGTATGTGGTCACAGAAATTTTGATCTGTTAGAAACCTTAGAAGGTTTTCCTCTGTCTCCTTGGGGTTATCAGTTAGCGTCTTTATATGTATTTTATCTGGGTCAATAAACCCAATATTTAGGATGTTCCTACTTTTACATTCCAGAATCTTCATTCTGCATAATAGAGTACAAGTCAGAACGGAACAAGTTATATGTAGACAATGAATTGAAATAACTGATCAAGTTATATGTAGACAACGAATTGAAAAACTTACAGACAATAGCAACTCATAAGCGATTTGTCGAGGGCGTCGGCATTGTACATCTGGAAGAGTTCATCAAAGTCGATATGGATGTCTTCGGGGCGGCCGTAGTACTCCCGTGGGATACGCGCCACGATCATCGTTCTCCCATTCTTTGATTCACTTAAGTACCATGTATGCAAGTAACGCATATTTGTTGGGAGATCATCCAACTTATCTTTGCTGATCAAAGGCGCTCCCATGACAAACTCTGGCTTAGGGGCTACCACAGCCTTGGGTAACCTATCGTCTTGGGAAGCCAGAACGTCTTCAACCGGGATACCCCATTCAGCCGCCCACTTCTTTGCTAATTCCAAATCTTGCCCCTGCACCAGAGAGGGAACATTCTCGGGTAACACCCTGAGGGGTGGGATCGACTGTTTGGCCTGTTGTCCAAGCTGAGGAACGTCTGATCTTTTTTTGATTGTAGTTGAACTTGATTTGCTCCCACTTGCACTTGCACGTGATCTGCTCTTTTGCCCTTCCTTCTGCAATGTGCGTGTATAGTCGTCAGGCTTATGGTGTAAGTCATACTGTGATAGAAGGGTCATGAAGTATTTTGCATATGCTATTTGCTTCTCGGTGTATTCCGGGCGGGGCTCGGGTTCCTTCTTTTTCATCTGCACATCATAATGTTCCTTTGCTATCCTGGCGTTTTCCTCGTCGGTACGATCATAAGGTCTGATAGGAAGATTAGCATGAGGTACCTTTGGGCGGGGCGACAGTTTGCACTTTGGGGAGCTCCGTCGCTTAGAACTCATCGACGGAGCGTTCTTGCTGGCACGCTTCCGCTTAGTATCCTTAGCGGGGGGCGGCGGAGACGGCCGACCCAAGTTCGGCGGCGGTGATCGATCTGGACTCGTGTTGTGGTGGCCGTCGTCATGTGGAGGGCTTGGAGGTGATGGAGGTGTAGGTGACCTGCGACGACTCAGAGGCGGTGTTGTCCTTGGGGCCGAGCCTGGAAGCTTGATGTAGTTCTTGTCCCATAGGATGACTCCACCCAGTACTTCTCCGAGTGTCCTCTCATCTTCGGGTCCAGCCATGTCAAGCTCCATATCATGAAACCCCGCCATGATTTCATCCACCCCGACTTTAGCAAAGCCAGCTGGAATCTCACGGCCATGTCAGCGTGCATCAGGGCCAGAAGGTAAAGCTTGTCCGACGGCCACCTTCATGGATATGTTCTTGAATTTCTGATGGAGTTCACATAATGTTGACTCCTTGATTCCATCCACGGGGTAGCCGGGACCGCCCTCTATCATTCTTCGTGCATCATCGGGCGGGGCCTCAGATTCAGCCACGCTGCTTTTCCGCTTAGATGGGGCGCCGGTAATATCGAGTGCAGGATCTTCCTGGCGCGCTACTCCTCTAATCTCGTCAATCTGCTTCTGTTGCTCGTTAAGCCTGGCAAGCAACTGGTTGAACTTGTCATTCTCCTCATCGTGCTGTCGCTTCTTTGCTCTCGCTCGGCGTCTGTAAGTGTCTTGGTCTCTGGCAAACCCAAGCCACCACGGGTAAGAAGGACCGAAGCCTCGCGTTCGTCCTCCATGTTCGTCATTGCCGAGGACCAGTGTGAGCAAATCTTTGTCTCTATCTGCATTGAACTGTCTTTTTCCCTCTTTATCTAACTAAAATAATTCTATATCTAACTAAAATAATTCTATTCTAACTAAATAATTCTATTTCTATTTGCAAATATATTCTAACTAAATAATTCTATTCTAACTAATTCTATATCTAACTAAAATAATTCTATTCTAACTAATTCTATATCTAACTAAAATAATTCTATTCTAACTATATCTATCTAAATAATTCTATTCTAACTAAAACAATTCTATATCTAACTAAAATAATTCTATTCTAACTATATCTATCTAAATAATTCTATTCTAACTAAAATAATTCTATTTTAACTATATCTAGCTAAATATTTCTATATCTAACACTAGCTAACTAATATCTAACTAAAATAATTCTATTCTAAACTAAAAAAATTCTATTCTAACTAATTCTATATCTAACTAAAATAATTCTATTCTAACTATATCTAGCTAACTAATTCTATATCTAACACTAGCTAACTAATTCTATATCTAACCCTAACCCTAACACTAATTAACTAATTAACCCTAACCCTAACACTAATTAACACTAATTAACAAATTAATTAAAGTTTTTGCAAAAAAACCTTGCAGGTGAAGGGCGGCACTGCGGCCTCTGCGGTGGCGCGGTGGCTGCGAACGGCGGCGCAGTGGCGCGGTGGCGGCGAATGGCGGCGCGGTGGCTGCAGGCGGCGCGGTGGCTGCAGGCGGTGGCGCGGGGGCGCGCTGGCTGGCGGCGAGGCGGCGGCGAGCGCGGCAGCCTGGCGGCGTCGAACTAAATCCTCGCGCGCGAAAACTGCAGAGTCTGAATCGGCGGGGAAGAAGGCGTGGTTTTTATACCCCGGGACCTTTAGTCCCGGGCGGTGGCTCAGGCCGGGACTAAAGGGGGGCCTTTAGTCCCGGTTTGAGCCACCGCCCGGGACTAAAGGCCTCGGGTGGGGGTTTCAGCAGCCAGGGCCTTTAGTCCCGGTCTGTGGCACCGACCGGGACTAAAGGCCTATTTTCTGTTTTTTGTTTTATTTGGTTTATAAATAGTTATCTGTTTGCATATTTGAGAATTTAACAAAACTATAAAAATGAAAAGTGTTTGAAATTGAATAAATAATTCAAAACTATTTTATATTTTAAAAATTAATTATTTTAACTATCCTAAGTATTAATTATTTTGCCATTTTCAATTAAAAACTAGGTTTATTAATATTCTTTTTGCATATTTGAGAATTTGACAAAACTATAAAAATGAAAAGTGTTTGAAATTGAATAGATAATTCAAAACTCTTTTCTATTTTACAAATTAATTATTTAACTATCCTAAGTATTAACTATTTTGCTATTTTCAATTAAAAACTATGTTTATTAATATTCTTTTTGCATATTTGAGAATTTGAGAAAACTATAAAAATGAAAAGTGTTTGAAATTGAATAGATAATTCAAAACTATTTTCTATTTTACAAATTAATTATTTTAACTATCCTAAGTATTAACTATTTTGCTATTTTCAATTAAAAACTATGTTTATTAATATTCTTTTTGCATATTTGAGAATTTGACAAAACTATAAAAATGAAAAGTGTTTGAAATTGAATAGATAATTCAAAACTATTTTCTATTTTACAAATTAATTATTTTAACTATCCTAAGTATTAACTATTTTGCTATTTTCAATTAAAAACTATGTTTATTAATATTCTTTTTGCATATTTGAGAATTTGACAAAACTATAAAAATGAAAAGTGTTTGAAATTGAATAGATAATTCAAAACTATTTTCTATTTTACAAATTAATTATTTTAACTATCCTAACTATTAACCATCGGGAGGAGTGCCATCGGAACGAAAGGCGAGGCAACGGGGTTGAGGCGGGAGACGGCGGCCATTGCTTTTATTTTGGCTTTGAGGGGAGGGGCTTTAGAAAGACGCAGCACGGTGTGTAAAAAGAGCAGGACGGGAAAAGAACTAGTGAGCCGGCTTTTTTTCTAAAGAGCGGTGATGACCGATCCATACCATTATTCACATCCAGCCATCCATGTAACCGTGTCTGTCGTAGCCATGAAGAATCTTCATCATGCATTACATACAAGATTTAATATATTATTACATTATTGCACCAACAATCCTAACTATTATTTCTATTTTCTTCTAGGTCGTAGCCATGGAGAATCTTCATCATTCAGTAGGATGCTTGGGTCAGTCTTCACTTTGAAGGGCGGAATTTCATGAAACTTATTATAATCTATTGACATGTCTGTCTTGTCATCTACTCCCACGATGTTTCTTTTCCCTGAAAGAACTATGTGGCGCTTTGGCTCATCGGACGATGTCTTCTTTTGCTGATTTCTTTTTCTCGTTTTTGTAGACATGTCCTTCACATAGAAAACCTGAGCGACATCGTTGGCTAGGACGAATGGTTCGTCCATGCATGCAAGATTGTTGAGATCCACTGTTGTCATGCCGTACTTTTGGTCTACAAATACCCCGCCACCTGTCAGCTTCACCCATTTGCACCGAAACAAAGGGATCTTAAAAGTAGGTCCACAGTCAAGTTCCCATATCTCCTCTATGTACCCGTAATATGTTTCCAAACAGTGCCCATTCTCGTCTGTTGCATCAAAGCGGACACCACTGTTTTGGTTGGTGCTCTTTTTATCTTGGGCAACCGTGTAAAATGTATTCCCATTTATCTCATACCCTTGGAAAGTACATATAGTCGAAGATGGTGGCCTGGCCAAACAGTACAGCTGATCTCCAATGGTGTTGTCATTCATGAGATGTATCTGCAACCAACTACCGAAAGTCTTCTCGTGTTCCCCTTTAATCCAAGAGTCAGCCTTCCCCGGGTTTTCGGAGCGTAGAATATTCTTGTGTCTCACGATATACGGAGCCACCACGGTGGAATTGTGTAGAACTGTGTAGTGTGCTTGAGAGAAAGAATGCCCGTCCATACATACTTTTGCTTTCCTTCCTAGTGTGCCTTTTCCTGCCAGCCTACCCTCATACCGAGATTTAGGAACACCAATCGGCTTAAGGTCAGGAAGAAAGTCCACACAAAACTCAATGACCTCCTCTGTTCCATAGCCCTTGGAGATGCTTCCTTCTGGCCTAGCACGGTTACGAACATATTTCTTTAAGACTCCCATGAACCTCTCGAAGGGGAACATATTGTGTAGAAACATAGGACTGAGAATTCTAATCTCTTCGACTAGGTGAACTAGGAGGTGTGTCATTATATTGAAGAAGGATGGAGGGAACAACAACTCAAAGCTGACCAGACATTGGACCACATCAATCTGTAACCCTGATAGACTTTCTCGATCGATTACCTTCTGAGAAATTGCATTCAGGAATGCACATACCTTCACAATTGCCAGGCGAACATTTTCCGGTAGAATTCCCCTCAATGCAACCGGAAGCAATTGCGTCATAAGCACGTGGCAGTCATGAGACTTTAGGTTTTGGAATTTTTTGTCTTTCATATTTGCGATTCCCTTTATATTCGACGAGAAGCCAGTCGGGACCTTGATACTGAAAAGGACTTCAAAGAAGATTTCCTTCTCTTCCTTAGTAAGAGCGTAGCTGGCACGCCCTTGAAACTGCCTTGGATGCATGCCATCTCTTCCTTTATGACGTTCCTGGTCCTCCCGTGCTTCCGGTGTATCTTTTGACTTCCCATACAAGCCCAGGAAACCTAGAATATTCACGCAGAGATTCTTCGTCAGGTGCATCACGTCGATTGCGGAGCGGACCTCATGGACTTCCCAATAGGGTAGCTCCCAAAATATAGATTTCTTCTTCCACATGGGTATGCGCTTATCAGGGCCGTTAGGAACAGGTTGGCTGCCAGGACCCTTTCCAAAGATTACTTTTAAATCTTTGACCATATCAAATACTTCAGCACCAGTACGGATGATAGGCTTCCCCCGGGGTTCTGCCTTGTCATTGAAATGCTTGCCTTTTTTCTTTAAGGGATGCTTGGGCGGAAGAAAACGACGATTGTACGGGTACACATTCTTCCTACATTTGTCCAGATATATACTTTCTGTCTGATCTAAACAGTGCGTGCATGCATTGTATCCCTTGTTTGACTGTCCTGAAATGTTACTAAGAGCAGGCCAATCATTGATGGTTACGAAAAGCAACGCTCGAAGGTCAAATTCCTCTTGTTTGTGCTCGTCCCACACACGTACACCTGGTTTGGCCCACAGCTGTAAAAGTTCATCAACTAATGGCCTTAGGTACACATCAATGTCGTTGCCGGGTTGCTTTGGACCTTGGATAAGCACTGGCATCATAATGAACTTCCGCTTCATGCACAACCAAGGAGGAAGGTTGTAGATACATAGAGTAACGGGCCAGGTGCTGTGACTGCAACTCTGCTCCCCAAAAGGATTCATGCTATCTGTACTCAGACCAAACCATAAGTTCCTTGCGTCACCTGCAAATCTCGGGAACTCTCTCTCGATTTTTCTCCACTGCCGACCATCAGCGGGGTGCCTCAACTTATCGTCTTTCATACGATCTTCCATGTGCCATCGCAACAACTTCGCATGATCTTTATTTCTGAACAGACGTTTCAACCGTGGTATTATAGGAGCATACCACATCACCTTGGCAGGAACCCTCTTCCTGGGTGGCTCGCCCTCAATCTCACCAGGGTCATCTTTTCTGATCTTATACCGCAATGCAGTGCATACCGGGCATTTATCCATATTCTCATACTTCTCACCGCGGTAGAGGATGCAGTCATTAGGGCATGCATGTATCTTCTGCACGTCTAATCCTAGAGGGCAGACAAGCTTTTTTGCTTCGTACGTGCTGGCGGGCAATTCGTTCTTTCTTGGAAGCATCTTCTTCATCAGTACCAGCAACTTTTCGAATGACGAGTCAGTCACACCGGTCTCTGCCTTCCACTTCAGCAATTCCAGTGTGCTACCCAGCTTCTTCTGGCCATCTTCACAAGTTGGGTACAACAATTTGTTGTGGTCCTGTAACATCTGCTCGAACTGCAACCTCTCCTTTTCTGTGTCGCAGCCTCGCCGTGCTTCAAAAATGACCCGGCCAAGATCATCAGCGGGCTCATCTGGTTCCCGTTCTGCACCCTGATCTTCTTCTTCATTGTCTTCCATTGCGGTATCAGCATACTCAGGGAACATAGATCGGTAGTTGTCATCATCGTTCTCTTCTTCTTCATCGTCGTCTTCCATCATAACCCCTCTTTCTCCGTGCTTGGTCCAAACATTATAGCCCGACATAAAACCGGACCGAAGCAGGTGGCTCTGAATGACTCTTGAGGAAGTGTAATCCTTCTCATTCCGACATTCAACACGTGGACAAAACATATAGTCACCACCATGCTTGTTCGCATCGGCCGCATCTCGAAAAGAATGCACGCCTTCTCTGTAAGCGGCGGTGCGTCGATCACCGTACATCCATGGATGGCTCATCTGCGTCATGCAACAGTATATCAAACACAATCACGATCCTAAAAATTAGTACCGCACAGTCTAAACGAGGAAATATAGTTGCTAACCTTTTAAAATAAGTGGAAATAAAGAGGAAGAGGCTTAAGCGTGGCTCGGGCACCTCATATCGTAGTTGTGTTCGGTGAACTGAAGCGGCATCGCTCTAACACACATTTCAACAAACACCTCTAGTGCATCCAAGCAAAAAGGTGAGCTAGCACACACCCACACTCATCCATCCAAGAAAAATGCAAGGAAGAGGGGAGAGAGGGGCTGCGGCCAATATATAGGCAGAGGACTTTAGTCCCGGTTTGAGACACAAACCGGGACTAAAGGGGGCGCACATGCGGACCGCCCAGCGCATAGCCCTTTAGTCCCGGTTTGTGTCTCAAACCGGGACTAAAGGCTCGTTACGGGCCGGGACTAAAGCCTCCCGGGCGGCTGGCGAATTTGGGGCAACGTGGCCGGGCCTTTAGTCCCGGCCCAGATGGAGGCCGGGACTAAAAGGTCCAGGCCAAAGGCCCTTTTTCCACTAGTGGTTGTTATCGGTGGTGGCGAGAAAATTCTCGTTGGAGAACCTGAGCATGCAGTGATCGTAGTACAAGGTGGCGTCCTTGTACGGGGGGCAGAGCTGCTGTACGCCCTGGAAGGCAGTAGCGACGCAGCCCTCGCAGGTGGAGGCGTTGGTGTCCCCACGGCAGAGCGTGAGGGCGAAGACGGCGTCAGGAGCATCGCCTATGGTGTCGGTGGCGAAGAGGGTGGCATTGGACGCTGCCTTCTTGGGGAGGATGGAGGAGAGGAGCTTGAGGTTGGCTTCGTATGTACTGTTCGCCGCGTAGTTGCCCCTATTTCCGCACGATTACCATTGAGCAGCAACAGAAGGCAGGAGAAGTAGGAGGAGAATTATCATGGACATTTTTGTAGAAGAATGATAACAACCATGGCCTTTAACTCACCTTGGGCATATATGCTAAACAGCCTGCATACCGAGTTACTCCTATCAACGTCACGTAAGAATTTCTAAATTAAAAAGACCACGCAAGAAAGTTGGCCATCGACTAAGACATGTGTTAAAATAAAGTTGATCACACGACGATTTAGAAAATGCTGGGAAATATATTTTAGTGTCTAGATATATCTATGTGAAGACAAGTATTAATGGTGAAAGAAAGTATCATTCTCACTAGAAAATGCTTTGTACGTGTTAGGCAAACCGAATATGCCCAGCATATACCTAGCATATTCGGTTTATACCCTGCCATATTTAGTGCTTGATATTTGGCCATTATGGTTAGGATTGGTATCCATGTATATCTTGTGTAAATGCCTATATATATGAGATACGTGAAAGACCACAACGTGTGGCAAATCATTCTCCTCTTCTAATTCTATCATGGTATCAGACAAACGATCTCACGCCTCCGCCCCCTTCTTCTACCGCCGCCGCCCTAGGGTAGCCGCCCCACCTCGCCGCGCCGCCTCTCCCATGGCCGCAGCCGCTGAGCTCCCCCTTCCCCCTCCCCCTCCCCCCGCTACACACCACCACGCCGCGCTCTGGGCTCAACCCACGGCGATCCAGAGCATCAAGTCTCTCATCCCCGTCACCCTCGACCTCAAGGCCTCCAACTTCACCAAGTGGCGCAATTTCTTGCAGGTTGCCGCCACCCAGTACGCCCTCGCCGACCACCTCGTCTCCACCGTCCCCCTCGCCACCGACCCCGAGGACTGGCTGCGGATGGACTCCACCGTCTTGCGCTGGCTGTACGGCTCCATCAACACCGACATCGTCGACATGGTGATGACGGAGGCGCCCAACGCCTTCACCATCCTCTCACGCATCACCGCCCTCTTCCGCGACAACCAGCAGGCGTGCACGGGCTACCTCGAGCAGAAGTTTTGGAACATCGAGCAGGGCGACAAGAGCGTCCACGACTACTGCCTTGAGCAGAAATCGGTCGCCGACACCCTGGCCGACAATGGTGCTCCGGTCACCGACAACGCCCTCGTCTGGAACACCATCAAGGGTCTCTCCGATGACTTCAAGGAGGTTGGTAATATGGCGCCATACATGACGCCCTTCCCCGACTTTCTGCAGTTCCGCAACCTGCTGCTCCTCCACGAGCTCAAGCCCTCCACCAAGCGCTCGTCCACGCCGGGGGTCTTCTACTCCGCCCCTGCCCCTGGCGGCTACCGCGCCCCGGCGCCACCTGCACCACCCGTCTACGGCGCCCCTCCAGGTTTCAACGCTCCCTTGGGCCAGGGTGCCCCCGCTGCTCCTCACCGCGGCCGGGGGAAGAAGAGGAAGACCGGGTACCCCGCACCGGCACCCGTCCCCACCGTGCAGAACCCATGGACCAGCGCCATCCACATGTACCCCATGGTCGGGCCTCCAGGGGTCCTCGGGCCTCGCCCCTTCGCGCCCGCCCCGCGTCCCTCGTACGCGCCTCCTCCGCGCCCCGCCTACGCGCCTCCGCCACGACCGGCCGCGCAGGGGTACCTCACCTACCCCGCGCCCCCTCCGCCGGCGACGTTCTCCTACCCCGGCCAGGCTCCGTATGGCACTCCTTACGGTGCCTCCCCTGCACCAACCTGGGATCCCTCCGCCCTCGCCAACTACTTCAACACCATGAGCCTTCAGGCTCCCACCGACTGGCACATGGATACGGGCTCGTCCGCACACATGTCTTCGGACGCCGGTAACCTACTCACCCTCTCCTCATCTCCACCACACTCTCGTGTTCTCGTTGGAGATGGTTCCTCTATACCGGTCACTCAATCCGGACATGCGTCTCTCTCTACAAATTCATCGCGCACACTTTCCCTTCATGATGTTCTTGTTACTCCTCGCATTGTTAAAAATCTTATTTCCGTCCGTCAATTTACCACTGATAATTTCTGTTCAGTTGAATTTGACCCGTGGGGTTTTTCTGTGAAGGATCTCAGGACAGGGGCCGTGATTCTCAGGTGCAGTAGCACGGGTGACCTCTATCCGGTCACCTCGACGCCATGCGCCCTCACCACCGTCTCCCCGGACTCCACCCTTTGGCATCGGCGCCTCGGTCATCTTGGTCATGGTGCTCTCCAACGCCTTGTGTCATCCGCGTTCCTCCCATTCACCAAAGTTTCCCCCACCCCTAGTACTTGTCATGCTTGTCAACTAGGACGTCATGTACGGTTACCTTTTTCGGCTTCTACCACACAAACTCATCGTGCTTTTGAATTAATACATTGTGATTTATGGACATCACCTGTGGAGAGTGTTTCTGGCTATAAGTATTTTCTTGTCATCTTAGACGATTTTACTCATTATTTGTGGACGTTTCCTGTGCGGCGTAAATCTGAAGTGTTTTCATTGTTGTCTAACTTTCGCAACTATGCTGCCACTCAGTTTTCCCTCTCCATCCAAGCAATTCAGATGGACAATGGCAAAGAGTTTGACAATCATGCTCTTCACGCCCTTGCCGCCGCACACGGTATCCTCCTCCGTTTCTCATGCCCATACACGTCTCCACAGAACGGTAAAGCTGAACGCATTATTCGCACCGTTAATGATATTGTTCGCACTTTGCTTTTTCAAGATCACATGCCGACTACTTTTTGGGTTGAATCTCTTCACACCGCCACATACCTCCTCAACCGCATTCCCACTAAAGCTATTTCCGCACCATGCCCTTTTTTCGCCCTGTTTTCCGTGATTCCTACTTACTCTCATATCCGCACTTTCGGCTGTTTGTGTTATCCTAACACCGCTGCTACTATGCCACATAAACTGTCTCCTCGTTCGGTCGCCTGTGTTTTCCTAGGCTACACATCCAACCATCGGGGCTATCGCTGCATGGATATAGAGTCTCGGCGCATCATCATCTCACGGCATGTGGTTTTTGATGAGAATCAGTTCCCTTTTGCTCCCGGTTTTTCGGTTACTAACTTGCAGCAGCACACCGCCTCGCCACCGCTCGATGTCGACCTGATCGACGTCCCCGTCTCGGTGCCCGTGCCCCCCATGCACGCCGGGCCGCGTCGCTCTGCAGAGGTGCATCGGCCCGCTGGGCCTCCCTCTCCACCAGCCGTCTACGCGCCGACGCCTTCGGCCTCGCGCACGTCGGTTTCCACGCCGGCCCCCTCGCCAGCGTCCTCACCACCGGCCTCTCCGAGCTGGGCCTCGCCAGCTCCTGGGCCATCTCCCGCAGCCTCCCCTGCCTCGCCGTCTCCCGCGACACCGGCCTCCCCTGCCTCGGCTTCACCAGCACCTGGCCCCTCACCGGCTGGTCCGTCTCATGCGGCTTCGGACGTTGACGAGGTTGCACCGCCTGACGCCGCGCCACCGCCTACCGCCCCGACCGCTCCAGTTCACCACATGGTGACTTGCCGTCAAGCCGGCAAGGTCTTCGGCCCGCGCCCCCGCCTCAACCTCCACGTCGACACCGCCGCCTCTCCCTCGCCGGTCCCTAAGTCAGTTCGCGGTGCTCTCAAAGACCCAAACTGGCTAGCGGCCATGACCGACGAGTATAGCGCTCTCCTCGCCAACAACACTTGGGATCTTGTCGTCCCGCCTGCGAACGCCAACATCGTCTCCAGCAAGTGGATCTTTCGGCACAAGTACAAACCCGATGGCTCCCTAGACCGCTACAAAGCGCGTTGGGTGCTTCGCGGCTTCTCACAGGAGCATGGCATCGACTTCGACGAGACCTTTAGTCCGGTGGTAAAACCCGCCACCATCCGGACTATTCTCTCCATCGCCCTCTCCGCCAACTGGAAGATTCGTCAACTGGATGTGAAGAATGCCTTCCTCCATGGGAAGCTCTCCGAGGTGGTCTTTTGTCATCAGCCCACCGGGTTCGTTGACTCTGCCCGCCCCGGTCATGTGTGCCGCCTCAACCGGGCGCTCTACGGGCTGAAGCAAGCCCCTCGCGCCTGGTATCATCGGTTCGCGACTTTCGTCACCGCCTTCGGCTTCACCTGCTCCAAGTCGGATACGTCGCTCTTCATCCTTCACGGCATACACGGCACGGCATACTTGCTCCTCTACGTCGACGACATCATCCTCACGGCTTCGTCTACGGCCTTACTCGAGCGCGTCATCACCGCCCTCAGTGCTGAGTTCGCCATGACCGATTTGGGCGAGCTTCATCACTTCCTCGGCCTTGCCGTCCGCCGAGATTCCCAGGGGATGTTTCTCTCCCAGACCCATTACGCTCTCAAGATTCTCGAGCGTGCCAGCAAGAGCTCCTGCCACCCCGCGTCCACGCCTGTGGACACCTCGCCGAAGCTTGCGGCCGAGGCTGGTCGTCCTGTCGCCGATCCCTCCGCCTACCGCAGCTTGGCGGGTGCTCTTCGGTACCTGACATTCACTCGTCCGGACATCGCCTACGCCGTGCAGCAGATTTGTCTTCACATGCACGACCCTCGGGATCAGCACTTGGCTTTGGTCAAACGAGTTCTTCGGTACATCAAGGGCATGCTTCGTCACGGTCTCCAGCTCACGCCTTCCGTGACGGACCGCCTCGTCGCCTACACCGATGCGGACTGGGCTGGCTGTCCAGACACCCGGCGCTCCACCTCTGGGTACTGCGTCTTCCTCGGCAACAACTTGATCTCTTGGTCTTCCAAGCGTCAGCACACGGTGTCTCGCTCTAGTGCTGAAGCGGAGTATCGGGCTGTCGCCAACGCCGTCGCCGAAGCAAGTTGGCTTCGCCAACTCCTCCAGGAGCTTCATCGCCCACTTCATAGTGCCACTGTTGTCTTTTGCGACAATGTGAGCGTTGTGTACATGTCCACGAATCCCATCCAGCACCAACGCACCAAACACATCGAGATCGACCTTCACTTCGTTCGAGACCGTGTTGCGTTGGGGCACATTCGAGTTCTTCATGTGCCATCGTCTCGACAATTCGCGGACATCTTCACCAAAGGCCTAGCATCACCGCTGTTCTTGGATTTCCGGTCCAGTCTCAACGTCCGAGAGTCTCCCGTTGCGACTGCGGGGGGGGTGTTAGGCAAACCGAATATGCCCAGCATATACC
This sequence comes from Dactylis glomerata, assembly GCA_007115705.1. NCBI lineage: Eukaryota > Viridiplantae > Streptophyta > Magnoliopsida > Poales > Poaceae > Dactylis > Dactylis glomerata. Next base: position 4,720,420 of record QXEO01000551.1, read on the forward strand.
TAGCATATTCGGTTTATACCCTGCCATATTTAGTGCTTGATATTTGGCCATTATGGTTAGGATTGGTATCCATGTATATCTTGTGTAAATGCCTATATATATGAGATACGTGAAAGACCACAACGTGTGGCAAATCATTCTCCTCTTCTAATTCTATCAGTACGGTCGGAGGCGTACCCCGCGGTACACGCAGTCAGCAGCGGACGCGTGGATGCACCCGCTCCACTGCGAGCGTCGCTTTTGACACGAGCACGATAGATCATTTCGGCAAGCTCAACTGATTATGACTAGAGGCCTGAAAGGAGACGAGGGCTTGCGGTTGAACAGTTCATACTTTGTTGACTGGTACGAAGCAAATAAGCTAACGTGTCTACCCAGACAGATTCGGTGCGCTGCACTTGGATAGTCGAATCTCTCCCCAGGTCACCACGGCACGCTCTTCGTTGCTGAATTTTGGGTTGCGTATCAAGATCAGTCGAAGACATCCATCTGTTGCCCTCTGCCCCAACCATATGATATTTAAGCGCAGGCTACTACTAAGTGTTACATATATAGTTTGTTCTTAACATGTAGATTTTGCTTACGCTAATTTGGTTCTCCAACAAGTCGTTGCTATTACGGCCAGGAGTTGGCACGTAAGATTGTGTTTCTCGAGCAACATTACTCATGGTGGACTAGATGACACGGCAGACACACTAGACACAGACTTTTTGTACTTCGACTCCAAGAGAGATGTGGACCTTGCCAAGGTATTGCAGAGAATGGCAAAGCAAGATGAGGTCAAGAAAAGATTGTCTACTAAATTGTTTCATCAATGGACCACTGCTCCCGTATGTTAATTATGTCAACCGCATCAGTGAGTGCCTCTTCAGTAGGTTACTTTGTATGTCTGTTTGGCTTAATTAGAGTTAAACTAATGTAGAAATAACAAGAAAATAGTAGTATGTATGATAGAAATATTAAGAGAACAGGAGTATGTATGATACAATATATAGTTAAAAAATGTACGGTCGTATTTCGATTAATGTACAACCAACTCCCCGGACAGACTTTTATTTAGCAACTAAAACAAGGTGATCAACTATCTGCCATCTAGCTCCGCAGTGATGGTTACATCATTATTCTTTGCCGGTGCCGAGGTAGGCTGCTCCATGCCAATCACCATCACCGGATCAAGATGTTGCCGCTGGCACATGACGTCTACCAAGTACCAAATCGACCATCAGGAACACACTATTCTTTGCTGAATTTTGTTGGCCGGATCAAGATCAGTCCAAGACATCCATCTGTTGCCCTCTGCCCCAACCATATGATATGGGTAGCGTAATTAAGCTACTACTAAGTGTTACGTAGTTTGCTCTTAAGATATAGATTTTTCTGACGCTAATTTGGTTTTGCCAACAGGTCGTTGCTATTATGGCCGGGAGTCTCCACGTGAGATTGTGTATCCAGACCATTCCATCAACTACATTTCGGGCGACATTACTCAGGGTGGACTGGATGACACGAAAGTCACACTAGACACAGACTTTTTGTACTTCGACTCCAAGAGAGATGTGGACCTTTGCCAAGGTATTGCAGAGAATGGCAAAGCAAGATGAGGTCAAGAAAAGATTGTCGACTAAATTGTTTCATCAATGAACCACTGCTCCCGTATGTTAATTATGTCAACCGCATTAGTGAGTGTCTCTTCAGTAGGTTACTTTGTATGTCTGTTTGGCTTAATTAGAGTTAAACTACTGTAGAAATAACAAGAAAATAGTAGTATGTATGATAGAAATATTAAGAGAACAGGAGTATGTATGATACAATAGTTAAAAATGTTAGGAATAGCAACTTGTATTATCTGGGGGCCAAAGGCCACAATATATAGTACAAGTACAGGTGCAAATATGCAGGAAGCCCCCTAACATATGGGGAAACTACAATATACAAATATATACATCTAACACCCCCCTTCAAACTCATGGTGGATCCACAACACTGAGTTTGGAGAGTAAAAAATCATGCTGCGCTCTAGTCTGTGCCTTTGTAAAGAAGTCCGTCAACTGTAACTCTGAAGGCACATACTGAAGCATAATAACCTGAGCCTGCACCTGAGCACGTGTATAAAAGGCATCAACACCAATATGTTTGGTAAGCTCATGCTTTACCGGATCACGTGCAATACTGATAGCACCTGTACTGTCAGACAAAACTAGAGTGGGTATCGTAAAAGTGACCCCAAAATCCGCAAGTAATCACCGTAACCAGGTCATCTCAGCAGTCAACAAGGCCATAGCTCGTAACTCAGCCTCAACACTCAAACGGGAAACCGCTGTCTGTTTCTTCGTCTTCCAAGCAATGAGCGAACCACCAAGAAACACACAGTAAGCAGAAAGTGAACGACGATCTGTAGGATCACTCGCCCACGTAGCATCCGAGTAGCACTGGAGCTGAAGGGAGCTGGAACGAGGAAAGAAAAGGCAACGAGTGATCGTACCATGAAGATAGCGAAGAACACGGAGGAGATGACTATAATGGACAGTGGTAGGAGCAGAAACAAACTGACTCAGAATATGAACAGGATAAGATATGTCAGGACGAGTGACAGCAAGATAAACAAGACTCCCAACAAGATGGCGATAACGCGTCGGGTCAGGAAGAGGATCACCATGAGTAGGACGAAGCTTAACATTAAGATCCATAGGAGTCTCAACAGTACGCTCATCCCCAAGAGCAGCACGAGCAAGAAGATCCTGAATATACTTTTCCTAGGAGATAGAAAAACCATCAGAAGTGGAGGAAACCTCAATCTCCAGAAAGTAGCGGAGAGGACCAAGATCAGTCATAAGAAACTGATCACGAAGACGAGCCTTAACAAAGGCAATATACTCAGGGTCATCACCAGTAATGATCATATCATCAACGTAGAGAAGGAGAAGAGTGCGTCCACGAGGAGAAGTGTGAACGAACAGCGCTGGATCATGAGCGCTGGGAGAGAAACCAGCAGCAGTCACCACAGTCCACAGAGGCAAAGCGCTCAAACCAGGCACGAAGGGCCTGTTTAAGGCCATAAAGAGAACGCCAAAGATGACAAACCATCCCATCGGAAACAGAATACCCAGGAGGAGGCTGCATGTAAACCTCCTCACTCCATTCTCCATTGAGGAAAGCGTTCTGAACATCAAGCTGAGACACAGACCAGTGTCGAACAGAAGCGATAGCAAGAAGAGTGCGCACAGTGGTCATATGAGCCACAGGGGCAAAGGTCTCATCATAATCACGGCCGTGCTCCTGCTGAAAGCCACGAGCCACAAGATGCGCTTTATAGCGCTCAAGAGATCCATCAGAGCGGGTCTTAATTTTATAGACCCACTTGCACGTGATGGGACGAACACCGGGAGGGGGAGAAACAAGATCCTAGGTGCCAGTGCGCTCAAGCGCAGCAATCTCCTCAGCCATGGCAAGCTACCATTTGGGATGACGCTCAGCATCCCGATAAGAAGTCGGCTCGAGGGCAACAGAGAGACCGTACTGACTAAGAGAGTAACGATCAGGTGGACAACGAAGACGAGTCGCCGGAAGAGGAGAGGGAAGCTCGTCAGAAGAAGAAGACATATCAGAAGAAGAAGGAACATCAGGAGGGGGATCCGGAACATGAGAGCGACGAGAATAATGGAAGGGAAAATGAGACAATGGTGAGGTGGGTGGAGGATCAGGAGAAGAAGTAGGAGAACTAGGTGGGGAGGAGGACAACGGGGTCGAAGGTGAGACATCAGCAATAATAGGTCCTGAAGGAGGATCAATAGGAACAGAGGGAGGTGTGTCAGGAAAAAGTAGAAAAGAGATATCCTCCATCGGATAGGTCAAGGAGGTGGGGCGAGGATAGAAAGGACGCATCTCATCAAACGTGACATCACGAGAAATGCGCAGCCGACGACCAACGGGTCCCAACACCCATAGCCCTTATGCTCAGCACTGTATCTAAGAAAGACACACTCAACAGATTGAGCGGTCAGTTTGGTGCGTTCACGAGGGGCAAGAAGAACATAACAAACGCAACCAAATGAACGAAACGTCGAGTAATCAGGAGGATGACTAGAGAGGCGCTCTAGAGGAATACCACCCTGCAGAGCAGCAGTGTGTTGAATATTGACGAGATAGGTGGCAGTGGAAACAGCCTCAGCCCAAAAGTGAGGCAGAAGAGAAGCGGCAATCATCAACGCACGAGTCGTCTCAAGAAGGTGACGATGCTTGCACTCAGCCACACCATTCTGAGCATGAGCACCAGGACAAGAAAACTGAGCAAGAGTACCCTCCTCAGCAAGAAAAGCACGCAGTGAATGAGAGATATACTCGCTAGCAGAATCTGCACGAAACACACGAATAGGAGTGGAGAACTGGGTACGAACCATGGCAGCAAATTTCTTATAGATAGACAAGACCTCACTACGAGAATACATGAAATATATCTAAGTGTGACGAGAAAAATCATCTATAAAGAGAACATAGTAGCGATGACCCCCTTTCGACGGGAAGGGAGCTGGACCCCAAACATCAGAGTGAACAAGATCAAAAGGACGCTCGGACACAGACTCACTGTGAGGATACGGTAGCTGAATCTGCTTACCAAGCCGACAGCCCTGACAATCCAAAGAAGTGTTTCCGGAGACAGACCCTAGAACACCACGATGAACTAAAGACGAGAGTCGAGAACCACATAAATGGCCAAGACGATGATGCCACTGCTGAAAAGAGCTAGTAGCGACGGCTACAGATGCCGAGGAACTGGCGACGGTGGCATCAGAAGGAAGACAAAGCCAGTGAAGCTCCCAGAGGCCATCATGGCGGCGGGGGCCAGCACCAAGCATAGTGCCGGTGCGATGATCCTGAACAGAATAGGAATCAAAGTCGAGAGTGATGCTACAACGAGAATCAACGATCTGGCTACCAGAAAAGAGTTGCATGTTAAGTTGAGGAACATGCGCAACAGAAGAAACATGAAACGAGGACGTACTAAGAATGCCTCAACTAATGACTGGGAGGGGGGTACCATCGGCAGTAAGAACACGAACAGGAGGGTCGACAGGTCTAACAGATTGCAACAAGGAAGAATCAGGAGTCATATGAAAAGAAGCTCCAGTATCAAGAAGCCATGGGGATGTACCTGGAGAAGAAGGAGGTGGTCGCTCAATGCCAGAAAACTCAGTCGCAGAACCAGCAGAACCTGTCGGTGAAGAATCCCAAGCATCAAGCAGGCATCAAAGCTGCGCTATCTCATGCGCAGAAATGGGCACGACTGGAGAGGTCGAGGTACAATCAGGTGCCGACGAGGAGCTGTCACCCACACACACACAGAGGCCGCCAAAGGTGGCGACGGAGAGCAATACGCCGATGAAGACGGAGTCGACGAAAGACGGTCACAACCGCCTGAAGAAGCCGCAAGAGTCGATGTCGAGCGGCGAGCCGACATAGATGGGGTCGGCGAAGCGCGGCCATAACCACGTGAAGAGGCCGTGAAAATCGATGTAGAGCGGCAGGCCGACGTAGACGAAGTCGGCGAAGGGTGGCCATAGCCGCGTGAAGAGGCCGCGAAAGTCGGTGTAGAGCGGCAAACCGACGGAGACGGAGTCGGCAAAGCGCGGCCATAACCACGTGAAGAGGCCGCGAAAGTCGATGTAGAGCGCCAGGTCGACGTAGACAAAGTCGGCGAAGGGCGGCCATAACCGCGGGAAGAGGCCGCGAAGGTTGACGAAGAGCGGCAAGCCGACATACACGGTGTCGATGGACAAGCACCAAGGACTGAAGAAAGGCCCGAGTGCAAGACGGAAGCAGCGGAAGAATCATCCGCAATAAACAATGGAGCTGACATTTTTTATTATTTTTTTTTTCTCACAGAGAACAACTGGAACTCAATCAGCAAGGACTACGGCGGCCATCGACTTGGAAGCGACGGAGGCAGGGGCCAGCCAATTCCCAGCGGATGGGGGGCGATTCCTGGCAGCGGAGGCGGGCCCTGGCGGTGGAGGAGGGCCCTGGCGGCGGAGGTCCTGCGCCTCCGGAGAAACCAGAGCAGAGGCGGGACTTCAGAGCGGAGGCGGGGAAGCGGGCCGATGGCCTCGAGGACTTCGGGGCGGAGGCGGGGAAGCGGGCCGATGGCCAGGGAGGGCCGGACTCCTCGAGGTGGGGATGAGGAACAGGGCGACGGCGGCCAGAAACGGGGCGACGGCGGCCGGGAACAGAACGACGGCGGCCGGGAACGGGACGGCAGTGGCCGGTTAGAAACGGGGCGACGGCGGCCAGAAATTGAGGACGAGTTGCGCGTCCCAAAAAAAACCTAATGCTCTGATACCATGTTAGGAATAGCAACTTGTATTATCTGGGTGCCAAAGGCCATAATATATAGTACAGGTACAGGTGCAAATATGCAGAAAGCCCCCTAACATATGGGGAAACTACAATATACAAATATATACATCTAACAAAAAAATGTACGGTCGTATTTCGATTAATGTACAACCAACTCCCGACAGACTTTTATTTAGCAACTGAAACAAGGTGATCAACTATCTGCCATCTGGCTCCGCAGTGATGGTTACATCATTATTACTGCACGCAACAACAACACTAGCTGATTCGTGTACCTTAGATACCCTTAGGTTGAAGTATGCTGGATGATTAGGCTCCGGAAGAACAACACTCTCACTGTTTAACATTGCAACGACATCTGACATGGTGGGTCGATCATCTGCACTCTCCTGTACGCACATCAGTGCAATGTTAATGTACCTCCTAGCCTCGGTTGCATGGATCTCCTTGGCAATTGATGCTTCTAGAAGCTCAATCCAGATTCCTCTTTCCCAATGCTGCCATGACTGCAGAAAGCTAGAATCTTCGTGACAAAATTACTTTAGCCTAAAAATTATTGAACTCGTATGTGAGAGTTCAGAAAATGCTCACATATCCAAGGAGGTTAAGAAAGTCTCCATATAGATGAAAGCCAGAATTCCTTTTTCCGCTAAGGATCTCAAGAAGCAACACCCCGAAGCTAAACACATCAGATTTGATTGAGTAAATGCCTTCAGATGCATACTCCGGTGACATGTAACCGCTGAAATGAGTTAGAAGCACAAGGAAATTACCGCATCAAAGATACACAATTTGATTGATCAACTAAAACATGGTACTGTAAGCACCAACTATGTTGGGATTTGTACCGAAAGATATGCTTACTATGTTCCCACTACCCTCTTTGTGCTTCCTTGTGTGTCATTAGAGCTGAAAATTTTTGCTAGGCCAAAATCAGAAATTTTAGGACTCATATCCTGGTCCAAGAGAATGTTGCTAGCCTTGAGGTCTCTGTGTATGATGCGCAGCCGAGAGTGCTTGTGAAGATACAGAAGACCTTGGGCAATCCCTTCGATTATCGAACGTCTTTTATTCCAATCAATAAAAGTTGTTCTATTTCCATCTGGACATTAGAGAGTTCATTTCAGAGTATGGAAGAAACACAACATTAATATGATTAAATTATATTATTCATACCAAATATAAAGTAGTCCAAACTTTTATTTGGCAAATATTCGTACACCAAAAGTTTCTCCTCTCCATGAATACAGCATCCCAGAAGCTTGACCAGATTGTTGTGTTGTAGTTTTGCAATAAGTTCAACTTCATTTTTGAATTCTTTGAAACCCTGTCCTGAATGTGAGGCAAGCCTTTTAACTGCAATATCTATTCCGTCTGGTAGTTGGCCCTGGAAGTATGTACAAAACAAAACTCAAGGCATTATTTTGTTGTGCTAAAAAGATGTAAAAGAGATCACATGCTAGAAAAAATACTTTAGATATACAAAACATATCCAAGCCATTCACTGCATAGCTTCTGTTTCCTTCTACATTTCAGTCTGTTGTCAAATAGGACAAAATAAACAAGTTCCCATTGAGTTTCCCTATTTTTTAATTCTTTCTAGTTTAAGTTCCATATGTTGTTTCTTATGCTAATCATATTTGGTTGGGACAAAATTATATAACTGTATGCGAAGGTATATATGCTTAACGAGTTGATGTAGTCATTTTTTAAAGAAAAATGGGACATCGATAAAATAATGGTTACTTTTTGGACTTTTTGGCCATCAGTTGCTAGCATGATAACTTCATTGTAGTATATTATACATTATATAAATTGTTTCCAAGTTAGCTTAAAAAACCAGGCACATCATAGGACAATTCCAAACAGATACTTGGCTACAGTCAGTTAATGGAGCTACTGTAATATCTAAGAATTTGTTTTAGGCTGGCACTGATGAATATATTGTTCAGTGGCTAGCTAAACCGTAGATTTGTGTAAGCTAAATGTGATGAGCATCTGATTGAATCTTTTCAAGACAATGCATTCACCTTGTAGACAGAGCCGAAACCACCTTGCCCAAGCATGCTTTCTTTGGAGAAGTTGCGTGTAGCCTGCAATATTTCTGAAAAGACAAAAAGAGTGAACTCTGAACTCTTCTCTTCCAATCTCCAAACCAGTGCATCTTCTTCAGGCCTATCCGTGGCAGCTTTATCGTGTAAGTCTGTATTACCTAAAATTGAGAGATGACACACATATGTACAGCGTCAGGAAGAAGCAGATAAGTGGTTGTTTTTCTGTAGAGGAATGCTGTCGTGAATGAATCGTGATAACAAAACCTTTTCTTCGTCTTCTCAACCACACGACGGAGCAGATAAAACACATGAGTATTGACACTAATGGAGCTGCGACAGCAATAATCAACAGCGTCCTCTTTCTTGAGTTGCCTAATGGGAAAAAAGAAAAAAACATTTATAGTTCCCACATAAAGATAAAAATGATTTTATCCCGTGAAAGAGACAATGAAAGATACGTTGTATATAGATCGTCAGCTCACTCGGCCACACTTCACCAATGGAACATGGAAGGAGTTGGCCCAATTTGTCAATGAAACTTCAGCTATTTCTTTGACCTTTGAACCGTCTTACTTTACATATGTCCTCTTCTCTATGAATCTTCCTTTTTTAATGATTTAGTCAGTTTAGTTCTACCACTTACTTATCTTATTCATCTAGTCGAACTCAGGTCTACTATTCTAAATTTCCTATGACTACGAGTTTCACTTAACAAGCTAATTATCATATTGATTAATAGATATCTACGTGTTTGCTTTCCAAGTAAGAGGGAGAGATTACCTTTGTGTAGGATCAGCAATGAAAAAGTATTCCATGATGTGAAGTACCGTGAAGGAGGAGAATTTTACATACCATGTTGTTCGACAGACGTCTGTACCACCGGGTCCGGGCGGGGCGGGGCAGCTGGTGGCACCGACGGTGAGCCGTACACAGTAACTGGCGTAGACCCTGGCGTCGTGTTGTTGACTGCGGGAACTTCAGGGGCCAAATTCATGATACGCAGACCAGGTTCCCCTTGGTAGAATGGGTAAATCTCGTACCTCATATTGCACCGTACCCCGAGGATTCGACCACCTTGCTTACCATCGAGGTAATCAAGCGTATACTGCAGGACATCCTGGAAACAGTCTGCACAGTGGCTGGCGGTTATGTCAGGCGTGCACTGCATAAGGCAGTACAACGTCGGGTAGGAGCTGACGTCTAAGCGCGAGGTGATAAACAACCTCGTGTTGTACACGACCGATTGGGCAGTGTCGTTGAGAAGTGTGAACAACAAGCGCCTGGTGGAGTCGACGCTTGTGGTGAAGTTCTGGGTGTTCATCATGAGGATGACCGCATTGCTATCGGTAATGGTGGCGAGAAAATTCTCGTTGGAGAACTTGAGTATGCAAGGATCGTAGAACAAGGTGACGTCCTTACTGTAGGGACAGAGCTGCGGCCCGTCCCGGAATGCGGTAGCCACGCAGGCCTCGCATGCAGAGGCGTTGATGTCCCCCCGGCATAGGGTGAGAGCGAAGATGATGTCCGGAGCAGTACCTACGATGTTGGTGGCAAAGAGGGAGGCGTTTGAGGCGGCTTTCCAGGGGAGGGTGGACGAGAGGAGCCTGAGGTTGGCTTCGTAGGTGCTGTTCGTTGTGTAGTTGCCGCTATTGCCACATATCTGCCATTGGGCAGCAGCAAAGGGGAGGAGTAGCAGGAAGAGGAAGAGGGGAAAGATAACCATGGCGATGAACTCCGTCGGGAAGAAGATCCGAGAGGATGTGTTATGCGGAATGCAACACCGAGTTACTCTAATCAGCATATATCACATAAGAAAACTGACCACACAATACTCAGAGAAGAAAAACGAAAGACTTAGCATGGAAATTCCACACCCAAACGCCAAATGTTAGGCCATACTGCTAGAGTGATCTACTTGATCGATCACATGCATGCATGACGACTTGGAAAAAGCTGGGTCAACACTCAACAAAGTCTAGTATGGTGTATAATCATTCACACGAAGATAGTTTGTGTGGTCGGAGGCGTACCCCGAAGTTCACGCAGTCGGCGGTCGATGTCATGGATGCGGGCGTCGCGTCAAACTGGTCCACAGTGGCCCAGTTTACTTGACGTGACGCAGCGTAGCTCCTTTCAGCTACTGACTTTGTTGACTGGACCTCCTAGCCATGACCATGAACGAGGCAAAGCTAACGTGGCTACTGCCTACCCAGACAGATTCGGTGAGCTGCACTTGGAGTCCTGGATAGTCGACTCCCTCCAGGCTCCACAGGTCACCGCGACACTGCTAACCTTGACTCTCCGAGAGCGTCCTAGCGCGCGCGGCGTCCCACCACTCCGTGCGTGCCGGGCTAAATCGCGAGCTCGCCGTGCGTCTTCCTCTCGACCGGGCACTGCCACGCCGCCACGCACTGGCCGGCCGGCGGTCTGCGCGCCGCGTCATGAGAGACATACAGGACACAGGAGCCATCACGCACGCACCGCGGCACCGGCACTCGGCAGAGCACTCTGCGTCTCTGCCACCGCCAGTTCCGAGCGCCTCTCGCTTCTGCTTACCGGAACGCGTCCCGTGGCTTTCGGCCAGGTGCGTCGCATCTCGCGACCACTCCGGTGACCTCAGTTAGTGTTGCCGGTGCCGAGGTAGGCTGCTCCATGCCAATAGCCATCACCGGACCAAGATGTTGTCCCTTGCACATGATCGAGTGCTTGTAAGTAATCTACAAGAACACCCAAGCTGTGGTCTTCTGTATTAAGATCGAAAGATTTCGTATAAAGCTACCGCATGGTTACCACTCCATGCACGTCCTCTCAGGGCACACACCATACCTAATGGCTCACAGCAAACTCCTCAAACACCACACGACGATGACTTGCCTTGCCTAACCTCCAGCCTCAAGAAGAAACTTCAAAACTGTGTCACGACCAAGACCGGAAACATTTCTACCACGACCCTAGGAACATCTCCACAGGCAGGCCCAATAATGCCCCCAAATAGGTCTATTAGGGTGTGTTCGGTAGCCCGGGTGGACAGAGAATAGCTATCTTGCTTCGTACAAGCTGACCCTAGCTAAGCTGCCTTCAGATATTTGCGTGTGTTTGGTAGCTCGTTTTGGTGGAGATATTCTCAGTCCATCCATTGTTTGGTAGCTCGTTTTGGTGGAGATATTCTCAGTCCACCCTAGCTAGGCGGCGCAGATCGGGGCGCAGGCGGCGCAGATCAGAGAGGGGGCGGCACAGATCGGGGAAGGGGCAGCGCATATCGGGCCGGAGCAGATTCTGCTCGACCAGAGACGACTGGGGTCTGCGGCGGCGGGCTGCGTTGTGGGCGGAGGTGGGCGGCGCTTTTCCGGCGTCTGTGGTGGTGGTCGGCGGCGTGTATGGCCGTGGTTGGCAGTGGGCGGCGGCCGGTGGTTTCGGGAGGAAGAGAGAAGCACGGGAACGAGAGAGGAGAATGGAGAGGAAGAGAGGGCGGGGGCGGTGGTCTGGGGGTGGGCGGGCCCACTCGGTTGCGCTCTTGCAGGGCGAACTCAGCCCGGCTGAGGTGAGAAGCTCGATTTGAGCTTCTCTCCTCAGCCTGGCTGAGACACCTTTTAGGGGCGAGGTGGGCATAGCCCGATCAACCCACCCGGCCTAACAAACACTCAGTTTGGTCTCAATTCTCGGTCGAGATGAGAGTTTCTGAGGTTGGCCGGCCTACCAAACAGGCCCTTAGTGTGCCGACTTTGAAATCATACCAGCATCTCTATAGGTTATCAGCATATTTTTCTAACCCAATAGAATGGCCGGCGCGCCGACGCTGGCCCCTACCCACAAGGACTGGGTTGGGAGCACCAGCACACTACGCCACATCAGATCGCCTCCCACGGGCCCACCTGGCAGTCGTAGAGGCCCGCGATCAACATATTTAATGACACCATCCTTTGCCAAAGTAAATGGCACCACCGCCCGCCCACCTACCAGCCCCCTCCATCCATTTAATCTCTCGAGGTGCGCACATATTCCACATCTCGCCCCCAAACCCTAGACTAACTCCACCGCCTCACCAACTTTGTCCACCAGCCACCCTCGCTGCCATGGGCTGCAACTACCACGAAGCCGGGGTAGCGGTTCTGGCCGCCCTCGCAACCCGACCATCAACGAGATAACGGTCCTAGTCGAGCACCATATTTTCGTGTCACCGGACTAGCGCCTCCCAATGGCTCGAAGATCAGCGGCGAGGGATACGCCATTGCCCTGATCCCGGAGGGCGCCAACATGTAGTCGCATCCTCCACCGTCAAGCCGCCCTACCGCCAATGAAACAGGAGAACACCGACTGGGCCAAGGGAAGTGTGATCTAGCTGCCTCTTTTCAAGGTTGGTCTACGACGGGTCGTACAACCTCCAAGACCGGTATGCATTTCGGGATGGTTGGATGTCGACACGGTGCTCGCCCAACACGACTATGTGCTAAAGGATCATTGAAGTCCGTGTCGCCTGCCTCCATCCTATGGCCCTCCCATGACACCCTCCAATGTCAGCATGTTGAGGCCCGCATTGAGGTCGTCGTCACGCTCCTCCACACACGCCCTACTGTTGCGCACCTCAAGCTGGAGCCATCCTTTGCGCTAGTGCCGCTCTGTCGGCATCGTCTTCATGGCGCAGGAGGAACAACGACAAGACAACCGTGCGGGTGCCTTACTTTCCAGTGCCCTCTGGCACCGCTACTCACCGCCAAGCCGGAGTCGGAGCTAGAGCCATCCTGTGTGGGAAGCCCCTCCCAATACGGCGGAACGAGTCTCGATGCCCCGATAGATCCTGGCCGATAGTGTTATAGATTACGATATGGGCTCCCTGGTAGACATGCGCTAACTCCAAGATGGCACGGATCATTGTAAAGCCTACCCTTAAGCGCCTAGAGTAAGTCGACGAGTAGCTGATATAACTTTGTCAGGATGGTGGAAGGCATAGCCAAGGAAGTGCCAGCAAAGGTGCATGTCGATTGCGATCATCCATGCTTGGATTAGCGGCCACCATCGACCCTATCTACCTCTTGGAACTCCAAGAGAAACCTAAAGTGGAGCCTCAAAGGATGGAACGACACTGGGGTGTCGCCGCCACCTGATCCGATACGCCAGATCTAGGGTTTTCCCCGACGCTCATGGTGGAACAACACAAATGCGGCCATGAAAGACGCCTCCAAGGAGGAGACGATGTCCATGGGCATCACTGCTGTCAGAAAATGCAGGGCTTTCACCCCAGCACAATCGCCAACCCCAATGTCCCCGAAGAGGCAGAAGTAAGAACATATCAACACACCACTCCAAGAGTCCAACCACACTTCATAGATAGTGAACTGGAAGACGATGATCACCTACCCACCTCGACCACCACCGGTCGTACCTAGATGCCACCTTCGCCATGTCAGCCACCGACTTCGTCGTTTCCTGTCCACTGCGGTGTCAAGCCGGCCGGCCACTCGACGACATCCACCATGTGTCACTCCTACACGCCAAGGCCCATCAGCCGGCTTCCCCGCTCGATTCGCCCTGCCACCGCAACGGCAACAATAAAGAGCATTTGCACCGCATCCGCCGTTGTCGAGCCCGGTAGCAAGCCTTAGCAGCAGCAAGAGGGGGTAAGGAAAGAAGAGCCTCCGGGACGTCGGATTTGGGTCGCCGCCCGTGTCACCTAACCTAGGCGATGCAGGGGGCTTCTTTTCATTTCGTCATGTCCTGAAAACTGGTTTTGCCTACCTTGCGTGTGAGTAATCGCACTCGGATGAATGCTAAGGAACTGACGGGCACCAATGGTACACTGCATGCTGGCCTGGATGACTGCCACCAATAGGCAATAGCCGCTCCGTGTTGCATGCACGGGATTGCTGTACGACGTGAGGCGAACGTGGATACCCAGCCAGGTTCGGTGCACTGCACGCGCTCCGGTAGTCTGATCAATCATACATTACTCCGAGTCCATCTGGGTCTTCCAGCGCTGTTGGATAGGTGTGGATTGGACAGTCCATGTGTGATGCAGGCAAGTGGGCTCGCATGCGCTGAAGTGTTAAGTACTGCATCACCGACAAGTCCGACAGCTAACAAGGCTGAGAAGCTTGGAACTGGGTTACATGTGTGTCAAAAAAAAGCTACTAAAACATCTTATATTCTGGAACGGATGGAGTACTAGCTAAGTTTAAAATGGCAGGTATGCTTATTAGCAGCATTTTCAGTTGCTAAAAAGCTATAGCAACGCTATGCCATTTAGCATTTTTCCTAAAAGCAACGATATTTCCAGAAAATATAGGCATTATGTAATCATATCATCTAAAAATATGACCAGAAATTTAATGATGCGATCTTGTGCCAAAAACAATATTGATTGTAGCAATAAAACAAGTACATAAGTGCATAATACATAAATAGGTTTAACTTCCAAACTGAAATCAGGAAATTTAAGACCTGACGTAAAATAGCATAATTTTTGGCATAATTTAGCTTTTTAACGCGACTAAGCGAGCAATTAGCGGTAGATCAAAGTGCCCATAGCGACCAGATAGCGTGCTATTTAAAACTTTGATTACTAGTAAGAATTTAAGATACAGCAATGCAGAAACGATACCTTCAAGAGATGAAACCGAGGATGAAAAAGACACTAGAATTGACCGAAGGTTTTCTCCAAGTATAATAATCCGATGTTTCCAATAAAGAAATTGTAATGGTCCGGATAAGCTGACATCCGGGAAACCGGATTGCCGCCCGTGTTGGGCAACAAGCAGCAGGCACTGGCCGGCACACCCCATGTCCTCACGAACACCGATCTCACGATGCCTGTCGCAGTCGGGGCGCCCGCCTGCATCCTCGACCTCCCAGAAAGATGGCCCCCCAAGATCAAACCAAGTGGGCTAGTGCAGTATATATACACCGCAAAGAATCAAAGATGCTCCCAATCTCACACAAAAAACAGTTCTTCAGTCACAAGAGTTTTTCATTTCTCAAGGAACCAAACCAAGCACAAAGATGAACATCTACTAGGGACACAGCCCTGATGGACAGGGGCGTCCTCCTGATGATGCTGCTGGCAGCGGCGGCGGTACTCCTGTGGCTGCCACTGGTGCTACCGCCCCTACCACCGCCACCGGCCTTCTTGCTCTTCGTCCCTGTGGTGATGATGCTCCTGCTCTTCTCCCTGGTTCTCTTCCCGTCTGAAAACTGCGACTATCCTCCATCTCCGGCCTTCACTCAGTAAAGACAGTGAGAGCCTTGTTATCAGGTACATTTCCTGCTTTTTAGCTTTATTCTATCTATATCCATGCGGCACTTCCTCGCTTTTATTGGATATATGATATACTACCATACAACATACAACAGTGGCTGCCTGGCTGGCTCTCAGGAGAACTTCTGCTCTGCCTTTCAAGCCCCGGGGAAGAGCCATGGTTGTGTACAACAGACGAAGACATGAATGTTAGCTAGTCATTCCTGTTGTCCAAGGTTTTCCCACAATTGTGTGGCTGCGGAAGACTGTACAGTAGTAAGCCCGCGATGAGAACCGCTGCACCAGCAACAAAGCCAGGAGGGAGGGTCGACGCCACGCCGATGTATGGCAGCGGCAGGGTGAAAGCGTAGATGGACAACGGAACTGCATCAAGAAAGGACATTATTAGTGATCAAGTCCGCTCCCCAGTGTGCACGCTATCAGTTTACGCCTTGTATAAGGCCTACGAGTAATGAGAAAAGGAATGCTGCTTGTGCCCTCCTCGTCTTTTACTTGCCAAAACTTAAAGGGCTTGATGATTTTTCCCCTGAACTTATAATTCAGATGAACTGCTAGTGACCTAAACTTTTTTCCCAAAATGGGGACCAGTGACATGAACTGAAATGGGGAGTATCTGATTGTTAAGGGGAAATAATAAGCTCAAGTTTGGCTGTATGGTAGTCCTCTGCCAAAGGAGCAGAGAAGTTTCAGAAACCACTGACACATGTAGAACCAGGTTAACCTCTTGAACAACTGAAGAAAAAGAAACAGAAACCGACCAGGTGTAGTGGCAATTGGGAAAGGACAGTGGATAAGCTTGCGCGATCGTTATGTAGAAACCAAACAAAAAACATGCAAATAATGGTGATGGGACATAGTTACAGCTAAAACACTTCAACCCTATTTTCACTCCTTTAACAATACTGGTAGGCTTAGTTCTGAAGTGACACGGTGGTACTCCCTCCGTTCCAAAATATAAGATGTTTTAGCCCATCATTGCCACACATGTATCTAGATGCTTTTTAGTATATAGGTTCACCTCTTTTGCTTCTAACCTACACACTAAATGATGTCTACATACATGCATGGCAATGATGGGCTAAAACAACTTATATTTTGGAACGGAGGGAGTATGTGGGATCATGGTAAGCCAACACAGCCGAACTTTCCTATTCACATCCCAAATGTGCGATTTTTATCCTATCATAGGCTTATGTGGAGCCTATTAGGGTTGAACATACATCAACCGCATGATAGGGAAGATTTGTTAGAAACTTCAAAAGCATTACAGCCTGGCTAAATGTCATACTTTCTCCATAGCTCATCGTTTTAATACAGGGTTTGCCTCGTCCTCATGGTCAATTTCCATAACCGAATGATGATATAAAGAGAAGCAAGTGAGGTATGAAATTTCAAACATCCCATTATCGTCCTCTCTGGTTCTAATTGATAAACTGGACCACAACAACACTGTCATCAGACTGAAATCAATAACATGGGCCTCTTTAAAAAATCAGCAGAACTCTTCCTTATTGACAACCAGAATAATATATTAAAAACGTGGCTAATTGCTACACTTTACTGATCCGAAACTACAAAACACAAAGATAGTTGAATCCTTACAGAAGTAGTGGAGAACACAGAGCATAGCTCTGATGGCAAGCTGTGCCAGTATGCACTCAGCCAACCAAGGTTCGAATCTTGGACTTCACGGGTTCTCACAGTTGTTTCTTCATTAAAACATTGCCCCCAAGGGCTAGTCCTGGCTGGTCTAATGAAGTAGTTGCTTCTGGGTTCATACTTGGGAAGCAAGGCATGGATACAACATCCCAGCGTATGGTAACAATAAGACTTTCAGATTTGAAAGCTGGATGACACACGATGAACTGTATAGGACAGTTTTAACCATACTGGATAGTAGCTGTTTAGTTGATGTCTAATGTTAACACAGCTAACATTAGGCAAACTGTGGCTGCCACAAAATGCGCGACAGACATGGCCACCACAAGTGTGACACGATTTGGCAAGAAATTTTGTCTATGGAAAGTAGACCATATATAATTAACAATGTGTGGCAAGCAACAGTTGTGACAATTAACCAAACACATGCTAGAATTGTGGCATGGGGAAGATTAGGTGTGGCAACCTTAGGCTACAAACCAAGCATGAAAATGCTTCCCTAGGAGATCGTCTTTTACTGAATTTCCCACCTTTGTTCTAAATTAGCTCGGGTGTGGCACAATGCCACGCAAAAATAGCATGTGGTGACGTATAAATGAAATCAAAAACTTCGACATGCTATTATAGATGGTTGGCCAACCTCGACAGATGCTGGACCGCGGATCGCCTCGCGCGCCGAGGGCTACAACACCCACCCCGATGCCCCCTGTGTGACCAAGCCGCAGAAACAATCCACCACTTGATGATGGAGTGCTCCTTCACCAGGCAGATCTGGCACGAGACGATCGCCTGGCTGTGCATCCCTTGCCTGCCACCGGATGGCGAAGACACGCTCACCGACTGGTGGCGCAGTGCGCGACGTCGCACGCCGAAGCAAATGCACAAGGGACTGGCCTCCACTGCCCTCCTCGTACCCTGGATGGTGTGGAAGCATCGTAACGAGTGCATCTTCGATGGCATCCAGCCCTCCTTCGTGGCACTGATGACAAAGATCAAGAACGAGGCCACCATGTGGGCTCGAGCTGGTGCGCTAGGCCTGCGTGCCATCTTGCCCCAGACCTGGGATGTTCACTGAACTCCCAGATTGTATTCTGCCTCCTAGGAGGATTGTACTAAACCTTTCTTTCCAATGAAATGAAACGCAAAAGTCTTATGCGTTTTCTCGTATTATAGATGGTTTAGTCTGCAAATAAGCCCTCCATCCCCACAGGCTCTATATTAATCGTTGGTGACTACGTATTTGGTCTCCTTCAGTGTGCGTGTGTTTTTAGCGACTGTGTGCATCCTGGATATGCAGAGGCCAGGTGTGAACTCTTTATGCTTGTATCCCCTTGATGCAGTGTTATGAATTTAACAAAAGCACGCTTTATCGAAAAAAATTATCAGCACATGTAAGATGGTGCACAGAAAGAATATGCAAACCTGAAAATGTAGAGGCTAGACAAGATACAACAGCTGAAGATATCTTCAGTAGGTGTAGCAAAGATATATTGAATCCCATATTAACCAACACAAATAGTACTGGTAGCAGTGGTGCCCCTTCACAGCCTGCACAACTCAAAAATTTCAACAAAGATGCTTGTGCAACATACAAACTTGCTTACATGGATTTGATATCTAAAAAATAAAATATCAGGAAAAAAAGTACCACTAAAACAATGAATAATCCTTGTGGTGATTAAAATGTTCATGAAATCAACTTGCATTTCAGAGAAATACATACAGGAAGGATGGCCTTTCATTTCAGAGAAGCAGTTGTTACTAGTTATTAAGTGAAACTACAATGATTGATTTATTAAGAGATATCAGTTACTGATTCAGATCTGCATGTACCCCCAGTAACACTACAAATACATCCAAGTGATCCAATCAGAAAATTATATTATGCACGAGAGAGATCAAGACAGATGACCGGAAGAAAAATTTATAGACAGAAGGTGCCCCAAGTAAATTGGGAAAATTACCAGAAGATAATGATCCCATATTCAGAAAGCAGGCTGCACCATCTCTGATGTATGTTGGCAGTAGATGGAATGGAATACCCCATAACTTAGACAAGAATGGCAGCAAGAGACACATAAAAATAGCCTGAAATGGTAGATTTATTAGTTATGGTTAATGGCTTATGTATAGTTAAATCAAAGTAGTAGACATCAGAACCGTACTTGATAAGCAGAGCCATAAGAGTTGACGACAAAAAGATCAACTGAGCCACCCTAGAAACAGAAAATAAAATAAATGGAATAAGAAAAGCATCTTACTAACACAATGAAGAGATATTAGTTACCAATATGCACTCTTGTAAACAATAAGTTCTACATCAAAAAAAATGCAAACAATGGAAGAAAAGCAGTACCTTCAAATTCTTGGCAGCATCAATAAATATTATCTCCTGCAACAATTAGACTTTAGTTGTATCAGGCAAAACTGGTAGTTAAAGCACAGCAATTGGTTAATCGACTGATTAACAGACTTGCTACCTTCAATACTGTATCAGCAGCTTGCAGGAAGAATGATATTATCATTAACAGGGGCCACAAAAATCCAGTACTTTGTAATGAAGCGCCAGCACCAGATCCACTATACATAGCAAAGATAGATCCATGTTAATTAATTTTTATTAACAGTAAGATACTTAATATATTAATCATAAACAAGCCTTCTGCTTTGACATTACAACCTTGACAAAGTATGTGTATGTGCGTAGTTCTAAAGGTGTGCCATAACCCCCGATACAATCACCCCGTAACTTTCCAAAACCACTCCTAACTTTTCATATATCTAATCAAAACTGCAAGGAGTGTGAATGGACTGATAGTCTCACACCACAGGGTTTTAGATCTGGACCGCCACTGCTCCCACCAATGCATTGTAATGAAAAACAGAACAGTAGTGAATACGGTAAAATAATGCTGTACTGAAATGTCACAGTTTTTGCCTAACATTCCATGATTGCGATCTGGGAACTATTCACACATCATACTTTTAGACTGTCATTAAAGTAGGTGTTCCAGCTTAACAGTTCAATGGCCTTCAGACTCATGCATCCCCAGGCTGTGAAGATGTATCGTATGCTACATTGAAGATTTCTGAAGCATACTAATCATATTGCATACGTCTCCAATATTGATTAAATTTTCATTTTATTTGTTTCTTACTATGTCTATACAACATGTCTTCTCTAGTCCCCTTCGGAATTTAACCATAAGATATTAAAAGATTTGTTCAAGGATAACTGCAAGACAGCATAATGGGAAACATAACAGAACACTTCCTGGCCTGGATTACAGCAGCATAAATATTATCAACAGCTTATTAGGTGCTTGTAAACCTAGAGTGATTCTATTAGAAAGGAACATACCATGCTACAGTTATTACCACACCAGCTGTCACTAAGAAGCATCCTGCTATCTCATTAACTCTATAGCGCCTCTTTAGAAAAATAGCAGACAAAAGAAGCTGCCATACTAGATAGGTCTGCAGAAAAGTAGTGAGACAATTTTACAGATGTGATTACAAGTGATAAATGAAGAGCACATATATATTTATACTGACGACTCACCAACCTGTGACAATATTGGTATTGAAGCCCCGGAAAGAACAGCTATCCAACAAAAAGCAAGCAAATAATACTGTGAGTGAGAGTTTCTTGTGTCACATGTCAAGTACATTAAAGAAGTTAAAATACATGAGAAACATTATGTATTTGATTTTAAGGAAATAAAATTACCTCCAGAAGCCATCCCTGCAGCTGCTGCTAGAGCCTCTAAGAAGCCCACAAGTATAAAAGGTTTCTGTGGTAAAGAAAGCATCTCGTCGGTAACAGTGCCAGCTTGATAGCGAAGAAAGAGGATTGTGAAATAGACAACCACGTAGCTGCAAGAGTACAGAGATCCACACCGTGTTATCAGTGTCGAATAAATGTTCAATGAGCTGAAGAATTCGTATTTTTCAAAAGAGAAACAAGCTTAAAAAGCAGTCAAAAGATTAATGTGTAAAATTACTCCATCCATTCCCATTTTATTTGATATAAAGGGTGTTTTTAATAACTCAGAAGTCGCATCAAGGCGATACAGCCAGTCAAAACTCCCTCCATTCCCATTTGTAAGGCATATTAGATTTTGTCAAGACAAGACTTTGACCGGGAATTGCTCCATTAATCACAGCAATGCCATACATACCCTCTGGATAATGTGCAATCCTTTTGCGAAATCAATGCAACTCTCGAGAATGGTATAAGAAAAGCCCAAACCTCCTCCTGAGACCAACTGCAAACCGCGAAGTAATCGGCCTTTAGGCCCTGCCTATAGAGGAATAGCAAAATGCTTGCATTTCGTCTCCCGGCAGCCTCCCCAATCCTGCCGCCTTCCGGAAACCCACCATCTAAACATAACCTAACAGAAACTAGGCAGACTCAAAAAAATTCCAAGTCAAAGATGCTTTGTTTGGTTCGCTGCTGTACTTGGTTTTGGTTTGGTCGTCGTACCGTTATCCGTTGGTGATTCATATTTGGCGCCTTGTCGGTGTTCCTCTTCTAATACACAAGGACGCGCTCTCAAGAAGAAAAAACCACTCTAGTGATATATCCTGTGCCAATGCTCGTGCTAATGCTTATTATTACTCTGGCATTGCAACATTTTGGAGCCTAACAGCGACCAGAAATGGTATTTACCTAAAACGAATTGACAAGAAGTCGCCTGCGGAAAACAGTGCACGTGGAATCCAAATGTTCGGTGGCTATCAGGTGGCAGGAAGGGCCGGCTCATGTGGCCACGAGTCACCAGGGAGAGAAACAAACACACAACCGTACAGCAACCAGGGCCAGATATAATCGTGGTCTGCTCCAACAACCAAAAAATCTCGCCCGGCTATTCTCTCCGACACGCGGGCCCCGCGCGAGGCACGCGCCGCGGAGGAGGAAAAATGATTCGAGTCGCGACAGCTCTCATCGATCATTGGAATCTCCACTGCTGGAACAGGAACCGGATCCTCTCGATTGGATCAGCAACGGCGACCAAGAGGAGCAGAGCATCGGCTCCGATCAATCAATCGATCAATGGTGGCCCGAGCATCAGAGAGAGGAGGCGTACCCGAACGTGGCGAACTGCGCGAGGAAGAAGGGGTACTGGTGGAGCGGCACGAGGGCGAGCTTGTAGAGGACGCGGTTCCCGGTGCTCATGGCGACGACCGCCGCCGTGGCGAGGGCCACCTCCATCCCGGTGCTCCTCCCCACCCCGGCGCTCCTACCCGCCACCTGCCCCGCCGCCGCGCACACCGCCGCCTCCCCTCTCCTCCCGCTTCTCGTGCTCAGCCCCGCCCCAGCCCCCGCCGCCGCCCACCCAGCGGCCTCGATCCGACGGGCATGCGCCCGCAGCGCCACCCGCGCGTCCCTCCTCGGGAGCGCCACCCGAAGCGGCGCCGCCATCGACGCGGCTCCATTGGCGCGCTCCGCGGGGATGCGGAGCCGCGGCTGCCGCGCCGTGGACACGTACGGCGACGACGACGACGCCATCAGAGGGTATCGGGAACCAGTGCTCTGCTCTGCACCCCCGATGTGTCCACGGTTGGTGGGGTTGTGAGGAGGAAGATTCGTGCAGATGTTTCGCTTGGTGTCTGCTTGCTTTTGCTTGAGCGTTTTGTGTTGGGTGGCTCGCGGGAGCGGTGCGGCGGCGGGTCCACGGCTGCTCCACGCGGCCGCAAGGTTATTGGAGGGGTGGAAAGGGAGGAGGTTGAAAAGTGCCAGTAGTAGTTTTTGCCGTGCGTGTTTCTCCTTCCCGTTCTAGATTCCTTCCGTATTTGCGTACGAGTCCACGCTCTATTCCGCACGTGAGGATGTGGTAGGAGGATGCGTTTCATTTTCTCCATAGAGTGGCTCAGGATTGTAAGTTCGCATAAATTGAATCATATTTTTTTGCAAAACGCAAATAAATGACATTTTTCATCAGTACCAAGCCGTTGATATAACTTCTCCACAGTTGGATTGATCAATTGTTAAATTCCACAAGGTTTCTTGGATTTTCCGGAATATGTACATACAGATTTTTCATGTTCAAAATTAGGTGACAACACACTAAATTTTCTACACTACAAATACGAAATTGGAACTTTTTATTTGGAAGACCTTTTAGTGAGAACTCGCGTGATTGATCATGTTAATAACTTCTAAATTGTTTTTTCTTTTCATAATCTTGGTAGTTGTATTTCAGTAATTTTGAAAACTTGAGTATACTTAGACTAGTTATGTTGCTATTTGCTTAGTATTCTGAACAGTTCATGTCTTCTATGTTCACCCCGGCTCATCTCATATTCGCGTCCTGTCATGACATGTTGTTACCTAAGATCACTGTTAAGTTCATGGTTATTTTGACTAATTTGTGCACCTACAACAAATTACAATTGACCAATCTTGTTTATTTATACTAATATTTTTTACCTTGTCATAATAAATCACGTCATTAAATTGTATAAAGATTTTTCACATATCATTACATATAACCTAAAGCGCTACTTTTATAACTAGCCTAATTAACAATGTATTTCACGCACATGCATAATACGGTACATTATTTCATGATAATAGTATTTATTATTAAAATAATTTTTCTTGTGGTAAAGTAAAACTACATTTTGTCAATAATATTTTATTTTAAACTTTGTTTGGGTATTTAAGGAAATCATTTTTCACAATGACCTTCGATCTAAATCTAAACAAAAAAGTATCACATTACACCAAAATTTAATGTGTTCCCCTTAAAATAAAAGTATATTTATGCAGGAGTATTGTTATATGCAAAATTTTGAAGATTTTTTGTTTACTTACAAACATAAAAAAGTGATAGAGGTTTCTAGAGTATTGAAGTGTCAAGTTTAGAAAAAGTAAGAAATTCCAAAGTATTTCAGGTGTCAACAAATAGTTTATTCTTGAGTTTTCACGCCTTTTTGTTCTTGAGAGGGAGGCGAGAATAAGCAGTTAGCATGCATCCTTGTTTCTAGAAGCGCGTGAAAATAAGTAATTAATTAGCATTCATTCTTCACTCTATGTATTAACATCATACTGGTTGTAGCACGCATGAATATTTTAGAACATAAACTTTATCATTTGTATATGTTGCATTGTTCATTTTTTTTACTCTCATAAAAAACTACTATGAATTAGTCTCTGAGACTAGGTTGAGTCCAAAAAACCAACCAAATTCTACCCGGATTTGTGTTTTCGAAAATGATAATCATGTCAGAAGTTTGAATGCAGAAACATAATACATGGCTTAGAGATCCTATTATGATAGTTTTTTCAAAAAAAAAAGAGTGCTTCATGCCACCTTCAAGAAATTTCCTTCCTTTTAGCTTTAGCGAGATATCTCTATTCTTTCATTTTTAGGCAACTTATCGAGAATTAGTAATTTGCCAATTGTTTGTGTAGCTATAGTGAAAAATAGTACTCCTAGGCTATCCCTGTGATTAAAATTTTAAATTAGTCATCAAATAGATAGCAATTTGAAGCTAGAATTCAATATGAACATAGATCATCAACCATCATGGACAGTTGTTAAACCATAGAAAAAAGTTCTTCCATGTGCTCTTAGTATAGGAAATGATACATGTTTGTAGAGAACGGATATAAATTGGTTTTATTCATTTTGGTAAGTAAATGATCACTTGTAGGTAGCATTGGACGGCCGCTCATTTCTGAATTTCTTTACACGCACTGGTGGAAAAAGGTCTTCAATCTCAGTTTGTAAGGCTCAGTAGTCCCGGTTGTTTACGAACCGGGACCAATGGGCCTCCACGTGGCCTAGGTCATGTGCTGCGGCTGGAGGACCTTTGGTCCTGGTTCGTAACACCGACCGGGACTAAAGGTCCGTTTGGAATAAAATTTGTATTTTCTTTTTCAGAATTTCTCTATTTTTTCTTTATTTCTCTAATATCAAATCACCTCTATTCTCATGTCAAATTACATACTTATGGCTCTCACTCCATTCTCATGTCAAATTACATACTTATGGTCATCACTTCCCGGTCGGTCACCCATCCTCACACTGCTCCACCCTTAGCACGCTTAACTTCTTCATTCCTTCCATAGTAGCTTTTAAGACTGTGCTCGCTACTTTTTGATATTGGTATGTTACCAATTCTATTAACTTATACACTTTGGAAACATATAATATTACTTTTTTAAATTCCAAATAAAATCACAAATTAAGCAGCAATGATTAAGTAATAATAAGCATGAATGAATTCCAAATAATTTATATACATAATTTAATTATTATTTTTAGTAATTAAAATATTTAAAAAAGGCCAAAAAACTTGAAAAATCCAAAATTCGAAAATTAATAGACTTGTTAACCAAATAAGAGGGAGTACATTTTTTCATATATATATATATATGTACTCGCACACCACACCACACACACACATCTAGCTAGTAGCCTTCTAGGTTCCAATAACTCCTAGCAATCTCAAAGCCCAAGCGAGTGTCTAGAGCAGCATACAACACTTGCTTGTCGCTTAATGGAACTTTGGTCCAACCATATATAAGTTCTTCTTCTTCTTCTTCTTCCTCGTTGCCCTTCTTCTTGTTCTTCTTGATCATCTTCTTCTTCTCAAGCTTTGTCCCAACAGTAGCATTGGACAGATCGTATAGATTCGGAATTGGTTTGTTGGTGGGGTTTGGTATAATCACTTGGAGGTCGTACACCGATGGAATTTGAATTCCGTATAATTGCAGCATGCACACGTCATTGCCGATAGGCGCGCCGCAGAATTTAATGGTGGGGTCCCCCAAGAAATCCCTGAGCAGTTGCGGCACATGATCGGCCCGACATATTTGGAAGACCAAAACCTCGGACGCCACCGAGAGTTGAAGGACGGCGGCACGCTGATGAGGCTTATCGCGAGGGGTGGTGAACTCGCAGTCTAAGCCCACACATTTGATCAGTGCGGCGTCGAGGAACCGCTGCTTGACAGCGTGGAGCCACATCTCCACCGTTGATGCATGGAGGGTTTCCGTGATGGTGAATTCCATCCCTTCGGCGGTGAGATTATGCACCCGCCTCGCCGACTCCATTGAAATGAGAGGGAGAGAGAGAGCTCGATCGACGGCCGTGCTATTGGTGTGGTTTTGGCAGAGATGCTATGGTGGTTTTGAGGAGATATTAGAGAGGAAGATGATGATCAAGAAAGCTTAATAGAGGTTTCTTATATACTAGAGAGATGGAGAAGATGAAGAAGAGAGGCCGCCGGTGTTTATTAGGCCGCCGGCCGGCGCTCTCCCGATGCGTTCGTTCCACATTACCGAGCGATCAAGTAATGGCCGGAGCGATTTCCGAAACGATCGCGGGAGAGCGGCGGTTCGTTTGAACTGCCCTTTATCCCCGGCTTATGGAGCAAACCGGGACTAAAGGGTGCCCTATAGTCCCGGTTCGCGCCACGAACCGGGACTAAAGGCCCAAAGGCATTAGTCCCGGTTGGTAGCACAAAACTGGGACCTAAGGGCCCATTTAAACCGGGACTAATGCCCCCTGGCCCACATTTTCAAATGAACCGGGACTAATGATCCCTTTAGCCGCGGACCGAACACGTTGGGGACTAATATGGGCGAATGGAAGCCTTTTTTTCTACTAGTGACGTCTCGGTAAAATGGTCACATATTTTCGAAATATTTGCAAGGACCGGGTTTGTATCCATTCTTCTTTGCATACAAAATTTGCTGCAACTTGTATATTGTTTGAACAACTTGAGTTGTACAAATAGGGACTTGTATACAACTGCTACTCGCCGTGTCACTCACTCATGGAAAGTAGGCAGGGCTGCCCACAGCGGCGGGAGATCCTTTTGTACGTGGTACTCGCGTAGACCGGGTGCATGGTTTATCGGTAGAGGTTCCGTCGTAGGCAAAAAGTTCGTAGCTTTGATTGAGCTCTTCCCAAAAAAAATCTACAATTGAGCTCCATCCGGTCGCTGGTGCTTTACGGAAATGAGAATTCTTGGTGGTGTCGCAGAAATCTGTTAGAAATCGACGATCCTCATATCGATCCTTCCTTCCATGAATAGAATGAAGCTAGTCTCACCCATGACCCATGGACCATGGTCGGAGCCTGCGTGCATCGTCCCTAGTATGAGCCTGGTCCACGAAGCAGTGGGGCTACAAGGTCCAGCCAGCGCTATCTGCCGGGTCCCGGTCTCTTTTGATGGACAGTGACGGGCAGGATGTGGAGGGAGCGAGAGGCGGCACCGCGGCGCCACAGCGCAGACGGCTGCTATTCCGTGGGCTCCTGCCGTCCTGCATCCACCCACTTCGCCACCCAACGTGTCACTGTTTTTGCGGGCCCTGCGAGCGCGACGGTAGCAGCCGTATCCTGGAAATGATCATCGCTTACGTCTGGCCCCACGCGCTCGGTTCCTCTCAGTGACAGGTGGACCCCCAGATGCACGCGCGTGCTGCGCAGAACCGAACGAATCTCATCTGTCGTGTCATTCGTGCCTGCTGTGGCCTGTGGAGGAGATGGCAAAGGAAGAGGAGCAGAGAGAGCGGCGCGCACGGCAGCCAAAGGCCAATTTTTTCGAAAACTCTCTCTCCCTTGTAAGATTCGCCCTCAAACCTAGTCTAGCATCACAGAATTGGATCAAGCCACGAAATTGTATGGAATTAGCTCGATCCACCCATCCACCCCCGAGCTAGTTCATTACAACACGGCAGCGCCGTCCGGCCATTTCTTCCTTGCCAAGTTCAAAGCTAAACCCTAATCCTCCTTAAATAGGCTACGAGAATCGAGTTACATGGTCGGGTTCAACCGAGCGCGTGGCCGGCTAGCCAGGCCGGTGCCCTTGTCTGTCGAACGGGCCTCCTCGTTGCGATTGGTTCTTGGGCCGGAGTCGTCGTGCTTGGCTCACTGGTAGGTGGAGCCAGGTCGCTGACGTTCCCTCCCTCTTGAAAGCCTGCTTGTCCCCAAGCAGGCGCGCGAGGAAAACGGCGCTTGAGGTCGTCGACATCCTCCCAGGTAGCGTCTTCGGGTGCCGAACCACTCCAGTGAACGAGAACTTGAGCGATCGACGTCAAGCCACGTTGACGGAGCCGATGCTGCAGAATGTCAACTGGAATCTGGTGAGCAACGTCAAGATTGGGAAGGTGAGGAGATACCTGCTGCCCAGGGCGAATGCACGGCTTGAGCTGGGACACATGAAACACCGGATGCACTCTGCTGGTCGGTGGTAGCTCCAGTTCATAAGCCACCTCGCCAATGCGTTTGCAGATACGGTAGGGACCATAGAACTTGAAGGAGAGCTTATGGTTTGCTCGACGAGCGACAGAAGTCTGAATGTAAGGCTGAAGCTTCAAGAAAACCATGTCGCCAACAGAGAAGATGCGTTCTGACCTCTTTTTATCGGCTTGTTGCTTCATACGAAGCTGCATGCGCTGGAGATGTTGACGGACAGAGTCGATGATGAGCTGCCTGTCACCAAGCCACTGTAGGAGATCATCAGTTGCAATCTTGTCAGTAGCCGTGATGCCAAAGTAACGAGGTTGATGTCCATACAAAACTTCAAACGGTGACTTGCCCAACGACGCATGCCAGTTGGTGTTATACCAAAATTCACAGAGGGACAGCCAGCGCGACCATTGAGTGGGGTGGGCACTGATGAAACAACGGAGGAAACACTCGATTGACTGATTAACTCTTTCAGTTTGGCCGTCAGTTTCTGGGTGGTGGGCTGTACTCATTCGCAGTTCTGTCCCGGTGGTTTTGAACACAGACTGCCAGAACTGGCTGGTGAAGATGGGATCTCTGTCGGATACCAAGATCTTGGGAAGGCCGTGCAGCTTGTATACATTGTCAACAAAAATTTCTGCCACCTTAGGAGCTGTGTAAGGGTGTCTTAGAGGGATGAAGTGGGCGTATTTGGTGAGCTTGTCCACCACCACCAGGATGCAATCAAAACCTCTGGACTTGGGCAGTCCATCAATAAAATCCATCGTAGCCATTTCCCATGGAACAAATGGAATGGGCAAGGGCTGTAGTAGGCCAGGAGGTAGCACACGCTCCGGTTTGGCTTGTTGGCAAACTTGACAAGAAGCAGTAAAGGCTTTAACAGCAGATTTCATGCCTGGCCAGCTGAACAAAGCTACCATGCGACGATAAGTGACTGGGAACCCCGAATGGCCTCCAACTGGGCTATCATGGAAAGCTGAGATGAGTTGGTTTTGTAGAAGGGGGTCAGGACCTACCCAAATTCTCTTCTTGTGCCGTAGAATTCCAGCACTTAGGGTGTAGTCTGGAAGAGAAGCAGGAGCAAGGGCTAACTGCTGTAACAGCTGCTGGGCTTTGGGATCAGACACGTAGGAAGAAGCTACTTGTTCAAGCCAAGCTGGTTGGATCTCAGTAAGGGCAAATGATTGGTTCAGTGAGTGTGGTTTCCTGGACAAAGCATCAGCGGCTCCATTGTGGATGCCTTTCTTGTACACAATCTTGTACTGTAAACCCATCATTTTAGTCAAGGCTTTCTGCTGCCATGGTGTGTGGAGGCGTTGGTCCGAGAGATGAGTGAGGCTTTTATGGTCCGTTTTGATGGTGAACTCCCCCAGTTGAAAGTACTGTCTCCACTGCTGAACAGCAAGTAAGATTGCGAGATATTCTTTTTCATAAACAGAAAGACTGCTATTCCGGGGACCCAGAGAACGACTGACATAGGCTAGAGGGTGGCCTTTCTGAGACAAAATTGCACCAATGCCAGTATCACAAGCATCCGTTTCCACTACAAACTGATCAGAGAAATTGGGCAAGGCCAGAACAGGCGCAGACACAAGTGCTTGCTTAAGTGTGTCGAATGCAGTTTGTGCTGCAGGTGTCCAGATGTATAGAGAGCCTTTCTTGAGGAGGGCAGTCAGGGGCTGGCTTATAATGGCGTAGTGGCGAATGAACTTACGATAATAGCCTGTGATGCCCAGGAAGCCCCGTAGTTCCTTCAGATTTGTTGGTACTGCCCACTCAATGATTGTTTGGACCTTGGATCTGTCAGTGGAAACTCCGTTGCCAGAAATAACATGCCCCAAGTATGCTATCTGCTGCTGTGCAAAGGCACATTTGGATGCTTTTACTTGCCATTTGTCCTTCTTGAGAATTTCCAGTACTGCCTTGATATGATCCAGATGCTTGTCATAAGTATCGCTGTAGATCAGAATATCGTCGAAAAACACCAACGCAAACCTTCTCAGGACTGGTGCCAGGGAAGCGTTCATTGCACGCTGGAAGGTTGCTGGAGCACCAGTGAGGCCGAAGGCCATGACTCGAAATTCATAATGCCCTTGATGGGTCTGGAATGCTGTTTTGAACTCCTCACCTGGAGCAAGGCGAATCTGGTGATATCCCGCTCGCAAATCCAACTTGGAGAACCAACGAGCTCCTGCCAATTCGTCCAATAATTCGTCGATGACAGGTACTGGGTATTTGCCCTTTTCAGTCAGAGCATTCAGGTGGCGGTAGTCGACCACTAAGCGCCACGTTTGATCAGATTTGCGAACCAAAATAACTGGTGAAGCAAAGGCGCTGTTGCTGTGGGTGATGACACCCTGGTTGAACCTGCTGCTCGATTTCAGATTTTAACGCCGGAGCAACACGATATGGTCTCATGGAAACCGGGCGCGCTCCTGGAATCAAGGGAATGTGATGGTCATAGAGGCGTCGGGGCGGCAGGTCAGAGGGCTCTTCGAAAACTGACGCAAATTGGTCCAGCAAGGTTTGGACATCAGCTCGTGGTTCAACTGATTCGTCGGTATCATGCGTCTGAACGACATATAATTCGAGGAAGGTGTGAGAACTGTCAGGTGCACCTTCGCCGTGCAACACAACCAGCTGCCCCTTCCAGTTGAAGGAAATCCATTGCTGAGCCCAGTGAGTGATCATTGGACTGTGTTTGGCCAACCAATCAAGACCAACAATGCCATCGTAATTGTTCAGGGCAATGACTCTGAACTGATCACAAAACGTGTGTCCACCTGACACCCATTCTAGTTCAGGAATAATTTCAGAAGACTGCAACACACTACCTCCAGCGACCAAAATCTGCATTGCGGATTGGCGCTTGGGAACTCCCTGCAGACGGTCAGCCGCCTGCTGATTGATGAAACAAGAGGAGCTGCCCGAGTCGATCAGGAATGATAGTGTCATGTCCTGCACTTTGACACGGATGATCATAGACCGGGGACTGGAAACAGAAGGAGTAACAGCAGCTGCAGACAACAGCATAAGTTGAGTTGGTGCCGTTGTTGTGCGATCGTCTTCGCTGTCAGTCTCGTGATCAGTATCTGGAGGCTCAAAACAGTCAAGCATTTCGCGTACCACGTGAAGCTGAATAGCATTCTTGCACACATGTTCCTTTCCCCACCTTTCTCCACAGACGAAACAGAGACCCCTGGATTTGCGGTAGGCTCTGAGGCTGGACCATTTGTCTTCTGTGCTGGATTTGCCATGGTCGAGCTGACGCTTTTCTTCAACTGTTCTGGAAACCCACTTTGCAGGTGGTGGAGGAGGTTGAGCCTGAGGTTGGTGAACAGGCGAAAACTGCAAGGAATTGCGACGAGAAGAGGAATTGGAGTACGGGCGTGTAGCAATAGAGTCCATGCCCTCGCCTAGTTCCTCATACAGCAGGGCCATAGTGAAGGCAGCGTCCAGATCGGGTGGCTGCTGAATGGCAAAAAGTACACGGACCGCTGGTTTCAGTCCATCCAGGAAGCGAGTGAGGTAATGCAGAGGGTCAGGATGAGTTTCGTAAGCTGAAATGGCGTCAACGAGAGCCGAGAATCTCTGAACATAATCTTCCACAGTTCCAGACTGAGAGATGTGGTAAAGTCGACGAAGGAGAACCGTGTGCTGATTTCGCAAGAATCGGGTCTGGACGGCTTGCACGAATTCGGACCAGGTGGCTCTGGGAAACTTGGTCAGAAAAGCTTCGAGCCAAGTTGCTGCTGCTCCCGTGAACTGGGACGAGCCGTAGAAGATCCAATGGCACTCCGGCGTGTTCCAGCGCTGAAAATATTCCTCGCAACGACGCTGCCACAAGCGAGGATTGGTACCCTCGAAAGTTGGCAGTTCGACGCGCGGAGCAGAGGATGAATTGTCAGAGTCCGAGGTGCACTGAGGACATGGTGAACCTGACGGACGAGTTTCAGTAGGGAAGGAGATAGTACCTCCTCCCGGGGGAGGCGTATGTTGAACACAGGCCGTCCCCCGGTGATGTGGTGCAGCACGGTGCCCTTCAGGGCCGACGGTAGTTCCGCCCGATCCGGCCGTGGAGACGGTTGGAGGCGTGGCGAGGACGCGGTTCACCGACGTGGCGAGGCGCGCGATCTCCTCACTGAGCGACTTCTTGACGGATCCCAACTCCGCGCCGAGGGATTCCTTGACCTCGATGAGATCCGCCGCGACATCCTCGTGTACGGCGTGGATCTCGTCGGTGACGGCCTTGATCTTCTTACCGTTGTCGGCGATGGAAGCGCGCACGGTGTCGAGGATCTCCTTCTTGTGGGCGAGGAAACGCGCTTCGTAGGCCTCGGTCGTCTCTGCCATGAGGATGTCGTAGAGGGCCCGAGATTCCGGCGACAGGGACTCCATGGCCGCTTCCTTGCGGCGGGCGGCGTAGCGGGTGCGGTGGTGATGCTCCAGATCTGGATCAGAGTGGCTCTGATACCAAATGTAAGATTCGCCCTCAAACCTAGTCTAGCATCACAGAATTGGATCAAGCCACGAAATTGTATGGAATTAGCTCGATCCACCCATCCACCCCCGAGCTAGTTCATTACAACACGGCAGCGCCATCCGGCCATTTCTTCCTTGCCAAGTTCAAAGCTAAACCCTAATCCTCCTTAAATAGGCTACGAGAATCGAGTTACATGGTCGGGTTCAACCGAGCGCGTGGCCGGCTAGCCAGGCCGGTGCCCTTGTCTGTCGAACGGGCCTCCTCGTTGCGATTGGTTCTTGGGCCGGAGTCGTTGTGCTTGGCTCACTGGCAGGTGGAGCCAGGTCGCTGACATCCCTTCATGTCGGGACGTGTTGGGCGGTGGTGTGCCCTTTTTCCCCCTCTTCGTTTTGCTCATGGGTGATTGTGCCTTGCACAGTTGCACTATTCAGCCATTCTACGATCCAACTTAAATCTCGCTCGAAAAAAAAATACGACAACTAATTTGTCTAGTCACTTCTTAGCAGAAGAAGATCAAAATTTCAGATACTATTGGTAATTACCGCAATTCTATGATGCACCAGGTTCACGGTTGTGTTTGCTAAATTGCTCCTGGGATAATAAAAAATGCATACTCATGTTTTTTTTATGAAACGAACACAAGTTGGGTGGCCGTGGTAGGATTAAAAAAATCTGATCCTCATAAAGTCCCATTTCAGTTTCTTTCTGCGTAGTGCACATCTTCATAATAAATTAATAATTCAGGCACACGGAGAAACAAAAAAATGTGTTTTTTATAATCATTTCTTTTTACTATTTTAACTTTTTACATGACTTTACTGTTAATTCGGGAGTAAATACATCTCGGAGCCAAATGACATGCCTTAGTTCTCATTTCAATAGTTTAGACTAGCTAATTACAAAATGTCCTTGCTCAAACTCATAAATTGTTTATTAGTATTTTTCTTGAGGAACTTTAGTAGTATGTGTGTGCCCACATTGTTCCACATGTTTCTCTCCTTCCAATTTTATTCAAAGCTTCTTAGCGTGAATGAGATAGGCTACACAGTCGGAGGTGTCGGAGCACATCAGAACGTTGCCGAACCAGGCTACACAGTCGTAGCTTCTTAGCATTTCACAGGTCAAAACACTACAACCATATCTTTTACTACTTATCATTGCATTGTATATTACTTTAGTTTGCATATTCCCGCGGCACAGGATTTTCTGGCGCCGTTGCATTTGTATATTTATTTCCAATTTTGTATACCTACACACACCTTGTGCTTGACAAGCACTTGGTGAGATTGAGGGCACACAACAATTTTATTTTACGTTGCAGGTTGTTAGAAGAGGGACGGGAAGGATCCTTATACACATAGTTCCCTAAGAGTGATATAAACCCTCGAGTCACCTTCGTGGGGAAAATCAAGCTTCCCTATGCTTAGAGCATGTCTAACATACCCCTTATATTTCTGCCCCGTAAAACGCGAGTAGAGGACCCTGTATCAGGAAAATTGGTCGCCACTAACAGATAGTTCTTCATTCCGTCTAACAGACCCCTTATCTCACCCCGTATATTTAAAAAAAGCAAACCCCGGGAAAATTCATAGATAGTTCTTCATTGATCATAGATAGGGGATATACAAAATTGCGCGATCCTACTGGATCGCGACTTCTACATTGCTAGCCTAGTCGTCGAGGATGACGAGCGGAGTGGTGGCGGCGGCCTCCCGAGCCATCAGCTCATTGACGGCGGTGATGGCCTGCGCCGCCTCCGCCCGAGCCTTGTCGGCGGCGTCCTTCTTGGACGCGGCCACCGCCTCCAAGAAGAGGGGGTCCTCCCCCTCCTCCGCCTCCTCTTCCTCGTCGGCGGCTCGCGGCGCTCCGCCGCTGGAGCTCCCCTCCGGCGGCGGAGTACTTGCAGTGACGGCGCCACGCCTCCTCCATCGAGTCCGGCTTCGATCCGGCGGCGGGCGACAGAGAGCTCCGACGCTGTGCGCTCATGCTCGCGGCGGTGCAAATGCGGCGGCTCCTGCGTGGGAATTGCTTGCCGGAGTAGGAAGGTGCTGGCGGCGGCGCACGGCGGGGCTAGGTTTGCGAGTGAGGGGTTGGACCCCCACTCGCACCTTCACCCTGTATTTGTAGGGGGCGGCGGGGTGGGTTTGACGGGCCCCGTATTCTGCCGATACGGGCCGGCCCGAATACGGGGCCCGTTAGACGGCGGATTTCGCCCTCACCCCCTATCCCGCCGGAATTA
The DNA here is from genome assembly GCA_007115705.1 of Dactylis glomerata. NCBI lineage: Eukaryota > Viridiplantae > Streptophyta > Magnoliopsida > Poales > Poaceae > Dactylis > Dactylis glomerata. The sequence goes on from QXEO01000551.1 coordinate 4,755,665, forward strand.
TAAGGGGTACGTACGTTTTGAGGGGCCTGTTAGACATGCTCTTAGCACTTACTCTTGAAATCTCAACCTAGCGGAAGCATCACTCACGCCTGTGGACTAACGGGGGTTTAAACAGATGCGACATGATCATATCAATGTACGCCTTATTTTGTTCAGCAAGACTGTACGGGTGTCTGCATTTCTCCTCATTCAGGATGGCATTACGCGCGTCCCAAAGATGCTACAGCATCACAGCCATAGTGACCATCTCCCGATCGTTCGATCTCGCCAGAAAATCAAGTACCCAGCCCAAAAGGAGTGGAGTAGTCTTTCCGGCGTAGATGTACTGGGAACGCCATCTTCATGGATCGCGATACCTCAACAGCATAAGGGCAGAACAGTAGAGCATGCTCCACCCTTTCTTCTTGGTTACAGAAGAGACAGGCATCAGACACAGGGACATTGCGCCGATGAAGTTGGGAACCCGTAGGAAGGCAATCATGGGCGAAACGCCACAAGGTAATCTTCATCCTGCCCGGTTCCTTTATACCATAGAGTTTCTTCCAGAGTTTCCCGTTCGCGTTTATGTCAGAAGAGATTCACCGACTAGTCCGGCTCCGATTTCCCACGAACTCAGAAACTCGAATTAGATTATATGCAGATCTAACTGTAAATGTGCCATACTTGGCATGAGGCCAGGAGGGGAAATCATCATCCCGATTTCTGCTCAATGGAATCTGAAGAATTTTTGATGCAATGGATTCATCAAAAAAGCCTCTCACAACATATGTGTGCCATGCACCAGTGTTCTCGTCGATGAGGGAGCTGACAGTAGCCTGACTAGGCATAGGGATAAGGGTTTCAATTCGATCTGGAGCCACACCTGGGATCCAGTTATCAGTCAAAACCCTTGTACTAAGTACATTGCCAATACCCCATGGGACTCCTTGTTTGAGAATTTCCATACCAAACATAATGTCATGCCAAGTGTAAGAGGATGGTCTGGGCTTCCCTGCATCCCAAAAGTCGCAGTTTGGACAATATATTCCTTTTAACAGCCGAGCACAAAGCAATTCGGCTCTGTCAGCAGCCTCCAACACTGTCGACCCAACATAGCCTTGTTGAACAACACAAAATTACGAAAGCCCATCCCACCCAGAGATTTTGGTGTGGATAGCCACTCCCACGACCTCCAGTGCATCTTTTTGTTTCCATCCTCTTTAAGAAGATGAAGATGGTGTGAGAGCATTACAAAATGCAAAATAGAAAACCCAAAAGAATAATAATCAAGAAAAATCTATGGCAATGGCTCGGTGTTGGGTGGGGCGTGGAGCTGGACGAACAAGCCATGCATGTCGAACTTTGGTGAGGATGGGGCATGCATGCAGCACCCTGTTTAAGACTACACAATCTAATTTCTCCGCGAAACCAGTACGTACGTCATGTGTGTTTGCTTCTGAAACGAGTCCCCCGTGACCATGGATAGGGGCTATTAATTTGGAGAGATGAACGGAAATGTTTGCTTTTTGAATCCTCTCCCTTCTCAATCACTAACTCGCGTCCGTTGTGCACCCTAGCCAAGAGGGTCCCTCCGGTGAAACAGTAGCAAGACCGGCAAGAATTAATGGTTCACGGTTAGCTTGACTATTCTGTGCACCTAGAGCAAGTTACAGTGACCTTTCCTGTATATTTATACTAAACTTTTTTGCCTCATCATAATAGATCGGGTCACTAAGTTATGTCAAAATTTGATTATTTATAATTACATATTACCTTAAGTGTTATTTTTAGGTATGCTAGTTTTATTAACGTTGTATTCACACCTATGCATAATAAGGTACCTATTTTCATGATATTAGTATTTAGCATTAAAAATGCATTTTCTTGTTAAAACTACATTTTATCAATAATCTTATATTTTATATTTTTCTTTGGATTTTTAAGAAACCATTTGTCATGATGACTTAATCTAAATCTAAACAAAGAAGAAGTATCGTATCACTCCAAATAGTATGCTTACGTATCAAGAAAACTTTCTAGATTATTTCTTTATATATATGTGATAAAATACTGAAAGAGATTTCTAGAGTACTAAAGTTTCAAGTTAAGGAAAACTAAGCGAGAAATTCCAAAGTGTATCAGGTGTCAACAAATAGTTTATCTTTCACGCCTTTCTTTCTTATTGAGAGGGAGCTGAGAGTAAGTAGTTAGCATATGCATCCTTCTTCATTGGTAGGGACGTGAAAATAAGTAATTAGCATTCATCATTTGCTCTTTGTATCAAGATCATATTGGTTGTACAATGCATGAATTTATTAGAACACAAACTTATTGTTCATGTTACTTTTACCCACACGAAAAAAAAAATCTACTGTTAGATACTCGACAATCAGACATCATAATCATATAATTGGCATCTCTTAGGCCATCTTGGAGTCCAAATACCAATCAAATTGTAACGTGATTTGTATTTTATAAATGGTATTTCGCGTCAGAAATTTGAACGTACAAACCTATTACGTTGCTCGGACCCCCTATCATGACACATGTATCATTTGCATCACTATTTTAGAAAAGAGTGAGTACTACCCGCTCATAATACCCATGTGAGCTTTTGGATATTTCCTTTCTTTAGCAGCGCTGGGATTCTGGATATCCCAGGTTTTATCCTTTTACGCGACCTATCTGCTATTTTTAAGTTGCATCAATTGTATGTCTAGGAAGGCGATCACTGGCATAAGTCTTTTGAATTAGTACGCAACTAGATAGCAATTTGAGTAGATTTAAATATGAACACATATCATCGTGTCCTTTTTCTTACACCGTAGAAAAAAGTTCTTCCATGATCTAAAAATATAGGAAATAAATACATGTCTATATATATAGAACAGATATAAACATGTCCCGCAATTTTTGTTAAGTAAATGATCGCTTGTAGATATTTAGTCTGTCGGCTTCACTTGAAAACATTGGGCAGTTTGCTCATTTCTGAATTTCTTCGTATATCTTGGCAACACAGTCATATTTTCTGGGATTTTTCAAGGACCGGTTCCTATCCACACTTTGCATGCACAATTTCTTGCAACTGATATATGTTTAAACTTGTACTAATTGTAGTACAGTACAAATAAGGATGATATTGTGTACTCTCCCTTAAATTATGTATGATACACAGGGGCTCTCATGCAACTGCGTCACCATGTCACTCGTGGAAAGTAGGCAGGGCTGCCGGCTGCCGGCTGCCGGCTGCCGGCTGCCGGCTGCCCGCAGGCTGTAGGCCACAACGGCAGGTGATCCTTTTCCGCGTGATACTCGCGTAGACCAGGTGCATGGGCTAGGTATGATTGAGCTCCATCCGATCCGGTCGCTGGTGCTTCTGAAAATGAGAATTCTTGTCACTGTCCCAGAAATCGGTTAGAAATCAACGATGCCCGTGTGGTTTCTTCCTCGAATAGAAGGAAGCTAGTCTCACTCTCACCCATGAGGCATGCACCATGATTGATCGGAGCCTAGCATGCACCGTCCCTCGTGTGAGCCTGGTCCACGAAGCAGTGGGGCTAAGCAGAAAGAGGAGGAAGGTCCAGACAGTGCCGCCGGGTCCCGGTCGCTTTTGATGGAAAGGGACGGCCACGACTGCACCAGGGAAGGGAGGCGGCACCGCGGCGCCACAGCGCAGGCGGCTGCTTTTCCGTGGGCTCCCGTGTCCACCCACTTCGCTACCCACCTAGCGTGTCACTGTTTCCGCGGGCCCCGCGACGTTATTAGCAGCCGCATCCTCGAAATGATAACGCAGCTGGGCTCCTCTCTGTGACAGGTGGGCCCCCGGATGTGAGCGCGTGCCTCGTGCGAGGAGACGGCAGAGGAGCAGGGAGGGCGGCGCCCACGGCAGCCAAAGGCCAACTCGATCGGAAGACTGCCTCCCTCAGTGCCGGGACATGTTGGGCGGGTGTGCCCTTTTTCCCTCTTCGTTTCTTCCCTCGTGCTTCTCTGCTTGATCTGATTGTGCCTTGCATTTTTGTCTTATCCAGCTATTCTACCATCCAACTAGCTTCTTCTAGTCACTGTTCAGCAGAAGAAGATCAGATTTTGAGTTAGCTCAACAAAAAGCAAATTGAATTCGATGCTGCACCTGGTTCAGGATTGTATTTTCTCTTGGGGTAAAAGAAAAAAAATGCATGTTCATGTTTATTTTTTGTGCTGAAACAAAGACAAGTCACGTACCCTGTGGCAAGATCAAAATTCTTATCCATTCGAAACTGCGTTTTACGGTCTCATTTTAGTTTCTTTTTGCGTAATGCACATTGTATGGATTCTCAATGCCATAAATCGTATCTCGTAATAATACTAGACGCATCTGTTCCCGTCAAAGTTGGTTTAGTTATTTTTTGGTGTGGAAAATACCCAATGAATTGTGAGTTAACTAGAGAGATTACAATGTTGTCTAACACCCATTCACAACCCCTTGGCAATGAATGCACATAATGGGGCACAAAACAAGTGATATAATGATTTTTGTGTTTGTCTTGATGGAGCTATGTTTGTCCAGGGTGCTCACCAGTATACAAGTTGTCTTCAATTTACGCATTTTTACTTCTCCTCCATGTTGTGATGTTTATGTGGAGCCGCACAATTCCCATAGAGATGTGTTGTTAATGGAACCAAAATCCTCGGATGTAAACAGATAATAAATAATTGTTACATGTTCTTTCCAACAATTATGTAAGAATTGGTCTGACCGTTCTAATACATTTGTACTAAACATTTTTATTTTGGCATAAAATGTATGTCTTTTGTTTTCACTCAGTTAGATATATTATCTTAAATACTACTATAAGGCATGTCTATCAAATCTAATAACGTAAGTCATGCTCATGCATATTAAGGTACATTTTTTTTAGTATAGTTATAGTATTTACCGTTGCAAAATCACCCATTAATTTCGCATAAATTCAACTTGATCTTGTAAAAAAAGTTCCAAAAATTAGTTAGTGATGTTTAAGTAAATATTTTGATGATGGATTTCCTCCAATCTAAGCATACATAAAATATCAAATTCCTATAAATTTAATGTATGCCTCTTACTATACAAAAACTGCATTTGTAAGTGTAGTTATCCATATATCCTTAAATATCTATAAAACTTGGTCGAGTGTTTTAGAGTGTACAAGTCTAAGAAATAAATTGATAAAGGTTTCTAGAGAATATGTGAAGGATCAAAGATGTCAAGAGAGAGGACGCAAGTAGAAGATTACATTTTTCGAGGATATAGCTGTCCACCTCCATCCCATGTTGACCGTCTCATATAGCTGCCGGCGTTCGATGCAGGCGACGATGCCCCGCATGCTGCCGTGGAAGCCCTTCACGGTGGTCTTGAGTTATAACCTAAAATCGGAGCCATCCACCCGCTAGAGTTTGAGGAAAGATGGGTGTCATGGGGGATGAGTTTGAGCTTACTAGTTGTAGTGCCGACAAGCATTGGGCTCTTCATCGTCAGCGAGCTCGGGCAGCAATATTAGTGGCCCAAAAGTAACATGTTGCGAACTTGTGAATGTTTCCAGCCACGCTGCATACTCATTAACTCATGTGTTTTCAACATGCTTCAAACTTTTGTATATTTTTGTTGAGAACACATTAGTGATTTTGTTTGTGAGAAAACACACGAAGTGATATGATGTGCTCACTCCGGGCGTTTGTTGGGAATGTTTTAATAAAAGGTGTTGCAAACGTTGTCTCCCATGCTACATACCGTGGTGATATTTTCTTGAAGATTTACAGCGACTAGCTTGGATTTGCTACACGTCGAATCCTCCGTTAAGGTAATCTGAGCCAGATTGTCTAATTTATTCTCTTCCTAATTTTTTTTTTCTTTGTAGGATGGTTTTTGTACGGCTTTGACATATTTTCTCCGTCCACAAAAAAGTGTATGTTTGTTTGCGTGTTTCAAGACAACTTAAGGATTTTGCATTGGAAAAATGCATATCACTACTTTTCTCCTCTTAAATTATGTGACCTCCAATGAGTTATGTGTATTTATGAAATGAGGAGATAACTTGCCAAATGCTATTGGACTTGATTCCCGTGAAGCATTTTTTAACTTTATAATATATTAAAAGAAGAGATGTACACTTATTTATACACAACGTTTTAGGCTAGATGTACACTTATTTAAAAACAGAGAAAATACTATGATAAAAAAATGCTACAATGGTGTCGAAAGGAACGCCTCGATCGATATGTGTCTCCTTCAACACGGCCGGCGGCTAGCACGCCCCAAGTTTTCTTTTGGGTGACGTGACGCGCCTTCACTCATGGCCCAAACTTGATGGTGCCCTGCGCTTTTTTACTCACCCTCTGTTCTACCATTGTAAGGCTTATAAATCTCTTAATAAGTAATATAAAGTACCATGTGTTCTATTATGGCACCTGTTTCGCTATCTTATCACGCTTTAGCATAACTGATTTATCTGCCTCGATCCGCAGCGCGTGGGCCCACAGCGCCACCCGCACCTCCCTCCTCTGGAGCGCCGCCGCCATCGACGCGACTCCATTGGCGCGCACCGCGGGGAGGCGGAGTTGATGCAGCAGCTGACGCGCCGTGGACGCGTGGACACATGCAGCGATGACGAGGCCATCGACGGGAATCGGGAACCAGCGCTCTGCTCTGCACCTCCGATGTGGTCCACGCTTGGTGGGGTTGTGAGGAGGAAGATTCGTGCAGGTGTCATGTGTGCTTGCTTTTGCGTGAGCATTTTGTAATGTTTGGGTGGCTCGCGGGAGCGGGGCGGCGGCCGGTCCACGGCTGCTCCACGCCGCCGGAAGGTTATTGTTGGTGGGGGGGCGGGGGGAGGTTGAAAAGTGCCAGTAGTTTTTGTGTGCATGTTTCCTTCCCGTTCTAGCTTCCTTCCGTATTGGCGTACAAGTCCATGTTCTATTCCGCACGTGAGGATGTGGTAGGAGGATGCATTTGATTTTCTTCGTAGAGTGACTCAGGGTTGTAAATAAACACGTGATTCGAATGACATTGCACGAAAAATACTATCGAGAACAAGAGGCTCAGAAATTTATATAAATTGAGTAAATTTTTATGTTCTTGCAGAACGCAAAGAAATCAAAATTTCATACCTCTCAAGCCGTTGCTAGGATTTCTCAGAGTTGGATCGATCAAATAATGATTCCACAAGGCTTCTAGAACTTTACCTATACTATGTACGTACAGAACTGTCCTGTATGTGTTTAAAATTAGGTGACAACCCACTAAAATTTCCAAGCTTCGATCAGGAAATCGGAGCCTTTTAATTTGAAAGCCCTTTTAGTGACAACTAGGATGATTGATCAGAATGAGTTAGAACTACGGTGGCTATCGTCTATCGATAAACATTTAGGAAAACATATCGTTAGCTCGAGGAGCTCCCATGTTTTACATAGTAAGTTCATCGTATTTTCCCTTATGCACGAGTGGGCATGCGTTGTACCAAGGATATACAACTGAATATCCAGAAGTTTGCCAGAACTTTGAAATCGTCGAACTTCTAGTGCAACCATGCACTGGTATGCGTAGTTGGTTGTAACAAGGGCATGTGAAAACTCCTAGGAACTCAGGATGCAAGTGGACGCGAGTGTCCACATGCCCGCACAGGCCATCCCACAAAAAAAGCTAAACAGCGTTGCAGACACGCTGCAATCGGTAGGTGGGCTTTGCAGAGATAACCTGCGTTTTCCTGCTTGGCCTGTATAGCCTTCTACAAGCAGCTCCAAAACAGGGCGTCATTCGCGGACGTAGTGCAACCGGTGGCTATGTTCATCGCCAACTGCCCACCGGTGCCCCCTCGACGCAACTCCCACACCACCACTTCCCAGCCGTCACCTCCTCGCCCTTCTGTCGACTTCTTGTCCCTGCATGCGCCATCTCGTCTAGTCGACACTGTTTCGATCATCGCCTGCGGATGGAGGAGGATAATGTCCGAGGCGGCACAGAAGGACGAGGAAGAAAGTCGTACGAGGAGCAGGACAAGAATCTGGCGGGCACCTAGGTCCTTCTCTTCCCATTTCTTCTTGTATTTGATATTTTCTTGTTGGTATGATATCAGTACGATGTATCAAGTCGGACTGAAGCAAAAGACACACAAAGAGGTGCAACGGGCAGTCCTGCAACTCCGTCGATGCTTGTAAAGCCCACTTTTCTTAATTGGCACGCATCCACTTATCCTGCGTAATCTAATTGTGGACATGGCGGATTGTTGCAGCATAGTGCCCCACTTGCATCCTTACTAGAAACAAATGTCACTTCCTTCACTATTTTTTTCCTTTTCGTAACTTTTTTAACCCTTTTGTCACATGTCTCTTTTCCTTGTAGTCTCCACTCTTCGTCTTGACAAAACAATAGAGTACTCTCTTCCACATGCTCATGATGTCTCATGCATCCTCCCCTATCTTAAGTTGTTTGTCATCTTATCCATCTCATTCTCATTCACAGTGAAACATTATGATCTTTTATCGCCCTATTGCTTCATTGTCACAAAAAAACAAATTTTAATAGGATCTGCGTTTAAAAATAATAGATTGTGTAAGGAAATTTTTGAATGTACAAACCTACTAAGTTGTTTGGGTCTCGTATAAACCATAAAAAAACTTACAATTTCAACAGGAAAAAAATATTACAACATTTCTAGAGAACACATATAAACATGTCCTACAAGTTCTGAGAATCAAATGAGCACTTATAGATAGTAAATCTGGTTGATTGTACTACAAAATATTAGAAAATCGATGTTACTAACTTCTAACTTGTCTTTATCTTTTTCACACATGTTCTGGGCACTTCTGCTTCATAAATTCTCAAAATGGAGTATATGTGAACCATTTATGTTGTTATTTGCTTTGATTTACGAACAATTTAAATCATATATGTTTGCCCCGGCTCATCTCATATCCGCCTCCTGTCACAACATGATGTTACCTAAAATCGATTTCATGGTTAGTTTGACTAATTTGTGCACCTAGAGAAAATTACAATTGGCCCTTCTTGTTTATTTATACTAATATTTTTTACCTTATCATAATAAATCACATCATTAAATTGTATCATGATTTTTTATGTATCATTACATATTACCTAAAGCTCTATTTTTATAGCTATCCTAATTCGTGCATACTATGGTGCATTATTTCATGATAATAGTATTTATCATTAAAAATGCATTTTGTTGTGGCAAAGTAAAACTGCATTTTTGTCAATAGCCTTTTATTTTAACCTTTCTTTGGGTATTTAAGGAAATCATTTGTCACATTTGCTTTCGATTTAAATCTATATGCAAAACTTTGTAGATTATTGTTTACTTATAAATGTAAGAAAGTGAGAGATGTTTCTAGAGTATGTAAGTGTCAAGTTCAGGAAAAATAAGAAATTCCAAAGTATTTCAGGTGTCAACTAGTAGTTTATTCTCGAGCCTGCTTTCACACCTTTTTTGTTCTTGAGAGGCTGGCAAGAATAAGCAGATGTATAGCATGCATCCTTGTTTCTAGAAGCGCGTGAAAATATGTAATTAGCATTCAATCTTCCCTCTTTGTATTGACATCATATTGGTTGTAGCACGCATGAATATTTTAGAACACAAACTTTATCATTTGTATATGTTGCATTGTTCATATTTTACTCTCACAGAAAACCACTACGAATTAGTCTCTGAAGCTAGCTTGAGTCCAAAAAACCAACCAAATTCTATCTGGATTTGTTTTTCGAAAATGATAATCACGTCAGAAGTTTGAATGCAGAAATCTAATACATGGCTTAGAGATCCTATTACGACATTTGTTTCAAAAAAAAGAGTGCTTCATGCCACCTTCAAGATATTTCCTTCCTTTTAGCTGTAGCGAGATATCTCTTTCTTTCATTTTTAGGCAACTTATCTAGAACTTGTAATTTGCCAATTGTTTGTGTAGCTGTAGTGAAAAATAGTACTCCTAGGAAATCCGTGTGATTAAACTTTTAAAATTGTCATCAAATAGATAACAATTTGAAGCTAGAATGCAATATGAACATAGATCATCAACCATCGTGGACAGTGCTTAAACCATAGAAAAAAGTTCTTACATGTTCTCTTAGTATATGAAATGATACATGTTTGTAGAGAATGGATATAAACATGTCTCATACATTTTGGTATGTAAATGATCACTTAGAGGTAGTATTGGACATATGCCTATTTCTGAATTTCTTTACACTTCTCGGTAAAATGGTCATATATTTTCAGAATATTTACAAGGACCGGGTTTGTATTCACTCTTCTTTGCATACAAAATTTGCTGCAACTTATATATTGTTTAAACAACTTGGGTTGTACAAATAAGGACAACATGTACTTTTTCTTTATTTCGAAATGATACATGGACTTGTATGCAACTGCTACTCGCTGTGTCACTCACTCGTGGAAAGGAGGCAGGGCTGCCCACAGCGGCGGGAGATCCTTTTGGATGTGATACTCGTGTAGACCGGGTGCATGGTTTATCGGTAGAGATTCCGTCGCAGGCAAAAATTTCGTAGCTATGATTGAGCTCTTCCAAAAAAAAGCTATAATTGAGCTCCATCCGGTCGCTGGTTCTTTATGGAAATGAGAATTCTTGGTGTGTCCCAGAACTCTGTTAGAAATCGACGATCCTCATATTATGGTATTCACGCACGTGCATAATATGGTACATTATTTCACGTTTATATTATTTATCATAAAAAATACATTTTCTCATGGTAAAGTAAAACTACATTTTTTCAATAATGTTTTATTTTAAACTTTGTTTGGTTATTTAAGGAAATCATTTTTCACAATGGCCTTCGATCTAAATCTAAACAAAAAAAGTATCACATTACACCAAAAGTAATTGAGTTCCCCTTTAAATAAAAGTGTATTTATGCAGGAGTATTGTTATATGCAAAACTTTGAAGATTATTTGTTTACTTACAAACATAAAAAAGTGATAGAGGTTTCTAGAGTATTAAAGTGTCAAGTTTAGGAGAAGTAAGAAATTCCAATGTATTTCAGGTGTCAACAAATAGTTTATTCTTGAGTTTTTAGGCCTTTTTGTTCTTGAGAGGGAGGCGAGAATAAGCAGTTAGCATGCATCCTTGTTTCTGGAAGTGCGGGAAAATAAGTAATTAATTAGCATTCATTCTTCACTATATGTATTAACATCATATTGGTTGTAGCACGCATGAATATTTTAGAACACAAACTTTATCATTTATATATGTTGCATTGTTCCTTTTTTTACTCTCACAGAAAACCACTACGAACTAGTCTCTGAAGCTAGCTTGAGTCCAAAAACCAACCAAATTCCATCTGGATTTTTTTTTTGAAAATGATAATCACGTCGGAAGTTTGAATGCAGAAACCTAATACAAGGCTTAGATATCCTCTTATGACATTTTTTTCAAAAAAGAAGAGTGCTTGATGCCACCTTCAAGAAATTTCCTTCCTTTTTAGCTTTTGCGAGATATCTCTGCTCTTTCATTTTTAGTAACTTGTCTATAATTTTAATTTGCCAATTGTTTGTATAGCTGTAGTGAAAAACAGTACTCCTAGGCGATCTATGTGATTAAACTTCGAAATTAGTCATCAACTAGATAACAGTTTGAAGCTAAAATTCAATATGAACATAGATCATCATGGCCAGTTCTTAAACCATAGAAAAAGTTCTTCCATGTTGTCTTAGTATAGGAAATAAAGCATGTTTGTAGAGAACGGATATAAACATGTCGCATGCATTTTGGTAAGTAAATGATCACTTGTAGGTAGTATTGGACGGCTGCTCATTTCTGAATTTCTTTACACGTCTCGGAATGTTTACAAGGACCGGGTTTCTAGCCACTCTTCTTTGCATACAAAATTCGCTGCAACTTATATATTTTTTAAACAACTTGAGTTGTACAAATAAGGACGTCATGTACTTTATTTCTGAATGATACAGGGACTTGTATGCAACTTCTACTCATCGTGTCACTCACTGGTGGAAAGTAGGCAGGACTACCCACAGCGGCAAGGATAGGACGATTTTGATAAAAATAACCTAATTTCTGAAGTTTGACAACGAATAATCTGTTGGCGAATGTATTTCACAAAATAACCTTTTTCTTGACGCCTCACGTTGGAGCTCTAAACGAAATAGCATGATGCCTTGGTCAACGGCGTCGTACCCCCTAGCTTGGTGCCGTTGACCAAGGATGCATACTTTTTTTTTGTTTTTTATATAGCAGCCGAGATAATATGTTTTCTCCTTTTTTGTCACTATTTTTTATTAGAGCGAGTTTTTGAATTCCTCTAGTATTTATTCATATTTGAAAGAAAATTAAAAGAATATATATTTGTTGAAGAAATGCCCCCATTCAAATAAAGAAATGTTGTTTCTTGCATCCTTGCATGCTAGGGGAAAAGAAGTATGAATACAGAGAAGGTCCCCATTCAAATGAAGAATAAAGCTCCCCTGTACTATTGTATCGAAGAAGCTCACGCCGGGAAAAAAGGTCCTTCACAGAAAAACCAAAAGAATCAAAATCTATGGAGTAATTATTATCAGTAGTGAACTGACGGATGGAATTAATAATGTCAGGTGTAATGAGAACATTGCGAAGATGAAGAGGACGGTTCAAAAAAATCAACTCATCAAACATAGTCAAAAAAGTCAACAGAAGCAAACACTCAAAGAATCAAGTGTTGAACAAGCGCTAAATAATGATCATGCCAAAGGTAAGGTTAAAAAAAGTCCTTACTTAAGTCATTACTTAAGGGAGCACAATTTTTATATGTTTTCCTAGAAATAGTTAAGGCATGAACATCTTATTTTCTTAAAGCCTCTCAGAGGTATTAAAAATCACTTATCAAATATTTGTAAAATAAAAGTTGCAAATAATTGAATACAAAATAAACAAATACTAGGGGAATTTAAAAATTAAAAATCGCTCCAAGAAAAAATAGTGGCAAAAAATGCCGACAACATATTATCTCAGCTGCTAGATAAAAAAATGAAAAAAAAACATGGAGCCTTCATCCGGATTATTCGGTATTAAACTTCAAAGATTAGATTATTTTTGTCAAAATCGTCCAGATCCTTTGTGTACGTGATACTCGCGTTGGCCAGGTGCATGGGCTAGCTATGATTGAGTTTCATCCGGTGGCTGGTGTTTCTGAAAATGAGAAATCTTCGTTGTGTCCCATAAATCTATTAGAAACCGACGATCCTCATAATCGTTCATGCCTCGAACAGAATGAAGCTAGTCGCACCATGGACCATGGTCGGAGCCTAGCGTGCACCGTCCCTAGTGTGAGCCTGGACTAGGAAGCAGTGGCCAGTGGGGCTGGGGCTACAAGGTCCAGCCAGAGCTATCTGCCGGGTCCCGGTCTCTTTTGATGGACAGTGACGGGCACGATGGAGGGAGCGAGAGGCGGCAACGCGGCGCCACAGCTCAATATTTCCGCAGGCCCCACGCGCTAGGCAGCTCTCCGTGACAGGTGGGCCCCCGGATGCGAGCGCGTGCCGCGCAGAATCGAACGAATCTCATCTGTCATGTCTGTGTGTGGAGGAGATGGCAGATGGGACGGCAGAGGTGCAGAGAGAGCGGCGCCCATGGCAGCCAAAGCCCAATTCCGAAGGCTCCATGTCGGGACGTGTGGAGCCTCCTCTGCTCCTCTTCGTTTCTTCCCTGCCCGATTCTGCCTTTTGTTTTAACAGATAAGGTTTGGAAGGACCTGGAGATTCATTCCAGCGGTGGGTATTTTTTTACAGAAAGGCCCAAGAGAAAAACTAAAAATACAACATGGCCTTGCACTTTTACCACGAACACCCTAAAGAGGACAACGAGCTCGCAATCGAGTCCAAGCATCCCGCCGGCAACTTGCAGCGTCGAGGCGGCGCAACCCCATTTCAAGCCGGGGACGAAACCACTTGGCTTGGCGGGGGACCTAGTTGCCGCCCAGATCCTGCAAAAGATCCTCACGCAGAGGAAGACGAAGCTCGTGCCCACCATGGCGACGAGCGCGGCGTGGCCAGACTTGTGGCCAAGTATTGCAACGGCCTCCCATCGCCGTCGCAGATGAAGCACCGCAGAGAGCCGAATCTCCAGAACCTCCAGAGGACCTCCGCCAAAGCCGGCAGCCACCAGCTCGCTCTTCTTCACCTCCTCGCCGCCACGGCCGGCCAGGTGAAACCGAGCTTGAAGAAGGCTGCCCGAGAGGCAGAGGCCGCGCTTGGAAAGGGAGCTGCAGGAACGCCGCCTCAACAGCCTCTTCTTCCCCACGCCGCCACGGCTGGCCGGAAGAAGACGAACAGAGGAAGTTGACGAAGCCCCGCACTGCCCGGCGCCGCGCACATGCGCCAGGACAGCCACACTCCCGCCGCCTCTAGCACCGCACTACCAAGCCCAGTCCGTCTTCTTCCCCCCGCCACCAAGGCCGGCCAGAGGAAGACAGAGCATAGCAAGGACAGCGAGGAGGAAGAAACGACCGACGACCGCACCATTATTTGGAGGAGAGGTGATCGCCGGCGCCGCGGACAGCTTCCACCGGAGAAGCCTGGACGCGCCGCCACCCAACCCTAAGAACTGGATCTGGTCGCCAAGATCCAGAGCTCCACTCCTAGGCAAGAGGCCCACAACTACGGCCAGAAGGGCCCTAAACCTAGTCCTAGCTACTCCGGCGCCCCTCCCCATCCATCCCCGACCGGCTATTCCGGCGGAGAGGACGAGAGAGAGGGCCGATCTCCGGCGAGAATGGCGCAGCAACTGTAGCGAGCTCTGGGAGGGGGAGGGGGAAAAAGAGCCCCCCCGATTCTGCCTTCACTTCTGGCTAATTCAGCTACTCTACGACCCAACAAAATCTCGTTATTTATCTTCTCACTCTTTAGCGGAAGATCGAAATTTGAGTCACCGCAATACAATGCGGCAACCAGTCCACGGTTATATTTGCTACTGAGTTAAACAAAAGGTAAAACCAAAACATGCGTGTTCATGTTTATTTATTTTGGAGGGAGAAAAAAAGTTTGGTGTGGCCTGTGACAAGATACAAATTCTGACCCTTTAGAAATTGCATTTTAGTTGCATAGTGCACAATCGTATGCCTTTTCTTCATACTAATAATTTTTGGGCACGTAGAAGCACAAAATATACACCGTATGTTTAAGCATATTTTTTTTAATGTTTTTGCTGATCCATGCGGAATAAGTGCACTTCAAAGCCAAAACATCGTCCATTCGTTGTAACTTCAGTATTTAGACTAATTACAAAAGCTTAAAGTCATAAATTGTTTACCGGTTTTCACATGAGGTTTTCTTAAGTCTCACTCACATGTACATCGCAACTTAAACACAAGTGCAACTCGATCCAGTTGCACTTTTATGAAAACTTTAACTATGTGGCACAAAAGTGTAACTAGGGCGAGTTGTACTTTTATTAAAATTGCAATTACACTTTGCTCAGGTCAATGAGACTTAAGAGATTCCTGATCGACTGAGATTTAGACAAACCCATTATTATTTAGAATTTTTCTCGAAGAGGTCTACCAGTATATGTGTCTCTGTATCGTTCCACATGTTTCTCTCTTTCCAATTTGGTTCAAAGCTTTCTTGGTGTGCACAATATAGACGACAAAGTAGGAGGTGGCGAGCTAGATTGCTACGTTGCCGAACATGAAGGGAGATCACGGCGTTGCCGGACATCTAGTGCATATCCGACATGACCTTCGTCGCCCATTGTGGATAGAGCCTGGAACCAATGGGGACAAAGGAGCTCAGTGGAGGCCTTGCCCATCATAGGGTTACAAAGCATAGGAGTTGAAAAAAACATAGGAATTTGACATGATTGCACTGTATAATAGAGGACTACAAAGCACATGAATTAGAAAAAACATCGGAATTTAACATGATTGCAGGTATAATCATTTGGATGAAACACAGAAAAAACATAGGAAAAGTATTCCAGTCCTACGCCAATGAGTGTAAAAAACGGTTAGAATGGATGTTGAAATTCCTAGGGGATTAAAGTGTAGGATTACAAGCCATAAGAATCTTGCAGGTGTCATTTCTTTAATCCAAGTCCCATAGGGATGTTGTTATGTTTTATGTGCAGCCTTACAAGTCCCATAGAGACATTGTCGTTAATGGAACCAAGATTCTTGGACTAAACATCTTAAGACAAATCTCTTACATGTTCCGTCACACTATTATGTAGGCATAGGAAAACCATAAATTGACCCTTCGGATACATCTATACTAAACAATTTTACTTTGACACAAAATGTATGTCTTTTCTTTTCATGTAAATGGATACATTATCTTAAATATTACTATAAGCTATGTCTATACCAAATAATAATGTAAGTCATACTCATCCATATGAAGGAACATATTTGTCATGTACTTATAGCATTTATCGTTGCAAAATTACCCATTTTAGGAAAAAATAAACTTCATCTCATAAAAAAGTTTTAAAAGCTAGTTTGATATGTTTATGTAACTATTTTGATGACGGATTTACTCTAATATAAATCTAAAATCATACGTTAAGTATAAAATTCCTATAAATTTATTGTTTGCCCCTTACTATACTAAAAGTGCATTTATATGTGTATTTATCCTCTATAAAACTTGGTCCAGTGTGTTAGAGTGTACAAGTTTTACAAATAGCTTGGTGAAGGATTCTAGAGAATATGTGAAGGATATGGGTCTCCTTCAGCAGGGCCGACAGCACGCCCCGAGTTTTTTTCGTCGGCGTGAGACGCTTCCCTCATGGGCGCAACTTGATGGTGTCCTTCCCGTTTTCCACTCATCGTCATCGGTACTATCATGGCATCTACTTTCGTTATTTGTCTCTCTCGAAACAGGCTTTTGCCCCGCTATATTAATATAACAACCACACCGATACAACCGTTTGAATCTAAAGGAATGCTAGAGCAACAACAAAAATATGCCCAAGACAAAAAAGAAATGACAACAAAGGCGAAGTGACGAAACAATGATGACCCGCAATCGCTGCACCCTCCTTCTTTTTCCACCATGCTCCAGGCATTCTGAAGTGCCCCATACCAAGCAGCACCTTCAGGAAGGAGAACGCCATCGAAACGGCGCTTCTGCCCGGATCGGACCGGTCCTAGGGTCTCCCCCGGTATGTAGAGTATAGTGGACAGAGGGTTCCCACAACGACCTCCAAGAAGGAATGGTGTCACCCGAAGGTGACACCGCGTACAAACTGACAGGGATTTCTCCCGCCCTCGTCACACAAAAACTCCGACACAACGGAGCGCCACCACCTAGCATCGCCACCCACCAACATGTGCCACCATGATCTTGAAGTCACCATCATCAGTCGCTTTGTGACACTGACCTACGGCCTAGACAGCGGAGACACACGACACCGTCGGGACTAGGAACAGCAGCCTCGCAGCCACGCGGGAGGAACCCACCTCCACCGCCCAGAGGCAGTCACTGACCGGACACAGCAGCGGGAGCACACCAGGCCCCATCGGGCCCGGCCGGGCCCAGATGGGTCCGTGAAGCACAGGCTGCCATGCTGCAATGGGCTGGCCGCAGAGCCGCCGTCCCAGGACCCCGCCAAGTCATCGCCTCCACCACCAGCAAGCCCAAACCGCTGCAGATCCCAGCCCGCTCGAGCCCATCTGGGGCCGAGGCGCCCAGACCAGGGACGAGCCGCCGCCGGAGTCGTTGCAGTCGAGCCTCGTAGTATAAGGACGGCACTGCCGCCAGCATCACCCGGCCGCGCCGGACCAGGGTCGCCCGATGAGCACCGCCGCCAGGGAGGGGAGGGCCTCGACCCGCCCTCTCAGACGCGTGGAATGGAGAGCCCCCGCCACCAGCGTCGCCCGAGATTCGCCCAGTGACCTCTGCCGGCGGCGGCGACGGGGAAGGATCTAGGAGGGGGGGGGGGGGGTGGAGAGAGAGGCCCCGTCGCCCTCGGGAGGGCGAGAGGGGGCGAAGGGCTTTTTTCGCGTCTGTTCTCAAGCCTCCTCGTTATTTGTCTTAACACGGTTTTGCTAGGAAACCCATAAAATTTTGTTTCTCCAATCATTTGCATCACTCTTTTAGAAAGAATGAGTACTATCTACCAGCTCATGACACCCATATGAGCTTTTGGATATATCCTTCCTTTAGCAGCGCTGGGATTCTGGATATCCCAGTTTTATCCTTTGCACGCAACTTATTTGATATTTTTAAGTCGCATCAATTGTTTGTCTAACTACAATGAGGCGGGCGATCACTGACATATTGAACTAGTACTCAAGTAGATAGCAATTTGAGTAGAACTAAATATGATGAACACATATCATCATGGCCTTTTTCTTTCACCGTAGAAAAAGAGTTCTTTCATGTTCTAATAATATAGGAAATAAATACATGTCTGTATAGAACTGATATAAACATTTCATAAGTAAAATGATCACTTATAGATAGTAAGTCAGCTCACTTGAAAATATTGGGCAGTTGCTCATTTCTGAATTTCGTTGTACACCGTTGGCAACACGGTCGTTTTTTTTGTATTTTACAAGAACTATGATACTCTCGTAGACCAGGTGCATGTGCTAGCTATGATTGATCTCCATGTCGCTGGTGCTTCTGAAAATGAGAGTTCTTTGTGGTGTCCTAGAAATCTGTTGGACATTGACGATAATCCTTATACTCCCTCTATCCATTTTTATCCTGCATTCTAGGTTTAGTTAAAGTCAAACTAAATAAAGTTTGATCAAATATATTGTTAAAAATAAAGTCTTATAATATTTAATACATATAATATAAAAGTATTTTTCATAATGATTCTAACGATATCTATTTTAAATTGTAAATATTTATATTTTTTCTTATACACATAATCAAAGTTAATAAAGTTTAACTTTGATTAAATCTAGAATGCCTCGAATATAATGAAGCTAGTCGCATGCTCGAAGCGTAGCGTGTGCCGTGCCATCCCCAGTCCCCACGATGAGCCTGGTCCACCAAGCGCTGGGGCTACACGGAAGAGGTGAAGGTCCAGACAGAGCCGCCGGGTCCCGGTTGCTTTTGATCGAAAGACGGAGACGACTGCACGAAGGAGGCGGCACCGCGGCGCCACAGCCGCCGGCTGCTGCTCTCGGTGCTCCCGCGTCCACCACTTCGCCACCCAGCGTTGTCACTGTTTCCACGGGCCCTACCCTACGACGTTAGCAGCCCTATGCCCCTATCCTCGAAATGAGGCGATTTAGACAAAATTAACCTAAACTTGATACAATCGTAAAAAATAAACCATCGGCGAAACAATTTCACCCGAATAACCCTTTTTGGCCGCGCCATTCTCGGTGGCGCGGCAGAAGATGGTGCGGCGCCACTGCCAGTGGCGCGGCAGTGGCTGCCACGTCGGCCTGGCGGGCCCCTTTCTATAAGTGCGGCGCCACTGAGGGTGGCGCGGCTGTAGCTTGTGCCGCGCCACTGAGGGTGGCGCCGCACTATCGAATTAGGGTTAGCCGGCCCAGGCCCGAGCTGGCCTCCTCCCTCACTTCTTCCCTCACCTCTTGCTATGTGGCGGCTGCTCTCTCTCCCCCTCTTAATCCTCCCACTCAAAACCACCCAAATCGAAGCTTTTCTCCGTGGATTTCGTCTTCCCCAAGTCTCCTAAGGTACTCTCCATCATTTCCCATTCATTTGACTCATTGGAATTTGCATTTTTGTTGTTGAATCCCCAAATCTTGGAAACCCTAGAAATATTGATTCACCCAAAATTGCAATGTTGATTCTTGTTAATTTGGTCAATGTTGGCTTGTATGATGTGTATGAAGTATTTTAGTGTAGATTGGTAGGTTAGGGTTAGGGTTTGTGAGGTTAGGGTTTGTTGTTATGGTAGGGTTAGGGTTAAGGTTTTCTTGTTATGTTAGGCGGTATGGGAGTATGATGTGTTAGTAAATATTGGCATAGGTACTTATTAATTTTTTTTACCTTATTGTTGTTATACCAAATATAGGTATGGCGAGAATTGTTCATGTTCATCACGTTGACAAGGAAGCATATTTGAAAGGCAATATAGAGCCCGACCCGGATGAGGTTGACTTGGTGTTCGAGCGTACTCCTACGTACGCCGAGGTGTTGGAACAAGTTAGGATAGAGTTGAAATGGATGGACCCTAGTGATGTTGTTGAGTTGGAGGGTAGGCACAATGCCGGATTTGGCATGCACTTCCGTTGGAAGATAATGCGTATCAGCTCCGAGCAATGTTGGGGTGCATACAAGGAGGTGGTGGCCAAATCTCTCGACAAGGCTCTTGAGTTATTTGCCACCAAAAAGATTGGTGGTACTTTGCATGTGGACTTGAACCGGAGAGCCTCCTGGGTTGATGCTAGGAATTCTCCACCGAACCACCAAGAAGAAATGACGGATGGAAGGCCAATTTCAAAGGAGGACGAAGCATTGGAAGAGGAGGATGATGAGTGCGGGGATGATGAGAATGATATTGAGCTTCATGACCACAATGTTGGAGATTTGGATATGTACTATACGCAAGAAAATATGGACCATGACATCCCGTACTCGCGATGCTATGCATCGGACTCGGATGACGATGGTCCCGAAGAAGAAGTTGATGAGGAAGGGTTCACGGCCAATGAGGCTGAAGTCCACGAGAAGGTATTGGGGCGAGATCATCGGATACCATTGTTCCGTGATCTTAGTCTCGTGGATGAAGCCACGGTTGACGGCGGCGAGGGATGGCAATCACGAGAGTAATGGTATATCGAAAGGCTTGATGTTCAAAACCTTGCTGGAATTTAAACAATGGATCAAGGACTTCTCGGTTAAGTATCATCGTCCCTATACGGTGCTTCACTCAGACGTGAAGAAGCGTTACACTGTTAAGTGCGAGGAGGATCGATGTCCTTGGATTGTGCATGCAAGACCATGGAAGGGAGGACCCGATTGGCGCATAACAAGTTGTGTGCCAACTCACATGTGTCGCGGAAAGAGGGTGGATGGCAAAGCAGTAAAGCATGATCACCGACAACTCACCTCCGAGTTCATCGCATATAGACTTTCCAACCAAATCTCGTCACTTCCAACAATGAGCATCAAGACAGCCATGGAGCTTGTTAAAGCTCTCTTTCACTATGATGTGAAATACGGCAAGGCATGGAAAGCGAAGCAAGCTGCATTCAGGATGTTGTATGGTGATTGGGAAGAAGCATACAACCGAATTCCTCGGTTGTTGTTAGCAATGGCCAACGCAAACCCGGGCATGGTTCATGTGGTAGAGCCTTATGGACAGGAAACAATGATTTACAATGGAAGAACTGTCCGAGTATTTGGCCATGCATTTTGGGCATTCCAGCAAAGCGTGAAAGCTTTCGAGCATTGTAGACCGGTAATCTCCGTTGATGGCACATTTTTGACCGGGCAATATAGGGGGACTCTCTTGGTTGCAATAGCAAATGATGCCAACAACCGTTTGGTTCCTTTGGCATTTGCTTTCGTTGAGGCGGAGAACAACAATAACTGGCAGTGGTTTTTTCACCTTTTGAGGACCAAGGTATTACCGCCAGAAAGGGAAATTTGTGTCATCTCAGATCGACATCAAGGAATTCTCGCAGCGGTAAATATTGAAATTCCAGGGCATGCTCCTTTGCACCATAGATGGTGCATGAGGCATTTCTGTTCAAACTTCTATAGGGCATGTGGTAGCAAGGAGTTGACCGATGATCTTCAAGATTGTTGTCTCGCTTTCACTGACCGGCGTTTCACAAACTTGTACATCAAATTGACCTCAAACAGAAAGCTCGATGCTAAGGGTCAAGCATTTCTCAGTAGGCACATCCAAGATAGAACAAAGTGGGCAAGAGCCTTCGATGAAAATGGTCGGAGGTACGGTCAAATGACAAGCAATATGGCAGAGTGCTTCAACAAGGTGCTCAAGGGTGTCCGTGCATTGCCCGTGACGGCAATTGTGCGATACACATTCGACAAGTTGAATGAGTATTTTTTGAAGTACTCAGATGAAACGGAAAGGCAGATTGCGGGAGACAATACGCAAAACCACAAATACGAGTACCCACCCAAAGTTGACGAGTGGAGGACATTTCAGTCTCGTAAGGCGGATTCTGAAGTTGCCACCGTTTATGATAACGAAGAGCTCATTTATCAAGTGAACGAGCCCGGAGGAACCACGGCCGACGGTGTCCAACACGGAGGCCGAGCATTCAAGGTCTCGCTAAGGACTTGCGAGTGCACATGTGCGAGGCCATCTTTGGTCCATCTCGCTTGCTCGCATTTGCTAACGGCGGCTCGGGTGCGTCATTTGGACTACAATCACCCTCTCACCGTGAGAGAGTCAGAGTTCTCCATCACGACGACCAAGAAAACATAGGCTCCTAGATTTAACCCATACCTAGACCAATCGCAGTGGCCCGAGTATCATGGAATCCAACTATGGCCCCATCCGTCATGGAAGGTTGTTAAACGTGGAAGACATCAGACAAAGCGTTTTAGGGGCGACATGGATAGATGGGGTCGTGGTGGTGCGAGAGAATCAGGAAATGACCAATTTCAAGAGCCATGTGATAGATCTCGTTGTGGAAAGTGTAATGGTCATGGACACAATGCTAGGACATGTACCCAAAGGAAAAGAACAAAGAGAAATGACCCGAACGCAAGCCAACCCATGAGTAGTCAGCAAGGTGGTTCAAGCCACCAAGATGTTCCAGGCCAACAATGGAGTACCCAACAAAGTGGTCCAAGCCACCGAGATATTCCAAGCCAACAACGGAGTACCCAACAAAGTGGTCCAAGCCACCGAGATGTTCCAAGCCAACAACGGAGTACCCAACAAAGTGGTCCAAGCCCAAGCCAACAAAGGAGTAGCCAACATAGTGTTGCAAGCCAACAAAGTGGTCCTAGTCACCGAGGTGGTCGAAGCCACGGAGGTGGTCCAAGCTATCGTAATCCTAGGCAACAAAGAGGAAGACAATTAGGTCTTAGAGGAGTCCGTGGTGTAAATCGAATTAGTATGATAGGATATCTACAAGGACCATTTCCGTATGTACTTTTATTTTGTGCTCTACAATTTCTAAATTTGAGATAACATTTTACATATTGTGTTTACTAACTTCTATCTCCACTCTTATTGTAGATATGGCGGGGAGTCAAGCCAACAAGGAGGGGGATCAGACCTTCAATGAGTCATGGAGGAAGGTGATGGAGATGGATGCGGCCGAGAGGAAGAAGAAAGAGGCAACACAAATGAGGATGGAAGAAGAGCAACAATTGAGGGTTCATGAGGAAAGAATGAGGAGAGAAAGAGAAGAGCAACGTCAAAAGGAGCTTGCAGAGGGGGTAATAAAGAGCATTCGTGAGTACGACGAGATAATGAAGAGAGCCTATGATAAGATAAGCAACATGGAAGTAGAGAGGGAGAGGGAGAGAAAGGTGAGGGGGACGGGACATAGCTCAACTCAAGGTCACAAGGAGGACGAAGATGTTCAAAATGAGGCTTGGAGGAGAGTGAAGGAACAAGATGCGACCAAGAAAGTGGAAGAAAGAAAGAGGAAGCTGAAAGAGGAAGCTAAGAAAGAGGAAGCGAGGCGGGCGGAAGATATGAGAATGCGGTGGGAACATATGAGGTGGCAGGACATGCAGCGTGCCAAAGCACTTAAAGAGAAGAGAGAACGAGAAGCGCGTGCTAAGAAGGAGCGCGAGGCTTATTGGGCAGCGCACCTAGCAAGGGAGGACGCAAGGATAAAGAGGGAGAAGAAGGAACTATTTGAGAGGGTGGTTGCCGAGGCGCGTGCCATAAGGGAGGAGAAGGAAGAAGAAGAGGAAGGTCATGGCGAAGGCGAAGGCAAAGGGACCATGCTTGAGCGAATAGAGCATTTGTGAATTTGGGCATCTATTGAACTATTGCATGTGAACCTTGTGTGAACCTTGTCATTTAGAACTATTTGCTTCCATTTCGAATTATTTGTGAACCTTGTTATTTGGAACTATGTGTGAACATTGTTATTTGGAACTATGTGTGAACCTTGTGTGCCAATATGGACTTGCTCTGTTGTATTTCACTTGATTTTGAGCTTGTTTGCTGATATATTTGTGATTTCTAGCTTTAGCATGATTTTTACCTTGAGTTTGAGCATGTTTTCGAGCTCCAGGCTTGCCGCGCCATGGAGGGTGGCGCCGCAGCTGTGCCGCGCCACTGCGGGTGGCGCCGCAGCAATTCCTGCTGCACTGCTGCCGGCGCAGCAGCCGTGTCTGCCGCGCCACTTGCCCTGGCGCCGCACCCCTGCCGCGCCACCCACCGTGGCGCCGCACCACTGCCTGCCGCGCCACTGGCAGTGGTGCCGCAGGCCTGGAGGTCGCAGCAAGCTCAAAAACTTGCTAAAATACCAGCTGAAGATCAAATTCACAAATATATCGGCATACAATCTCAAACTCAAGTGAAATACCACAAAGCTCATGCTCAAAAATTCACATATTGGCAAACATGATCAAAATCAAGCTCAAGCTCACAAACACATTCACATATATCACAAACACATTCAAATTCGAACATCATATCATGCATAAACCTTAAAATCTTACATAGACAAACATCAAGTCCATATTGGCAAACATGAAGTTCGTATTGCCAAACACAAGTTCATATAGCTAGATAGCATAAAACCTAAACATCTACTTTCTTCCACGCTTCCCTCCTCCCCTATGCGGAGCAATCTTCTTCCGTGGCTCCAACACGAAATTATCATCGTCGGAATCAGAGACTTCTTCCGTGACCACCTTCTTCTTTGTCTTCTCCTTGAAATCATGTGGTGTGTACTTGTCCCTATGCACACCTTTGTTCTTTATATTTGATGGTAGGGGATCCTCTTGTTCCTTCAAAATAAGACAAATGCAATGTTGACATTTCTAGAATACATGGAAAATCGACGTTGTAAGGGGTTGCTTATGACACATGCGATCTCGTACCGGTGTGGATTCCTCGTCCGCGGAGGCCGATATGGCCTGAGACTCGGACGGCGACGGCGTCGATGCAATCTCAGGATCACGACAACCAAGAAGGTTTCCTAATCTCCGTAACTTCTGGCCCTGACGCTATAAGAAGAAAATAATTGTGAGTGCACAATTATTAAGTACCAAACGGAAGGTCAAAGAATGTTCATACCTTCACGAATTCTCTCAATCTTGAATAGCCCTCTTTGTTATGTGGCAATTCCAAAGCCACCTCGAATTCATCAGCTTGCTTCTGGATCTCCGTGCGCTAGCATGTATATGAATATGTAAACACACAACTGGCAAGTGGAGATAGTAGTGAGATTGCCACAGAACAAAAAGAAGAACAAGCTTACCACAAAGTTAATCGCGGGAGCAAAATCGACTTGGCGCCCTTCTCTGACAAGCTTATTGTAAGCAAGATTGCCAAGCTGGTCGAACGGCAAAGGTTCTTCCAAAATGACATCCGTGTAGGCATCCGGAAGAAGCTGCAAACGAGTCCTTGGTTGAAACCAACGGAGATAGTTGTTGAAACTATCATCAGAATGGTCCGCTACATTAATTCCTTTTGCCCGCTTAGCCTCCGCCACATGTTGTTGAAATGTCTTGATATGCATCTTGTGAATATTGGGCCAATCTGTCTTCCGATGTTTGATCCTGTCATAGCTGCATAATAAAATAGCACACTGTCAACAAACAAGAATTACATTACAAAATGGCGGAACGGCGGAAATAGGATTCATACCGGTGAAGCATACGATCCGTGTCCTCATACATCGGCGGGTACTCTTGATATAAATCAAACTGCCGCATAACCCGCTGCGTCAAGTGATACTCAACAGCCCACATGCATATCAACGGGCAACGCATATACCACAGATTTCTTTCAGCCGTGCAAGCAGGGTTAAGCTCCCAGGCAGCGTCACCGTAAGAATGTCCTTTGCCATATGGTTGCCATATCACCTACAACATGCCCAATAATGAAGATCCTACATACCGGAAACGAGAGAGTGAGGGAATAGAGTTTGTTACCTGCTCAGGGACAAGGTTGTCAAACTCGTTGGTGTATTGTTGATATGCTTGTTGTGGGTCAGAAGTAAACTCAGAATGGACGTCCCAATAGTAAGCAAATGTGGGATACCGGTGGCGGTCGTTACCATCGTCCTAGTCTTTACGAGGACCTATTTTCGGTCGTCCAACAGGGAAGCGTTCCCAACTCCACACCGAAAGAAGAAGCAGCGAACCACCAATACAAGCTTGTGGATCTGTCCTACAACAAGCATCGTCAAGCTGCACATGGTATGAAAGCAAACATCAATAACAAGAATGTAGCCAAAATGGAGAGCAAATGTACGGAGTGGATAAAACAACTCATTACCTGACGATACAACCAAGCCAAAGCAGCAGTGCCCCAGCTCCACTTCTTATCCATGACGGTGAGCGCCTTCAGCCAATGCCAGTGCGCGGTCTTCCCACTAGCGTCATTGAACAGAGTCCGTGTGATAATATACCACACGTACACGCGGGCGTAGATCTTGACGACATCCTCATCGGCATCCTCAGGGCACATACTGAAGTTATCTGAGATCCATTTGAAAGTAGCCCCGGCGGCGACCCTCAACTTTACTCCTTCCTTGTTGAGAGTATCCCCGGGGCACTTCCCAATAAAATCTAATATCTTCCCGCGCCAATCATCACAGGCTGTATCGATACAAAGAGGAGCCCCCTCGATGGGGAGCGCAAGTATCATCGCCATGTCCTCTAGCGTGACCGTCATCTCGCCGGTCCGGAGGTGAAAGGTGTGGGTCTCTGGCCTCCACCGGTCCACAAGCGCGGTGATCGCGGCAGGATTCACGTTGAGTGTGGTCCGGGTGACCATATGGATGAATGGTAGAAGCCCAAGATTGCGGATGTAGGGGGTGTACCGCTCATCGTAGTTCATCGGCATTGCCGACATCTGGTGGTACCTAAGTCGCAATGGTCCAAGAACCTGCATGGTGATGAACATATACGCACGGTGTCACATACCAATTCAAGCATACCAATATTACATTTGAGTACTTGGTTTTTTTATTACCTTCTTCTTCTCGGTCATCATATAGGCACGGTGACGAACATCAACTTCACCCTCGAGAATGCTTTCATTGGTTAACTCCTCCATCCTAAACAATCTGACTATAATGTGAGCATATATGCACATAAGTCATACAATTCTTCTATAACAATTTATCTCCAATATTTCATCTACAACTATACAATTCATCTAAAACTAACTTCAACTACAAAATTCATCTACAACTCATCCTATTAACATATATGTGAGCATATATGCACATAATCAAACAATTAATCTACAACAAGTCCATATAATATGCAAATAATAATTCTACTAATTTCATACATATGATGAAGCATAAAAATTGCACATCACAAGTAATCTAAAATTGCTAGTTCTATAACAAGAAACACAAATCAAACACACATATCCACCACACAAATCCATCCATATGAATCAAACACACATATCCATCCATTTGAATCTACCATACAAGTCCACCACACAAATCCATCCATATGAATCAAACACACAAATCACTAACTAGGATTTCCAAATCCATCCATCAAAACCATCCATTTGAATCAACCATATCAATTCATGCATCAACCATATCAATCCATGAATCAACCCTCAAACTAGGGGATTAGAGAAGGGGAAGAGGGAGAAGAGCAAGGGGATTGGAGGGAGAATACCTTGGTGAAGATCTTGAGCAAGGGGATTCTTCTTCTTGTTGGAGATTTAGAGAAGGGAAGGAGGGAGAAGAGGAGCCGCCGGCGCCGCCATTGGTGAGGGAGAGAGAGGTGGGGAGAGAGAAGTGAGGGAGGAGAGGTGGGCCGGCCGGGCTAGGGCAACTAACCCTATTGTGCCGCGCCACTGCGGGTGGCGCCGCACGCACGCCTGCCGCGCCACTGCGGGTGGCGCCGCACTATCGCTGCGGGGGCCCGCCGTGTCTACGTGGCAGCCACTGCCGCGCCACTGGCAGTGGCGTTGCACGTTCCTCAGCCGCGCCACCGCGAACGGCGTGACAAAAAAGGGTTATTCCGATGAAATATTTTCGCCGATGGTTTATTATTTGAAATCGTTTCAAATTTGGGTTAATTTTATTTAAATCGCCTCGAAATGATAACGCAGCGGAGTCATCGCTTACGTCTGGCGCCTCTCCGTGAATGTGAGCGCGTGCCGCGCAGAACCGAAAGGATCTACTACCTGTCGTTCGTGTCTCGTGCGGAAGAGACGACAGATGGGACGAGAGAGGAGCAGAGAGAGCGGCGCGCACGGCAGCCAAAGGCCAATTCCGAAGGCTCCATGTCCCGACCCGATTCTGGTTTACTATTCAGCTATTGTACGAATCAATTACTTCCTCCTCCGTCTCGGTGTATAAGTCCTGCGCGTATTTCTAAGTCGTCATTTTAACAAATATAATCTAAATTTTATAACATAAAAATTATATCATTAAAAAGTATAATGTTTGAAGTTTCCAGTGATATATATTTTGCAATATATAACTTGTATTACATTGGTCAAAATGACGATCTAGGGGCACACGCATGATCCATACACCGGGACGGAGGGAGTAACTCTCCTTTTTTTTTGTCTACCACTGTTCGCAGAAGAAGATTAAAATTTCAGTTGCCAGTGGTATAATCAGTACCGCAATTCAATGCTCCGCCCTATTCATTGTATTTGCTACAGGAGTAAAAGAGATAAACAAAAAATATGCATCTTCATGATTGTATTGGTGAAACAAATAGTACAAGTTTGGTGGCCCGTGGTCAGATAGATTTTTTTTTTTGCGAGTAGAACTCTGGCATTAAAGAAACAACAAACATTACAAAGTATTTCAAGAAAAGCGAAAATTATAACGAAATCATTGAGAAGTCCTTCATCTTCAACCTCCAAACCGTGTCGACGGTGCGCCGCCGCTGCCGCTAATCCCTAAGTCGGCCTGACGTTGTTGGTTGCAGACGGAAAGTCGCCGAACGGGTCAAGAAGACCACATCTGTCCCGAAGACGAAAAGAAGGAAGAACTGTCGATGAAGCTCCTTGACGATCCAAAGATCCCACAGCCAGACGAAATCCCCGAAGACCACACCACTCCCACAAGCTTCTCGATGTTGCAGGAGACGCCGCCACCACCACCTCAACACCGTTCCTACAAACTTCGACCATAAAAACGAAGAACAAAGCCCCCAAAACATAGGGCGGAGCCCTCCCACCAACGAGGACCGAGATCCACCACGCCTTTATAGCCTAAAGGCTACAAAGATGGGCGATCTGCGGTGGCGCTGCTGGGAGGCAGATTGGATCAGATCGCCTGAGAGACGCATGTCCATGCATTTTACAGTCGCATTTCAGTTTCTTTTTGCATAGTTGCATACTTGCATATCGTATGCCATTTCTTCATACAAATTTGCAGGCACATAGAAATTAAAGAAATTACTTTTCTAAATTCTTTAAACATTTTTTAATGCTTTCGCTGTCCATAATAAATGCATCTTAGAGTACAAAACGTGTTCTTGCCCAAACTCATGAATTATTTATTGGTATTTTTCTCAAAGAACTCTAGTAGTATATGTGTGGCCACATTGTTCCAGATTTTCTTGCCTTCCAATTTCATTCAGAGCTTCTTAGTGTGAACGAGATAAGCGACAAAGTTGGAGGTGGCAAGCGAGATCATGACGTTGTCGGACATGGAAGGAGATCACAGTGTTGCCAGACATCTAGTCCATGTTCAGGCATCATCTTCGTCGCCCCTAGTGGGTAGAGCGTGGAAGAAATGGGGGAAAAGGAGCTAATCAGTGGACGCCTTGTCCATGCTTAAGGTGTGAAAGGATCGGTACGGGCGACTAGAGGGGGGGTGAATAGGCGCTAAGTCAATTTTTAATCTTTTTCAATTTTAAGGCTTGACACAAAGTAAATTCACTAGATGTGCAACTAGGTGAATTTCCTAAGAGTGGCAAGCATGCAAGTAAACAAGTAACTAGCAAGATACAAGTAAGAGAAAGAAATAACCGAAGAGTGGAGATCGGAGACACAAGGATGTATTCCCGTAGTTCCTTCTTTTTGAGGGGAAGTACGTCTACGTTGGAGAGGTGTGGTGACACAGAGTCGACCAACGCCACAAAGGCTCACCTTGTTCTCCGGTGAGCAAGCCACAGAGGCTAGCTCGTTTCCACTAAGCGGTGGTATTGGGGGAACCACGAATCCCTTACACGGAGCTTGGGGCACAACTCCACAACTCAATTGGAGGCTCCCAAGAATGCCATGGAGGCTAGAAACACCACAGAGATGAGTCAATCAAGCACTTACAATACCTAGGGTTCCAACAAACCCTAGGCTCAAATCCTCCAAGCAAATGGAGGGGGAAATGAAATTCCTTCGGTGAAGATGATGGGCTAGGTCTCCTCCTTCGAATCCCCAAAGGGATTCAAGTTCTATTGGCTAGAGGTGGAGATCTAGAGCTTTGAAGCTTGGCAGCAATGGTGGAGAGAGAGTGTGAGCCGCAGGCTTGACTTGAGGTGGAAGAAGCCTTTATATAGTCCAAGACAAGGACTAGCCGTTGCTGCCTTTTTAGGCCAGAGTCTCCGGGGTCCAGAGCCCGGAGTCTCCGGGGTCCAGAGCCCGGAGTCTCCGGGGTAAGTCGCCAAGGCCGGAGTCTCCGGGCGGGAGACGAGCTCCTGCCAAAGTTTCCGCCCAGAGTCTCCGCCCCCATATCCGGGGCGAGCGACACCCGACGAAAAACGACCCCGGAGGCTTGGGCCGGAGTCTCCGGTCCCTGACCCAAAGTCTCCGGTGTGTGAACACCAGAGTCTCCGGGCAGGAGACCCGGAGTCTCCGGCGCAGAAATGCCAGCAACAAATAATCTTCAGATTTCCACCTACAATAGAGATTATACTGAGACAAAATGGTTAGATACCTGAGTATTGACAACAAACACCCAAAAATAGATTTTGCAAGAAAATGCTCTTTCAATCTCCCCATTTTTGGTGTTTGATGACAATACTAAGGTCCACGGATAAGATAAACAAGAATAGGGTGAGCCCCCCCTAGATGTGTGCAACCTACAACAAAAGTTTGATGCAAATGCACACATACTAGACACAAAGCTCCCCCTATAAATAATGGACCAAGATCAAGTGCATAATATATAGAGAACAATATGAAGCAATAAGACATGACCATTACAATAAAGCACACCACAAGTCTCACACCATATTAAGATAGGTACCACAACGAAGTTCAAATATTTAAAGAACTAAGTACTAGAAGAGAGCACAAGCATAGGCAAATGAAAGCTCAACAAAAGAAATGCTTGTGCTCGACCCTTGCAAATCTCCGATAACATACTAATAGAACTCTTCTCCCCCTTTGGCATCGAGACACCAAAAAGGGGAAACGAGCGATGCTACGCGTCCCAACAAGTCACTCGTCGTCGTCCTCGTCGTTGCCCTTATAGGAAGGATCTTCATCATCACCCATAGGACCCTTGCCATGACTGGAGGAGGACGGATAGTTGGGCTTGGACACTTCATCGAAATCTCCCCATTGGAGTGAGCTGCCCATCTCTTTGTTCTAAGCACCATAGCTGAGAGTATCATCTGAGTCTGAAGGAGGATGCTCTGGAGGAGGGAGGTTGCGGATAGCACGAAGGTGATCAACCATCAAGCCTTGGTTGTGAGTGATGTGCTTGTTCTGAATATAGATGTTGTGTTGCTCCTTACGAATATCCACACCCATGCAAAGCATGGTCCTCTTGAACCAAGAAAGTTTCTTGATCTCCTTGTTGACTTCTTCTTTGTTGCGCGAAGGAAAAGGCACATTGCTAGCATTCTTGCTTCTCCTCTTTGGTGGAGAAGGAGGAGCAGTCCGAGTTTCTTCAATTTCTTCCTCACCCTCTTCTCCTTCCTCATCAACATCATCCTCATCACCTTCCATATCTTCATCTTCTTCATCTTCACTAGCGGAGGCAAAGGGTTCATTGGTCACACCCGATGCCGGTTTCTTTTGAGGCTTCACGGTTTTGTGCTCAACCAACTTGGAGATGTCAACACAAAGAGTGTAGTTGGGAGACTTCCTCTTGATGAGCTTCATCACATACGGAGCGTAGACCGGGGCTTTCTTGGAAAGAATGCACTCATACATTTCCCGGTGAATAAAATCCATGACATCAATGGGTTGAACTTGAGCTTCTTGACCTTTGCAAAAGACTTCATGAGAGTAGGCAAGTAGGTTGACCAACCCACCATGAAGAGCATCCAAATTTCCCGCACTTGGGGCAATATTCTCACGGAACAAACGGAGGAGAATGTTGTATCTTGTTCTCAGACCATAGGACTCCCCAACAACAATCTTCTTGCCTTGATCAACGGCATCTTTGGTGAGCTTACCATAGAGGGGAGCAAGCACCTTCTTGTTGTAGGCAACTCCGGAGAGATGCATCCTTGCACCACATGGCACATGGTTCCCCTTGAAAGGATATCCAAGCTCTTCGGCAAACTCAATGAAGTTGGATTGGACAACTTGATCACCGGTCATCCAAGTCATGGGAAGTTCTTCTCCATCTCCAAACACAAGTGTTGCAAAGAATTGGTGCACGAGGAGAATGTTGTAGTCTTGCTTGAGTTGCATGAGAGGGTGAAGACCAAGCTTTTCGGTGATCCAAAGGGCTTCCTTGAAGTAATCACTCTTATGGAGATGTTCAAAATAAACCACCTTTTGAGGGCAAACTTTGTGGGTGAGGTTGGCATAGAGCTCGGTGCAAATGAGTTCTTGCTCCCTTCGATGAAAACAGTGATCAATTGTGTTCCTTGGCAAATCATACATCTTCCTCTTCCTCATATCCGCAAACTCGGGAAGAGACATGCCCTTGAGAGTTGGCAAGCGATCAAACTTGGCCTTTTTGGCCCTTTCTTCCTTAGCCAGCTGAGCCAAACGAGCTTTCTCTTTCAGAGCATCCCTAGCAATATCAGCAGCACTCTGCCTTTCCACATAGCAGTCCTTGGCCGGGTCATAGTCAAAGGTGTGCTTCCTAGGGAGACGCTTGCGACGACCACCTGCACTGCTACCTGTGAAGGGAATGGCACGAAGTAGCAAGGGAAGAGTCAAAAACATGCTCAGATGGAAGGAAAATAGCATCTTGTGGAGTCAAATTGTGAAAAATTCGATCTACACCGGAGTCTCCGGTGTCTGACCCCGGAGTCTCCGGCCTTAAGAGGGCAGAGACTTCAAAGTCTCCGGTGTTTGGACCCCGGAGACTCCGGGCAACACGAGATCAGACAAAGGAGGCTAGGGTTTGCTTGAAAAATTGCACAAACTTGATTCTACACGATGCTAGATACTCAAATTGCCGAATGTGAGTAATCCCATGGACAAACAACTAGTACATCTTCCAATCCCTTGAATCTAGAGGAATCTAGATGGGAGGAGGAGGAAAATACCGGATGGCTCCATGGAAACACAAGCAAACCAGAGGGAGAAGCTTCCGGAGGCTTGGAGAGGAGGGAGGCCAGCGGCAATGGCGGATCCGGGGCCGGGGAGACGCCCGGCGGCGACTTGGGGGAGGCGGCGGCGTCCTGGGGAGAAGAAGGGTGGGGGGTGAATGAGGGTAACCGGCTGGTTGCCCTCACCCCGCCCTTTTGACCCAGTGTGAAACCGCTAGGGCCGGAGTCTCCGGGGTTGGTCACCCGGAGTCTCCGGCCTCCAGACACCGGAGTCTCCGGGGTGCAAACCCCGGAGTCTCCGGCCTGCCTCGACCAGATCACACAGCTGTGTATTTGAGCATGTTTCTTCGAAAGATGGAGCAAGTTTTAGATGAAGGGGATAGGCTTGGGTCAGAAAGAGGTCACTGAGTGGTACTTAGTGTTCATGTTTGCAAAATTGTAAATAAAACTCAAATAAGGCCAAACATGAACACATTCCCATTGAAAAGGCAATAAAATGCAAATAAGGTTCAAATGGGAACAAACCTCCACTTAGGAGGTCGGTGGCCGAAGCCACCATGTTTGAGTATAAAGGTATGGCACCGCGAAGATATATCTTGGGCCCAAAACCAAAACTCATCAATTAAGCTCAAAATTGTCCCAAAAGACAAAAAGAACACATTGCTTGCTATTGGCATTATGGGGGGAGGGATAGTCCAATTAATTAGGACCGCACTCCCCCTATATCCATGCCCACACCTAGATGGGAACACACGCTATCATATGGGAATGAGTGCACACGATCAAGCCACATTGCAAGAGTCTAGGATATTCAACTCATGCCTCAACTCTCGGAATCTTGCTTCATCAAGGGGCTTGGTGAAAATGTCGGCGAGTTGGTCTTGTGTACCTACATAAGATAGGTTAATCTCACCTCGGTTGACATGGTCACGGATGAAGTGGTGGCGGATCTCGATGTGCTTGGTCTTGTTGTGTTGAACCGGATTATGGGCAATCTTGATGGCACTCTCATTGTCACACAAGAGTGGCACCTTGTCAAAGTGAACACCATAATCCTCCATGGTTTGCCTCATCCAAAGGAGTTGAGCACAACAACTCGCGGCCGCCACATACTCGGCTTTGGCGGTGGAGAGAGACACACAATTTTGCTTCTTGGAAGACCAACTAACCAAAGACCTACCAAGAAATTGGCAAGCCCCGGAAGTTGACTTCCTATCCACTTTGTCTCCCGCCCAATCCGAGTCCGAGTACCCAACAATCTCAAAGCTTGCTCCCTTCGGGTACCAAAGGCCAAAAGTTGGGGTATCAATCAAATATCGAAAGACTCTTTTGACCGCCATTAGATGGCTTTCCTTAGGGGCGGCTTGATATCGTGCACACATTCCCACACTAAGCATGATATCCGGTCTAGATGCACAAAGATAGAGCAAAGACCCAATCATAGAGCGATAAAGTTTTTGATCCACTTCTTTACCATTAGGATCGAGATCAAGAGTAACCTTTGTAGGCATGGGAGTCTTGGCTCCCTTCACTCCGGTATCCATCTTGAACTTCTTGAGCATGTCTTGGGTGTACTTGGCTTGATTGATGAAGGTGCCACCCTTCAATTGCTTTATCTCAAAGCCAAGAAAGAATTTCAACTCCCCCATCATAGACATCTCAAATTTATCTGTCATTAGTCTTGCAAATTCATCATTGAAAGATTTGTTAGAAGAACCAAAAATGATATCATCTACATAAAGTTGGCATATGAAAAGCTCCCCATTTACTTTCTTAGTAAAAAGAGTTGGATCAATGAGGCCTATCTCAAACCCACGGTCTACAAGAAGCTCTCTAAGATGCTCGTACCACGCACGTGGGGCTTTTATAAGGCCATAGAGTGCCTTATCGAGCTTGTAGACATGGTTCGGAAAGTTAGGATCCTCAAAACCCGAGGGTTGCTTTACAAACACTAACTCATGCAAAGGACCATTTAAGAAAGCACTCTTCACATCCATTTGTTGCAACTTAAAATTATGATGTGAAGCAAAAGCAAGAAGGATACGGATGGACTCAAGGCGAGCCACGAGTGCAAAAGTCTCTCCATAGCCGATGCCTTCAATTTGAGAGTATCCTTGAACAACCAAACGAGCCTTGTTCCTCACAACAATTCCATTTGCATCTTGCTTGTTCTTGAAGATCCACTTGGTTCCAATGACATTGCGGCAATCCTTGGGCTTCTCTACTAATGACCAAACTTTGTTGCGCTCGAAGTTATTGAGTTCTTCATGCATGGCTTCTACCCAATCCGGGTCTTCAAGCGCTTCAAACACTTTTTGAGGTTCCACACAAGAGATATAGGCATGGTGGTTACTAAAGTTTGCCAATTGCCTCCTCGTGGACACCCCTTTCCTTACACTTCCAATCACATTCTCCAAGGTGTGGCTACCTCTTTGGAGAGTTGTTGCAATCTTCATGGCACGGCGAGCTTGAGCTTCTTCAAGAGATTCTTGAGAGGCCACTTGGTCATCACCACGGTTTTGGTCCTCGCCTTGACCTTCAAACCGAGCATGCTCATCATCTTGAGCTTGCTCAATGTCTTGAACTTGATCTTGATCACCACTTGGTGAAAAATCACCATCATGCTCATGGTCTTGATCTTGATCATGCTCACATGGTTGAGGGGCTTGAGCTTGTCTTTGGCTAGCATCAAAGGGACCTTGAGGAGCTTGTTGTGTTTGAGAGGGTGAAGGCTCCACTTGAGTAGAGCATAGTCCTTCTCCTTCCGCCAAAAGGTGTCCCTCAACGGGTATGAGATGTCCCACACCCATTCTTCTTATGGCAAGAGGAGGTATTTCGTCACCTACATAAAAAACACCACGTTGCTCCACACGGGAGCCGTCATTCTCGTCGAATCTCACGTTAGAAACTTCAACAACTCGAGCGGAGAGTTTGTCAAAGATTCTAAAGGCGTGAGATTCGGCGGCATAGCCAACAAAGGTACCCTCAAGAGCTTTTGAATCAAATTTGGACAAATGGACACCTTTCTTAAGATAGTAGCACTTACAACCGAATACCCGAAAGTACTTGATGTTAGGCTTCTTTCCAATGAGGATCTCATAAGGAGTCTTGTTCAAGCCCTTGCGGAGATATAACCTGTTCGACGCATGACATGCGGTATTAATGGCTTCGGCCCAAAAGTTATACGGAGACTTGAATTCCGCTAACATGGTCCTAGCCATATCAATGAGAGTTCGGTTCTTCCGCTTGGCTACACCATTTTGTTGGGGAGTGTATGGAGATGAGTATTGATGGCGAATCCCCTCATCACTGAGAAAATCATTCAAGGTGTAGTTCTTGAACTCGGTGCCATTGTCACTTCGGATCATCAATATATCTTGACCATATTGGCGTTGCACTTCATTGGTGAAGTCTTTGACGGTTTGTTGAGTCTCACTCTTGTGAGACAAGAAAAAGACCCAAGTGTATCTTGAATAGTCATCGACAATCACCAAGCAATACTTCTTTCCTCCAAGACTTTCATAAGAGGGAGGGCCGAAGAGATCCATGTGAAGGAGCTCTAGGACCCTCTTAGATGAAATGATGGTCTTGCTAGGATGAGGAAGTTCATGCATCTTTCCATCAATGCAAGCTCTACACACACGATCTTTTGAAAAGGTTAGATCGGTTAGTCCTAGGATGTGGTTGCCTTTGTGGAGACTTTGCAAAGTTCTCATATTGACGTGTCCTAGCCGGCGATGCCAAAGCCATCCCACGTCAACTTTAGCCATGAGGCATGTCGCGGCTTTAGTGACCTCCTTCGAGAAATCAATCACATATAAGCCATTTTCGACATGCCCTACATGAGCTACATTAAGAGACTTGCTCCACAAAAGAACTACAATCCCAACATCAAAGAAGGTTGCAAAGCCCATATTAGCAAGTTGAGCAACGGAAAGAAGATTATATGAAAGGGACTCAACAAGCATGACATCTTCCACGGTAACATTGTGAGAGACAACAACCTTGCCGAGACCCAATACCTTTGACCTTGAAGAATCCCCATAGGTGATGTAGCCCGCATGGGTTGAACCGGTGCGAAATGATACGTCTCAAACGTATCTATAATTTTTGATGCTCCATGCTTGTTTTACACCATTTGCCTATTGTTTCGTTACACTTAGTGGCATTTTTATGCATTTTCTGGAACTAACCTATTAACAAGTGCCACAGTGCCAGTTTCCTATTTTCTGCTGTTTTTGTGTTTCAGAAGTGATACACAGGAAATATTCTCGGAATTGGACGAAACAAGTTCCTGAAGTCTTATTTTACCTGGAAGCTTCCAGAGATCCGAAGAAGTGTCGGAGGGGGGCCACCAGGGCCCCACACGCGTGGGTGGCGCGGCCAGCCCCCTGGCCGCGTCGGGCCCACGTGAGGGCACCTGGCCCCTCCTCTGACATCGACCCTTCGCCTATAAAGACCCCCCGACGAGAAAAACCTAAGTACCCGATCAGTTTTCTAGAACACATCGCGATCCGCCGCCGCCGTCGACCCAAAGATCGGGAGGGTCCAGAAGCTCTTCCCGGCACCCTGCCGGAGAGGGGAATCGCCACCGGAGGTCTCCTTCATCGCCATGCTTGCCTCTGGAGTGATGAGTGAGTAGTCTACCTTGGACTATGGGTCCATAGCAGTAGCTAGATGGTTGTCTTCTCCACTATGTGCTTCATGTTTAGATCTCATGAGCTGCCATACATGATTGAGATCACCGTTATGTAATTCTACATGTTTGGTTTGTTGGGATCCGATGAATATTGGTGTTTATGATTAAGTTGCTGTACTGAATATTATCTTTTGTTATCTCTATGTTGTTTATGATCTTGCATGCTCTCCGTTGTTAGTAGCTATCTTGGCCGAGTAGTTGCTAGTGACTCCAAGAGGGGGTATTTATGCTCGATAGTGGGTTCATGCCTCTATTTCACCTGGGGGAGTGACAGAAACCTCTAAGGTGGTAGATGTGCTGTTGCTACTAGGGAGAAAACAACATTCATATGCTCAAGGGCATATGCTTTGTTTACATTACACACTTTGCTTAATGCAATTATCTGTTGTTCGCAACTTAATACTTGTGGAGTTCTCGGATTGATTCACCACAAGTGGATTATTAGTCATAGATGCAGTTGGATGGCGGTCTATGTATTTTGTTGTAATGCCCAGAGTAAATCTCATAGTGATCTTCTTGACATATCACGTTATCTTTATTCTATCAATTGCCCAACTGTAATTTGTTTACCCAGCATGTGTTATTTTATCTATGGAGAGACACCACTAGTGAACTGTGGACCCCGGTCCTATTTACATCATATTGCTATCACCTGTTTACTTTACTCGTACTGTTTACTTTACTCGCATACTATATTGTTTTCCACTCGATACACTCATAACCTTTGTGAAAGGGCATGTGCCCCCATGTGTGG
The DNA here is from genome assembly GCA_007115705.1 of Dactylis glomerata. Lineage (NCBI taxonomy): Eukaryota > Viridiplantae > Streptophyta > Magnoliopsida > Poales > Poaceae > Dactylis > Dactylis glomerata. The sequence continues at coordinate 4,794,580 of QXEO01000551.1, forward strand.
TTTTGGTAATTAATGACAATCCCTATGGACTAATGTTTGCATTGAGTCATATTTGTAGGACTTGTCCGTAGTCAATGCTTGATCCATATGTTGGGTTCAAGGTTGTAAGAAGTTGAATATAAAGAAGACTATGTGATGACCAAGGTGTTATTCAAGGAGTGATCCGAAGATTGGTCATAAGGGAGTTGAGCCTATAGAGTGTGTCTTGAGGAATAAGATGGAGTGAACTCTCATGTGCATTCTCAAGACATCATCATTATGAAAGAAGAAGATGAAATGCAATGTTGATCAAGTCGAAGCGCAAGATCAAGATAGGCTTCTAGAAGATATCATTTGCTTGAAGCTCGGTGTCCATTTGGTGGTAATGGACATGTGAAGATATTTCTACTAGTGTCTCTCCCATAGTGAAGTATGGGGGAACAATCCACAAGACTTCACCGAGCAAGCGCAATCAAGAAAGGTAGTCCATCTTGAGAAGATCAAGATCGTCTCCATCTAGCTCAAGTGGAATGCGCAAGGCAAAGGTATGTTCTTGATAGGGTTTCTTTCTTACCGGTCTCATGGTGTGGGAGACCGGGTTTAGGATCGATAGCCGTACTATCAAGAGGGGCTCTCGAGTGAGTAACTTATTCGTATCGTTCGGAGAGAGCTCAAACCTTTGCATACTTGGCATTATCTTTCTTGGTTCTTTTTGGATTTTATCCATGTGAGGTTCTAGAGCTTGTGGTTGTTTCCATGACAAGCTCTAGCTCATCAAAAATAGATTTCGTATGGAACTCTTATTGCGTTTTTGGTGTTTGGAGAATTTACCGGTTCCTCATATAGAGATGCTTATTACATCTAAATTCATAGTAAATTCTCCCTTCCTTGTTGTTAGCTTTCCAACAAAATTGGTTTCATCTCATTCGGAGTTTCCTTGCAAAAGTTATTTGGTTTTTGGGATGTCCTTTTCGGCCCCCGGTCCGGTCCCGCCGGACTTTCCGCCGGGCCATCCGGCGGCGGACCGGGCCAGTCCGGCGGAGCCGCCGGACTGCTATTCTGAACCGCCTTTCGGCGGGGCGCCGGATCCGTCTGGCGGGCCGCCGGACCGTCCGGCCCAGAGCCCGGCGCCGCCGGACTTACGGCCGAACTGGCTGGCGGGCTGCTTCCAACGGCCAGATTTTCCCCACCTATAAATACCCCTTCTTCCTCCTTGAGCTACAAGGTTTTTTCGGGCTTCTCTCTCCTCCATTGTTGACCTGCAAAACTTGCCCTCCCTCCTCACTTCCCTCCATGTTTCTTGCATCTTTTTAAGGGAAAAGAGAGAGGAGATCTAGATCTACATTTCCACCAATCACTTTCTCCTCTAAGTGAGGGGAACCTATTGGATCTAGATCTTGGAGTTCTTTGTGGATTTCCTTTGTTCTTCCTCTCATATCTCTCCATAGCATTAGTTGCTTTGGTAGGATTTGAGTGAGAAGGATTTGAGCACTTTGTGTGCTCTTGCCATTGCATTTGGTGCATCGGTTTGAGTTCTCCTCGGAGATTCGGTAAGTGGAAGTGGTGAGCTTATTACTCTTGGGTTCTTGGAACCCTAGACGGCTTAGTGGCCTTTGTGGCATATACTTGGGGCCTCCAATTAAGTTGTGGAGATTCCCCAACCTTTGTGGTGCCTTTGTGGCGATTCTTGGGAGCCTCCAATTAAGTTGTGGAGATTGCCTCAAGCTTGTACGGGTTCGGTGACCGCCCTCAAGTGTCCCATAGTGGATCGTGGCATCTTGCTTTGTGCGAGGGCACGAGGAGAATAAGGTGAGCCTTTGTGGCGTTCGGTGCGTAGCGTGCCTCCGCATCTTGAGGTGAGCCTTTGTGGCATTTGGTGAGCATTGTGCTACCACATCTCAAGGTGAGGCCTTTGTGGCATTCGGAGTGCATTAAGCCGCCACACCTCTCCAACGGAGACTAGCTTCCTTTGGAAGTGAACTTCGGGATACATCTTCGTCTCCTTCGTGCCTCGGTAACTCTTATCCGAGCTCCACTACTTATGCACTTTACATTGGTGATAGCCATCGTGCTTGAAGTTATATATCTTGCTATCACCTTGCTACTTGTCTTGCTTAGCATAAGCTGTTGGTACACATAGGTGAGCCTAGTTTATTAGGTTTTGTAAGCTTGTCAAATTAAACGTTAGTTTATTTCCGCATTTGTACAAGCCTTTCGTAAAAGTTTTAATCGCCTATTCACCCCCCCTCTATGCGACATCTGTGTCCTTTCACTTTGTTTCAAGCAAACCGGTGAGATTGACAACCTCATCGCAAGTTGGGAACAAAGTATTTGTTTGTGTGTGTGCAGGTTCCACAACACCTTCAGTCGTCATTGTCTCTCTTCTCCTGTTCGATAAACCTTGGTTTCTTAACTGAGGGAAAACTAGCCGCTACACTCATCATACCTTCCTCTTGGGGTTCCCAACGGGCTGGTCATTCACCACGCACAAGGACTTACTGCTCCACGTCAACTACACGCCAGCAGCCTCTTTTCTGGCGCCATCACCAAGTAGCAGCTTCTTTTCTGGCGCCGTTGCCGGGGAAGAGAGAAGACTTCTGCGAGGGGAGTTCTTCGCACACACATTCTTTACTTTGTTATTTGTTTTGCTTTACTTTATTTTATTTTACCTGCATTGCTTTTTATATCAAAAACCCAAAAAAATTAGAATCCTTGGTAGCTGTTTTAACTTGTTTACTTTCGTTTTGCTGAAATGGCCAATCCTGAAAACACCAAGTTGTGTGACTTCACTAGCACAAACAATAGTGATTTTATCTGCACTCCTATTGCACCGCCTGCTACTGCTGCAAACTTTTATGAGATTAAGCCTGCTTTATTGAACCTTGTTATGAAAGAGCAATTTTCTGGTGCTAGTACTGATGATGCTGCAGCTCATCTCAACAATTTTGTTGAGCTATGTGAGATGCAGAAATACAAGGATGCTGATAGTGATATTATTAAGCTCAAGTTGTTTCCTTTTTCTTTGAGAGGAAAAGCTAAAGATTGGTTGCTGTCTTTGACTAAGAATAGTATTGATTCATGGGCTAAGTGTAAGGATGCTTTTATTGGTAGATACTATCCTCCTGCTAAGATTATAGCTTTCCGTAGCAATATTATGAAGTTTACTCAGTTTGATAATGAACATGTTGCTCAAGCTTGGGAAAGAATGAAATCTATGATAAAGAATTGCCCCACTCATGGACTGACTACTTGGATGATTATCCAAACTTTTTATGCAGGACTGAATTTTTCTTCAAGGAACCTACTTGATTCAGCTGCTGGAGGCACTTTTATGACCCTTACCTTGGGAGCCGCATCGAAGCTACTTGACAACATGATGGTAAATTATTCTGAATGGCACACGGAGAGAGATCCACAAGGTAAGAAGGTAAATTCTGTTGAGGAAACCTCTTCCTTAAGTGATAAGATTGATACCATTATGGCTATGCTTGCTAATGATAGGACTCATGTTGATCCTAATAATGTTCCTTTAGCCTCTCTGGTTGCTCAAGAAGAGCAAGTTGATGTGAATTTCATTAGAAACAATAATTTTAACAACAATGCTTATAGGAACAATTTTGCTAGTAACAGTTATAGGCCGTATTCTTCTACCAATGGTAATGGTTATGGTAACTCTTATGGTAATTCCTACAACAACACTAGGGTCGCGCCCTCCGAGCTTGAGGTAATGCTCAAGGACTTCATTGGTAAGCAAACTGCTTTTAACAAGTCTGTTGAGGAAAAGTTAGGCAAAATTGATATTCTTGCTTCTAAAGTTGATAGCCTTGCTCATGATGTTGAATTTCTGAAACTAAAAGTGTTTCCTAATGATGTGAAAGAGAGCAATGTTGTTGCTGCCGCTAATGCTATTCAAGTTGGAATTGATGAAAATATTAGATTGTTAGCGGAATTGCATGCCAGGTGGGAAAGAGAAGATGAGATGGCTAGAGAGATGAAGGTATGTACCATTACTACCTCTAATGATGTTGCTCCTACTGGTAGCAATCCTCTTACTTTGATTGGTGTAGAGAAAACTCCCACTCCTTGTGTTAAAAAGCCTAAAACTGCCAAAACTTTTTCTCAAAAGAGTGCTGAAATTTTTCGGAGTGTGGGAGATGATAGCTCTATTTCTTTTAATGATTTTGATGTTGATGGCTGCAATATATCTGAAGTAATTTTTTTCTTGCAAAAGCTTGCTTTGACTCCCAACGCTAGTTCTTTAAATATTGCTTTTACTAAGCATATTACCAATGCTCTCATAAAGATTAGGGATGAAAAGTTGAAGCAAAAAGCCTCTGTTCCCAAGAAGTTAGAAGATGGTTGGGAACCCATCATTGATATGCATGTTAATGGTTATGATTGCCATGCTTTATGTGATCTAGGTGGTAGTATTTCTATCATGCCTAGAAAGATTTATGACATGCTTGATTTACCACCGCTTGAAAAGTGTTATTTTGATGTTCCTATTGCTGATGTTGCTAAGAAGAAACCTTTGGGAAGGATTAATGATGTTCTTATTGTGGTTAATAATAACCTTGTTCCCGTTGATTTTCTTGTTATGGACGTTGAATGCCATGCTTCATGTCCTATTATTTTGGGAAGACCCTTTCTTCGAACTGTAGGTGCTATCATTGATATGAGGGAAGGCACTATCAAATATCAATTCCCACTTAAGAAAGGTATGGAACACTTCCCTAGGAAAAGAAAGAAATTACTTTTTGACTCTATTCTTAGAGCAAATTATGAGCTTGATGCTTCATCACTCGATATTACTTGAATCGCACTTTTCTGTGCCTAGCTCAAAGGCGTTAAAGAAAAGCACTCTTGGGAGATAACCCAATGTTTCTTTTCAGTAATTTTTATTTTATTTGAGTCTTGGAAGTCATTACTACTGTAATGACCGCTCCTTATCTTGTTTATTTCGTTTTTGTGCCAAGAGAAGCCTCTAATTTGAGTGAGGTAAAGATTTGGGGATGTTGCTGTCCTGAAACTGTTTTCGGTGCTGCACCGTAAAAAATCGTGAAAATTCTCTGTTTATCTTTTGGACCTGCGATTTCTTGTGCATATGCCCCAGGTTATATCCAAACTTTTCTTAGTTGAACACTTTTTGATTTGAGCAACAGAAAATACCTAAAAAATTCGACCTTTGTCAGCTGTTCAGTTTTGACAGATTTCTGGCAATATTTGTGTTTGCCACTTTATCGCTTTCTTTTGAGTTCTTTTGATCACGGAACTTTTGGGGAGGTTGCTACAGTAGTATTTGCTATATATGTGGTGGTTTTGAGTTGAAACCTGAAGCAAATAGAGGATTGATTATATGTTATGCTTGCACTAATGTTGCTAATAGAATTGTGTTTAGTTTTGTATGAAGGAAGTTTTCAAGTGTAGGGATTGGAGAATGATGAGATGAGTTGAAGAATGGACAAAAGATCAAGCTTGGGTATTCTCATGCATCACCCTAAGAAATATCCAAGAAGTACAAGCGTCAAAGCTTGGGGATGCCCCCGAGGCACCCCTTCTTCATCGGCAAAAATCAGGTCACCTTTCAAAACACTATATTTTTATTGCTTCATGCACTATGTGTTTTTGTTGGAGCGTCAGTTATTTTAGTTTTCTTAGTTGGTTTAGTTTGTTTGTTTGCTGCAATAAATGGTTGGACCCCAACAAATTCTCTTTGGAGGAGATGTACTCGTTTTCATTTGCAAAGAACGTTCTAGTTTCTATTCTTATTAAAAATCGAGCGTTCTACTTTTTCTGCTACTGCTTTTGGTTTTCGTTTTCGCCTTGATTTGTATTCAGATCTTGTCATATCTTTTCATCAAGGTGTATTTTTGCCTCTGATCTTCATTGGTTTTCATCAAAAGAGGTGTTTATAAAAATTTCAAAAATTTCAAATGGTGTTGGAAAAGAGAAAAAGCTTTGTGCAAAATAGTGGTACAAGAAGGAGCTTGTGTAGACTGCGGCTTAGGCTTTTTCATGTCATGCTTGATGTCTTTTTGATAGTATGCTTAGTGGTTTTGCTGTAGCATGACTTGTCTCAAATAACTGAGATTGCTTAATGAGCCTTTGAAAAAATCATGCATTGTTTTTATTGTATGGAAGAATTATTTTGGTTTTCTCCTTGATGCTTTATTTGGGTTGATTTGGCGCATGCTCACACATGTTAGACTCTTACAAAGTCGCCAATAGCCTTCATGATCATTTATTTTTTGACTTTTGATGCCATCTTATGCTTCTTTTAATGTCGCTTTGTCGCTTTGCATGATTATGGCCATTATGGCTCTCTTAGTTGGTCGCTCCCAGTCTTTTGCTAGCCCTCACCTTGTACTGAGTATGAGCTCTACTCGTGCATCCAACTCCTAGAAGCCAAAGTTTTCCAAAGTGTCCACCATACATACCTACTAGCAATTTGCTATTCCAAGTAAATTTGACTTGCTTTTATTTTCTCTTCAAATTAAACTCTTACCAGTGTTATGCGAAATTCGGTCAGTAAAGCTCTCACGAACCGGAAGGCACACTTTACTTTTTCCTGTTCTTAAAAATTTGACATTGTGGTCTCTTATGTTGAGTTGTTATGCTTGCAAGTTGTAAGTTGGATTCTAGCCCAGCCATGCTGTCATGGGGCAAGCTTTCAACATTGCACTTCTTATTTGAGTTGATATCGTGATCTTTTGTTTATGGATGCCCGCGGTGTGAAATGAATTGGGAATCTTGTGGGGATCATGGAGTTTGTATATGTGTTAGGGAAACGCCGGGCCGCCAATCTAAGCCATGCATAATTCATGGTGGAAATTTGCAGCATACTCATGGTGAACATTCGACGACGCATCTCACAATAAAAAGCTAAACAATATAGCAAATAAAAGAGATGTCGAGGTGTTCATTGTCTGCTTGTCCTGTCATTTTGGTGTGGGCTTGTTCCATGTCATCGGGTACGGAGGTACCCCATTGGCGGTTCTCAATGATATGCATATACTTACAATGACAAGAGCCTTGCTTGGGACTCTAAGTAAAGTAGCATGAGGTTTGGGTACTCGTATTCACGGGGCACGAGGTTTTCAACTTATGATTTGTCAAGCATATGCATCATAATTGTTCTCGCATTAACTTTAACCATTCAAGATGCTTATGATGGGGGCAATGAGAGCTCAAAGCCGGTAAGTACCATAATTTTTGAAGGTTATAAAACTTGCAATCACTGCTTCCCTCTGCAAAGGGCCTTTCTTTTACTTTTATGTTGAGTCACCACCTTCTTTCTTTATGCACCATTAAGAGAGCATAGTTGTCATTCTTAGTGTGATATGCATTGTCCCAAAGTTCATTGATTGACTCATATTGATTGGTTTCACTTGTTCTTAAATTATTTGTATCTAGTCGCCCTCTTAAACTTGAAGGTGTCCTATGCATTTATGTTTTGCTCTCTTTGAAGGACAAGCTGAAAACCATTTGTATGTTTTTCCTTATGATTTGAACACACGTTTGACTTTCATTGTTTCATTTTCATGATCTTTTGTTTGTGTTCATTTGCATGTTTACAACATGGTTGCTAAGTTCTTATTGTCATGATTATATCTTCATGCCCATGTTTTAAGTTCTATTGATCCCAGCTCACCAATGCTTACATATATGATCAAGATTGTGTAGGTGCATGTCACCTCAAAAATTATTCTTTTGTTATCACTTACCTACTCGAGGACGAGCAGGAGTTAAGTTTGGGGATGCTTGATACGTCTCAAACGTATCTATAATTTTTGATGCTCCATGCTTGTTTTACACAATTTGCCTATTGTTTCGTTACACTTAGTGGCATTTTTATGCATTTTCCGGAACTAACCTATTAACAAGTGCCACAGTGCCAGTTTCCTGTTTTCTGCTGTTTTTGTGTTTCAGAAGTGATACACAGGAAATATTCTCGGAATTGGACGAAACAAGTTCCTGAAGTCTTATTTTACCCGGAAGCTTCCAGAGATCCGAAGAAGTGTCGGAGGGGGCCCACTAGGGCCCCACACGTGTGGGTGGCGCGGCCAGCCCCCTGGCCGCGCCGGGCCCACGTGAGGGCACCTGGCCCCTCCTCTGACATCGACCCTTCGCCTATAAAGACCCCCCGACGAGAAAAACCTAAGTACCCGATCAGTTTTCCAGAACACATCGCGATCCGCCGCCGCCGTCGACCCGAATATCGGGAGGGTCCAGAAGCTCTTCCCGGCACCCTGCCGGAGAGGGGAATCGCCACCAGAGGTCTCCTTCATCGCCATGCTTGCCTCCGGAGTGATGAGTGAGTAGTCTACCTTGGACTATGGGTCCATAGCAGTAGCTAGATGGTTGTCTTCTCCACTATGTGCTTCATGTTTAGATCTCATGAGCTGCCATACATGATTGAGATCACCGTTATGTAATTCTACATGTTTGGTTTGTTGGGATCCGATGAATATTGGTGTTTATGATTAAGTTGCTGTACTGAATATTATCTTTTGTTATCTCTATGTTGTTTATGATCTTGCATGCTCTCCGTTGTTAGTAGCTATCTTGGCCGAGTAGTTGCTAGTGACTCCAAGAGGGGGTATTTATGCTCGATAGTGGGTTCATGCCTCTATTTCACCTGGGGGAGTGACAGAAACCTCTAAGGTGGTAGATGTGCTGTTGCTACTAGGGAGAAAACAACATTCATATGCTCAAGGGCATATGCTTTGTTTACATTACACACTTTGCTTAATGCAATTATCTGTTGTTCGCAACTTAATACTTGTGGAGTTCTCGGATTGATTCACCACAAGTGGATTATTAGTCATAGATGCAGTTGGATGGCGGTCTATGTATTTTGTTGTAATGCCCAGAGTAAATCTCATAGTGATCTTCTTGACATATCACGTTATCTTTATTCTATCAATTGCCCAACTGTAATTTGTTTACCCAGAATGTGTTATTTTATCTATGGAGAGACACCACTAGTGAACTGTGGACCCCGGTCCTATTTACATCATATTGCTATCACCTATTTACTTTACTCGTACTGTTTACTTTACTCGCATACTATATTGTTTTCCACTCGATACACTCATAACCTTTGTTTCAAGCAAACCGGTGAGATTGACAACCTCATCGCAAGTTGGGAACAAAGTATTTGTTTGTGTGTGTGCAGGTTCCACAACACCTTCAGTCGTCATTGTCTCTCTTCTCCCATTCGATAAACCTTGGTTTCTTAACTGAGGGAAAACTAGCCGCTACACTCATCATACCTTCCTCTTGGGGTTCCCAATGGGCTGGTCATTCACCACGCACAAGGACTTACTGCTCCACGTCAACTACACGCCAGCAGCCTCTTTTCTGGCGCCATCACCAAGTAGCACGAAGCTCCTTTACCATTTCTTTGCTCCCGGTCATATGATTGGTAGCACCACTATCAATTATCCATTGACCACCACCGGAAGCAAAGCCCTACAAGAGATCAAGTCTTGACTTTAGGTCCCCATTTCTGAATGGGTCCTTTCTTGTTAGTGACAAGGGTCTTTGGAACCCAAATAGACCATGCAACATATTCATTTGATGAACCAAAAAATTTAGAATAAACATGTCCATCTTGTGCACGGCAAAGAACATAGGAAGGATTATATTTTCCCGCAAAGTTATTATGGTTGGGCATAGCCTTTTTGCCATTCCCAATAACTTCCCTCACCTCCTCCTCAAATACATTACCATTCTCATCATAGCATATTTCACTAGGAACATGCTTCTTTAATGAGGGAGGAGGCGCGGGGACACTCTTCTTCTTCTTCTTCTTCTTCTTCTTCTTGTTCTTCGTCTTCTTGTTCTTCTTGGACTTGGATGTAAATCCAAGTCCCGTCTTGTCACCATGTTGCTTTTGAGCATTCAAAAGCTCATCAAGCATCTCATTTCCCTTTAGGGGGGCTTTCTCATAAGGGGGGTTAGTTGAGCATGAACTTGCAACAAATGTGTTAGAAAGAGACTTGGTTGCTTCATTAGCAATTATAAGATTTAGTTTCTCATTTTGCAACCTAAGTTCATTAGCAACGGATTGAGCAATATCACGATCACTTTTAAGTTTGGCAATATCCAAATTGTGAGATTCTTCAAGACCCAACATGGATGTCTCAAGTGACACCCTTAGGTCTTGCTCTTCCTCAAGAGATTGAGTAAGAGAAGCAATTTCATCGGCATAGTCACGAGCATGCCCCTCAACTTCAAAAATACGTTCATCATTTTTATCATTTACTTGGATGGCTTCATTAAGTTGATCTAGGAGAATCTCAAAGCGAGCTTTGGTCTCCCCATGCAAGGTTGACATGAACATGTCCATTTCATTTAGATCATCATTTTCACCAACTTGTTCAACACAATCCATCAAAGATAAGCTTTTAGGTATGATGGGTGTGAGAGGCGGTGATACCTTTGTAGCGTGAGCCATGAGACAAGTCGCATTGTGGTTGGTGCGCTTTGATTCATTTGCGGAAGCGAATAGGGATGATGAGGGGGTAGGATGGGCAATGGCGATGGCGGCCCTTCCTATTTCCTCCTTATCACTTGCATCATCCTCGGAGAGGTACTCTTCTTGAGTTATCAAAGCGTGAGTTGGGAGGACTCTCTTCTTGTCGGAGTTTCTAGGGTAAGACTTGGACTTCATTTCCTTGCGGACAAGCCTTCCATTGAGATCTTCAACTTTTTCATAAGGACACTCCGCAATAAAGTGGTTAGTGTTACCACAATTGTAGCAAGTCCTCACTCTACTTGTAGCCTTGGGCTTGGAGGGGCTAGATGACTTCCACTTCTTCATGAATGCCCTTTGAGCAAGACCCATATGCTCGGCATGAGCATACTTCATGTCCTCGGGGCTTCCACCCAATACTTCTTCCTCTTCCAACAAGCTTTCTTCTTCATGATAGGTGACTTTGGCCTTCAAAGCAAGGTTGGGAGCACGCACACCACGTGCACGAGCAAGAGCATCATCCGCATTCTTCTCGGAGATCTTCCTTGCCATCATCTCTTGCAAAATGTCATGAGCGGACATCGTCCGGAAATTTGCATTTCCCTTGATGGAGTTCACGGTCTCCCTATGGAAGGGCAAGAGAGCTTGAATGAACTTCCTCTTCATCCATCTCCAATCACATTGGGTGGAGCCAAGATCCGTTAGCTTCACTTGGAGTGACGAGAGACGCCTATGGAGTTCTTCGGGAGTTTCACCATCAAGCATGGCAAAGTTGTCCGCTTCGTTGGAGGCTTCATCAAACTTGGATTCTTGAATGCTCTCATTCCCAATGAAGAGGTTGGTGAGAACATCCCAAGCTTCTTTGGCGGAGGTGATGTTGCGGACGAACGCCTTGTCCTTCTCGGTAAGAGACATGTGAATGAGATGCAAGGCGGAGGCATTGAGTTGCTTGTCGATTTGCTCCCAAGGTAGCAAGTTGGTCAAATCCTTGGAAGTTGGATGAAAACCCTGCTCAATGATCCTCCAAAGCTCAATAGACACAAAGTTTATGTGAGAGCGCATGTTATCTTGCCAATTGGCAAAGCTAGAAGCATCAAGTGGTGGCGGTGGGCCGCAAGAAGCAAGGTGTGGCATCTGAAGGTGTCTTCCGGAGACATAGCTCATAAGATGTGGAATTTCCATGCTACGTCCCCGAGAGGTGTTATCTACCTTGGGGGGTTCATCTACCTTGGGGGGTTCCTCTCCGCCCTCATCCCCATCCTCATCCGGATAATCCTCGTTTAAGATGGGCTTACCCAAGGACTCAACCGGGGTCGGTGGAGTGGTACTAGACGTTCCACTAACGAGGGCATCAAGTTGAGATTTTTGGCTTTCCATGGCTGCCATCATGGCATCCATACGTGCCATTATACTATTAAGATCCCCCTTAGTGGCGGGCTCCTCTTCGCCCATAACCTCTTAGGCGGTTAAGCCCAATCAAAGAGCACTAGGCTCTGATACCAATTCAAAGGATCGGTACGGGCGACTAGAGGGGGGGGGTGAATAGGTGCTAAGTCAATTTTTAATCTTTTTCAATTTTAAGGCTTGACACAAAGTAAATTCACTAGATGTGCAACTAGGTGAATTTCCTAAGAGTGGCAAGCATGCAAGTAAACAAGTAACTAGCAAGATACAAGTAAGGGAAAGAAATAACCGAAGAGTGGAGACCGGAGACACAAGGATGTATTCCCGTAGTTCCTTCCTTTTGAGGGGAAGTACGTCTACGTTGGAGAGGTGTGGTGACACGGAGTCGACCAACGCCACAAAGGCTCACCTTGTTCTCCGGTGAGCAAGCCACGGAGGCTAGCTCGTTTCCACTAAGCGGTGGTATTGGGGGAACCACGAATCCCTTACACGGAGCTTGGGGCACAACTCCACAACTCAATTGGAGGCTCCCAAGAATGCCACGGAGGCTAGAAACACCACAGAGATGAGTCAATCAAGCACTTACAATACCTAGGGTTCCAACAAACCCTAGGCTCAAATCCTCCAAGCAAATGGAGGGGGAAATGAAATTCCTTCGGTGAAGATGATGGGCTAGGTCTCCTCCTTCGAATCCCCAAAGGGATTCAAGTTCTATTGGCTAGAGGTGGAGATCTAGAGCTTTGAAGCTTGGCAGCAATGGTGGAGAGAGAGTGTGAGCCGCAGGCTTGACTTGAGGTGGAAGAAGCCTTTATATAGTCCAAGACAAGGACTAGCCGTTGCTTCCTTTTTAGGCCAGAGTCTCCGGGGTCCAGAGCCCGGAGTCTCCGGGGTAAGTCGCCAAGGCCGGAGTCTCCGGGCGGGAGACGAGCTCCTGCCAAAGTTTCCGCCCAGAGTCTCCGCCCCCATATCTGGGGCGAGCGACACCCGACGAAAAATGACCCCGGAGGCTTGGGCCGGAGTCTCCAGTCCCTGACCCAAAGTCTTCGGTGTGTGAACACCGGAGTCTCCGGGCAGGAGACCCAGAGTCTCCGGCGCAGAAATGCCAGCAACAAATAATCTTCAGATTTCCACCTACAATAGAGATTATACTGAGACAAAATGGTTAGATACCTGAGTATTGACAACAAACACCCAAAAATAGATTTTGCAAGAAAATGCTCTTTCAAGGTGTCAATTAAGATCACCTCATTGATGCACTTACTAAACATGTCAAACTTGAGCTGCACTATCACCGGGGAGAACCATCTATGAGTGCTTGTAGGTTCAACACTAATTTTTTAGAGATATCCTCTTCGAAACAGGCCTTCGCCCCGCTTTATAAATAAAGCCAAACGGCCGAACTGATACAAAGTGATGAGGGATTCCTCGTACAAGCAGATCAAAAAATAAACAAGAAAAACTAAGAAGCATCGAGCTTGCCACCGAAGACACCGTCTAGACCAAGGAAACCCAAGCTCCACGACAACGCCCCCAAGAGGGTAACGACGTAACAAAACGCCGCCGTCATCGAGACCAAAGTCTAGGGTTTTCACCCGGAGCCCTAATATGGAGAGAGTAGCCACAATGACGCCCTCAAGAGGGTCACGACACCCCGCAGGCGTCGACGTCACTGGCGCTGAAGCGCTGAGCTTTCGCCCGGAAAAACCTTCACCACACTTGGTACCTCGGGCCACGACCTATCCCCGAGCCGAGCTTCCAACACACGATCTGGGCGCTGACCGTGCCGAAGCGCCGCCAACACCAGGAGCCCCCGACGCCAATCCCTCGCCACCCGCATGGCCGAAGGAATGAGCCATCACCACCGCAGCGCCGCTTGCCGTCAAGACGCCCGTGCAGTCCACCTTCCAGAGCCGCCGCTCTGGCGTCCGAGATCTCGCACCCAAGTGACAGCTCAACACCGCAAGGAACAAACCACGGAGCAAGCCGGAGAGAGTGGTGCCAGAAACCAATCCTCGGACAGTGAGGTAGACCAGCAGGACGCACCCGCCAATCCAATCCTCAGAGCCCAAAAGGGACCGCGAGGCGGCTGCCAGATCTAGGCACGAACCCGAATCCGGCGCCCCAGCCACACCTTAGCCAGGGGGTGGGCTAAGAGAGCCCCTGAAACCTGGCAATCAGCAGGGCCCGGCCAACCCAGATCTGGGCCAAGGCCATCCGCCCCACCATCGCCGGCCAGCTCCACCCGCAGCCGTCCAAGGACAGAGCCAACACCGCCCTCCAACCTCCTGCTCCGGTGAGGTCTGCTGCTGCCGTCCCCGGCCGTCACTGTGAGGGCGCGCCGCCGCCGTACGGACGACGGCCAGACCTCCCAGGTCGCCGCCCCGCCATGGCCATCCGAGGAGAACCAGGACAGGTCGAGCTCGCGTCGCCCGCGGCGGCCGCCACCCCGAGGACGCACCAGCCGCAGAGCCGCCACACCGCCGTCGAGCGGCTGCACCGCCACGCCCCCTTCTCAGTGTCGCGCCCCCACACGCCGAAGACGCCCGCGCCTCCATCGCCGCGAGGGGGGGGGGGGAAGGAGACGCCCCGCCGCCGCCGCCCAGGCTTTGCCCGGTGACACCCCTAGCGGCGGCGAGGTAGGGGAGGAGGGGGGAGGTGGACTGGCGGCGCCGAGCTAGGGTTTCGCCCCTGCGCTCGCGGGAGCGCAGAGCGCCACTAGAACCAAACCTTTATCCTCATGGTCTCTTCTATCAATACCGCTCCGTTTGGATTTTCATTCATCATTTATAATTTAGTCCATGACATTGTTGAGTAATAATGCATGGCGTATCTCAGAAGAGTGATCCAATTTACTTTGATTGTTTACCAAGAAAAATAACATGCCATTAGTTAGAGAAATAGTAGACCAATATTATTTGTTACTAGAGTTTAATTGAGCACTCCATTTTTTGTTGAATAGTCAATCAAACGTTCCCATATTTGGATTAATTTTTACCCATAATAATATTAGTGCCATTTGTAACCCATCAATATTGGTTTAGATGGAAATACATATCAAATTATGAGTTAGCTAGATAGGTTAGAATGTCTTTTAACATCCACTCTATGACCCCTTCACATAACTTTTGGCAACAAGCACACAGAATAGGGCACCGAATAGGCATGTGATAAGGCATGTGATAACTTTTGTGTTCATCTTTATTGAGCTAAATCTACAATGGGTGATCATATATTTATTTTCTTAACCGGTCCTCATGAATTTACCCAATTATCATCTCCGCCATGTTGTGTTGTTTATGTGGAGCCTAAAAGTCCCATATAGATACTATTTTTAATAGAATCAACATTCTTGGATGAAACGAGATAAGAAAATATTTGTTATCATGTTTAATCCATCAATTATGTAGGCTTGGGAAAAACCATAAATTGACCCTTATCATACATTTGTACAAAACCCTTTTACTTTGGCATGAAATATACATCTTTTTTCTTTCATACAATTTGATATACCATCTTAAATATACTATAAGGTATGATTATCAAAACTAAAAAAAATTAAGTCATGCTCGTGCATCTTAAGGTACATATTTGTCATACATTTTGTAATATTTATGATGCAAAATCACTAATTTTAGCAAAAAATAAATTCCATCTTGTAAAAATGGTTTTAAAAGTTATTTAGCGATTTTTTAATTAAATATTTTTTGATGATGGATTACCTTAATCTAAGCATACATAATATATCAAATTCCTATAAATTTAATTTATGCCTCGTTACTATACCAAAAAGTGCATTTATACAAGTAGCTATTCCTGTTATCCTTAAATATCTACAACTTAGTTGAGTTCTTTAGAGTGTACCAGTCTAAAAAATAGTTTGATAAAAGTTTCTACAGTACTTGAAGGATCAAAGATGTCGACTACAGAGAGGAGGTGGGTAGCAGACTTAATTTTTTGTATGGAATTCACAAATATGACTATCTAAAATGCAACTAGATGAACTATCATTTAAGTCATGATTACCCTAGGAAGTAGGATTAACAAGATAAACATGCTATAAGTAAACTAAGTGCAAATAACCAAAGAGAATAAACATAACCAAACTGGAAGAGAGCAAGCGCATGATATCTTCAATTTCAAGTCGTTGGGGACTATAATGTCTGCTCGAATGATCGTAGAAAATAAGCGTTTCACACCAATCGTTTGGATCTAGCCTTCTTGTCCATGAGGTCACCAAACCAAATATTGCTCTTCCACCATTCATTCTTGATTTGATATCCAGACCTTTACACACTTCCTGAATAAAATCCACAAAGTTGGATGGTCTCTTGTCCTTTGGGTAGTGGTTGTAAGTGGCATGTATCGACCTGATATGGCTGTGTGCCTCTGATGAGAATCAAACTAATCTCGATGTGATTTGTAAGTAATGGATCATGACACAAGAGATATCAGGTCAGTCGTCGCTACGGATGAAGAAGACCTTCCCCTTTGTCGGTCAGAACATGTTGAAATGTGTGCCTTTTTTCCTAGTTTGTTTGTAAATGATACAATACGATCAAGCTATATATCAAACAAGCGATTAATTGGTTGGATCGTTGCATAATTATAATTACCTACACATGCCTCGATGTCGCCTCCGCCTTCTCGTTCCAGCTGATCTCCACCTCCATCATCCATCCCCATTTGTCAATCACATGCGACTCTGTTTGTTCGCTGCAACCGACAATAACAATAACCCATTGTGCTGCCCTTGAAGATGTTCACAGTGTTCTTGAGTTAGAACGTGCTACAGCCGAGGGAAGATGGGGTGCCATGAGCGATGAGTTCGGGCTGACTAGATCTCGTGCAGAGAAGGATTCTGTGAGCCAAATTCATCGCTAGCAAGCTCGGGCAGCAATGTTAGCGGTCGCGAATTAACATTTTGCAAACTCATGTGTGTTTCTACACGCTACATACTCATGTGTTTTCAACATGCTGCAAACTCATGTGTATTTTACTGCGAACACAAAAGTGATATGATGTGCGGACACCCGGTGCTTGCTGCGAATGTTTTAATAAAAGGTGCTGCAAACGTTGTCTCCTATGCGCATACATGTGCTGATTTTTTGTTGAAGATTTACTGCGACCAAAGTGGATTTGCTACACGTCAAACCTCCATTGAGGTCATCTCATCTCAGCCTGATTGTCTGATTTATTCTCTTCCCAGAATAGAATTACTTTTAGGAATGTTCTTTTGTACGGCTTTTACACATCGTGGAAAGAAATGCTGCGATGGTGTTGACATCAAGGTGATCCATATGGGTCTCTTTCGACTAAATTGATAAAACTGACTGACGAGGGTTAACTCGACAAATGTCCTAGATGAAGGACTTAGAATCGGGGGAAGAGGGCGTCGGATGAACTCGAAGGTAAAGGTTAGTCGAAATAAGTGTATATCGAAAGTAAACGTGGGTGTTCAACCTGGCTTGCTTTTAATCTGTCCTACACCGTCCCCTCCTGGCCCCTATATATAGGTGACCAGGTCTCGAGGATCGGGTAGGGTCCGGTACAGATTACAATATCGACATACGGTAAGAACTCGTATTCGACTATCATTACAATTGGGCCACTGGTGGGGACAGGGCCTCCAGTCCCGGCCCGTAAGGGCCTTTAGTCCCGGTTTGCAAACCGGGACCCCAGCCGCGGGACTAAAGGATGAACCTTTAGTCCCGGCCCGGTTACCAGCCGGGACTGGAGGGTGTCCACGTGGGCACCTCGGAGCGAATCAGGGCCAGGACCTTTAGTCCCGGTTTGTAACACAGACCGGGACTAAAGGGCATCTGCAGATTTTTCTTTTTTGCTTTAGGGTTTTAGGGTTTAGGGGTTTTAGGTGTTCGGGGGATTAACGTGATGCCTCGTTTGGTGCCTTGGTGTTCGGGAATTAGTTTATGCATATATATAAGATTAACTTATCTTACAAGCGAGCATATATATACAATTATATGGAGATCAGAATTATCGGGACTAGAGCCCGTCTATTCGATTGCATGGACCAACATCAGTAATGGCCCCTAGCTACACTAAATCGTCCTTTGTCGTCTATAGCTTCTATTCTCAGAAAGGTCGCCAGCTCCTCTGCAACAGCAATCGCGCGTTGCTCTGGTAGGTACTTCTCCCGCATGGCCGTGTACTATATAAGAAGAGGAGATGAATATGAATATCAATCATGATAACAAAGAATGACGAGTAAAAATAGAGGTGTGAATGTTTATTGCTTACATCGTATCTGTAATCCTTGTGCTCAGAGGTAAACGTGCGAATGGTCTCGCAAACATAGTATCCACATAGATGCGTCCCCCGTGGCTGCTGGTCGCACTTTACGAGAATAGAATATATATAATCAAAATAATAATCTAGCATTACAAATGTATTGAAAATAGAAGTATATCATACTACTACTTACCTGAGCCGCTCTAAAGGTCAGCTTCTCATGCCGGATACCGGGAGTCACGCACTTGAACCGCTTCCAAACCCTGCCCGACAAGGAAAATGATTTGCTAAGTTTTTCATTAATTGATATATCAGAAAATCATCGAAAGAGACCGATAGAGCGCAAGAATGATTGAAATTACCCTTGGAGCATGTCCTGCAGGCTTTGGAACTGTTCCAAGGGTCTCGATAATAGGTCGAAGGCATCAACTCTTCCCTTATCAATTTGAATGTCCAACAGAATCCAGTGGTAGCTGCACATGTATATATATATATGTGTCAGTAACTTATCAATTACACTCATAAGTGAATGGACACAACAGAGTAAGACCCTCACTTGAAGTTGTATGGAAACAGTATGTGGTCACAAAATTTTTGATCTGTTAGAAACCTTAGAAAGTTTTCCTCCGTCTCCTTGGGTTTATCAGTTAGCGTCGCTATATGTATTTTATCTGGGTCAATAAACCCAATATTTAGGATGTTCCTACTTTTACATTCCAGAATCTTCATTCTGCATAATAGAGTACAAGTCAGAACGGAACAAGTTATATGTAGAAAATGAATTGAAATAACTGAACAAGTTATATGTAGACAATGAATTGAAATAACTTAACAAGTTATATGTACACAACGAATTGAAAAACTTACAGACAATAGCAACTCATAAGCGATTTGTCGAGGGCGTCGGCATTGTACATCTGGAAGAGTTCATCAAAGTCGATATGGATGTCTTCGGGGCGGCCGTAGTACTCCCGTGGGACACGCGCCACGATCATCGTTCTCCCATTCTTTGATTCACTTAAGTACCATGTATGCAAGTAACGCATATTTGTTGGGAGATCATCCAACTTATCTTTGCTGACCAAAGGCGCTCCCATGACAAACTGTGGCTTAGGGGCTACCACAGCCTTGGGTAACCTGTCGTCTTGGGAAGCCAGAACGTCTTCAACCGGGATACCCCATTCAGTCGCCCACTTCTTTGCTAATTCCAAATCTTGCCCCTGCACCAGAGAGGGAACATTCTCGGGTAACACCCTGAGGGGTGGGATCGACTGTTTGGCCTGTTGTCCAAGCTGAGGAACGTCTGATCTTTTTTTGCTTGTAGTTGAACTTGATTTGCTCCCACTTGCACTTGCACGTGACTTGCTCTTTTGCCCTTCCTTCTGCAATGTGCGTGTATAGTCGTCAGGCTTATGGTGTAAGTCATACTGTGATGGAAGGGTCATGAAGTATTTTGCATATGCTATTTGCTTCTCGGTGTATTCCGGGCGGGGCTCGGGTTCCTTCTTTTTCATCTGCGCATCATAATGTTCCTTTGCTATCCTGGCGTTTTCCTCGTCGGTACGATCATAAGGTCTGATAGGAAGATTAGCATGAGGTACCTTTGGGAGGGGCGACAGTTTGCGCTTTGGGGAGCTCCGTCGCTTAGAACTCATCGACGGAGCGTTCTTGCTGGCACGCTTCCGCTTAGTATCCTTAGCGGGGGGCGGCGGAGACGGCCGACCCAAGTCCGGCGGCGGTGATCGAGATGGACTCGTGTTGTGGTGGCCGTCGTCATATGGAGGGCTTGGAGGTGATGGAGGTGTAGGTGACCTGCGACGACTCGGAGGCGGTGTTGTCCTTGGGGCCGAGCCTGGAAGCTTGATGTAGTTCTTGTCCCATAGGATGACTCCACCCAGTACTTCTCCGAGTGTCCTCTCATCTTCGGGTCCAGCCATGTCGAGCTCCATATCATGAAACCCCGCCATGATTTCATCCACCCCGACTTTAGCAAAGCCAGCTGGAATCTCACGGCCATGCCAGCGTGCATCAGGGCCAGAAGGTAAAGCTTGTCCGACGGCCACCTTCATGGATATGTTCTTGAATTTCTGATGGAGTTCACATGATGTTGACTCCTTGATTCCATCCACGGGGTAGCCGGGACCGCCCTCTATCATTCTTCGTGCATCGTCGGGCGGGGCCTCAGATTCAGCCACGCTGCTTTTCCGCTTAGATGGGGCGCCGGTAATATCGAGTGCAGGATCTTCCTGGCGCGCTACTCCTCTAAGCTCGTCAATCTGCTTCTATTGCTCGTTAAGCCTGGCAAGCAACTGGTTGAACTTGTCATTCTCCTCATCCTGCTGTCGCTTCTTTGCTCTCGCTCGGCTTCTGTAAGTGTCTTGGTCTCTGGCAAACCCAAGCCACCACGGGTAAGAAGGACCGAAGCCTCGCGTTCGTCCTCCATGTTCGTCATTGCCGAGGACCAGTGTGAGCAAATCTTTCTCTCTATCTGCAGTGAACTGTCTTTTTCCCTCTTTAATTTCTTTCACTATTTTTTTCCAATTCTCCCTGGGTATCCTAAGACCGTCACTGCAGATGAGGTCCCCTGTTTCTTCGTCGTACGAACCACCATGCGCAAGGAACTAATAAACTAACAAACTATATATGATGCAAAATAATTCTATTTCTATTTGCAAATAAATTCTAACTAAATAATTCTAACCCTAATATCTAACCCTAACACTAACTAATTCTAACCCTAATATCTAACTCTAATAGCTAACAAATAGGAAATTAAACTAACTAACAAATACTAACAAATTAACTAACAAATAACTAACAAATACTAATAAATTAAACTAACTAACAAAAACAAATAGCTAGCTAACAAATACTAAATTAAACTAACTAACAAATACTAAATTAAACTAACTAACAAATTTACTAACAAATAACTAACAAATCTATTCTTTTTTTTCTAACTAAATTAAACTAACTAACCCTAAAACTAACTAACAACTAAATTAAACTAACTAACCCTAAAACTAACCCTAAAACTAACCCTAACACTAACCTAAAACTAACCCTAACCTAAAACTAATTAACCCTAACATACCTGTAGGTCGGCGGTGACGGGAGGCGTCGGGCGGCGGTGGCGTCGGGCGGCCGGTGGCGTCGGGCACCTCGGGACGGTCGGCGGCGGCAGTGGGAGGCGTCCGGCGGCGGTGGGCGCCTCGGGCTCGAGCCGCGGTGGGCGCGTCGGGCGGCGGTAGGCGTCGGGCTCGGGGGCCTCGGCGGCGGCGGCGCGTCAGGCTCGAGGGCGTCAGCGGAGGCGGCGCGTCGGGCGGCGGTGGCGTCGGGCGGCGGTGGCGTCGGGCAGCCTGGCGGCGTCTCTGCATGCTCCTCGCGCGCGAAAATCCTAAGTCCCCGGTCGGTGGAACCGACCGGGGACGAAGGACTAGCTTTTATACCTCGGGACCTTTAGTCCCGGGCGGTGGCTCAGGCCAGGACTAAAGGGGGGCCTTTAGTCCCGGTTTGAGCCACCGCCCGGGACTAAAGGCCTCGAGCGGGGGTTTCCAGCATAAGGGCCTTTAGTCCCGGTCTGTAGCACGGACCGGGACTAAAGGCCTATTTTTTGTTTTTTGTTTTATTTGTTTTATAAATAGTTATCTGTTTGCATATTTGAGAATTTAACAAAACTATAAAAATGAAAAGTGTTTGAAATTGAATAGATAATTCAAAACTATTTTCTATTTTAAAAATTAATTATTTTAACTATCCTAAGTATTAACTATTTTGCCATTTTTAATTAAAAACTATGTTTATTAATATTCTTTTTGCATATTTGAGAATTTAACAAAACTATAAAAATGAAAAGTGTTTGAAATTGAATAAATAATTCAAAACTATTTTCTATTTTAAAAATTAATTATTTAAACTATCCTAAGTATTAACTAGTTTGCCATTTTCAATTAAAAACTATGTTTATTAATATTCTTTTTGCATATTTGAGAATTTAACAAAACTATAAAAATGAAAAGTGTTTGAAATTGAATAAATAATTCAAAACTATTTTCTATTTTAAAAATTAATTATTTAAACTATCCTAAGTATTAACTAGTTTGCCATTTTCAATTAAAACGGGAAAAGAACTAGTGAGCCGGCTTTTTTTCTAAAGAGCCATGGAGAATCTTCATCATGCATTACATAAAAGGTTTAATACATTATTACATTATTGCACCAATATTCCTATCTATTATTTCTGCTTTCTTCTGGGTCGTAGCCATGGAGAATCTTCATCATTCAGTAGGATGCTTGGGTCAGTTTTCACTTTGAAGGGCGGAATTTCATGAAACTTATTATAATCTACTGACATGTCTGTCTTGTCATCTACTCCCACGATGTTTCTTTTCCCTGAAAGAACTATGTGGCGCTTTGGCTCATCGGACGATGTCTTCTTTTGCTTATTTCTTTTTCTCGTTTTTGTAGACATGTCCTTCACATAGAAAACCTGAGCGACATCGTTGGCTAGGACGAATGGTTCATCCATGTACGCAAGATTGTTGAGATCCACTGTTGTCATACCGTACTTTTGGTCTACAACTACCCCGCCTCCTGTCAGCTTCACCCATTTGCACCGAAACAAAGGGATCTTAAAAGTAGGTCCATAGTCAAGTTCCCATATCTCCTCTATGTACCCGTAATATGTTTCCAAACAGTGCCCATTCTCGTCTGTTGCATCAAAGCGGACACCACTGTTTTGGTTGGTGCTCTTTTTATCTTGGGCAACCGTGTAAAATGTATTCCCATTTATCTCGTACCCTTGGAAAGTACATATAGTAGAAGATGGTGGCCTGGCCAAACAGTACAACTGATCTCCAACGGTGTCATCATTCATGAGATGTGTCTGCAACCAACTGCCGAAAGTCTTCTCGTGTTCCCCTTTAATCCAAGAGTCAGTCTTCCCCGGGTTTTCGGAGCGTAGAATATTCTTGTGTCTCACGATATACGGAGCCACCACGGTGGAATTGTGTAGAACTATGTAGTGTGCTTGAGAGAAAGAATGCCCGTCCATACATACTTTTGCTTTCCTTCCTAGTGTGCCTTTTCCTGTCAGCCTACCCTCATACCGAGATTCAGGAACACCAATCGGCTTAAGGTCAGGAAGAAAGTCCACACAAAACTCAATGACCTCCTCTGTTCCATAGCCCTTGGAGATGCTTCCTTCTGGCCTAGCACGGTTACGAACATATTTCTTTAAGACTCCCATGAACCTCTCGAAGGGGAACATATTGTGTAGAAATACAGGACCGAGAATTCTAATCTCTTCGACTAGGTGAACTAGGAGGTGTGTCATTATATTGAAGAAGGATGGCGGGAACAACAACTCAAAGCTGACCAGACATTGGACCACATCAATCTGTAACCCTGATAGACTTTCTCGATCGATTACCTTCTGAGAAATTGCATTGAGGAATGCACATACCTTCACAATTGCCAGGCGAACATTTTCCGGTAGAATTCCCCTCAATGCAACCGGAAGCAATTGCGTCATAAGCACGTGGCAGTCATGAGACTTTAGGTTTTGGAATTTTTTATCTTTCATATTTACGATTCCCTTTATATTCGACGAGAAGCCAGTCGGGACCTTGATACTGAAAAGGACTTCAAAGAAGATTTCCTTCTCTTCCTTAGTAAGAGCGTAGCTGGCACGCCCTTGAAACTGCCCTGGATGCATGCCATCTCTTCCTTTATGACGTTCCTGGTCCTCCCGTGCTTCCGGTGTATGTTTTGACTTCCCATACAAGCCCAGGAAGCCTAGAATATTCACGCAGAGATTCTTCGTCAGGTGCATCACGTCGATTGCAGAGCGGACCTCATGGACTTCCCAATAGGGTAGCTCCCAAAATATAGATTTCTTCTTCCACATGGGTACGCGCTTATCAGGGCCGTTAGGAACAGGTTGGCTGCCAGGACCCTTTCCAAAGATTACTTTTAAATCTTTGACCATATCAAATACTTCAGCACCAGTACGGATGACAGGCTTCCCCCGGGGTTCTGCCTTGCCATTGAAATGCTTGCCTTTTTTCTTTAAGGGATGCTTGGGCGGAAGAAAACGACGATTGAACGGGTACACATTCTTCCTACATTTGTCCAGATATATACTTTCTGTCTGATCTAAACAGTGCGTGCATGCATTGTATCCCTTGTTTGACTGTCCTGAAATGTTACTAAGAGCAGGCCAATCATTGATGGTTACGAAAAGCAACGCTCGAAGGTCAAATTCCTCTTGTTTGTGCTCGTCCCACACACGTACACCTGGTTCGGCCCACAGCTGTAAAAGTTCATCAACTAATGGCCTTAGATACACATCAATGTCATTGCCGGGTTGCTTTGGACCTTGGATAAGCACTGGCATCATAATGAACTTCCGCTTCATGCACAACCAAGGAGGAAGGTTGTAGATACATAGAGTAACGGGCCAGGTGCTGTGACTGCAACTCTGCTCCCCAAAAGGATTCATGCCATCTGTACTCAGACCAAACCATAAGTTCCTTGCGTCACCTGCAAATCTCGGGAACTCTCTCTCGATTTTTCTCCACTGCCGACCATCAACGGGGTGCCTCAACTTATCGTCTTTCATACGATCTTCCATGTGCCATCGCAACAACTTCGCATGATCTTTATTTCTGAACAGACGTTTCAACCGTGGTATTATAGGAGCATACCACATCACCTTGGCAGGAACCCTCTTCCTGGGTGGCTCGCCCTCAATCTCACCAGGGTCATCTTTTCTGATCTTATACCGCAATGCAGTGCATACCGGGCATTTATCCATATTCTCATACTTCTCACCGCGGTAGAGGATGCAGTCATTAGGGCATGCATGTATCTTCTGCACGTCTAATCCTAGAGGGCAGACAAGCTTCTTTGCTTCGTACGTGCTGGCGAGCAATTCGTTCTTTCTTGGAAGCATCTTCTTCATCAGTACCAGCAACTTTTCGAATGACGAGTCAGTCACACCGGTCTCTGCCTTCCACTTCAGCAATTCCAGTGTGCTACCCAGCTTCTTCTGGCCATCTTCACAAGTTGGGTACAACAATTTGTTGTGGTCCTGTAACATCTGCTCGAACTGCAACCTCTCCTTTTCTGTGTCGCAGCCTCGCCGTGCTTCAGAAATGACCCGGCCAAGATCATCAGCGGGCTCATCTGGTTCCCGTTCTGCACCCTGATCTTCTTCTTCATTGTCTTCCATTGCGGTATCAGCATACTCAGGGAACATAGATCGGTAGTTGTCATCATCGTTCTCTTCTTCTTCATCGTCGTCTTCCATCATAACCCCTCTTTCTCCGTGCTTGGTCCAAACATTATAGCCCGACATAAAACCGGACCAAAGCAGG
The DNA here is from genome assembly GCA_007115705.1 of Dactylis glomerata. Classification (NCBI taxonomy): domain Eukaryota; kingdom Viridiplantae; phylum Streptophyta; class Magnoliopsida; order Poales; family Poaceae; genus Dactylis; species Dactylis glomerata. Next base: position 4,820,071 of record QXEO01000551.1, read on the forward strand.
TGGCTCTGAATGACTCTTGAGGAAGTGTAATCCTTCTCATTCCGACATTCAACACATGGACAAAACATATAGCCACCACCATGCTTGTTCGCATCGGCCGCATCTCGAAAAGAATGCACGCCTTCTCTGTAAGCGGCGGTGCGTCGATCACCGTACATCCATGGATGGCTCATCTGCGTCATGCAACAGTATATCAAACACAATCACGATCCTAAAAATTAGTACCGCACGGTCTAAACGAGGAAATATAGTTGCTAACCTTTTAGAATAAGTGGAAATAAAGAGGAAGAGGCTTAAGCGTGGCTCGGGCACCTCATATCGTAGTTGTGTTCGGTGAACTGAAGCGGCATCGCTCTAACACACATTTCAACAAACACCTCTAGTGCATCCAAGCAAAAAGGTGAGCTAGCACACACCCACACTCATCCATCCAAGAAAAATGCAAGGAAGAGGGGAGAGAGGGGCTGCGGCCAATATATAGGCAGAGGACTTTAGTCCCGGTTTGAGACACAAACCGGGACTAAAGGGGGCGCACATGCGGGCCGCTCAGCGCATAGCCCTTTAGTCCCGGTTTGTGTCTCAAACCGGGACTAAAGGCTCGTTACGGGCCGGGACTAAAGCCTCCCGGGCGGCTGGCGAATTTGGGGCGACGTGGCCGGGCCTTTAGTCCCGGCCCAGATGGAGGCCGGGACTAAAGGGTCCAGGCCAAAGGCCCTTTTTCCACTAGTGGGCCTAGCTTAACGGGCCTCAGGGGTACTCAACTAACGGGATCTATCAACTATACCCTTGTCACTGTCCTACTTCGTAAAAGTAAGCATAAAATAATCTTTTCTGGAAATCAATTCACAAACTATCTTTTTTACGTGACGTCATACAACATGGTGTCAAGCTCTATAGCATAGAGTCGTAACCTGTCGCACCAAGCTCTATAGCACGGTGCCATAACCCATGACGTCCTGCTCATGATGCCATAAATAACAGAGCCGTGGAGTAGAGCACGACGCCTTGTATCACGGCGTCATGATACAGAGCATGACTCCTTTCCCCAGGGCGTCATGGGAAAGGATTATTTTCGAAATTATTTTTAAAATAAATTTATTTCATTTAAAACTTTTAATAATAGATTATTTTTGTTGAAATCGTATCTCCTACAACACGGCCGGCTGCCAGCACACCCCAAGTTTTCTTTTGGGTGGCGTGACACGCCTCCTCTCATGGGCCCAATTTGATGGTGCCCTGCGCCCTACCTTTTTTTACTCACCCTATTCTATCATGGCATCAGTTTCGTTATCTGTCTTATTATCACGGTTTAGCTAGGAAACCGACAGAATATTGTTGCTCCAATCTTCTGAATATAGCTGACTTGTCGGATTATTCACGTATACATCATGCTCAAAGCCATATTGGTAATCTAGTATTGTTCACGTTGTCGACGAACGTCGGCCGTCCAGCTTTCTTCTCCCTCACAGAAATTTCGTTCACAGCTTCTTGGTGTGGACGAGATAGGCGACGGATCCGGAGGTGGCGAGCGGGATGACGATGTCGTCGGACAGCCCGCCGAGGCCCGGCACGACCCTCTTCAGGATCAGACCGCAGAACGGGGCGCCGAAGAGGAGCAGCAGGAACTCCGTGGCGGCCTTGCCGAAGCTGAAGCTGTCCAGCCCGACCATCTCCTTGCTGATCTTGATGAACTCATCCCTCTTCAGCTCCCCCGGGCGTCGTGTGATGCTTCTGCACGGTCCGTCAAAATCAATCCAAGGCGATCCGTTTCGTTGATTCAAGGAATGCAAAACGGAAAGAAAAATGGATGCTACTTGTGACCCACTTTGTATGCTTGTTCAAGTTTTCCCTTATCTGGAATCCTGTACTGCACCTGCCCACGTAGGGACGCAGCTTCAGTGCTCTACTGAAGCTAAGGCTCCCAGCGCCTTACCCCTAGATCCACCGTCTAATCTTGATCGGATGGTCAAAAATGACTCCATACAAAATATGCTGGCTTTTACATTAAATATTTTTTATTCATAAACAGTATGTTCAAATGGAATGAAACTTTCTCAGAATAGATCTTAGAATGAAAACGACGTACTGTAATTTTTTTTCTATTTTTTTGGAAAGTTTGAATTTCGTGTTCAAATTTCGAGCGTTTTTGGCCATCCGATCTAGATTGGATGGTGGATCTAGGGGTAAGGCGCTGGGAGCCTTAGCTTCAGTAAGGCACTGAAGCTGTGTCCGTGGTAGAATTCGTCTGGGCTCTGGGCACTGGGCACCTCTCCGTGACAGGTGGGCCCCCAGATGTGAGTTCCGTGCCGCGCAGAGAATCGAACGGATCGCGCCTCGTGCGGATGAGATGACAGATGGGACAGGTGAGAGCGGCGCGAATGGCAGCCAAAAGCCAATTTTGGAAGACTCCCTTCCCCCTTCCCTCCCTCCGTGTCGGGACGTGCTGGGCGGTGTGCACTTTTCCCCCTCTTCGTTTCTTTCCTCGTGTTTCTTCTCTGCATGATCTTTTTTTTTTGACGATTTCTCTGCATGATCTGATTGTGCCTTGAACTTGTGGTTTATAAATCAGCTATTCAACGGAGAGTGGACATATGGCTCCCGAGTTCCAAAGAGCTCTTTTTTTAAAATTACGAAAACGATATTTAAAAGCTTCAAAAAAATCGAAACGAAAATTCTAGATGTAAATCATAGTTAGAGCTACTAGTATGTAAAAATTTGGGTACAAATTCGTTGTATTTGAGGCGTAGCAAAAAAGAGAAATCTGTAGATCTGGGTTGTATGAACAGTACAAGTTTAAAAACTTGAATTTTTGTCAGATTTGTCTTTTTTTCTCTAGGCTAGAATACAACAAAATTTGAAATTGAGATTTTACAGGCTTGTATATCCCAACATTATCTACAGCTAGATTTTTTGTTTTGAATTTTTTTAAACATTTAAATGCCATTTTTGAATTTTTTTAAAAACAGCCACCATAGAGCTCGAGCTCTATTTGTGGTTTCCGCTATTCGATGATCAAACTAGCTCTCCTCATTAGTCTACTCACGGTTTAGCAGATGAAGATCAAAGTTTGAGCTACTTGTGGTATAGTCATTTCCAAAATTCAGTGCTGCACTTGGGAAAAGGTTTTTGTTTACTCCTGGGGTAAAAAAAAAAGTAAAAAGCAAATGACATGCGCTTTCATGTCTATTTTTATTGAAACAAAGACGACCTTGTTTGGTGGCCTCTAGTTGTAGTAACACGGAAAATCTGATCCTTCTGAAACTGCATTCTAAAGTCCCAATAAGTTTCTTTCTGCGTAGTGCATATTGTATGTCTTTTCTTCATAAGAACGCACATAGGAACACAAAGACATAATGTTTTCGATCAGCTTTTTGAATGTTTTAAACCACTATTGTTTTTATTATTTATTCGGGAATAAACGCACCTCAGAACCAAAACGGTGTCCCTTGATTTAGTATTTTAGAGTAATTACAAAATGTGTCCTTCCTCAAAGTCATACATTATTTACTGTTTTTTTTTCTCAAAGAACTCAAGTGGTACATGTGTGCCACATCGTTTCACATGTTTCTCTCCTTCCAATTTCGTTCAAAGCTTTCTTAGTGCATACGAGATAGGCGACAAAGTAGGAGGTGGCAAGCAAGATTAGATACATTGGCGGACATGGACGGAGATCACGGAGTTGCTGGACATCTAGTCCATGTCCGGGTCCGGCATGACCTTCATCGCCCCTAGTGGGTGGAGAGTGGAACCGATGGGAAGAAAGGAGCTCGGTGGACGCCTTGACCATGCCAAAGGTATCCATCCCGATCACCTAATTGATGATCTTACCAAACTTGTATTACTTCAGCTAAATTGTCGTCGTCCATGGTGCACAGAAGACAATACTCATAGACGAGCAAATGGCAACATCAAGGCGAACACAATGATACTGCTTCCGGCCATAGGAGAACCTTTAACTCTCCGTCCTATTGTGGATCTTTGGGCTTCATAGCTAAAACGCACGATGGTTAGTTGTACAATTTTTTTGATTGCTTCTAAGGTGTCTCGAAAATCGACAACCGGCCGTAGCTTCAACACAATTTTTAGAGATATATCACCAATAGACCGAAACTTGTATTCTAATGTCCTCTATTGGACAAAATGCATGTGATCAACAAACACTCATGCTCTATTCTATGAGCGGTTGCTCTTCTTTGATTTAAATCATCATTTATAATTTTATCAATCCTTGACATTGTTGAGTAATAAAGCCAGCCATATTGTCTCAAAAGAATGATCCAATCTACCTTCATTGTTTGCCATTAGTCACAGAAATAACAAACCAATATTTTATGTAACAGAGTTAAATTGGTCACTTTATTTTTTACTGAATAGTTAGATTTAATATCGAACATGGCTATGATTCGCCCATTTTTTCATCATTGGAATCTCAGTGTCATAAATCATAACACATAATAATAATAGACCCAGTTATTTCCCATATAATTGGTTTACATTAATGTGTAAATACGTAATAAATTGTGAGATAGCTAGAGAGATTACGATACTTTCTAAAAATCACCCTCTACCCATTCACACAAACTTTTTGTCAATCAGTGCTCATAACGGGGAACCGAATAGGTATATCAAATCTTCTGGGTCATTTTGATGGAGCTAAATTTACCCAGCATGATCACAAGTTCACTGACATGAACTTATACATTTAACGTCTTTGACATGTTCTGTTGTTTTATGTGCAACCGTACAAGTCTCGTAGAGATGTTGTCATTAATGGAACCAAGATTCTTGGATGGAACAAGATAATAACCAACAATTTTGTAGGCATAGCAAAACCATAAATTGGCCATTCTCATACATTTGTACTAAACATATTTACCTCAGTGTAAACCTATGTCTTCTATTTTCATGCAATTGGGTATATTATCTTGAATACTACTATAATGTATGTCCATCAAAACTAATAATGTAAGTCATGCTCATGTATATTAAGGTACATATTTGTCATATATTTCTAGTATTTATCATTACAAAATGACCCATTAATTTTAGCATAAATTAAACCCCATCTTGTAAAACAAAGTTTGAATATTTGTTAGCGATGATTAATAAGTATTTTGACAATTTATTAACTCCAATCTAAGAATAAATAAAGTGTCAAATTCCTCTCACTATACTAAAAGTGCATTTATACATCCTTAAATATCTACAAAACTTGGTCGAGTGTTTTAGAGTGTACAAGTCTAACAAATAGTTTGGTAAAGGTTTATAGAGAATATGCGAAGGACCCAAGATGTCGACTAGGGAGAGGAGGTAAGTAGAAGATTGCACATTTTTTAATTGTTGACAATACGAAATTTGCAAATAAAAACAAGATTTTCTAAAAGGCAACTCGATGAACTATCATCCATGTCATGATTTATCTAGCACGCATGATTAACAAGATACACATGCTATAAGCGAGAATAACAGAGAATACAAACAACCAAAGTGCAGGAGAGCAAGCACCCGATATCTTCAAGTTCAAGTCGGGCCCATGAGGACAGGCGTCAACAACAAAAAAATTATGGGGCAGCTGTTGGCCTTCCTCCATATTAAATCATAATTGACTCAATGTTGTCTTGATTTGTTATATTTCTTATCACGTTTTAGCTAGGAAATGGACAGATCTTTTGTTTCACCAATCTTTTGAATATAGCTGATTTGTTGTACCATTCACGTATACATCATGCTCAAAGCCATATTAGTATTCCAGTACTGTTCACGTTGTCGACCAATGTTGGCCGTCCATCTTTCTTGTCCCTCTCACAAAGTTGGTTCACAGTTTCTTGGTGTGGACGAGATAGGCGACGGAGCCGGAGGTGGCGAGTGGGATGACGATGTCGTCGGACAGCCCGCCGAGGCCCGGAACGACCCTCTTCAGGATCAGACCGCAGAACGGGGCGCCAAAGAGGAGCAGGAGGAACTCCGTGGCGGCTTTGCCGAAGCTGAAGCTGTCCAGCCCGACCATCTCCTTGCTGATCTTGATGAACTCATCCCTCTTTAGCTCCCCCGGCGTCGTGTGATGCTTCTGCAAAGGTGAACCGTGTCGTTGGTTTAAGGAAGGCAAATTGGTGAAAACGGTTGTTGCTTGTGACTCACTCTGTATGCTTGTTCAAGTTTTCCTTTCTCAGGAATCCTGTACTGCACCTGCCCACGTTCCTCGCAGAACATTCTGAAGAAGAAAATTTTAGTTGGAATGTTGGATACTATATGTTACTTTCAACGAAGAGAGGAAGATATACTCAAAGATGACAGAGTTCAAATCGTGCAGGGCAGGAATCAGAGTAGGTTCTGAAACTTACTCCATTAGCTCGAAGATGGCATGGTAGAATTCGTCGAAGGATTCAACCTTTGCAACTCGCTCTTCATACTTCTTTTCCATGAACTCGATGAGCTTCTTTGCCTCACTAGGTTTCAGCTCAGCCTTCTTCTCGTTCTTCTTGACGGCCTGGCTCTGATCCCCAACTATTAAATCCAACAAATATCATTAGCAAACCAAGTCTGAATGTTTTGCATCAATCTACGGATTCATAAAAGTAACATACAGCAAAAATGGTTCAGCCTGTATACCTTGATCAGGTGTCTGCTTCACCACGGTAGCATCATGTTCCATCCTCTTCGACGGAATGCAGGAAGCAGCAGGCCCTCTCGTTGTGGTTGTAAGACTGTTGCTGCATATATATGGCACACTGCTGGCCATGTTCCTTGTGTAGGACAGTGACTATGGCATTGCCTCGACAGGAAGCAAGGCTGGCAAGGAGGAAGCAAAAGAGAACCCCAAGGACAGGAATAAGGTGGCCATTATTACACGGTATTCTGGAGCTGCAAGCCTACAACTGCAACCATTTGGGGACAGAGAAAGCAAGTTTCAGAAAAGAAGAATCTGTAATATGATGGGGACAGAGCATGTACACACGCACAATTTGAAGTCTTGAACGAAACGTCACTGCCCTTCTGAATTGCATGTGACATTAATAGTCTGAAAACTATATATCAGAAAATCAATCGAGTGAACAAATACATAAATATCCGTACATATCGTACCATTTGCAGCCAGACCAAATACGGTGTACTGGAAATGCTCCTTATATAATATAGCATTGTAAAATTTAGGATAGTTAGTGTCGAGTGTGGATTTGGAGACTCAGAAATGTCAAGCGTACAAGCACGAGTTCGTATTTTTTTGTTCCAACCAGGCATCAAATTCTGAAGTGGCTGCATAGATCACCTTTCTAGTCAGGCAGACAGGTAGGGGCTGTTTGGATTGACGCCCCAGCTTGCCCAACCTATGGATCCAGCGCCAGGGAATAGCTACCGCGCCAATTTTTTGATTAGTCTGCTCAGTTTTTACGCCCACGCGAGGGCGAATTGCGGGCGGCGAAATCGTTCGTCAAATTTTTGGCGTGCCAATATTGGCGTGGCTAGGTAGGGCGCGATCCGAACAGGCCCGTAGTATCACCTTCTATCTAAAGAAAATGAAGTTTGTGCCATCATCGCAGCGCTTTCGAGCTCTTTTCAACACAAGATAAAACGATTTAGGAACAAACTTCAGGGTTTAGGAAACACCGGTACAATGCCAGTTAAACCAAACAAAGTTCACGAGTACAGCAACACATACTTCCCATTGAAAAACACCCCTAAAAACCTGCCCTGGAAGACGGCAGAACACCTAAAAACGATGACAGTTCAGTTGAGACTTCAGAATTCAACAACGCAGTACACTTAGTCGACCTCCTCGATCTTGGGGCCGGCACCGCCCGCACCAGCCGGCACATCCTCGTCCATGCCGCCGCTCATGCCCGGCATCCCGCCCATGTCCGCGCCGGCGCCCTGGTACATCTTGGCGATGATGGGGTTGCAGATGCCCTCGAGCTCCTTCATCTTGTCCTCGAACTCGTCCGCCTCCGCGAGCTGGTTGGTGTCGAGCCAGCTGATGCCGCCTTCGATCGCGTCCTCCATCGTCTTCTTGTCTTCCGCCGAGAGCTTGGCCGCGATCTTGTCGTCCTTGATGGTGTTCCTCATGTTGTAGGCGTAGTTCTCCAGCGCGTTCTTGGCCTCCACCTTCTTCTTCACCTCCTCGTCCTCCGCCTTGTACCGCTCCGCCTCCTGCACCATCTTCTCGATGTCCTCCTTGCTCAGCCGCCCCTTGTCGTTGGTGATGGTGATCTTGTTCTTCACCCCGGCGGTCTTGTCCTCGGCCGAGACGTTGAGGATGCCGTTGGCGTCGATGTCGAAGCAGACGGTGATCTGGGGCACGCCGCGGGGGGCAGGAGGGATGCCAGACAGCTCGAACTTGCCCAGCAGATTGTTGTCCTTGGTCCTGGCGCGCTCGCCCTCGAACACCTGGATCAGGACGCCCGGCTGGTTGTCGGAGTAGGTGGAGAAGATCTGCTCCTTCTTTGTCGGGATGGTTGTGTTCCGCGGGATGAGCACCGTCATGACGCCGCCGGCGGTCTCCAGGCCCAGGGAGAGAGGGGTGACATCAAGCAGGAGCAGGTCCTGCACCTTCTCGTTGCCCTCGCCGCTGAGAATGGCGGCCTGGACAGCTGCGCCGTAGGCCACGGCCTCGTCAGGGTTGATGCTCTTGCACAGCTCCTTGCCATTGAAGAAGTCCTGGAGCAGCTGCTGCACCTTGGGGATGCGGGTGGAGCCGCCGACCAGCACCACGTCGTGCACGGTGCTCTTGTCCATCTTGGCGTCGCGCAGGCACTTCTCCACGGGCTCCATGCACTTGCGGAACAGGTCCATGTTCATCTCCTCGAACCGAGCCCTGGTGATGGTGGAGTAGAAGTCGATGCCCTCGAACAGTGAGTCGATCTCGATGGTGGTCTGGGCGGTCGACGACAGGGTGCGCTTGGCGCGCTCGCAGGCTGTGCGCAGCCGGCGCAGGGCGCGAGGATTGCCGCTCATATCCTTCTTGTGCTTGCGCTTGAACTCCTGGACGAAGTGGTTCACCATGCGGTTGTCGAAGTCCTCCCCGCCGAGGTGGGTGTCGCCTGCAGTGGCCTTCACCTCGAAGATGCCCTCCTCGATGGTGAGAAGAGACACATCGAAGGTGCCGCCACCAAGGTCGAAGATGAGCACATTCTTCTCGCCCGAGCTGCTGGCCTTCTTGTCAAGGCCGTAGGCGATAGCAGCTGCGGTGGGCTCGTTGATGATGCGCATCACGTTGAGGCCAGCAATGGCACCGGCGTCCTTGGTGGCCTGCCGCTGGGAGTCGTTGAAGTAGGCCGGCACCGTCACCACGGCGTTCTTGATGGTGGTGCCGAGGTAGGCCTCACCAATCTCCTTCATCTTGATGAGCACCATGGAGGAGATCTCTTCCGCAGCGAACTGCTTCTCCTCTCCCTTGTACTGGACAACGATCATGGGCTTGTCACCAGGGCCGGGTATCACCTTGAATGGCCAATGCTTCATGTCGCTCTGCACGGACGGGTCGGAGAACCGCCTACCAATCAACCGCTTGGCATCTGCAATGGAGAAAGACCAAAACTGTGAGTCAAATCGTTCGAATTAAGATAATTTGTTATCGAACTATTCAAGGTTAAGTTCAGGTATCAAAAGCAAACAGGCAGGGTGACAGGATGTCTTGCATAACATTCTATAAACAGGAAACAGAGTAACCTGGCCTGAAACTATTCACAAAGTTATCCTACACCAAAGTAATTGTTTCTATACAAATCAGCCAAGCGCAGCAATCAAAAGTTCCTACCGATTGTTGCTGGGGAACAATTAGAACTTCCTACATAAAGATCTTAACTGAATCTTAGTAAAACTAAGGGTGCCAAACTAATCAAATAGGGAGAAAACAGAGTCATCTTGACCTGAAATTACCCACAGGCCGTTCCTTTGTACCAAAAAAAGAAAGTTCCTACAACAATCCCCAGAAGCAACTTAGTACTGACTTTTTTACTCCACGACAAGTAAATCGTACTGAAACTAAGGGGTGTCAAACTGGATTAAGACAATAAATATGTTTGCCCCATCAGAAACTGAATACAGGGCAATGCAGTACCAGATCAAGCTTACAACAACCTCTATATATTGATTAGATGTATTCCCTGTTGCTTTTGACGTTCCTTTGCTACTCGCTAAGCACGGCAAACAGACTTTAGACCATAAAAAATCCACATTTATGCATGAGTGTACATTGTGGTACGCCTATGGGGAATTAGATCCAAACTGAAATTACTTCAGAATTCGTCTAGGCACACACACAAGAGAAAACACAGACAGCAACACTTGTAACCAGATTACAAGACCAGATTAGGGAAGATGATATGGTGATCTAGCAAAAGAGGAAAGGATGCACGTACCGAAGACGGTGTTGGTGGGGTTCATGGCGACCTGGTTCTTGGCGGCGTCGCCGATGAGGCGCTCGGTGTCGGTGAATCCGACGTACGACGGCGTGGTCCGGTTGCCCTGGTCGTTGGCGATGATCTCCACGCGGTCGTGCTGCCACACGCCGACGCAGGAGTAGGTGGTGCCGAGGTCGATGCCGATCGCCGGGCCCTCTCCCCCCTTCTTCGCCATCTCCTCTCCTCCTCTCGAAACTAGGAAACTCGAATTCGAAACACGAAATCAGAAATGGAAACTCGAGATCTGAAAGAGAATCGCTTGATTTGTTCTGGGAATCGCGATTGCTGATGGAACTGTCGAGGGTGGACGGACGGGGCGTGGGCCTTTATGGGGTTCGTGGGGAGGGTTTCGGGAATGTTCAGGCGACGGGCTCCCGGACGTTCTCGAAGCGTCTGGGCGAAGAGTTCTCGTGAGCCGGTCAATGGGAGCGTGACACGTGGCCTTACCAGTTGTACAAGGCTCGGGCCCGGTGAGACCTTTCCTTTCACCAAGTCTTCAGAGTTGAGAACGGCCTCGTAGGTTCTAGGGAGAACGGCGAGGTTCCAGGATTTCACGGGTGCGGTTTTGATTGAGACTGTTTCTTCCTACTAGACGACGAGGACCTATTTGGAATATAAAAAAAGGAAATTTGGAAGATAGGATTCGTATAGAAAAAAAAAATCTATGGCCCGGTTTGGAATGAAGGAATAGGAATCTAGAATTACTTCGAAATTTCTATGGACTAAGCTATTTCATAGAAATTTTGGAAGAAAACTAATATGAGGTCCCACCTCATGATTTCATCTACCTGCGTGTAAATTTTAGTGTTGTTGAAACTTTCTTGTTGTTTTAATTCCTGTAGAAATTTAGGGTGCATGCCATCTCAATTGCCGTATTTTTCCTATTTTTATGTTTGAGTTCATTCGTTCAAAACATAGAGTGAATATGCGGGCTTCGCCATGCTCAGCGCGATTGGTGCGGTAGACTTTTCGAGTTCTTCATCTCTCATTGAGTAAGGTGTGTGGTAAGACATGTTGCACAACAATTATATCAACAATGGTGTAGCTCAAGCAAAGCCGGTCAATTCAACTTTCTAGAAGGGTCTTATGTGTGACATCCTAGCCTAGGATTTAATAGAATTAATAGAATACTCGTATCAACAAGGTATATCTTTTTTTTTTCTCGAAAAGTCACTCCAAACTAAACTGGCCCAAAAAAATTTGGGGATGGTTGACCGACAGGAAAGTACTTACCGATTATGCATGAATGAGGACAAAAGTGCAAAGAAAAGCCTAGTGTTAATCTATGAGGTAGAGAGCTGTCAGGGTAACAGATTTGGCCACTGGGTGGATCGGGTGTTACAATATGTGTGTTAAAAATGAGATATTGAATAGATAACATTTTCAAGATTGATGATGATACCAGTACTAGGTTTTGGAAGGATACCTGGTTATTAGGTGAGAGTCGTGAGCCCTGTTAGCTCATCAATACCTGTTGCCGGCAGCATATTTCACACGGAAGAGGTTTCTGTGGCTACTCATTATCTATTTATCTTATATTTCTCTAAATATATGTTTAGAAGACAATTAACTTGTAATAAGTGGATTATGCAGTTGCACACGTGATCTAACTGTTAGGTCTATGTACGTAATTTTATGAATGTCCATACTATGGTCCCCCGCAAGTATTTTTGGAAACTAAAAATCCCACTAAAGATAAATAATATTCATGTGGTTTCTCAACCGAAAGATTTTACTTACTAAGGATAGTATTGCTAAATGAAATTGGAATGGAAGTAAAATATGTTGTTTTCTGTGACTCCGAGGAGAATATTAAACATTTATTCCTTTCATATTATTTCGCTTGTTAGTTTGCCGAATTGTTCGTCTCACTAATAGTATTCCTCCACAAAGCAATATAACCAATATGTTTGGTTATTGGCTTAAATAGATTGATGTGAAAACCAAAGCTAAGATACTCATATGTTTTACTTATTAATTATAGTCTTGCTAAGCAAAACTGGAACGAAAGTAAAAAATATTGTCCCGTGGCTCTAAGGAGACTACGGAACATTTATTTCTTTAATGTTATTCGCTTGCTAATTTGGAAATTGTTTATCTCACTTATAATATTCTTCCACGAACCAATATAACCAATACGTTTGATAATTAATGCGGAGAGTGGATAAACGTAGATCGAGCTACATGTAGCTCTTTATTTTTCACTATTTCAAATTTGTATTTTTTAAAGTTTAAAAAAATTCCAAAATAAAGTTTTAGAGGTAGCCAATATTAAATACTACAAATTGTGCAAAGTCTCGGCATGTAACACTTTGTATTCTAGGCTACACAAAAAATACAAAATTTCACATATTATATAGTGAATAGTACACATTTGAATAGTATATAATTTTGTTAGATTTTGTCATTTTCGTGTAGCCTAGTATACAAAGTATCTCATATTAAAACTTTGCACTGTTTCAGAATTTTTAAAAACTTTGAAATACGAATTTTAAATGTTTAAAAATAAAGGGCTACATGCAGCTCGGTCTATGTTTCGTGTTTGTCAATTGGGGTAAAGATATCGATGTGAAAACTAGGTCTAGGATACTGAGGTTTTTCCGCTTTACGTTGGTCACTATGAAATAGCATGAACAATATTGTGTTTAACAAGTCATGAGCTTCCAACTTTTTGTAGATTATCTACTTAGCTGTTCATTGGATTTAACGATGGCATTTTCTTCCCCGTAAGCATCAACGGGAGTTTATGGTTACTGAACGCAACCGACTGTTGATAATTGCTCAGGATATGTTAGCCAGCCTAATTGACGGTTTTCTAGCATTATAATAGATGCATAGATGTTTAATGTTTTCTGCTAGTTAATTTTTATATTCAGCCTATGTGATCTTTGAAATGTACTTACAATAAACCATCTAAATTTAAAACTATGTGAACGAGTCCGGCTCGGGAGCTGGGTCGGAACGATGGGATGCTGCGGCTAAGGCGGCGCAGGGCGGCAAGGACAAGGGCCCTGCTGCTGGGGGTCAAATCCAGCGGCCGGGCGGTAACATTCATGAGAAATCCCCTCCTACTGCTGCTGGTAATCGTCCTTGTCTCAATTGCAATGGTAATGGGCATCCTACTGCTCGTTGTCCTCTGATCAGATGTGAGAGGTGTGGGAAATTAGGTCATATTGCTCAAATCTGCCAAGCTATTCTTCCCTGGGAATGTGTTGCTTCCATGTGTGGGTTTCAGAAACCGGGTCAGGGTTTCTTCTTTTTTCCTGATTCCTCATCTGCTAAGCAAGTGAAAGAGAGAGCTTCTAGTCTTGTTATCACTATTCTGGAAGGAAATCCTACTTTTCGTGAGATTGAACAAGAGTTCAATGATTACCTTGGCACTAGTTGGCGGTGCACGGCTCGTCCGATTAATAACTCTCAGTTTGTGATGCGTTTCCCTAATCCGAAGGAAGTTGAGAGAGCTTGTTATTTTGGCAAGCGTATGGAGATGAAGGTCTATCAAGCTACTTTGAATTTGTCACCATGGACAGCTGCTGTTGGCGCTAAAGGGATCATGCACAAAGCTTGGGTCCGAGTCCGTAACATTCCCCCTGAGAAGAGATGTGATGCGCATGCTGCTTATGTGGGCTCTTTGGTTGGTGTTACCTTGGAGGTTGATCAAGCTACTTTGCATAAACCAGAGTATTGTCGTATTTTGCTGGGCTGCCGTGATGTGGATGCTATTCCTCCTGTTGCTGAAGGGGTGTTGGGTGATTATTTCTATGATTTTGCTTATGAGGTGGAGACTGTGGTGGCTCGGGGCCCTCCTGCAGATCGATCTGGGTTTCCTGTCAGTTCAGCTCCTGTTCCTCCTTCACCTAAACGTCCAAGAATTGAACACAGCTTAACTGAAACTTCTGCTGCTTCATCTGAGGGGCAGTCTGCTCCAGGTAGCTTCTCTGGTACTAGAAACTATGGAAAATCCTGCAATCAGCAACTTCCTACTATTTCTGAGCATGAGTCTGAGGAGGAAAGTGAACCTGAGTCTGGTCTTCTTATTGATCAAATTGTGCAAGAAAACCTGATTGACACTGCTGACAATGCCTCAATGGACGAGGGTGAATCCACTCAGTCACCTGTTCTTGAGGGTAGTGGTGTGGGAAAAATCATGGTGGTGTATGAGCATGGTGGCTCTTCTGGGTTTGCTCCTTTCACCCCTGTGGTGGGGAAGGAAATGATATCTCCTGATGTGGTGACTAAGAAAAATTTGTCCTATGCGGCTGTGGTGTCTGGAACTCCTGGACCTGTGATCGTGGAGCTTGCGGATAATCATCCTTCTCCTATGGAACCAGCTTCATATTTTGTCCAGTCTCCTGTGGACGGGGGGACTGGGGAAGAAGCTAGGGATAATTGTTCTCCTGGAGGTGATGAGTGCAGTCGCCGTGAGAAGAATAACAACTCGCAGACTATTATGGAGCAAGCTGTGGCTTTGGCTAAGAAGAAGGATCTGGAAGGTAATGTCTCTGACAACTCTTCTGGTAATTCCTTTGATGTGTTGTCCAACTCTGAAATTATGCTTCGGGCTTCTATGATGGGTGTTGATTTTCCTAGTGATAATTTTGATAAGATTGACTTGTTGCGTGAAATGGATAGATCTCGAAATGATTTAAATTCCAAACTTTCTCCTGTTGATAATTTGTTTGTGGATCATGATAATGGTCATGGCACACCTCTATGTTTGACTTGGTCGGAGTCTGCGGATCAGGAAGCTTCCTTTTCTATTGTTAAATCTAGGAAAAATAAGAAGGTTGGTAGGAAAACTTGTTCTCCTGTGTGTCGTCCTAATACTAGAGGGCGAAAGGTTAAGGACACGTCTACCCTGGCTCCTGGTAGACCTGTCAGGCAGAGAAATCCCCCTGAACGTTTTAAATGATTGTTGCTTTATGGAATTTGAGGGGGGCAGAGAAGAAAGGTATTTCTATCTGCCTCACTGATATTATTCGTGATAATATGGTGGATTTTGTGGGTCTCCAGGAAACGATGAAAAAGTCCTATGATCAAAAGTTTTTCAATAAAATTGATCCTTTTAACACCTTCTTTTGGAAATGGATTCCTTCTGTGGGTAAATCTGGGGGTATCTTATGTGGTGCAAGAGTTAATTCCCTAGAAGTGCAATCTGTCAAGTTGGGCAAATTTATGATTCTTATGAATTTGTGGGATGTCAAAAAGAAGTGTAGGTGGGCTGTCATTGTGGTTTATGGGCCTGCTCATGATGAATTGAAGGATGATTTTCTTGCTGAGCTTTCCTTATTTTGCAATTGTGTTGACTGTCCTTTTATTGTTGGTGGTGATTTTAACATTTTGAGGAGTGTTCTGGACAAGAATAAGCCTACTGTTTTGCCTCATTGTTCTGATGTGTTTAACTCTATTATTCATACTCTGAGTCTTAGGGAGATTCAGATGACAGGGGGTAAATATACCTGGTCGAATAAAAGGAAGAACCCTACCTTGGAAAAGTTGGATAGAATTTTGATGTCCCCTGAGTGGGAAATGTTGTTTCCCTTGGTTTATGTTAGAAAGTTGGTTAAAGATGGTTCTGATCACTGTCCCCTGTTACTTGATACTGGTGATAATGTGATTCCTAGAAAGAAGGGCTTCAAATTTGATTTATCTTGGTTGAAGAATAAAGAGTTTTTGCCTAAAGTTGTTGAAATTTGGGAAAAACCTGTGAATAGTAGTGACCCTATTGATGTTTTGAATATCAAGTTGAAAAGATTCAAAATGTTTTTCAAGGGTTGGGGGTCAAATTTGTTTGGTCACCTGAGAAAAAAAAGCTGGAGCTTCGGCTAGAGTTAGAGAATTTAGAAAAAATGGAGGAATCAATGGATTTGTCTCCTGCTGATTGGATTAGAAAAACTAATATCCAAGCTGAGTTGTTTAATTTGTATGCCGAGGAAGAGGAATATTGGTATCAACGGTCTCATTCTAGATGGTTGCTCCATGGAGATCAGAATACTTCTTATTTTCATAGAATTGCAAATGGTAGGAAGAGGAAGAAAACCATTGATTCTTTGGATAATGATGGGATTGTTATTGAGGGTACCAAAAACCTGTTACAACATGCTAGTGATTACTATAAAAATCTTTTTGGGCCAGCTCCTGGCAACTTGTTCCCTATCTCTCCGAATTTATGGAGTGCAGCTGAGACCTTGACTATGGAGGATAATATCGATTTGACTAGGCCTTTCTCTATGGAGGAAGTTAAAAATGCTCTTTTTGAAATGGATGTGAATAGGGCTCCGGGGCCGGATGAAATTCCCTCTGAGTTTTACCAGCATTGCTGGGACATAGTTAAAGGTGATATTATGAGGTTGTTTGACCATTTTTATGAGGGTACGCTTGATGTTCAGCGGCTCAATTATGGTATTATCACTCTTCTTCCTAAAGTTAGTGAGGCTAATAAGATTCAGCAATTTCGGCCAATTTGTTTGCTTAGATGTATTTACAAGCTGATTACGAAAACTTTGACGCTTAGGATGGAGCCTTATGTTCATAAGTTGATCAGTTTTCAGCAAAATGCTTTCATTAAAGGGAGAAATATTATGGATAGTGTGCTGTCCTTGCATGAAATCATGCATCATACTCATGTTAAGAAGCATGTGGGTATTGTGTTGAAACTTGATTTCGAGAAAGCTTACGACAAAGTTAATTGGGATTTCTTGCTTAGTTGTTTTCAGATCAGGGGGTTTAATTCTATTTTTTGTGGTTGGGTCCGGCAAATTCTCCATAATGGGACGGTGAGTGTTAAGTTGAATGATGAAGTTGGAGCCTATTTCCAAAGTGCTAAAGGGGTTCGTCAAGGGGACCCTTTTTCTCCTTTTTTGTTTAATATGGCTGGGGAGGTCTTAACTAAAATGATGTTGGAAGCTCAGAAAAATGGTCTGTTGACTGGTTTGGCACCGGATTTGGTTGAGAATGGAGTGGGTATCCTTCAATATGCGGATGATACGATTATTTGTATCTCGCATGAGCCGGATAAGGCTGTTAATTTGAAGTTGTTGCTTCTTTTATTTGAGCTCATGTCTGGTTTGAAAATTAACTTCTCGAAGAGTGAGATTTTCATTTTGGGGGGTGATAATTCGGTTGCACAGTTTTATTCTGATCTTTTTAATTGCAATATTGGGAGCTTGCCTATGAAGTATTTGGGGGTTCCAGTTACCTTTTCTCATTTAAAAAATGTTGATTGGGACTTTCTGGATGCGAAAATGCTTAAGAAACTTGATGCCTGGGTGTGTGATGCCGCCACCTCGGGAGGGAGACTTACTTTGTTAGACGCTTGTCTGTCAGGCATTCCTTCGTATTATATGGCTATGTATTTACTTAGTAAGACTTTCATTGAGAGGTTGGATAAGCACAGGCGTCGTTTCTTTTGGGCTGGCAAAAAGAAAAAAAAGGCGGTATCATTTGGTCAAGTGGACCAGAATTTGCAGGTCTAGAAAAAAAGGTGGTTTGGGGGTAAAGGATCTTCACAAGCAGAATGTTGCCTTGCTTTGTAAGTGGTGGTGGAAGTTAGAAACCCAGGATGGTCTTTGGCAAACTATTGTAAAGGCAAAGTATTTTTGAAATAAATCGGTGGCCTCTGTTAAGACAAGAATGTCTGATTCTCCCTGTTGGAAAGCAATTATGAAAGTTAAGGATGAATATTTCCTGGGTAGGAAAGTTATTTTGCATAAAGGTGATATTGTGCGGTTTTGGCTTGATCCCTGGCTTAATAATTCGGCGCTTTGTGAGTCATATTCTGATCTTTTTAACATTTCTCAAGGCCAGGCTTTTACTTTTGAGAGATATGTGAATGCTGATTTTGAGATCCCTTTCAGAAGGAGATTATCTCAGGTCTTGAGTATCCAGTGGGAGCATATTAAGGATGAGGCAAGGCGTATTGCGGTTTCTGACTCCTGTGACAGTGTGGTTTGGGGGTTGACTGCCAATAGAGTTTTTACGACAAAGTCGTTATATCAAAATTTGGAGAGGAACATTTCTGGGGCTAACAACAAGTGGATTTGGAAGTCAAAACTTCCTTTGAAAATTAAGATTTTCATGTGGCAACTGTTTTGGGATGCTATTTTAACAAGGGATAAGCTTAAAAGACGAAATTGGCCAGGGTCTCCTATCTGTTCTTTTTGCAATCAGCAGGAAACTGCTATCCATTTGTTGTTTTCTTGCTCTCATGCTAGGGTGGTTTGGGGGGTTGTGGGAACCATGATCAATTCAAATTCTTGCCCTGGTTCCCTCTGGCAGTGCATGTCTTGGTTTCATGCTTTTTTCCCTCGTGGGTGGAAGTTTCATATGCTGATTCTGTCAGCTGTTTGTTGGGCAATTTGGATGGTCAGAAATCAGATAACTTTTGACAAGAAGGTTGTCAGGTCTCCTATGGTAACGGTTTTTGCGACGTGTGCTTTTCTTCGTTATTGGGCAGGTCTTTACAATGAGGAGGATAAAGCGAAGATTGTGGCTGGAGCTGATCAGATGATGCTTAAAGCTTCAGAGTTGGCGTCTCAGGTGGCTGGGGGGTCAAGGAACGGTCAGGCGACTGCTGTTGGAAGGTTGCTTATCACCAATGGTTAATCTCGGTGTTGCTGGTGGTGGCTCTTGTCCTTGGAGGACTGCTGTGTGTTTGTGGTCGGACTGTGACGTTGTGGTGCTATGTTTGGTTCTTTTGCTGTGATCCTGAAACTGGTGGTGGGTGTAGTTTAGGTGGTAGGTTTTTTGTCCTGTAGTATGATCATCGAGGCCGAGATCATACAGCAGGTTTTCCTACCGGTGTGCGTTGAACTATTTTCCTTCTGTTTCCCCTTTCTTTCCGTGCTTTTGTTGTTTTACTCTCAGACTGGTTGTATTTTCGTTGAGAAATTAATGGAAAGGGGGTTCCCAATTGGAAAAAAAGCTCGTGTATCAACTGAGACCGGGATTCACTCCGCTTTTCAAAAAAAGAAAAAAAAAACATGACTGAACAGCCGAGTTACCATTTATCAATAGGAAAAAATCCTTAATTACAAAACAGTGCATCGCATTCACATAAATTTCTCAAGCTAGGCATCCATCATGACCTTGAACTCGTCGAAACAAACAACTCCATCTCCATTCAGATCGAAACTTTGGATCATGGCCCTACACTCCTCGATGCCCTGGTGCGAGCCCAGCCTGCCGAGCATCAGCATCAGGCTCGCCGGCGTGATGCAGCCTTCGCCCTTCACCTCGTACATCCCGAACGCCTCTTTCAGCTCCCTGCACTGCTCCTCGTCATCCTCGGAGGTCCCGGTCTTGGGCCGACCCACCAGCCTGAGAAACTCTTCTTCGTCCAGCAGACGGTCGCCGTCAGAGTCGGCGGAGTCGACGAGTGCCTCGGCGTCCTCCACCGACACGTCCTCTCCCAGCGCCGCCTTCATGCACAGCCGCAGCTCCGCCGCCGATATCTTGCCGTCGGCGTCCTTGTCGAAGGAGGCGAACACACTGCTGAAACGCTCGGATGTCGTGGTGTGCACCATCTTCGCTTGCTTCGGCGCGCCTAATGTTCAGAGATCACGTAGGGTATGTGTTTTGCCTTGAGAGCTGCGATCGATGCTTGCTTTGTGGTGCTTGGTCTTATGTGTGTGAGTGTGTTATATACAGGCACGAGTGCGTGCAGCTAGCCAGTTTGTGTTGATGCGTTCAACTTCTCAACGCATACAATTATTGAGAGAACTGATTAGGCCAAGGAATTGGTCGGTTGACAGTGTCAATTCGTTTTCAGCTGTCGTCGAAAGGGGAAAGTCCAATTGGAACGAGTACGATCGGAGTATCATATTCCACCATGCATGACCTTTTTCTGACTGAACAATATTATAACGCCGGCCGGTTCCATGGATATTACCTCGTCAGTTGCTCGCTGATATGTTTATTCGACGTAGACTCCCAGAGCTTTGACGTGTCATTCTCCTCTCGTAGTATGTATGGCGCATTTGTATACAAATATATAACTTTGTCCTGTGGCTGGCGACGTCGATGTCATGTCTTTGTTCCATCATGTTTGGTCTTTCCACATGAGTAAGTACTAAGTAATAATGGAGAATGACCCAATTATCACTATGCATATGTTTGTGTTAATTGTGTTCTTCCGGCATGCTATGGTTGCAAAGTAAATCCACCTAGGAAAAGGAACAAGATAAGACCGTCACCACTGCTAATGCACGTACTCTAGGCAGGTGATCGAAGAGAGGAGTTCCAATGGAACGGGACAGTAGTACGTCGGATTGACCCAACAAAGGTGGAGACCACGTACTGACCTGCTCCACGAACGACGTGAATGGACTTGAAAGTCTTGAATGGTTTGCATCCAGTTCAACATTCGCGTGCAATTGTTTTTGGTGGTAAACTTTATCTATTTAAAAAGGCCACCCTTGTACTTACTAGTTCTTGGTCTAACAAAATTGCCTGTTGTTGTTATTCCCTTCGAAAGCTACATGCTAAACTTGTAAGGCCTTTCACAGTGAGATTTCTTAGCGCAATATACTATATATTTTGCTCATGTGGCAACTCTATTAAATAAAGAAAGAGAGTAATGTATTTAATATAGTTTCTAGCACTATATTAAATAAAAAAATTTGTTGGAAATTTTGACAATTAGAAAGACATAGAATTTTCCATGGTTCGGAAGCATCCTACAAACATCTTCAAAGATCGTCGGTACTACCTACTACTACTTAATTGTTTTTCAATACGAACGACAAACTACTACATACTATTGGAGTCAAAGGAATTCAAAACCTAAGCAGCTCCTCAAAGTTTTCATTATCATCATCCATCTTGTGCTCAAACAATTGTTTCAGATCCTTGGACTCATAGAAATCATCTTGTTCTATATGAACATCTGTGTACATGCCAAATGTAATGACTTCCATGTTCTCCACAATCATGGCTTGGATGTTTGAGAAAATGGTCATGTGGGGAATGCGTATAACCCTAGAAGCCGCATCTCCCAACACTGATCACAAATGGGAACACGATGTTAAATAGTATAAACAAACAAAAATTGAATAGGTGTAAGGAGCACAAACATTAACTACAATGCATCTTTCTCATCATCAACATTGTCATATACAATGACTTGGAATAAGTTGTTTAGGTAGGGATCTTCGACATGCTAAAAATGGACAACATCACCAAAACCAATCTCATAAACCCTAATTAAAGAGAGGAAGCAGTGTAAACATATGACTGTTCTTAATTTCTTGTTTGTAAAAAAAATATAAGCACTACATGAATTCTCGAGATACATGCCATTCTCAAACGTCGCAGGCTAAGTGCAAGACGTCACGGGTTGCCATTCGTGATAACTTTTTTGACGAAAAACATCATGTATCTGGTTTCATAGAGGAAATCATGATGTTTTGGGCTGCCACAAAACATCACAGGCGTACATGAAGTTTTTCAATATCATCACGCCTAGTCGGACCCATGTAGCCTAGGCCCAATCACCAGTGATGTTTTTTTTTGTCATGGGTGGCACCACTTGGAAGACAACATCTTAATAGATGTTAGCTCCGCCTGCTGATGTCATGCTTCCCATAACTAACTTTATCAGAATCGTGATGTTATTGGAACATCACGGGACCGTTGTTGTTACCATCATTTGCTGATGTCACAAGCACCGTTTCTGACGCCGACCACCCTTTCTGACATCATCAAGACTGTGACGAATTTCACTTTGTGACCCGTTCTAGCCGGAGAGCCACCATGTGGACCAACAAGAAAATGACACGTGTCTCCTCTCTATGACATTTTTTTGCCATGCCCACCATGGTGACATCAACTGAGCCGTGATGTTTTTCTGTCAAGACGATGGAGCAATGAACAGGAGCCAAGTCAGCATCTATGCATGAAGAAATGGTTTCGTCATGCAATAACCACGATGATTTCATTTTCTTAACCCCGACCATGATGGCGTCATCATTCCCATCAAGTTTGTTTTTATCACAAAGATTGACCAATGAATGCGCGCCACATCGACCACCATATGTGATAGAATTATTTTTGTTGCGGTAGAACTATGACGTTGTCAGTTCATCGCGTCGGACGTGACGTCAAGGTTTCCCGTGAAGTTTCTCCTTTGTCACAACGATTGACCAATGGATGTGGTCCACGTCAGGATACAGGAAGTTTCTATCATGTAAGACAAGTGCCGTTTTTTCATCGCAGATGTGTGCTGACGTGATTGGTCGACTGACCTTGCTAGGGACAGATTTGTGCATAGTCCACGCGGGTGTAATTTCTAGCCATACTCGTTTTTGCAGCCCGCACAACGCAGTTATCAAATGACACAATTTCACAATTCATTTCATCAAATGGCAACATTATCAAAAATTGACCTCACGGGTAACACCAAAATTACAACAACACCACATAAATGCACAAGTTCACAACATCGTTAAAGCCATAAAATTTCCCAGGTTTTCAGTTACCTAACCTAAGGTGGAACTTCGCTTGCCAAAGACTGCTGCTCGGACAATTAAGCCAACACTAGCCCTTCTGCTTCTGCCCCTCCTCTTGCTTCATTTGTATATATTGCATGTCTTCAACATATTTGAGCCTAAAGACCTCGACATCTTTCTCTTCCTTCTATGCAATCCTTCAGTAGGACCATGCAATTTCTCGATTTGTGGTCTCGAATCTTCAAGCTGCCTTTCAAGCTGCACTTCAGGCTGGTACTTGTTTTTTCTCGAGGTAGTACTTTTACCTATGTCGATGTTCTTGCGTAAAGTTGGCTTACTATAGTCAATCGTGGGTTTTTGCAACTAGCCAATTCCATCTAACTTGTTCAACCTTTGTCTCAATAGGCAAGACGCGCAATGTGAGGCACCCATATAATTTGTAATGAACGTTTTTACTTGGATTGTTATATTCTTTTGACTAAATGTATGTCATGTTTTATCCTATATCACTATGTATATTATCTTAAATTTTTAGGAATAACCTAGATAAGTAATAAATTAATCATGATTTTATTATTGACATACATATTTGTCATGTTTTCCTAGTATTATCATCACAAATATGTTCTATCCTACTAAAGAAAATTGTCCTTCCAAAAACAATTTTTTTAAAAAAAATATGTCCACATGTCGAAGGAAATATTGTGTAACAATGGATTTCACTCTTGATATAAGGAAACAAAAGTATTACGTTTCTCCCAAGAGCAAGGTATGCCCCTTATTATATTACTAAAGAACATTTCTACATGTACTTGTCCGTAGTATCCTTAAATATATGCACAATTCAACAACGTTTTAGAGTGTATGCATTCAATCTTCAAGGGGTTTCTAGAGTATGAACTACTTAGTTTGGGAGTAACAAAATGTAATTCTAAAATGTAGTAGGTGTAACCTATTATGCTCTAGAATCCCCTCTTGCATTCTCGCGCATTAGTGGTTGCCATCTCTGGGATAGAATAGGACTTCGTGTTCAAAATTGGGAGAGGGAGGAAGGGAGAGAGAGAGAGAGTACTCCAGTTTGACAATATCACATTGTTTGTGTAACATTCATGCACAATTTTTCATACTACTTAAGTTTGGTGGAAGTGGCTCAGTTGGTTAGAGTACTGTTGTTTCACTTGCTAGGATTCTAGGGTTGGAACCCGGTTGTCCCCGCCCAAAGTTTCGTTCTTCACGAGATTATACCTTTGTCACTTTACCTTGAGTTTCACTAAAACATGTAACCACATTCAGCTAAGAGGAGCAAGCAGTGTAGGGAACCTTTATAATATGTTGTATCTTTCCTTTTTTCTAAGAAACTATTGTCTTTTCGGGCATACAATGTGACTTTACTGTTTAACTACTAAGGCTATATATTATCGAGGACACGAAAACACACTGGACAACCAAATATTCCTAACTAGAGGATTACTCTAGTACAACCCTCCTCCCCCCGAAACTCATTTTGGGTACATGGGTCATTAGCTAATTAATTAATTTTGAAATTCGAATTGGCCCTCCTAAGAACATGTCCAAACCCGGTATACCCACGTATGGGTATACTATGTACTGGATAGAGCTACTCCTCCCTCATCGGCCGCTCACGTCCCGCTCGTGATCGTGGTTGTCCTTGCCACTATCCTTTCCCCATCGTCGGCAGTCGCATCTGGGTTGGCTAGGTGATCCCCGTGTCAAGGCTGACCATTCCACATCACTCCTTATCACGGGCACCAACAAAAGCGATCGCCTAAATCCCGGCCATTTTGCACCTCACGGGCTATGCCAGGACCAAGGCCGAACATGTCTTGTGTTGCCGCTGGACTGTCTGGTGGGGAAAACAATCGGCCGCGCCACCGCCCACCACCAACTTACAGTTTTCGTACAAATGCACGATCTACGTGTAAAGATACATACATGTGCGGTTGGGCCATACGGGTTTCTACCGGGATAACTTATTAATTTTTTATTTTTTATTTTGTCATAAAAGATAACCATATCCTTAATCACGAAAGGGTATCGAGCAATCTCAAGGATCCTTGTATTTGAATTTGGTTGAGTTTACAGGAGGGGGGGGGGGGTGGGTGTACTGGAGCAAATGCCTCCTAATAAAAGTAAAGTTATATCAACGATATTGAAACAAGATCATTATTGAAGTTGGGGAAACTATTGCGAGGTAAATAGTAATCAACCAGGAGATTCCATGGCCATGTGCATCCTAGGATGCAAAAGCCGGGGTATTCCCCATTTCAAAAAAAGCCAGGAGATTCCAACGAATTGGCCTCTCCAAGGCAGCTCGAAACTTGAATCCAATCCAATCCCACTAGATTTTGGATTTCAAAATTTCAATACAGAGAACCTGCTATTGTTGTAGAATATGATGCCCAAGGCATTGAAATGAAGGCATAAAGCAAAACTGGTACACCACACTAACAAAATACGAAAGTAGATCACATTCAAATCAATTTAACTCTACGCATCCATCATAACCCTGAATTCGTCGAAGCAAATCACCCCATCTCCATTCAGATCAAACCTTCGGATCATGGCCCGACACTCATACATGCCCTGGTGTGAGCCCAGCCTATCAAGCATGAGCATCAGGCTCGCCGGCGTGATGCACCCTTCGCCCTTCACTTCGTACATCCCAAACGCCTCCCTCAGACTCCTGCACCGCTCCACGTCGTCGTCCTGCTCCTCTGTCTCGGTGTTCACCAGCCTGAGGAACTCTTCCTCGTCCAGCAGCCGGTCGCCGTTGGTGTCGGCCGACGCGACGAGGGCCTCGGCGTCCTCAGCTGACACGTCCTCGCCCAGCGCCGCCTTCATGCACAGCCGCAGCTCGGCCGCCGAGATCCTGCCGTCGGCGTCCTTGTCGAAGGAGGCGAAAATGGTGCTGAAGTGGCTGGATGTCCCGGAGTGCACCATCTTTAGTTTGCTCCGCTGATCACCTGAGAAGGCTGAGATTATTCGTAGCTGTTTAGTATCCTTGTAGTGTGCTGTGTTTGTGTTTTGCCTTGTGTTGCTGCAGACTGCAATGCTTAGCTTGTGGTGCTTGGTCTCATGTGCGTGTATATATACAGGTACATTGAAGATACACAGGCGGCGTGCAGCTAGCCAGTAGTGTCGATGGGTTCAAAAGGCGAAATTATTGAGAGAAATGATTGGTTGGGCTGAGGAACGGGTCGGTTGACAGTGTCAATTCGTTTTCAGAGTCGATCGAGAAGGGGAAGTCCAAATTTGAACGAGTACGCCCAAGTATTATAATACGTGGGTCTTCTTTGTGACACAATATTGCGCCGGCCCC
Organism: Dactylis glomerata; assembly: GCA_007115705.1. Taxonomy (NCBI): domain Eukaryota; kingdom Viridiplantae; phylum Streptophyta; class Magnoliopsida; order Poales; family Poaceae; genus Dactylis; species Dactylis glomerata. The sequence continues at coordinate 4,846,254 of QXEO01000551.1, forward strand.
TTCCAGAGAGGAAGCTATACATGTAGGCACCTCGTTGGATGCTGCTGGATATGTTTCTTTGACGTATACTCTCCTACTAGGCTAGAGCTTTGGCGTGTCATTCTCCACTCTCCAGTATCTATGCATATATAAACCTGTCCGGAAGCTGGCGACGACGAAGTCCTGTTTCGGCATGGTAGCTAGAAAATGACCCAATTATCAGCATGCATGTTCCTCTCGAGGATAACTTATCGCTGCCAAGTGGAGGTCACATCTCATTCGAGAGTTAAGCAACAGAGGAAAGGAAAGGGTAACTGTAGATTTTGTTGGAATTTGCCCACAGATCAATCACATGAAGCTAAACGAACACACACGGAGACTACTTTTATCGCCAAGCGTGCGTATCGCACGCTCTAAACTTTTTCTCTTTATTGCTTATTTTTCCGGTTACAACTTGCGGTGTTACAAAGAGCTGGCTCCCTGATATATATATATATACACGAAGGAACCGACAACAGAAACAGACTCACGACATGAACCTACATCGACTCAGCTTGGACCTAGCTAGTACTAACAACCGACTTAGCCAAGCCCAAACCAGACTAGGACTCTACGTTGAAACTAATACGGTCGAGAGCTTCCTAGTTGACTTGAACCTGCCTAACAAACCGAACTAGTACTCCTCCTAGGTAACTCCATACACGGTCACTACTGATCAGGCAAGATTATTGCTAACAATCTCTTCCTAATCTTGACTTATCGTATCTTTGCGCTTCTTCTGGTCTTGACTCCTTGCAGATTTGCGTCATGACGAATCAACTCGACGTATGATCTAGACTCCCAGTCACGTTGCCAGGTGGACACCTTCGGCCACCCCTAACGCACACATGCCGGCTACCTTGTGGACACCTTCGGCCACTCCAGCCTCATGTGGAGACAAGTTGCCAGGTGGACACCTTCGGCCACCCCTAACGCACACATGCCGGCTACCTTGTGGACACATTCGGCCACTCCAGCCTCATGTGGAGACAAGTCCTCATTAAAGAGACTCCCCTTTAACTGATCCTTGTCAACATACGAAGCATCGCCATCCTCTCGTCGAGACCCTCGGTCGCACCTAGCACCGGACAGCAACACGACGTGACACACTTCGCCTGCAACGGATCCTCACAGAAACGAGCACTTGGACACAACGACGACTCACTGACTCGACACCGACTTGACGTGCTAACTTGCACGCACTTGACTCTTCAAACTCTCCCGGACGATGATCTTGACGTGACTCTCGGCACCGCACCTCGGCACCACCTCTCCCATCAATGATCATCCTCATCCGCCACCTTGCCGACGACAACGCCCTGTCGCCTCCTCCGTGTTGCTCCGCCGAGCACGATCACACGTCGTCTTGCGGACACCGGCGTACACGCCATCTTCACCCGGTCGCTCCATCGACCGACAATCGCCTGCCCCGAGGCGCTAGTAGGTTTGCCTCCCCGGGGCAAGCGTAGCTTCAAATCCTTGACCTCGCTCTGATACCAATTGTTGGAATTTGCCCACAGATCAATCACATAAAGCTAAACGAACACACACGGAGACTACTTTTATCGCCAAGCGTGCGTATCGCACGCTCTAAACTTTTTCTCTTTATTGCTTATTTTTCCGATTACAACTTGCGGTGTTACAAAGAGCTGGCTCCCTGATGTATATATATATATACACGAAGGAACCGACAACAGAAACAGACTCACGACATGAACCTACATCGACTCAGCTTGGACCTAGCTAGTACTAACAACCGATGTAGATTGTGGTTTCTATTAATGAAATCGGGGCCTTGCCCTCTTTATCAAAAAAAAAAAGTACTAACAACCGACTTAGCCAAGCCCAAACCAGACTAGGACTCTACGTTGAAACTAACACGGTCGAGAGCTTCCTAGTTGACTTGAACCTGCCTAACAAACCGAACTAGTACTACCATTAGGTACAACAAATCCATCTTGGCGACTCAATCTCATTGCATCATGCAAAACTCTTGAGTCGGAAGCCGATCCCTCCATAACCAGGAAGAACATACAGAAACTTCATGTTCCAATCAACCACACCTAGCATGTTAGTGGTAATCTATTGTTTTCTATTCCTGTACCTTCCTTGGTCAGCCGCATCAACACAAACATCAATATGGCACCCATCTAGTGCTCCTAGAGCATTAGGAAACCACTTCCATTTGTAATCATCAGGTGCTTGGACAGAATTATTAGGCAGCTTTATGAATTCCTCAGTTAGAGATAGGATAGCGTCTAACACATCAGAGAAATGTCTGCTGATTGTCTCTAAAGACCGCTTGTATGTGCCACGAAGCAACCTCATTTTAAGACCATGACCCACTACCAGCAAGAACATAGCAACTTTTTCTTCGATACTTACATACACACTATCACGGAGGCCACACTTCTCGCGCAACATTGTGCACAAGTCATGGAAGTTCCGCTTAGTCAGACGCAATTGATCATAGCAAGCCACTTCAGCACCATCATACATCTCTTTAAGCAAATACTTCTTGACACTATGTTTGCGCTCTTCGTCACTAAAGTAGCCTAAATCCCTTGGACCCCTTTGAGTACTCAGATATGCCATAGCAAGAACACATGACTCAAAATACATCTCTGTCAAGATAATTCTTCGCCTCTTTCTTCTTTTATTTTCTTCATTAATACAAGCTACCAACTCTAGATGATCAGATGACATTATTCTGGTATAATGCAGAAAACTACTTGTAAGATTGTATACAAGAATATAGTTTATATTTATCAAACAAAATGTACATCACATTACATACACTACATCCTACAAATTCATCCTCTACAACAGACAGAAGGAAAGCAAGCATCAAAAATCAACAGAACACGTGAGGTTGGACGGGATTAGGTTTTCAGATGGATTTGGGAGAGGTAGGGGTGAGAGGCACACAGCCATGGGGCGCGGTCCGACGGTGGACGGCCGGAGCGCGGAGATCTCACCTGAGCTGCTCACCCCGCGCCTCACATCGGCGGATGGGAGCCATACGAGGTCGACTAGGAGGGGCAGGGAGTAGTCAGAGAAAGGGGAGAGAGGGAAGGACGGAGGTGGACGGCCGGAGCGCGGAGGTCTCACCTGCGCCGCCGCGCGGAGTTGCTGTGCCGCCGGTGCGGTCGATTTAGTGCGCCGCCGTCGTGATCTGGTCCGCCGCCGTCGCTCTTTTTCCCTCTGTTTCTATCGTGAGTGACGAAGGGTACGTACCGGTACGAGCCTTTTCCAGGGGATTCGGTGGTCTGGCGCTAGGAATTTGGCAAGAGCCCGCGCTGTGGTTCTAATTCCCGCGCGGAATTTCCGGCTGTTTCCAAACGCCAATTCCTTTGGCATCCAAACAGCCGAATTTGATCTGACAATTGCCGAATTCCGAATTCCATGCCCCAATTATGACATCCAAACGGACACTAACAGATTTCAGACCAGCGTTACTGCTGATGTACTGTCGTACACTAGGCAGGCGATCGATGATGTGCTTTCAGCGAAGCGGTAGGGTCCCAACAGACAACAGAGTTCGAGACCACGTACCCACATACGACACGCATAGACTTGAACGTTTTGAAATTCTGTTCGCGCGCGGCCGCTAGCGAAGCTTTTCCGTGCGGCTATTTCACCGGAGTCGTGGTGGAACAAGGCAACGACGGGGCGGTGGGAGTTTCAGGACGCGGGCGGGAGGTTTCAGGACGGCAGTTGGCGTGTGTGCGCTCTCGTGAATTTTAGCGTGTGGAAGCGGATGCGGGAGGGAGGTTTCAAGACGGCCGTTGGTATGCGCGCACTCTCGTGGATTTTGATGTACGAGGTAGCTGGTGTTGCATATTTGTTGCACGTGGGAAGGTTATTTTGGGCGCGTGACAAAGTTTTTTCAGCGCTCGTCACTATCCCGCGCCCAAAATCGATGGTTTTTACCGCACGGCTCCAAAAGCGCGTGGCTGGAGATGATTTTTTTTTTGAAAAGAGATGGGTTCTAAGCATCCGACAGAAGCTGCATTAATAAAATCTCTGAAGTTTTACAAATAGACCCTCAAAAAAATAGAAATTACAACATACCCATGTAATTTTATGGAAAGAACCCTAGAGCAGAAACATAAACGCGATCATGTCCACCTCCACCTCCATATCGATGCCGGCTTCGATGACGTCCTGCCGCAGCGCAGCTGGGGACACACCACTTGGTGCATCGCGCAGGAAGATCCGTTGAAGAGAGCCACTGTAGTGGCAGAGCAGCTGCTCTACAGCCCTTGAGTCCGGCGGGATGGCAAAGCACGCCAATAAGCCGCCAGAGATAAGTTCCTCTTGAAATGAACCCGACGCCGCGAAGACTCAGGCTCCAGCATTCGCTTCCTCTTCCACGGCGGCCAACTTGAGCTCGATGAAAAATCTGAGGCGCCATGAACAGCATCGGCTTCAACATCGGAAGAAGTAGCACGACGCGGAGCTCCTGTCCCCCTCCCCCCTGCCACCACGGCCGGCCGGGAAGAGGGGGCTCACACGCACGCCACCGACACACCCTTCTCCCTCGCCACCAGATCCGGCCGAGAAGAGCCATCAGCTTCCACCTCCAGCGCCGAAGCCGGCTCCTAGGCCCTTTATTTCGGAGCGCCGATAGTAGATCTGCCTGCCACCTCTGTCTTCGACCACCGGAGCACCGCAGAGGTGCAGATCCACACCAGCTAGCTGCAGATCTCGGTCGGAGAGCTGCAGCCCGCTCCGGGCATAGCGCCAAACGGCGGCGAAGTCACCGCAAAACCTACTCTACAAGCCTACCTAAAGCTAACTCCGGTGCCATTCTCAGCCCCGCTCCGGACGGCTATTCCGGCGGAGAGGAGGCCGGGGAGGCCCGGTCAACACCGGCGGACTCTCGAGGTGGGGAATCAGTGAAGAGGAGAGGAGGCAAAACCGTATCGCTGGAGATGTTGTATAGGTACTGAAGTCAAGTTAGTTCCCAATTTTCCATATAGTAACGTTGTTGAATACGTGTGTTGGTACACTGTGTCCGGGTTCTACACGTTTGAGGTCGTCACTATGGTTAGCCGAGTCGTATCCTAGTAGGAATCTAGCAGTACAATTTAACTTTAAGTTAAGTCAGATCAAGTCAGCCTCAAAAGGAAGTCATGTCGGCGTACGTTTAGAGAGGTGCATACCGAGTAGGTCTTGGTGTTCGTCCAGATTGTGCGTGTATATAGGCCCAACCTTGGACGCCTGTCGCCAGAAGTTGTATATAATACAAAGAAAAACTATCGAGTGACGTCGATCAGGTGCCTCTGCCAAAGATCTGTATATTTTTCGGAGAGATCTGTGGAGCGGAACGAGGCTCGTCGGAGATGGCTTTCGCTGGCGTGTCCCTCATCGCGGACGGCAAGCTGTGCGGCTCGACGGTGTCGCCCATCGACGCCCGCGCGGACAAAGGGTACCACTTGCTCCTCGTCGAAGGCTTCTCGCATAGCAAAGGCGCACCACCAAACGGAGAGTGCATAGAGTCTCGTCCTTTCCTGGTTGGAGGCTATCGCTGGCGTCTGGATTACTACCCTAATGGCTTTACGGATGATGATGAAGAGTTTATATCGGTTATTCTTGTCCCGGAAGAAGATCTTGAAGGACAAGAAGCAGATATTCAGGTTGCCTTCAGTTTCATTGACCAGCCTGAGTTTCGAATGTCACCAAACTTCCGTAAAAGAGGAATTCCACCTCGTCATTGTTATGTAGCAAACAAATTAATCGGAAGGGACATCTTAGAAAGATCAAGACATCTTAAGAGCCATAGCTTTATTATTCGGTGCGACATTATTTTTTTCAAAGCGCGGATGGATGCTAGTACGGACAATGGGGCTGGCACCACCTCTTCGTTTGTGGAGATGCCGCCGTCGGACATGCAAAGCCATCTTGGCGACCTTCTGCGGTCCAAGGAGGGCGCTGACATTACATTTGAGGTTGGCGGCCAGACGTTTGCTGCACACCGGTGCGTGCTTGCAGCCCGATCTTCCGTCTTCAGGGAACAACTCTTTGGTGGCACTATGACAAAGAAAGATGTTGTAGAGATCAACGACATCAAACCGTTAATTTTCAGTGATTTGCTTGTTTTCATCTACACTGGCTCGTTTGACTGGGACTGGGCGGAAGATGAAGAAGACGACTCAGGAGAAGAGGAGTTTGTAACGTGCCTGCTGCAGACGCTTGAAGCTGCGGATAGGTATGATCTCCAAAGGCTTAAGTCGATATGTGCAGAGTACTTGGTCGAATGCATAAGCCTGGACAGGGTCTCAGACATTATTGTTGTGGCTGAGCGGAGTCAATGTCGCTCATTGAAGGATTCGTGCGAGGAGTTCATCAAGTCTAATTCAAGTCTTTACACGGCTTTGACGGCTGATAGCTTGAACGAGATCATCAGAACCTGCAGCCCCTCCGTTCTGAAGGAGCTCCTCTCCACGTTTGCTACCTGAATTTGTCAATCGCCCGTAGTTCCAATATGTTCTATCTGAGCCTTGATATGAGAGGGTCATAGTAGTGCAAGTGTTGATGGTCTTAGTAGCCACTGCTGTTTTAATTTGAAACTTTTAAATTTGGATTGGATGTTGAGATATGCAGTTATCTAATCTATTATCCGTCCTGTGTCGATGATCTAGTATTTCCAGTGCTCCACATTTGCACATTGCACTGCATGTGTTGAGAGGACGCCATATGTCTAATGAAGTAATATCACTACCGGAACAAGAGGCTACGCCGACGGCCTAGAGCTATACCGACAGCCTTTTGTCAGAGCCATCGGCGTAGCCGGCTAGGTGAGAATCGGAGAAAAAATGTCATCGGCATAGCTAGGCCGTCGGCATAGCAAGCTACGCCGACGGCTTTGCCGTCGGCATAGAGAGGTCGTCAGCCTGGGAAGATATGTCGACGGCTAAGCCATCAGCATATATAGCAAGACTGTCAGCCCAAGGTGGCCCGGCTGGCTTACAGCTTAACGGCGCCAGCACTACGCCGACGGACGACGGCCGTCGGCATAGATATTTTTCTGTTTTATTTTTATCACTTTTTTCATGATAATTTATTTACTACTAGTATATATCATAAAATTATAAAATATAGATATTTTCATGTTTTAAGATTTCTCATAATGATATATGGGATCGCATGAAATAATATGGCAGGAAATTCGCACCACGGGTCTATGATGCTCAGGAAATCCCAAGGTGTTATTTCATGCACCTATATCCTAACCAAAAAAACATGCAATTAAGATGGACGTTCAACCGTCGCAAGAGGGAAGTCAAAGGCGTAGACCACGCAGACCCACCTAGCTAGAGTTTCGATATACGGAGAGCCTCGTAGGATGGAACCCCCCCCCCCCCCCCCAAAGCTATAACTTTCACCTAATATATGTACCTACGGGTGTTAGGATACTTAGAGAGGAAATATCTATCTCCAAGGTGTCAACATCTTCACACATATGTGATAACACTTAGGAATATCTCGGGCTCAGGGCGGAAAACTCCCACGATGGGTCTACTAGGGTGAATCTTGGACTCCAAAGTGTTATTCCATGCTCCTATAGCTTAACAAACAATATAAATTAAAAAAAGTCCACCGGTCAACCGTCGCTGGCCCGGCCTTTCTCCATCGTCTTCATCGTCTTCGCCCCGGGCCTCGTCCTATCATGTTGTAAGCTTATGATCTTGTTCGAACATGTTGTTCTAGTTTAGATTTGATGGTCTCAAATACTTAGTTAAAATTATCCCTCATGTGTATTTATGCAATGCAAATAGATGTACAGCCTTCTTTAATTTATATGAATTTTGTTCTGTAATTTTCTGATTTTTTTGGTCCTGTTAAATAGGTATGCTGACGCCATGCCTTTGGCTTAGCCCTGCCAAGAGGTTTCCAGTAAATGACACGGCAATCCTGACGATTAGACCGTCAGCATAGAGCACCAGAAGAAGCCGACGACAAAGCTATCGGCATAGCTTTGCCAGGGAAGCCACCAAGCGCTACCACGCGTAAGCTAAGCCGACGGCATGGCCGTCGTCATAGCTTTGACGACCGTTTTCTAGCGTGCCACTGACGGCCGGATGCGCCGATGGCCATGCCTAGACATTGCCTTACCTCGAGCGCCGGCGGCCTAAGCTAAGCCGCTGGTCATATGGGAAGAGATGACGAGACCTGTGTCGACGGCCAAGAGCCGACAACAGCCATCAGCATAGGCCTGCACCGACGGCAGCCGTCGGCATAGGCCTGCATCGACGGCATATGGTCCTATGTTGACGGCTTCAGGCCGTCTGCGTAGAGCTCGTTTCCTGGAGTGGTAGTCCTCAAATACGAGGTCGGCGTTACACTAAACTGTGAGTGGCCGAGAATTTAATCTTTGAATTGACCGAGATGCAAAGCCATTTCAGTGAGATCTCCTCATGAACAGGGGGGGGAGGCGCTGGTGGCAAGAAGTTTGTAACGTTGTGGTGCATGCTCACTACCTGATCTTTTGAGATCGAGGTGCGAATGTTGCCGCACACTCTCTAACTGGTTTTATGAGAATTCAGTCCGTCGTAGCTTGGGGTTGCTCGGGTGTGTATGTCAGAGTATATTTATAACAACAGTTTGCGTATATGATTATAATAAGGCACATATATGTTCTCCCAAAAAGATACTGAGTACATAGTACACACAAACACAGAAACTACACACAGAGAAACATGTGATATACACCCACAACATGAAAATACTTCTTTTTTAAGAGCACGCTTAAACGTGCTTTAGATTTATAGATGGCAGAAGATTGTATACAAGAGTTGTCACTGATCACAACTTATCAGTCCAGCAACACCAGAAACACAAAACCCTAGGGTTTATACTCACCCTAGATCACGCCTACCTACACCACCTGCCAGACCTGCCGATGTCGAGTGCTTCATATCTTCTACAGCCCTAGCAGCTAAGATATCTTCATTGTACTGCCTCTCCAGGTTGCCAAAAACCCTGGCATTCCTTTGCTTTCACAAGTTCTCTTTGCTTTCACAAGTTCTAGCCGATTAAAGTGACCCAAGCATCGAATCTCCTCTTATTTCGCTTGTTCAGGTTAGTGCGTCGATGGACCCACCACTCTTCAATACTGTCGTCCATCAATGGGGCTGCTACTCCTAACTCTGTTAGCCCTAGGCATTTCTGCCAGACCTGTCCGGCATAGACGCATTGGATCAGGATATGTTCAGTGGATTCAGATTCCTGTAAGCAGAAGTAGAAGGTGCCAGCTGATACGTCTCCAACGTATCTATAATTTTTGATGCTCCATGCTTGTTTTTACACCATTTGCTTAGTGTTTCGTTACACTTCGTGGCACTTTTATGCATTTTCTGGAACTAACCTATTAACAAGTCGCCACAGTGCCAGTTCCCTGTTTTCTGCTGTTTTTGTGTTTCAGAAAAGTTACACAGGAAATATTCTCGAAATTGGACGAAACAAAAGCCGAACGTCCAGAAATTCACCGAAGCTTCTAGAGAACCAAAGAGGAGACGGAGTGGGGCCACGAGGGCCCCACACAACAGGGTGGCGCGGCCTGGCCCCTGGCCGCGCCCCCTATGTGTGACGGCGCCTCGGCCCACTCCTGACATTGCCCCTTCGCCTATAAAGACCCCCCGACAGGAAAAACCTAAGTACCCGATCACTTTTCCAGAACACATCGCGATCCGCCGCCGCCGTCGACCGAAAGATCGGGAGGGTCCAGAAGCTCTTCCCGGCACCCTGCCGGAGAGGGGAATCGCCACCGGAGGTCTTCTTCATCGCCATGCTTGCCTCCGGCGTGATGAGTGAGTAGTCTACCTTGGACTATGGGTCCATAGCAGTAGCTAGATGGTTGTCTTCTCCACCATGTGCTTCATGTTTAGATCTCGTGAGCTGCCTTACATGATCGAGATCACCGTTATGTAATTCTACATGTTGTGTTTGTTGGGATCTGATGAATATTGGTGTTATGATTGAGTTGAAGTACTGAATATTATCTTATGTTATCTCTATGTTGTTTATGATCTTGCATGCTCTCCGTTGTTAGTAGCTATCTTGGCCGAGTAGTTGCTAGTGACTCCAAGAGGGGGTATTTATGCTCGATAGTGGGTTCATGCCTCTATTTAATCTGGGGGAGTGACAGAAACCTCTAAGGTTGTAGATGTGATGTTGCTACTAGGGGGAAAACAACATTCATATGCTCAAGGGCATATGCTTTGTTTACATTACACACTTTGCTTAATGCAAATATCTGTTGTTCGCAACTTAATACTTGTGGAGTTCTCGGATTGATTCGCCACAAGTGGATTATTAGTCATAGATGCAGTTGGATGGCGGTCTATGTATCTTGTTGTAATGCCCAGAGTAACTCTCATAGTGATCCTCTCGACATATGCACGTTGTCTTTATTCTATCAATTGCCCAACTGTAATTTGTTTACCCAGCATGTATTATTTTATCTTATGGAGAGACACCACTAGTGAACTGTGGACCCCAGTCCTATTTCCTTTATATTGCTATCACCTATTTACTTTACTCGCACTGTTTACTTTACTCGCATACTATTACTATTTTCCACTCGATACGCTCATTCCTTTGTTTACAGCAAACCGGTGAGATTGACAACCTCATCGTAAGTTGGGAGCAAACCATTTGGTTGTGTTTTGTGCAGGTTCCACGTTGCCGCTCGCAAAGCAAAGCTCGGACGAGGCGCCCTATAAATTGTCCGGAGCTGTCGCAAGCTAGCGGGCATCACCTTCAGTCGTATTGGCTCCTTCCTCTCCTGATCGACATACCTTGGTTTCTTAACTGAGGGAAAACCTTGCTGCTATATTCATCATACCTTCCTCTTGGGGTTCCCAACTGGACGGTGAAAAGCTATCAACACCGTACCGCATCACCAGCCTGTTCCCGCAATCCATGCTCTGCTCATCTATCTGACGTCCAGATTATGTGCTTGACTGCGAGCCACATGAAGATCTGGCATTTGAGTGGCACGTGACTCTTCCATATGCAATCAGCTGCAGCAAATCTCTGTGTACCTTCCCAAAGCCTGTTGTAAGTTGATTTGGACAAGTAGAGCCCATCTGGGGAATAGGGCCAGGTGAAACTATCTTCAACCTCCTCCTGCAGATCAACAGACATCAGCCTTACCTAGAAATTTGCCTTGCTTCCTCTGTGCTGATCTCCCCAGAGATGTCGGTCTTCCAGCGATTATAAGTCAGCGTGGCTTTGACAGTTCTAGTGTTCCTGGCACGCGTGCAAATCGTGGCTGCAATTCTAGGCACTAGGTTAGAAACTGCAGAGCTCCCCAACTAGCGATCATGCGAGTAAAGAACCCGCGAGCCATTCCCACCTGAATCTTCACCAGGCTATCAATTACCGAACTCGCCTTAGTGTCTTTTAGCATGGAGAGTCCCTGTCATGGTTTGGTGGCATCGGTGCACCGCAGCCATTTCCAGTGCACTCTTAGGGCTAATCCTTGCATGGTCAGGTTCTTAATTCCCAGCCCGCCACATCGCGAAGGCCTGCAAACAAGCTCCCAAGCCATAAGGCATAGTCCTCCATGAAATTTATTAGGTCCCACCTAGAAGAAACACCTCATCCACTTGTTTATTTCTTTCAGTAGCCAACATGGCACGTCCAGGACGAGCAATTGGTGTACTGGTCTAGTAGACACGATCGATTTCAGCATAATTAAACCACATGCTATCTCAACAAACCCCCGCTGCCAGGCCAGGAGAAATTTAAGTACTTGGTCCAGAAGTGGTTGCCATTGCGTTCTTGTCAAGGGTCTGATAGTGAGTTGCAGGCCCAACTATCAAATTGGGAAGTCCATAATTCTGCAGCACAAGGTTTTGGTGACACTAGCCTCATCCAGAGGGTTTCAAGTAATTTATGTGCAATCCAGATGTTTCACCAAAACATCCAGCAGTGTCTTGATTGTCTGTAGATCACCCTCCGCTGGATGAATGAAAAGCATCACGTCATCCGCAGAGACACCAAGTGTTTGTAAGGGTGAGATACCTCTGAAAGTCGTCAGAAGGTTGGCATCGACAGCTTTCACCAATAGTTGTGTCAACACCTCCATCGCCATCACAAAAAACATGGGCAATCTCAGATCTCCTTGGCGAAGGCCGTGAGTGCGCCAGATCTTCCTCCTCAGAACTCCGTTAACAATCACTTTAGTGGTGGTCGAGTACATCAATGAAAAAACTCTGGCGCACCACTGTTTTTTTTATGAGTTCTGGCGCACCACTGTTGACTGAATCCCATGACACAGAGTAATTCCAGCAAAAAAGAGATCAAGAGAGAGAGTCAAATGCGCGGGAGATATCTAGTTTTAAGAGCACACCTTTTTTTTCTCCGATCATTGATTTTTGTTGTACTCCACAAGCCTAGCTGTGTCTTGAGCATCAGAGGATCTCAAATACTCTTCACCGAGCACTCGAACGATTGCAACCACAAAACGTTTGAAATATTTGATGGCTTGACTCCCACCCACGGCCAAGTGATCATCAACACGATCCGTCGGGATAACATATGCCAACATTTGCAATGCGGTAGTGACCTTCTAGTTGGTGCTATGGTCAAGCTGTCTCTCAACATTCCCCTTTTCTCGAAGAATTTATCAAACTTCGTCACACACTCAGAAAAGTTTTCGAATAATTTGATTCCCATTCTAAAGCGGCGCGAAAAATATTTTTCGAGGGAAATGGGATCATCCACGAAGTATCTCCGCATCAACGTGTTGTGCTCTTCGATCCTCTCCCTCCGCAACTTCTGCCGTCCGAAAATGGAGCCAGTATGCTTGGGCCTCTTGTTCGCATGCAAAGCCAAAATCATGACAATATCCTCTTCTTCGGAGAGGTCTCATTCATCATCAGAGCTTGGATCATAAGAAGAACTCATGTACAAGAAACAATATTTCTTTTTAAACTAAAACATTGCAACTAAAAGGTGTGCAGTGGCGACGGCATACATCCGACCACCTTCTGTGCGCGGTGGAGGTCGTCGGCTGCAGCAGGTCAGGGTGGAGCTCGTCGGCTGCAGCAGGTCAGGGTGGAGCTCGTCGGCTGCGCATGTCGTGCAGGTCGCGATGGAGCTCGTTAGCTGCTGCAGGTTGCACAGGACGGCGGAGGAGGCATGGGGAAAGGGGGTTCCCGGTCGATGGCGGGCGACCAGATCTGCAGCGTCGACGAGGTGCTGCCAGCCCGGTTGATTTCGGGAATCAGCGGCGCCGGAGCCATGGCGAAACTAGGCAACGGCGAGGCGGTGGGGAGTTTCAGGACGCGGGCGGGATGTTCCAGAATGGCAGTTAGCGTGTGCGCGCTATCGAGGATTTTGACGCACGTGTAAGCTGGCTCTGCATATTGCCACATGCGGGATGGTCGCGCCAACAAAGTTTTTCCAGCTTGTGTTACTATCCCGCGCCTGCTGGAGCGCGTTTGCCCTTCCACGCACGGTTTTTACCACGCGGCTGCAAAAACACGCGTGCTGAAGATGTTGTAGAAGCTCTTTAGGTACGGAAGTCAAGTTAGTTTCCAATTTTCCATATAGTTACGAGTTGTTGAATACGTCTGTTTGTACACTGTATCCGGGTCCTACACGTTTGTGGCCGCCATATCTAGCTACTAGGTTAGTACTATGGTTAGCCGAGTCGTATCCTAGTAGGAATCTAGCAGCACAAGTTAACTTTAAGTTAAGTGTGGTCGAGAGCATCGATCACCTGCTTCTCCAGTGTCCGTTCTCCCGCGGTGTTTGGTCCAGGCTCCTGCGTGCGCAAGGGCTGCAACGGCTAACCCCTAGCCCTCTGGACGTGCTAAAAGAGTGGTGGCCGGCCGCGACGGCTACGGTGGTGACGAAGTCTCGCAAGGACTTCAATTCCCTGTGTATTCTCATCATGCGAGCGGTGTGGCTTGAGCGCAATGCCTGCGTGTTCGATAACGCTAGCTGTTCCCTTCCCATCCTAGTCTCTCGCATTAAGGATGAATGGGCTAGTTGGATCGCTTGTAGAGGTAGACCTTCTAGAGGCTATCTCCATTGATCTGCGCCTGCGTGCGCTTGGGTTGTGTCGGTTTCGCGGATCCTGCCATGGAACCGGTGGACTTTGTATGTCTCCCCTCCCTTTTCACTTAATAGATTACCCGCAGATCTCCTGCGAGTTCTCGAAAAAAAAAAAGATCAAAGCTTCAAAAGGAAGTCATGTCCGCGTACGTTTAGAGAGGTGGATACCGAGTAGGTCTTGGTGTTTGTCCAGATTATGCGTGTATATAGACCCAGCCTTGGACGCCAGAAGTTGTATAATATATATAAAGAAAAAGTATCGAGGGACATCGATCAGGTGCCTCTGCCAAAGGTCGATCTGTGGAGCGGAAAGAGGCTCGTCGGAGATGGCTTTCGCTGGCGTGTCCCTCATCGCGGACGGCAAGCTGTGCGGCTCGACGGTGTCGCCCATCGACGCCGGCGCGGACAGAGGGTACCACTTGCTCGTCGTCGAAGGCTACTCGCGCAGCAAAGGCACACCACCAAACGGAGAGTGCATAGAGTCTCGTCCTTTCCTGGTTGGAGGCTATCGCTGGCGTCTGGATTACTACCCTAATGGCTTTACGGATGATGATGAAGAGTTTATATCGGTTATTCTTGTCCCGGAAGAAGATCTTGAAGGACAAGAAGCAGATATTCAGGTTGCCTTCAGTTTCATTGACCAGCCTGAGTTTCGAATGTCACCAAACTTCCGTAAAAGAGGAATTCCACCTCGTCATTGTTATGTAGCAAACAAATTAATCGGAAGGGACATCTTAGAAAGATCAAGACATCTTAAGAGCCATAGCTTTATTATTCGGTGCGACATTATTTTTTTCAAAGCGCGGATGGATGCTAGTACGGACAATGGGGCTGGCACCACCTCTTCGTTTGTGGAGATGCCGCCGTCGGACATGCAAAGCCATCTTGGCGACCTTCTGCGGTCCAAGGAGGGCGCTGACATTACATTTGAGGTTGGCGGCCAGACGTTTGCTGCACACCGGTGCGTGCTTGCAGCCCGATCTTCCGTCTTCAAGGAACAACTCTTTGGTGGCACTATGACAAAGAAAGATGTTGTAGAGATCAACGACATCAAACCGTTAATTTTCAGTGATTTGCTTGTTTTCATCTACACTGGCTCGTTTGACTGGGACTGGGCGGAAGATGAAGAAGACGACTCAGGAGAAGAGGAGTTTGTAACGTGCCTGCTGCAGACGCTTGAAGCTGCGGATAGGTATGATCTCCAAAGGCTTAAGTCGATATGTGCAGAGTACTTGGTCGAATGCATAAGCCTGGACAGGGTCTCAGACATTATTGTTGTGGCTGAGCGGAGTCAATGTCGCTCATTGAAGGATTCGTGCGAGGAGTTCATCAAGTCTAATTCAAGTCTTTACACGGCTTTGACGGCTGATAGCTTGAACGAGATCATCAGAACCTGCAGCCCCTCCGTTCTGAAGGAGCTCCTCTCCACGTTTGCTACCTGAATTTGTCAATCGCCCGTAGTTCCAATATGTTCTATCTGAGCCTTGATATGAGAGGGTCATAGTAGTGCAAGTGTTGATGGTCTTAGTAGCCACTGCTGTTTTAATTTGAAACTTTTAAATTTGGATTGGATGTTGAGATATGCAGTTATCTAATCTATTATCCGTCCTGTGTCGATGATCTAGTATTTCCAGTGCTCCACATTTGCACATTGCACTGCATGTGTTGAGAGGACGCCATATGTCTAATGAAGTAATATCACTACCGGAACAAGAGGCTACGCCGACGGCCTAGAGCTATACCGACAGCCTTTTGTCAGAGCCATCGGCGTAGCCGGCTAGGTGAGAATCGGAGAAAAAACGTCATCGGCATAGCTAGGCCGTCGGCATAGCAAGCTACGCCGACGGCTTTGCCGTCGGCATAGAGAGGTCGTCAGCCTGGGAAGATATGTCGACGGCTAAGCCATCAGCATATATAGCAAGACTGTCAGCCCAAGGTGGCCCGGCTGGCTTACAGCTTAACGGCGCCAGCACTACGCCGACGGACGACGGCCGTCGGCATAGATATTTTTCTGTTTTATTTTTATCACTTTTTTCATGATAATTTATTTACTACTAGTATATATCATAAAATTATAAAATATAGATATTTTCATGTTTTAAGATTTCTCATAATGATATATGGGATCGCATGAAATAACATGGCAGGAAATTCGCACCACGGGTCTATGATGCTCAGGAAATCCCAAGGTGTTATTTCATGCACCTATATCCTAACCAAAAAAACATGCAATTAAGATGGACGTTCAACCGTCGCAAGAGGGAAGTCAAAGGCGTAGACCACGCAGACCCACCTAGCTAGAGTTTCGATATACGGAGAGCCTCGTAGGATGGAACCCCCCCCCCCCCCCCCCAAAGCTATAACTTTCACCTAATATATGTACCTACGGGTGTTAGGATACTTAGAGAGGAAATATCTATCTCCAAGGTGTCAACATCTTCACACATATGTGATAACACTTAGGAATATCTCGGGCTCAGGGCGGAAAACTCCCACGATGGGTCTACTAGGGTGAATCTTGGACTCCAAAGTGTTATTCCATGCTCCTATAGCTTAACAAACAATATAAATTAAAAAAAGTCCACCGGTCAACCGTCGCTGGCCCGGCCTTTCTCCATCGTCTTCATCGTCTTCGCCCCGGGCCTCGTCCTATCATGTTGTAAGCTTATGATCTTGTTCGAACATGTTGTTCTAGTTTAGATTTGATGGTCTCAAATACTTAGTTAAAATTATCACTCATGTGTATTTATGCAATGCAAATAGATGTACAGCCTTCTTTAATTTATATGAATTTTGTTCTGTAATTTTTTGATTTTTTTGGTCCTGTTAAATAGGTATGCTGACGCCATGCCTTTGGCTTAGCCCTGCCAAGAGGTTTCCAGTAAATGACACGGCAATCCTGACGATTAGACCGTCAGCATAGAGCACCAGAAGAAGCCGACGACAAAGCTATCGGCATAGCTTTGCCAGGGAAGCCACCAAGCGCTACCACGCGTAAGCTAAGCCGACGGCATGGCCGTCGTCATAGCTTTGACGACCGTTTTCTAGCGTGCCACTGACGGCCGGATGCGCCGATGGCCATGCCTAGACATTGCCTTACCTCGAGCGCCGGCGGCCTAAGCTAAGCCGCTGGTCATATGGGAAGAGATGACGAGACCTGTGTCGACGGCCAAGAGCCGACAACAGCCATCAGCATAGGCCTGCACCGACGGCAGCCGTCGGCATAGGCCTGCATCGACGGCATATGGTCCTATGTTGACGGCTTCAGGCCGTCTGCGTAGAGCTCGTTTCCTGGAGTGGTAGTCCTCAAATACGAGGTCGGCGTTACATTAAACTGTGAGTGGCCGAGAATTTAATCTTTGATTTGACCGAGATGCAAAGCCATTTCAGTGAGATCTCCTCATGAACAGGGGGGGGAGGCGCTGGTGGCAAGAAGTTTGTAACGTTGTGGTGCGTGCTCACTACCTGATCTTTTGAGATCGAGGTGCGAATGTTGCCGCACACTCTCTAACTGGTTTTATGAGAATTCAGTCCGTCGTAGCTTGGGGTTGCTCGGGTGTGTATGTCAGAGTATATTTATAACAACAGTTTGCGTATATGATTATAATAAGGCACATATATGTTCTCCCAAAAAGATACTGAGTACATAGTACACACAAACACAGAAACTACACACAGAGAAACATGTGATATACACCCACAACATGAAAATACTTCTTTTTTAAGAGCACGCTTAAATGTGCTTTAGATTTATAGATGGCAGAAGATTGTATACAAGAGTTGTCACTGATCACAACTTATCAGTCCAGCAACACCAGAAACACAAAACCCTAGGGTTTATACTCACCCTAGATCACGCCTACCTACACCACCTGCCAGACCTGCCGATGTCGAGTGCTTCATATCTTCTACAGCCCTAGCAGCTAAGATATCTTCATTGTACTGCCTCTCCAGGTTGCCAAAAACCCTGGCATTCCTTTGCTTTCACAAGTTCTCTTTGCTTTCACAAGTTCTAGCCGATTAAAGTGACCCAAGCATCGAATCTCCTCTTATTTCGCTTGTTCAGGTTAGTGCGTCGATGGACCCACCACTCTTCAATACTGTCGTCCATCAATGGGGCTGCTACTCCTAACTCTGTTAGCCCTAGGCATTTCTGCCAGACCTGTCCGGCATAGACGCATTGGATCAGGATATGTTCAGTGGATTCAGATTCCTGTAAGCAGAAGTAGAAGGTGCCAGCTGATACGTCTCCAACGTATCTATAATTTTTGATGCTCCATGCTTGTTTTTACACCATTTGCTTAGTGTTTCGTTACACTTCGTGGCACTTTTATGCATTTTCTGGAACTAACCTATTAACAAGTCGCCACAGTGCCAGTTCCCTATTTTCTGCTGTTTTTGTGTTTCAGAAAAGTTACACAGGAAATATTCTCGAAATTGGACGAAACAAAAGCCGGACGTCCAGAAATTCACCGAAGCTTCTAGAGAACCAAAGAGGAGACGGAGTGGGGCCACGAGGGCCCCACACAACAGGGTGGCGCGGCCTGGCCCCTGGCCGCGCCCCCTATGTGTGACGGCGCCTCGGCCCACTCCTGACATTGCCCCTTCGCCTATAAAGACCCCCCGACAGGAAAAACCTAAGTACCCGATCACTTTTCCAGAACACATCGCGATCCGCCGCCGCCGTCGACCGGAAGATCGGGAGGGTCCAGAAGCTCTTCCCGGCACCCTGCCGGAGAGGGGAATCGCCACCGGAGGTCTTCTTCATCGCCATGCTTGCCTCCGGCGTGATGAGTGAGTAGTCTACCTTGGACTATGGGTCCATAGCAGTAGCTAGATGGTTGTCTTCTCCACCATGTGCTTCATGTTTAGATCTCGTGAGCTGCCTTACATGATCGAGATCACCGTTATGTAATTCTACATGTTGTGTTTGTTGGGATCTGATGAATATTGGTGTTATGATTGAGTTGAAGTACTGAATATTATCTTATGTTATCTCTATGTTGTTTATGATCTTGCATGCTCTCCGTTGTTAGTAGCTATCTTGGCCGAGTAGTTGCTAGTGACTCCAAGAGGGGGTATTTATGCTCGATAGTGGGTTCATGCCTCTATTTAATCTGGGGGAGTGACAGAAACCTCTAAGGTTGTAGATGTGATGTTGCTACTAGGGGGAAAACAACATTCATATGCTCAAGGGCATATGCTTTGTTTACATTACACACTTTGCTTAATGCAAATATCTGTTGTTTGCAACTTAATACTTGTGGAGTTCTCGGATTGATTCGCCACAAGTGGATTATTAGTCATAGATGCAGTTGGATGGCGGTCTATGTATCTTGTTGTAATGCCCAGAGTAACTCTCATAGTGATCCTCTCGACATATGCACGTTGTCTTTATTCTATCAATTGCCCAACTGTAATTTGTTTACCCAGCATGTATTATTTTATCTTATGGAGAGACACCACTAGTGAACTGTGGACCCCAGTCCTATTTCCTTTATATTGCTATCACCTATTTACTTTACTCGCACTGTTTACTTTACTCGCATACTATTACTATTTTCCACTCGATACGCTCATTCCTTTGTTTACAGCAAACCGGTGAGATTGACAACCTCATCGTAAGTTGGGAGCAAACTATTTGGTTGTGTTTTGTGCAGGTTCCACGTTGCCGCTCACAAAGCAAAGCTCGGACGAGGCGCCCTATAAATTGTCCGGAGCTGTCGCAAGCTAGCGGGCATCACCTTTAGTCGTATTGGCTCCTTCCTCTCCTGATCGACATACCTTGGTTTCTTAACTGAGGGAAAACCTTGCTGCTATATTCATCATACCTTCCTCTTGGGGTTCCCAACTGGACGGTGAAAAGCTATCAACACCGTACCGCATCACCAGCCTGTTCCCGCAATCCATGCTCTGCTCATCTATCTGACGTCCAGATTATGTGCTTGACTGCGAGCCACATGAAGATCTGGCATTTGAGTGGCACGTGACTCTTCCATATGCAATCAGCTGCAGCAAATCTCTGTGTACCTTCCCAAAGCCTGTTGTAAGTTGATTTGGACAAGTAGAGCCCATCTGGGGAATAGGGCCAGGTGAAACTATCTTCAACCTCCTCCTGCAGATCAACAGACATCAGCCTTACCTAGAAATTTGCCTTGCTTCCTCTGTGCTGATCTCCCCAGAGATGTCGGTCTTCCAGCGATTATAAGTCAGCGTGGCTTTGACAGTTCTAGTGTTCCTGGCACGCGTGCAAATCGTGGCTGCAATTCTAGGCACTAGGTTAGAAACTGCAGAGCTCCCCAACTAGCGATCATGCGAGTAAAGAACCCGCGAGCCATTCCCACCTGAATCTTCACCAGGCTATCAATTACCGAACTCGCCTTAGTGTCTTTTAGCATGGAGAGTCCCTGTCATGGTTTGGTGGCATCGGTGCACCGCAGCCATTTCCAGTGCACTCTTAGGGCTAATCCTTGCATGGTCAGGTTCTTAATTCCCAGCCCGCCACATCGCGAAGGCCTGCAAACAAGCTCCCAAGCCATAAGGCATAGTCCTCCATGAAATTTATTAGGTCCCACCTAGAAGAAACACCTCATCCACTTGTTTATTTCTTTCAGTAGCCAACATGGCACGTCCAGGACGAGCAATTGGTGTACTGGTCTAGTAGACACGATCGATTTCAGCATAATTAAACCACATGCTATCTCAACAAACCCCCGCTGCCAGGCCAGGAGAAATTTAAGTACTTGGTCCAGAAGTGGTTGCCATTGCGTTCTTGTCAAGGGTCTGATAGTGAGTTGCAGGCTCAACTATCAAATTGGGAAGTCCATAATTCTGCAGCACAAGGTTTTGGTGACACTAGCCTCATCCAGAGGGTTTCAAGTAATTTATGTGCAATCCAGATGTTTCACCAAAACATCCAGCAGTGTCTTGATTGTCTGTAGATCACCCTCCGCTGGATGAATGAAAAGCATCACGTCATCCGCAGAGACACCAAGTGTTTGTAAGGGTGAGATACCTCTGAAAGTCGTCAGAAGGTTGGCATCGACATCTTTCACCAATAGTTGTGTCAACACCTCCATCGCCATCACAAAAAACATGGGCAATCTCAGATCTCCTTGGCGAAGGCCGTGAGTGCGCCAGATCTTCCTCCTCAGAACTCCGTTAACAATCACTTTAGTGGTGGTCGAGTACATCAATGAAGAAACTCTGGCGCACCACTGTTTTTTTTATGAGTTCTGGCGCACCACTGTTGACTGAATCCCATGACACAGAGTAATTCCAGCAAAAAAGAGATCAAGAGAGAGAGTCAAATGCGCGGGAGATATCTAGTTTTAAGAGCACACCTTTTTTTTCTCCGATCATTGATTTTTGTTGTACTCCACAAGCCTAGCTGTGTCTTGAGCATCAGAGGATCTCAAATACTCTTCACCGAGCACTCGAACGATTGCAACCACAAAACGTTTGAAATATTTGATGGCTTGACTCCCACCCACGGCCAAGTGATCATCAACACGATCCGTCGGGATAACATATGCCAACATTTGCAATGCGGTAGTGACCTTCTAGTTGGTGCTATGGTCAAGCTGTCTCTCAACATTCCCCTTTTCTCGAAGAATTTATCAAACTTCGTCACACACTCAGAAAAGTTTTCGAATAATTTGATTCCCATTCTAAAGCGGCGCGAAAAATATTTTTCGAGGGAAATGGGATCATCCACGAAGTATCTCCGCATCAACGTGTTGTGCTCTTCGATCCTCTCCCTCCGCAACTTCTGCCGTCCGAAAATGGAGCCAGTATGCTTGGGCCTCTTGTTCGCATGCAAAGCCAAAATCATGACAATATCCTCTTCTTCGGAGAGGTCTCATTCATCATCAGAGCTTGGATCATAAGAAGAACTCATGTACAAGAAACAATATTTCTTTTTAAACTAAAACATTGCAACTAAAAGGTGTGCAGTGGCGACGGCATACATCCGACCACCTTCTGTGCGCGGTGGAGGTCGTCGGCTGCAGCAGGTCAGGGTGGAGCTCGTCGGCTGCAGCAGGTCAGGGTGGAGCTCGTCGGCTGCGCATGTCGTGCAGGTCGCGATGGAGCTCGTTAGCTGCTGCAGGTTGCACAGGACGGCGGAGGAGGCGTGGGGAAAGGGGGTTCCCGGTCGATGGCGGGCGACCAGATCTGCAGCGTCGACGAGGTGCTGCCAGCCCGGTTGATTTCGGGAATCAGCGGCGCCGGAGCCATGGCGAAACTAGGCAACGGCGAGGCGGTGGGGAGTTTCAGGACGCGGGCGGGATGTTCCAGAATGGCAGTTAGCGTGTGCGCGCTATCGAGGATTTTGACGCACGTGTAAGCTGGCTCTGCATATTGCCACATGCGGGATGGTCGCGCCAACAAAGTTTTTCCAGCTTGTGTTACTATCCCGCGCCTGCTGGAGCGCGTTTGCCCTTCCACGCACGGTTTTTACCACGCGGCTGCAAAAACACGCGTGCTGAAGATGTTGTAGAAGCTCTTTAGGTACGGAAGTCAAGTTAGTTTCCAATTTTCCATATAGTTACGAGTTGTTGAATACGTCTGTTTGTACACTGTATCCGGGTCCTACACGTTTGTGGCCGCCATATCTAGCTACTAGGTTAGTACTATGGTTAGCCGAGTCGTATCCTAGTAGGAATCTAGCAGCACAAGTTAACTTTAAGTTAAGTGTGGTCGAGAGCATCGATCACCTGCTTCTCCAGTGTCCGTTCTCCCGCGGTGTTTGGTCCAGGCTCCTGCGTGCGCAAGGGCTGCAACGGCTAACCCCTAGCCCTCTGGACGTGCTAAAAGAGTGGTGGCCGGCCGCGACGGCTACGGTGGTGACGAAGTCTCGCAAGGACTTCAATTCCCTGTGTATTCTCATCATGCGGGCGGTGTGGCTTGAGCGCAATGCCCGCGTGTTCGATAACGCTAGCTGTTCCCTTCCCATCCTAGTCTCTCGCATTAAGGATGAATGGGCTAGTTGGATCGCTTGTAGAGGTAGACCTTCTAGAGGCTATCTCCATTGATCTGCGCCTGCGTGCGCTTGGGTTGTGTCGGTTTCGCGGATCCTGCCGTGGAACCGGTGGACTTTGTATGTCTCCCCTCCCTTTTCACTTAATAGATTACCCGCAGATCTCCTGCGAGTTCTCGAAAAAAAAAAAGATCAAAGCTTCAAAAGGAAGTCATGTCCGCGTACGTTTAGAGAGGTGGATACCGAGTAGGTCTTGGTGTTTGTCCAGATTGTGCGTGTATATAGACCCAGCCTTGGACGCCAGAAGTTGTATAATATATATAAAGAAAAAGTATCGAGGGACATCGATCAGGTGCCTCTGCCAAAGGTCGATCTGTGGAGCGGAAAGAGGCTCGTCGGAGATGGCTTTCGCTGGCGTGTCCCTCATCGCGGACGGCAAGCTGTGCGGCTCGACGGTGTCGGCCATCGACGCCGGCGCGGACAGAGGGTACCACTTGCTCGTCGTCGAAGGCTACTCGCGCAGCAAAGGCACACCACCAAACGGAGAGTGCATAGAGTCTCGTCCTTTCCTGGTTGGAGGCTATTGCTGGCGTCTGGATTACTACCCTAATGGCTTTACGGATGATGATGAAGAGTTTATATCGGTTATTCTTGTCCCGGAAGAAGATCTTGAAGGACAAGAAGCAGATATTCAGGTTGCCTTCAGTTTCATTGACCAGCCTGAGTTTCGAATGTCACCAAACTTCCGTAAAAGAGGAATTCCACCTCGTCATTGTTATGTAGCAAACAAATTAATCGGAAGGGACATCTTAGAAAGATCAAGACATCTTAAGAGCCATAGCTTTATTATTCGGTGCGACATTATTTTTTTCAAAGCGCGGATGGATGCTAGTACGGACAATGGGGCTGGCACCACCTCTTCGTTTGTGGAGATGCCGCCGTCGGACATGCAAAGCCATCTTGGCGACCTTCTGCGGTCCAAGGAGGGCGCTGACATTACATTTGAGGTTGGCGGCCAGACGTTTGCTGCACACCGGTGCGTGCTTGCAGCCCGATCTTCCGTCTTCAGGGAACAACTCTTTGGTGGCACTATGACAAAGAAAGATGTTGTAGAGATCAACGACATCAAACCGTTAATTTTCAGTGATTTGCTTGTTTTCATCTACACTGGCTCGTTTGACTGGGACTGGGCGGAAGATGAAGAAGACGACTCAGGAGAAGAGGAGTTTGTAACGTGCCTGCTGCAGACGCTTGAAGCTGCGGATAGGTATGATCTCCAAAGGCTTAAGTCGATATGTGCAGAGTACTTGGTCGAATGCATAAGCCTGGACAGGGTCTCAGACATTATTGTTGTGGCTGAGCGGAGTCAATGTCGCTCATTGAAGGATTCGTGCGAGGAGTTCATCAAGTCTAATTCAAGTCTTTACACGGCTATGACGGCTGATAGCTTGAACCAGATCATCCGAACCTGCAGCCCCTCCGTTCTGAAGGAGCTCCTCTCCACGTTTGCTACTTGAATTTGTCAATCGCCCGTAGTTCCAATATGTGTTATCTGAGACTTGGTATGAGAGGGTCATAGTAGTGCAAGTGTCGATGGTCTTAGTAGCCACTGCTGTTTTAATTTGAAACTTTTAAATTTGGATTGGATGTTGAGATATGCAGTTATCTAATCTATTATCCGTCATGTGTCGATGATCTAGTATTTCCAGTGCTCCACATTTGCACTACATGTTGAGAGGACGCCATATGTCTAATGAAGTAATATCACTACCGGAACAAGAGGCTACGTCAACGGCCTAGAGCTACACCGACAGCTTTTTGTCAGGGCTGTTGGCGTAGCCGGTTGGGCGAGAATCGGAGAGAAATCGTCGGCGTAGCTAGGCCGTCCGCATAGCAAGCTACGCGGACGGCTTTGCCGTCGCCATAGAGAGACCGTCAAAAGATATGCCGACGGCTAAGCCATCAGCATAGCTAGACCGTCAGCCCAAGGTGGCCTCGCTGGCCTGCAGCTTAACGGCGCCAGCACCACCCCGACGGTCGAGGGCCGTCGGCATAGATATTTTTCCATTTTCTATTTTATCACTTTTTTCATGATAATTTATTTATTACTATTAAATTAGAGTTTGTGATGGTAGGGTGCCTCAAACAATTTTGACATCAGAGATATTGGCCGTGCGATCTGCATCCAATGGTAGTCCATGGTCTCTTAGCTAATTACACTTCTCTACCACCGATTAGTGAAGTAAACCGGTTCAATGGCCCGACACATCGTCCCCGAACTAACCCTACCACAGGTCCCGCTATCGCCGCCATCACCGCTCCCGCATCGCCCCCCGCCCCAGCCGCCATCTCGCTGGGGCCTCTCGGCTCCTCCAGTACCTAGCTCGCCGTCGCCGGACTAACAGCTCGAGCACCTCCAAGCCGACGTCTTCCTCCTTCCGGAGCGCCTCCAATTCGCTGGCGTCCTTCCCATCTCGTCGAGGAGGAGATTCCCGACTACGCCGCCACATGACCATGCCGACTCCCAACAGTCTGCCGCTCGCCCGCTCGATGGCCAAGAACTTGCTGGCCGCCTCTCTACATGCTCTGCCTCCGTCCAGGCACGGCCAGGACAGGAGCTCGCTCGACCGACCGACGCCCCCATGACCCCAGTCGGGTATCAGGTGCAGATATGTTACGAGCACAGAGGTCCTTCGACATGTGTTTTTCAAATTGTATAATCCTCTTCCTCTAATATTTGGTTGTTTCATGCTTGCTAGGTGCTTGATGAAATTCCCGCATGAGACATGCGTCCATGGAGAATCCCTTCCTCTCTAGAGATGGAGTAATTGTTTCTTTTTTCTCACATGTATAATTTCTTGCATGTACCTTTCAAACAAGCCTTTTTTTTGTTTTAGTAGAGTAGAGATTGTATATTAGGACGGACATAGGTGTTGTATTTATTCTAACAATTGAGCAACATTTTCTGGGCAGAGCAACTCTTGCAATTCGTTTATCGTTTAGAGACTGAACCTTTTCTTGATAGAGCATTTTGTTTGTTGTTAATAAACTGAGTCATGACTAGATTTCTTGACATCTCATGTGGACTGTCTTCTTTTTGGTTTCTTACCATCCCAGTACAACAAAGAAACCCATCTACTATGATTTTCTAGCTACCTGTGACATGATCTGTAGGATAAGCATTAGTGTCCATGTGCTATTATTTTAGTAACAATTTCTCTATTTTAGTTTGGTAAAGTTTGCTCTTGTCCTTTGTACCTATGCTCAGTTCCTCACATGTCACATGGTACCTTTAGCCTATACGTGTCTAGGTTTTGAAGCTGCTTGATCCTTGTCACTGCCATCCATTGGGCATTTTATCAAATACACTTCAGGGAAATCAAAATGTTTGTGTCGTATACTTTTCTATAAAGATGAATTTCTACTTAAAATCATATTTGTGTACCCTGTGTGATGATGATTGATTGAAAGGAGCTACTGAACCAGAGGCTGACTTGCCAGACGATTGTAGGAAATAAGGAGAACTCTGGCGAGGCATAGATATTTCGTTAACCTTCATTGGCGCTATTTTCAGCCATGTTAACGAGAAGCATGCTTCAGGATGTGTTGTATTTTTCGCAGGTTGTCATCCATCGGCTGCTCAGATGGGAAAAATAAATGCACAATCTACACAATTGGTGTACTAACACCATGTGATCCTGCGTAAGGAAAAGCATGTTATACAGTTCAGTGTACCTCCCCCTAGATTTCCTGCCTTATTGCCATGTGCACAGGTTCGTGAAGATTTTTGCGTAGTCTGTGTGTTACAATAATAGTTTGCAAAATTGGGTGGGCACATTGAAAGTGTAAGTTATTAAACTTAATAGAGGTTTATATTATACCATTGTATCATCATCAAAATATAGGTTTGGATTTCCACTTTTCTTCAATTTTGTGCAGAAAATGCATGCTTTCTGTATAACACAAGTTTTAGTGTACTGTAGCATTTCAGCTCATTTTTGTTTTGGAGGTTGTCAAGCAATAGCGCATGCCTCCTTTTCTTAGTTTGAAGGGCACTATGCATCAGAGATACTGAAAAAGAGGATGAAGAAAAATTTCCTTTAAAAGATTAGTAGGGTAGTATAATACTTCAGGTTAAGTTGTTTTGCTTTTTGATCCAGAAAGTAAAAGATGAGCATAGACATGATAAGTAATGGCCTTGTGAGTGACTGTCCGATTCCGACCTATATTTATGATGTGTTTGATGCTTCTTCTTGTCATATTAAAGCTCAGATGTGCCCAACATATTGCAATTTGTTTGAATGCCTCTGCAGGGAGGAGCATGCTTGTCCAAAAGTATGGTCGCATATTTGTGTTCAGAAGCTTGCGAAACTGGCCAAAGAGAGTACAACTATGTGACACATCCTAGATCCCATGCTTTCTTATTCTGATATGAAGAAACAATGGGCTCCTTGGCATGGATTGGTTTTGCTCATCTTGTCTGATCTGTTTAGGCAGGTTTTGCTTGCATAGTAATAATAATAAAATGCACGTGCTACCTCCGTCCCAAAATGTAAGCCTTTTTGGAGAGCTAAGTTAGGTCTATATAAACGCTTACATTTCGGGACGGAGGTAAGGATAATAATTTAGGTTCTGAAACTTGATAAAATAATTAAGTATCTGGTTTATATTTTTGGAAACTGTCTGCAATTATCATTATGTTCAAGGAACATGGTACCAAACGTTTGTTCCAGTTGAATCTTCTTTTTTCATTTCTCAGTGCATGCATTTTAGTGGATGTGTTCTAGCTTATAACTCTGGGGGTATGTTTCCTTCCATGGTTTCAGTTTGGCATGATTGTTCACTTTCTTACAACATAATGTATACTGTTAGTCACAGCATGTAAAACTTAATATATCGGTTATGTTAAAAAATTGATAACAAAACATATTTCAGTAACACACGGCCAAGATAACTGGGTTTCATCCTGATAACCTCCTAAGGCTCCAGGAGCCATTGAAGGTAAGACTAGAACCGCAGCTCTCGTCGGCGGAGGCAACTTGTAGCTCAAATCATCATTTATCTCTTCTAAACTACTGTAGCACTTGGAGCGAGACTGAGAAGCCTAAAAAGTTCGTCCATATCAACAAGAATGCACCTTTTTGTACACTTGAATTTTAGGTGGATTATATTTATATGTGCAGCAACGTGAAAGAAACTTAAAAACCGTAGCAAGGCACGGACATTCAACTGGTATATCATAAAATTACAAAATATAGATATTTTCATGTTTCAAGATTTCTCATATTGATATATGGGATCGCATGAAATGACATGGCAGGAAATTCGCACCACGGGTCTATGATGCTCAGGAACTCCCAAGGTGTTGTTTCATGCACCTATATCCTAACCAAAAAAATTTCATGCAATTAAGATGGCCGTTCAACCGTTGCAAGAGGGAAGTCAAAGGGGTAGACCGCGTGGGCCCACCTAGCTAGAGTTTCGATGTATGGAGAGCCTTGGAGGGTGGGAATCCCCCAAAGCTACCACTTTCACCTAATATATGTACCTACGGGTGTTAGGATGATTAGAGAGGCAATATCTATCACCAAGGTGTCATCCTCTTCACACACATGTGATAACACTTCGGAAATCTCGGGCTCAGGGCGGGAAACTCCCACGATGGGTATACTAGGGTGAATCTTGGACTCCAAGGCGTTGTTCCTTGCTCCTATAGCCTAACAAACAAAATAAATTAAAAAAGTCCATCGTTCAACCGTCGCTGGTCCGGTCTTTCTCCATCGTCTTCATCGTCTCCGCCCCCAACTTCGTCCTAACACGTTGTTCTAGTTTAGGTTTGATGGTCTCAAATACTTAGTTAAAATTATTACTATCCTGTTTATTTATGCAATGCAAATAGATGTACAACCTTTTTTGATTTATATGAATTTTGTTCTGTAATTTTCTGATTTGTTTGGTCCTGTTAAATAGGTATGCTGACGCCATGCCTTTGACTTAGGGTAGATATCCAGTGATCCTATACCTAAATGCTACCATGATACCACTTTCAAAATATAAGTGGCAAAAAAATTTAAATCAAAATTGTGGGTGTTCACAAGATATGTCTTTACAATCCCTAGAACTTTCAGAACCAAATTCAAAATACGCTAAGAGGAACAAAAAAGAGAAATCAAACATGAATAGTGTCACAAAAAGACAAAATGTCAAAATGATACTATTCATATAGCAGTTTGTCTTTTTTTTCTCTTAGTACATTTCGAATTTGGTTCTGAAAATTACGGGGATTGTGAAGAAACATCTCGTGAACATCTACAAATTATTTCAACATTTTTTGCCACTTAGAATTTGAAAATTTTGAATTAGTAGCATGGTAGCACATAAGGTCTGGGACCATACGATATTTTCCCCTTTGGCTTAGCTCTGTTTCAAGTAAATGACATGAAAATCCTGACGATTAGACCATCAGCATAGAGCACCAGATGAGGCCGACGGCAAAGCCATCGGCATAGCCTTGCCGGGGAAGCCACCAGGCGCTACCAAGCGTAAGCTAAGCCGAAAGCATGGCCGTCGTCATAGCTTTGACGACCATTTTCTGGCGTGCCGCTAACGGCCAGATGCGTCGACGGCCACGCCGAGATGTTGCCTTACCTCGCTACGCCGACGGCCTAAGCTAAGCCGACGGTCATATGGGAAGAGATGATGCGACCTATGCCGACGGCCAAGGGCCGACAGCAACCGTCAGCATAGGCCTGC
This sequence comes from Dactylis glomerata, assembly GCA_007115705.1. NCBI lineage: Eukaryota > Viridiplantae > Streptophyta > Magnoliopsida > Poales > Poaceae > Dactylis > Dactylis glomerata. The sequence continues at coordinate 4,876,081 of QXEO01000551.1, forward strand.
ATCAACGACATATGGTCCTATGCCGACGGCTTCAGGCCGTCTGCGTAGAGCTCATTTCCTAGAGTGGTAGTCCTCAAATACGAGGTCAGCGTTACATTAAATTGTGAGTCCCCAAGAATTTAATCTTTGGTTTGACCGAGATGCAAAGCCATTTCAGTGAGATCTCCTCATGAAAAAGGGGGGGGGGGGGCAGGCTGCCACATTAGGTTTGACGCTGGTGGCGAGAAGTTTGTAGCGCAGCGGTGCGTGCTCACTACCTGATCTTTTGAGATCGAGGTGCGAATGTTGCCGCACACTCTCTAACTGGTTTTCTGAGAATTCAGTCTGTCGTCGCTTGGGGTTGCTCGGGTGTGTATGTCGGAGTATATTTATAACACAGTTTGTGTATATGATTATAATAAGGCACATATGGTCTCCCAAAAAGATACTGAGAGTACATAGTACACACAAACACAGAAACTACACACAGAGAAACATGTGATATACACACACATCATGAAAATACTTCTTTTTAAGAGCTTTAGATTTATAGATGGTAGAAGATTATATATAATAGTTGTCACTGATCACAACTTATTAGTCCAGCAACACCAGAAACACAATACCCTAGGGTTTATACTCACCCTAGATCACGCCTACCTACACCACCTGCCAGACCTGCCGATGTCGAGTGCTTCATATCTTCTACAACCCTAGCTGCTAAGATATCTTCATTATACTGCCTCTCCAGGTTGCCAAAAACCCTCGCGTTCCTTTGCTTTCACAAGTTCTCTTTGCTTTCACAAGTTCTAGCCGATGAAAGTGACCCAAGCAACGAATCTCCTCTTATTTCTCTTGTTCAGGTTAGTGCGTCGATGCAGCCACCACTCTTCAATGTTGTCGTCCAGCAATGGGGCTGCTACTCCTGATTCCGTTAGCCCTAGGCATTTCTGCCAGACCTGTCGGGCATAGACACATTGCTCAGGATAGGTTTAGTGGATTCAGATTCCTGTAAGCAGAAGTGGCAGGTGTCAGCATGTTCCCGCAATCCATGCTCTGCTCGTCTATCTGACTTCCAGATTATGTGCTTGACTGCGAGCCACATGAAGATCTGGCATTTGAGTGGCGTGCGACTCTTCCATATGCAATCAGCTGCAACAAATCTCTGTGTACCTTCCCAAAGCCTGTTGTAAGTTGATATGGTCGAGTAGGGCCCATCTGGCGAATAGGGCCAGGTGAAACTATCTTCAAGCTCCTTCTGCAGATCAACAAACATCAGCCTTAAGTAGAGCAGTGAAATTTGCCTTGCTTCCTCTGTGCTGATCTCCCCAGAGATGCCGGTCTTCCAGCAATTATAAGTCAACGTGGCTTTGATAGTTCTGGCGTTCCTGGCACGCGTGCAAATCGTGGCTGTAATTCTAGGCAGTAGGTTAGAGCATCTCTAGCAATGCCCGTAAAAGGGTCCAAACCTTAAAATAACCGCCAGTTAAGGTCTGCGAGCAAAAACACGGCACCGGTTAGTGCCCGTAAAAACACCGAAACCATAAAAAGTTCTATAGGTGACCATAAATTTCGGGTTCCGCGCGCGGAACCGACGCCAAAACTATATCCATTTCCGATGGTTGGCGGGAAGGATATGGCTGGCAGTTATGCAATTTCAGGTCGCGCCTTGCCCCGGAACTCGCCGGAATCCGGCCAAATTCCGGCCATGGCGACGCTGCAGAGCCCGATTGACTCCACTAACTCCCTCCCGACGTGTCCTGCTACCATTTCTGCTTCTTCTATGAACACGGGGCGGCGGCACGGACCTCTAGAACGGGCAGCGCATGAGCGAGTGGCGCTGGGATGGGGCGGCGCTGGGGGCAGGCGGCACGAGACCTCTGGGGTCGGGCGCAGGGGCCTCTGGGGCGACACTGGGACCTCTGGGGTTGGGCATAGGGGCGGACGGCTGGGTCAGGGGCTGGGGTGGTGGGGTTGGGTGCCGGCCGGCGGGGTCGATCACTGGGCGGCGCGACAGCGCATCGGAGGGCTGGTGGCTGGCCGAGCAGGTGGCGGTCGGGTAGGTGCGTGCGGGATGGCAGAGGAGTGGGGGAAGAAGATGAAGAGAAAAATAAAAAACACTAACAGATGGGCCTATTATGGAATATTCTGTTTTATGGTTTCAGTTTAAAGGCACTGATCTGCGCCCGCGGTTGCTGAGACCGTAAACCGTTTTATAGTGGCCTGTATTTGCGTTTCAAGGGTCGTGTTTTTATGGGCACTGCTAGAGATGCTCTTAGAAACTATAGAGCTCCCAACTAGCTATTATTTCTAGAAAAGAACCCGCAAGCCATTGCCCACCTGAATCTTCACCAGGCTATCAATTACCAAACTCGCCTCAATGACTTTTAGCATGGAGTGTCCATTTCATGGTCTGGTGGCATCGGTGCGCCGCAGCCATTTCCAGTGCACTCTTAGGACTAATCCTTGCATGACCAGGTTCTTAATTCCCAGCCCGCCACATCGCAAAGGCATGCAGACAAGCACCCAAGCCACAAGGCATAGTCGTCCAGGAAAAATTATCAGGTCCCACCTAGAAGAAACGCCTCATCCACTTGTTTATTTCTTCCAGTAGCCAACATGGCATGTCCAGGAAGAGCAATTGGTGTACTGGTCTAGTAGACACGAGCGATTTCAACATAATTAAACGACATGCTCTCTCTCAAGAACCCCCCGCTGCCAGGCCAGGAGAAATTTAAGTACTTTGGTCCAGAAGTGGTTGCCATTGCGTTCTTGTCAAGGGTCTGAGAGTGAGTTGCAGGCCCAACTATCAAATTGGGAAGTCTGTAATTCTGCAGCACAAGGTGTTGGTGACACTAGCCTCATTCAGAGGATTTCAAGTAATTTATGTGCAATCCAGTTGTTTCACCAAAACATCCAACTGTGTCTTGAACGAAAAGCATCACGTCATCCGCATAGACACCAAGTGCCTGCAAGGGTGAGATACCTCTGAAATGCGTTAGAAGGTTTGTTGGAATTATATGTGTCCTGCAACTATATTCAAAGTTATTTGGAATTTTTTAATATTCGGAATACCTCATTATGGAAATATACATGTATTTGTACATGGAATTACTCTACATATTTACTATGGAATTATTGCTTGTTGGAATATACTTAGGTGTTAAGAGCTTAAGGAAGCTGGTGGATTATCAATGGAATACAGTGTACTTTATGTTTATACTGGAAAGACTACCCGGGTACATTGATAATTGGAAGGAACTAGATCATGGATTAGGTTACGGCCCTAATAGCGACCTACATGATTAATGGAATTTGGACATTATCATGGCGCATTGCTCACAAGTGCGTGTTCCAGGGACGAACGGGTAAAGTCCGTTAATAGACAAATTGTATCGTGGTTGGTAATTTGATCTGGACTGTATCCCGGAAACTAGTTTGACTAGGAATCTTATATTTGTATAAGAGATGGACTCTTTGGAAAGACAATATAAGAAGGTCCCTATCCCCTAGCCTCAAATATGCGATTTGTGAGCAGCACCACGGATAAGCGCAGAGGAATAGGGGATAGACCGCAAACCCTAAATTTCTTACATTGGTATCAGAGCTAAGGTTCATCGTCAACCACCGGCCGGCGTCGACCGTCCACCGAAGGCTGATCCGTTGTCGGCTTCCCATCCTACGTGCCGACGGGCAGCCTACTAATCCGCTGGAAACTCTGCGTGAGATCAATCGATTGCCGGTTGGTTTTCGCCGCGCCACGCCTCCGCTCTCAGGCGGTGGCCGCCGATCGTTTTCTCTCTGCTGCATCACACGCCTCGTGTGTCGCTGAAACCCGTGCTCGGTCTGAAAGCACAACAGGCTCTCCTGTCGCTCCGCATGCACGGAACAGGGAACGCTTGCTACCACTCAGATTGAGGAAGAAGGCACATTATCGCTGCTGATTCTGGTGTTTTGCTTTAGTACAATCCAAGGAAGCAAGCCAGCGCCAACCTAATTCTCACGTGGATCAATTAACCGGGATAAATTACTCCATCGCGTGGAGGAACGACAAATTCGCCGAACGCTCGTTCTCTCTTTGATTGGCAGATCGAATCGACGGCGATTTTCGGAATTTGGTTTCAATCTGCAGCGCGTCTGCCCTCTGCCGGCGACATGCTTCTCGGTGTTCGCTGTTCCAGCCTCGCCAAACTGAAGAATTCAAGCTACAAGCCAGCCACGTTCAACAAGGAAAGCTAGCATTGTTGTTTTGTCACTTCCGATACAGAGATCAGGAAATACTAGTAGTACTAGTTCCCTGGCAGATATGTTAAAACTTCTACCATACACGATCTGAAAAGAAACTCACGTGATCGAGGAATCACGGAACAAATATGAAGCTAGCAGGAATTCACGCGAAAAGCTCAAAATTCTTATGCTCACGGGGAGGACTCGGGTCTACTGTCATCTGTTTTGGTCTTCAGTTCCTCACGTAAGCAACGGAAAACAGCAAGGAGGAAATTGGAATACACTCCAAGGGACTCGTCGACGTACTCTGGAGCTTATCACTACTTAATAATTGATCGGAATTCTCTGGCATAACAATGGCGACAATGCATCAAGCGTATTTCTATCATGTGAAATTGGCATCATTTTTTTGTGTGGAGGAAATTGAGGAACACTCCATGGAAAAGGAATTCTACTCTTTACTCAGCGGTATGTCCAACTTTGTTGTATGCACGAAATATATTGTTTATCATTACTTTTCCACATAGCTGGGATATTGGTTTCGATGTTATACATTTCTGGAATATATTTTTTATATGCAAACAACTCCAAAGGAAAACAAGTATGTGTACTTAGGCATTGCTGCTAAATCCGATATACTTTGGAATTGGAAATTATTGTCATCAAACTCCCTCTTGGAGGAAAGGTATTGTTATTGTTACATGATGTTATATTCACCTAAAGTGGGAAGGAATTTAATTAATACATGCTATTTGGAAAGGTAAGAGTGGAAATATTGCTCAATGGAAATTAGTGCATTATGGAATTAGTGACAATGGTCTATCTTTGATCTTGAGAATCCATTGGAAGTTGGTGGAAATTTTGTTTATTTGGTGAATATGACTCCGTTGGGAGGAACTAGTTGGTGAAACTGACTCTATTGGGAGGAATATTAATTATAGGAACACATGCTCGGAATTTTACTATTGATGGTATTTACGACTCATTCGTACTCTATAAAGCGAATTATAAGGTATGTTATTTCTGAAATTATAGCTTTAAGTGGGAGGACTATCAATTATGGATTTATTTTCCAATGTGGCACTTGTGATATTTTATTTTGACACTCTCACTGGAATTACGACTTGGTGACATATCAAGGAACGAAATTTAGTGACTTGTTAATTATGGAATTTTAAACTTTAGTGATTATGGCACTTCATCAACATTTTTATGTCGGAAGGTCTTGTTTTGTTATATGAACATCACATACTGAAGTGGAAAATCAGTTTATCAAAAGATTTAATGGTTTGAAAAACTGATTGGTGGCGGAAGTACACTTCAGGAATATTAACTGAATCTTATATAAGGAGCATGAAAATATTTATCATTTTATTATGGTCAATACTCCATGGTTGAATGGAGGAATATAACATTTGGTTGTTCGGTTTATTATTTTGGAAAAAGAAGTACATACTGTAATTTGAGTTCATTATCTATCACAACCACTACTATGTTTTGTGGTTTGGAAGGGAGTCTTGTATTTATATTTTGACAGTATGGAGATGATATAACTACAAAGCACACCTATTTTTTGAATTGGGGAATATAGTGGATCAAAATTGGTCTGGAAAAGGAAACCCGGTGGAAAGTAGGAATATAATATCTTTATCAAGGTTGGAATTATAGGAAGACATACCACGCTGGAATTTTTTATGCGGAACTATTACAACCTTGAAGGAAAACACAAGTCAAACTCCCAACACTAACATGCTTAGGAAAAGTGGGAGGAATCAATATGAAGCATCATATCTTTGTTATTGTTGTCTTTTCTTGTGGAAGTCACTCTATATTTTGGAGGTACACTAAGCTCAAGCAAATGACTTTAAATTGTTACTGTCAACTATACCGGTGGAAGCAATGCGGGAATAATACAATCTTTGAGGAAGAAGAAAGTTTGGGAACTTCATATCTTACCAAACAACCGCATGCCCATTGTTTGTATGTAGATTATATTTTATTTTGAGAAATTTGGCTCATTGGAATATTTTGATGTCACCCTTGTTATTTAAGTATTTACACAAAGGAAAATGTACTTTGTGGAAACTCTTTCTTTTGGAATTTAGGAAAAGAGGAAAATAAAGGCATGTTTGCTAATTGATTGGACTATCTTGTAACAAGCTTCACATCAATGGAATAGCATGTCATATGGCTTTCTAGATGAAGGAGGTCGATCGTCTATAAAGGTACATGTAAAAAAAAATCCATTAAATTGTCTATGTTAATGATTTTTTATTGTTGTTAGAAATAATAAAGTCACATTGATGGAAATGAAAGCTTGGTTATCTAGTAACTTTCATATGAAAGGGAATTATACTCAATGAGTACTAGTATTTAACTCATACAAAAATGAGGAATAATAAATGGTATTGATCAATTGAATTTCACGCATCCTCAAGGTCATGGAAAGTACATCACAACGTGTCACTTGTCCTGTAATTTGTAGTGAATTTAAACACATTGAGGAAATTATTTTTGTATCCATGAGGTGTGAAATAATCTCAGGTACGTACATACATATATTTTTTAATACTAACATGATACAGGTTCACTGATTAAATTCAGGAATTATTTTCAAGTAAGATTACATGTGGAACTTCATTTATTCTTTACACTGGATATTTAAGTGGTTTTCAATATTTATTAAACATGGTTATCATCTAGTTAACTCAATGTGGAACTATTCATAATAATGATGCTATGTATTGAAGAATAATTGATGCGGAATTTTACTCGAGGAAGTAATACTCGAGGTGCCAATAAAGGTGGAATTTCACTCGAGGAATTCAGACTTGAGGTGCCGAGTACGGCTGCGCTGGAATGTTATGGCGGAAATTAAGGTACAACAAGCAAACATTTTGAGGGAACAAATTGCCATATGGTTCTTTCAATTGTCTTTACCAAGTGTTAATATGATCGCTGATCCCTTGACTAAGCTTCTTAGTTGGGTGGTATTTGGTAAGCATGTTAACACTATGGGTTTACGAATGTTTGAATGATCGTTTTGGACAAGTGGGAGATGTTGGAATTATATGTGTCCTGCAACTATATTCAAAGTTATTTGGAATTTTTTAATATTCGGAATACCTCATTATGGAAATATACATGTATTTGTACATGGAATTACTCTACATATTTACTATGGAATTATTGCTTGGTGGAATATACTTAGGTGTTAAGAGCTTAAGGAAGCTGGTGGATTATCAATGGAATACAGTGTACTTTATGTTTATACTGGAAAGACTACCCGGGTAAATTGATAATTGGAAGGAACTAGATCATGGATTAGGTTACGGCCCTAATAGCGACCTACATGATTAATGGAATTTGGACATTATCATGGCGCATTGCTCACAAGTGCGTGTTCCAGGGACGAACGGGTAAAGTCCGTTAATAGACAAATTGTATCGTGGTTGGTAATTTGATCTGGACTGTATCCCGGAAACTAGTTTGACTAGGAATCTTATATTTGTATAAGAGATGGACTCTTTGGAAAGACAATATAAGAAGGTCCCTATCCCCTAGCCTCAAATATGCGATTTGTGAGCAGCACCACGGATAAGCGCAGAGGAATAGGGGATAGACCGCAAACCCTAAATTTCTTACAAGGTTGGCATCGACAGCTTTCGCCAATAGCTGTGTCAACACCTTCATCGCCATCACAAAAAACATGGGCGATCTCGGATCTCCTTGGCGAAGGCCGTGAGTGCGCCAAATCTTCCTCCTCGGAACTCCGTTAACAATCACTTTAGTGGTGGCCGAGTACATCAATGAAGAAACTCTGGCGCACAACTGTTGACTGAATCCCATGCCCCAGAGTAATTCCAGCAGAAAAGACCAACAGAGAGAGTCAAATGCGCGGGAGATATCCAATTTTAAGAGCATACATTTTTTTCTCCGATCATTGATTTTTGTTTGTACTCCACAAGCCTAGCCGTGTCTTGAGCATCAGAGGATCTCAAATACTCTTCACCGAGCACTCGAACGATTGCAACCACAAAACGTTTGAAATATTTGATGGCTTGACTCCCACCCACGGCCAAGTGATCATCAACACGATCCGTCGGGATAACATATGCCAACATTTGCAATGCGGTAGTGACCTTCTAGTTGGTGCTATGGTCAAGCTGTCTCTCAACATTCCCCTTTTCTCGAAGAATTTATCAAACTTCGTCACACACTCAGAAAAGTTTTCGAATAATTTGATTCCCATTCTAAAGCGGCGCGAAAAATATTTTTCGAGGGAAATGGGATCATCCACGAAGTATCTCCGCATCAACGTGTTGTGCTCTTCGATCCTCTCCCTCCGCAACTTCTGCCGTCCGAAAATGGAGCCAGTATGCTTGGGCCTCTTGTTCGCATGCAAAGCCAAAATCATGACAATATCCTCTTCTTCGGAGAGGTCCCATTCATCATCAGAGCTTGGATCATAAGAAGAACTCATGTACAAGAAACAATATTTCTTTTTAAACTAAAACATTGCAACTAAAAGGTGTGCAGTGGCGACGGCATACATCCGACCACCTTCTGTGCGCGGTGGAGGTCGTCGGCTGCAGCAGGTCAGGGTGGAGCTCGTCGGCTGCAGCAGGTCAGGGTGGAGCTCGTCGGCTGCGCATGTCGTGCAGGTCGCGATGGAGCTCGTTAGCTGCTGCAGGTTGCACAGGACGGCGGAGGAGGCGTGGGGAAAGGGGGTTCCCGGTCGATGGCGGGCGACCAGATCTGCAGCGTCGACGAGGTGCTGCCAGCCCGGTTGATTTCGGGAATCAGCGGCGCCGGAGCCATGGCGAAACTAGGCAACGGCGAGGCGGTGGGGAGTTTCAGGACGCGGGCGGGATGTTCCAGAATGGCAGTTAGCGTGTGCGCGCTATCGAGGATTTTGACGCACGTGTAAGCTGGCTCTGCATATTGCCACATGCGGGATGGTCGCGCCAACAAAGTTTTTCCAGCTTGTGTTACTATCCCGCGCCTGCTGGAGCGCGTTTGCCCTTCCACGCACGGTTTTTACCACGCGGCTGCAAAAACACGCGTGCTGAAGATGTTGTAGAAGCTCTTTAGGTACGGAAGTCAAGTTAGTTTCCAATTTTCCATATAGTTACGAGTTGTTGAATACGTCTGTTTGTACACTGTATCCGGGTCCTACACGTTTGTGGCCGCCATATCTAGCTACTAGGTTAGTACTATGGTTAGCCGAGTCATATCCTAGTAGGAATCTAGCAGCACAAGTTAACTTTAAGTTAAGTGTGGTCGAGAGCATCGATCACCTGCTTCTCCAGTGTCCGTTCTCCCGCGGTGTTTGGTCCAGGCTCCTGCGTGCGCAAGGGCTGCAACGGCTAACCCCTAGCCCTCTGGACGTGCTAAAAGAGTGGTGGCCGGCCGCGACGGCTACGGTGGTGACGAAGTCTCGCAAGGACTTCAATTCCCTGTGTATTCTCATCATGCGGGCGGTGTGGCTTGAGCGCAATGCCCGCGTGTTCGATAACGCTAGCTGTTCCCTTCCCATCCTAGTCTCTCGCATTAAGGATGAATGGGCTAGTTGGATCGCTTGTAGAGGTAGACCTTCTAGAGGCTATCTCCATTGATCTGCGCCTGCGTGCGCTTGGGTTGTGTCGGTTTCGCGGATCCTGCCGTGGAACCGGTGGACTTTGTATGTCTCCCCTCCCTTTTCACTTAATAGATTACCCGCAGATCTCCTGCGAGTTCTCGAAAAAAAAAAAGATCAAAGCTTCAAAAGGAAGTCATGTCCGCGTACGTTTAGAGAGGTGGATACCGAGTAGGTCTTGGTGTTTGTCCAGATTGTGCGTGTATATAGACCCAGCCTTGGACGCCAGAAGTTGTATAATATATATAAAGAAAAAGTATCGAGGGACATCGATCAGGTGCCTCTGCCAAAGGTCGATCTGTGGAGCGGAAAGAGGCTCGTCGGAGATGGCTTTCGCTGGCGTGTCCCTCATCGCGGACGGCAAGCTGTGCGGCTCGACGGTGTCGCCCATCGACGCCGGCGCGGACAGAGGGTACCACTTGCTCGTCGTCGAAGGCTACTCGCGCAGCAAAGGCACACCACCAAACGGAGAGTGCATAGAGTCTCGTCCTTTCCTGGTTGGAGGCTATCGCTGGCGTCTTGATTACTACCCTAATGGCATTAAGAACGATGATGAAGAGTTTATATCGGTTATTCTTGTCCCGGAAGAAGATGTTGAAAGACAAGAAGCAATTCACGCCGTCTTTAGTTTAATTGACCAGCCTGAGCATCGCATGTCACCAAACGTCTTGAAAAGCCAAATACCACCTCATGGTTGTTACGCAGTAAAATTAATCAGAAGGGAGGTCTTAGAAAGCTCAAGACATCTTAAGAATGATAGCTTCACTATCCGGTGCGACATCGTTGTCGTAAAGGTGCCAGCGGGCGCTAGCATCGACACTGGGGCTGGCACCACCTCTTCCTTTGGAGAGAAGCCGCCGTCGGACATGCAAATCGATCTTCACCGCCTTCTACTTTCCAAGGAGGGTACTGACATTACATTTGAGGTTATGGGCGGGAGGTTTGCCGCACACCGGTGCGTGCTTGCAGCCCGGTCTTCCGTTTTCAAGGAACAACTCTTTGGTGGCACTATGACAAATAAAGATATTGTAGAGATCCACGACATCCAAGCTCAAGTTTTCAACGATTTGCTTGTTTACATCTACACCGACTCGTTTAACTTCGAGTGGACATACTGGAATAACACTGGCTGGATTGAAGATGAAGGAGACCAATCAGGAGATGAAGAAGAGGAATCATTAGGAGAAGAAGATGCATATGTAACATGGCTGCTGCAGTTGCTTGAAGCTGCGGATAGATATGATCTCCAAAGGCTCAAGTTAATCTGTGCAGAGCACTTGGTCGAATGCATACACGTGGACAACGTGGGAGACATAATTGTTGCGGCTGAGTGGGGACAGTGTCGCTGGTTGAAGGATTCGTGCGTAGAGTTCATCAAACGAAATTCAAGTCTTTACACGGCTATGACGGCTGACAGCTTAGATAAGATCATCAGAACCTGCAGCCCCTTCGTTGTGAAGGAGCTCCTCTCCACGTTTGCTACCTGAATTATTTGTCAATCGCCCGTAGTTTCCAATTAATATGTCTATCCGAGCCTTGATATGAGAAGAAGGTCATATTAGTGCATGTGTGTCGATGGTCTAGTAGCCACCGGTGTTTCAGTTTATAAAACTTATATAATTGGATTAGATGTTGAGATCTGCAGTTATCTAATCTATTATCTGTCCTGTCTCGATGATCTCCACTGTTCTACATTTGCACTGCATGTTGAGATGGCGCCATATATATTACTGCACATTATTCCGTAAAAGAATTCCGTAAGTCTGAATGTATATATAATTATGTGCTTAGCCTGATTTCATTTGGTTGGAGGCGAACCGTTATGTCCGTACAGTCAGGCTTTAGGCGACAAAAATGGCAATTTTGAATCTTCAGCGGCGTCGGCAGGGGCCAGGACGTCCAGCCAGGTCTCAGGGAAGCTCTCGCCTGGGGCGCCTCCGGCCAGGGCGGCGCAGCCACACTCGGGTAAGTTCTGGGCCTCTCCGGTCGCCCTGGATGGCGGGATCTCGGAGCCGGAGGGGGACGCCGGAGCAGGATGTCTAGGTCGACTCCGAAGAGGATGGGTTCTGTAGCAGAGGCCTTCGGGGACTACTCTGAGCTCGGAGGCTCCTTGCGTCTGGGTCGGAGATCGGCGTTCGCCCCTGGGGGGCGGGGATCTCGCTTCACGGCCTCGGGGACATGTCCCAGATTTTGGCGGCTCGGAGATGCGGGCGGCAGCCGCAGGGGGGCTTGCCGTGGCCAGCTGACGGGGAGGCGAAGTTCCTCGCCGGTTAGAGGCTGCTCCTCTCCGGTGGAGGCTAGCTCGCCGGCGTCGGCACCACCGGCGGTTGGCGCGGGGCTTGGGCATGTTCCTGACCTAGGGGCTTTGTCTCTCGCTGGCGTTCGGCGCCCGTCGGCGCGCCCTGGTGCGGGGAGGCCCATTAAGCTGCGTTCGGTTAGCCCTAGCCCGGCGGGGAATACGGCCTTATCCCGACCAACCCGCGTGTATTAATTTGGCCCTAATCTAATCCCAGCCCACTAACAACCCTGCGTTCGGTTACACCCGATCTGGAACTCACCTTGGCCCAAACCCTCTCGACCCCGTCCATTCCACGGTGGATCTAATCATCATCTCCCAACCTGTGGAAGAAACCCCAGCCAAGCGAAGCATCGCACGGCGGCGCGGCTAGTAAGAGAACTCGCCTTAGCGGCCTGGCCAGGAGCAAACTCAGCCTTTGCGGCGCGGCCATAAAGCGAACTTGGTCTCGCCGGCGGCCAGGAAGCGAATTCGGGCTCGGTTGCGTGGTTAGGAAGCGACCTCGGCCTCGGCGGCGCGGTCAGGAATCCAGCTCAGCCTCGGCAGCGTGGCTAGGAAGTGAGCTCAGCAAGCGGCAGTGACGAAGACTTTCCGGCGTCCGTCCCCCCCCATGATGGAATTCCACTCCAATCTAGTCATCGAACCGAACGGAAGTTCTTGACAGGGTCAACAACGGTGACAAATTGAAACCCTCCGAGAAAAGAGTGACAACAAGGGATCACTCTAATCCCAACCGGGTGCAAACCTCCTCGGGAAGCAAACCCATTGAACCGAACGCAGCCTAACAGTCTTCCCTCCCGGTTGGATGGTGGCCTTGTGGTTCAACAGCTGGTGCTGGAGGTCAGCAAACGGACTGGACCGAGTATTGGGGGAACGGTTGGCCACTAGTACTTTCCACGCCAAAAGGTAATCTTGATATTTTTGAACATAACAACAAATAAAAACATTTTTGGACGAATCCTATAATTCTTTGTATTAAAAAATAGAAGCAAGACAGCGACGCCACGGCGTGACAATAACCTGCATGCTTGCATGCATGGATGTCCCGATGTCCTTTACCCTGAGCCTACTGGAAACCTTGGAACCTTCCAGGAACTAGACTTTGCAACTAGTCATATGTAGTCCTAGAGGCGTATTCCCTAACCCCGCGTCGCCCTCCTCTGGCGACACGGGGGGAACCCTAGCCGCCGCCGCATCCGAGCCCCACCACCGTCCTCCCCCGCATCGCCGCCGCTGGAGGGGCCGCCGGCGAAGCCGTGCGCGCCCCAGGGAAGGTGGCGGCGGGGCACTTTTCCGTCTCCCGGCGCGCAGGAGCTCTCCGAGGCAAAGCGATGTCGGCGGGGCTCTGGGCGCGTGGGGCGGCTGGCGGCTGCGGCCGGTGGGCGGCGAAGCTCTCGCGCTGGAGCAGGAGGTTGAGGCGGCGCAGTGCTGCTGGCGCTGGAGGTGCTGGGGGCGTCGGCGCGGGTTGGACCCGACCTGGGCCGCGAGGGCCGGCTGTGGGCTCGGTCGCGCATGGTCGGACGCCGTCGCTCGGGGCGGTGCAGCGTCGAGGCATGCCGGGGCGGCGGCCCCGGGGCGAGGTCGCCGGCGAGCCTGCCTCGGTCGTGCTCCTCGTGGTGGCTGGGGCTGGATCCGCCGCGGATTTGGCTCCGGGAGAGCCGCGCAGCCCTCTTCTCTTGGTGTGGATGCGGGGGCTGGTGGCGGTAGGGCGGCGGGGCGGGCGTGTCGGTTGCTCCGGCGACCAGTTGCGGCGTCGGTGCGGGTCTGCCCGGGCTCGTTCTGGGCGGGAGGCCTCTGGGACGGGGAGGCTGCTTCCCTGCGTGGTCCCTGCCGGCGTTGCTCGCGGCTTGGCTACGGCCTGGCCATCCCCCTGCCCGCGTTTGTGGGCGCTCGGCGGTTCTCGGACCACCGTGGCCCCCGGTAGCTGGAGTGGCGACTCCAGACGGTGGCGCCGGTTGGCGGACGTCTGCTTCTTTGGCTGCAAGGGCGGCGACGAAGCGGGCGGCGATGAAGTGGTGCACGGTGGCCAGTCCGATGTGCTAGCCGAAGGTCTCTCGGAGCTGATCCGGGTGAAAACCTGTTCTTGGCCGATGGCCGAGCCGGCGATGGTGGTGCTTCGGGCTCCATCCCCTTCTTGAAGGCGTCGTCGAGGTGAAGCTCCATTCCTTCTGCCTTCTCCGGGGGAAACCCTTGATCTGTTGATCGGATGATGGCGGCGCTCCAGCGTCGTTTCCCTCTTGGGGGCATCATTCTTGGAGATGTGCATCGGCTGGAGGGACCAGTGGTTGGTTTTCGGTGGCGGGTGGAGGTTTCCGTGCGGATGGCTTGCGTGGCAACGATGGTGGTGATCAGCGATGGTGTGATTGCGGCAGGTTCTTGTTAGTCGGCTTCTCTTCCGGCGTGTTCGACTCGTCTTCCTCCTTGACTTCCCTTCATTTGAAGTCGGAGCTGCAGCCTGGGGGGCGTGTGGCGACGATGACAAGCGATGGGCGGTCTCGGCGTGCGGACTTTCGTCGGCGCTGGTCCTGCACATCTTCTTCCCGGAGCTCATCTCCAGTATCGGAGCTGCCAGTCTTCTTCACGATGGGTCGACTGTTTGGCATAGGCCGGCGTGAGCTGGTAGCCAGGTTGGCCGGGTGCGCCTTGGGGGTCTTGTGTGGCCTTGGGCATGGGTTGTGTGTTGTGGGGGGTCTTCTGGCCCGTTTGTATCGGTTTTCGCTCGGTTTCCACCTAAAAAACCGGACACCTTCTTCTTAATGAATTGATTGGGGCAATGCTTATTGCCCCCGGTTTCAAAAAAAAAAGACTTTGCAACTAGTTGCACTCGTATTTCATTATGCATGCCACACTTTTAAATTTTAAAAAAATTCAAAATAAATTATAGATATAGATTATGTTGTGTCTTGTGTATCTGTAAATTTTCATTTAAAAATATGAAAATTTGTGACATGCAGAAAAATAACAAATAATGTGTGAATAGTACATACTACTCCCTCCGATTGGAAATAAGTGTCGGTGATTTTGTACTAACTTAGTTCGAAGTTTATACTACATCGCTGACACTTATTTTCTATCGGAGGGAGTACTATTTACATAATCCTTTTTTTTTGTATAGGACACGTATTATAATATTTTGGGACGAAACTTTGTAGATGCACAAGATATAAGATAACCAACATTTATGATTCATCTCATAATTTTTGAAAATTTAAAAGTATAACATATTATAATAAGGTGGGGGTGCAACTAATGCGGAATATTCGCATTCGGAACCCACGGCCAGTCGGCCACCAGAGGTCCAGAGTCTTCAACCTGAAACATACGTGACTTCAAACAATGCCTTGTCGGACCGCACTAGACGCGGCAACAACATCCAAAATTCAAACATCTCCCTTCCCGGAACGCAGCAGCAGATTTCCCCGTCTCTTCCTGCCCTGTTCTTTTCCTCCACGTACCCCGACCATCTCGACGCCGTGACGCCAAGTCATGGTCTCACACGGATGCCACGCGAAGTATCTTCTTCGCATTCATTTCCTGAAGAAAAACTGCCATGGTTGACTACTGCACAGAAAATCGCCGCCTCTGCAACACGGCATGTCCACGGTCCACCTCGACCAGAGCCTCGGCATCTTTCCCGCCTTGCCTTGAAGCTTCGAAAAATCGCGTCGAACTCGCACCCGAGCATACATATATATCGCAGACACCCAGGATCCTACGTACAGCTTAATAATCTATAGCAAGCAAAGGAGGAAGCACACACCCAGGAATACTTCAGAGAAACACAGACCCGCGATCGACTCTCCGGCGAGAATGGTTGCGTCGTCGAGCGAGCTGAGGACGGTGTTCGCGACCATGGACACGGATGCGGACGGCAGGATATCCGCGGCGGAGCTGCAGGTGTGCATGCGGGTGACGCTGGGGGAGGACGTGACGGCGGAGGAGGCCGAGGCGCTGGTGGCGTCGGCGGACGCGGACGGCGACGGGATGCTGTGCGAGGCCGAGTTCCTCAAGCTCGCGCTGCACTCCGATGGCGAAGAGGAGGAGAGGGCCAGGGAGCTGAGGGAGGCGTTCGGTATGTATGAGATGGAGGGGGAAGGGTGCATCACGCCGGTGAGCCTGGGGCGGATGCTCGGCCGGCTCGGGAACGAGCGGGGAATCGGCGAGTGCCGCGCCATGATATGCAGGTTTGACCTCGACGGGGACGGCGTGCTCAGCTTCGACGAGTTCAAGATCATGATGAGCGCCTGAACTGAATTCTTGCTGGTGTCAAGTTGGAATACTGGATATGAAGACATTTCTTCGTCGAGTACTTCACTTATTGTTAGAGTAGCTCATTCCTTCATTCATTCGTTCCCTTTTAATTTGCCAGGTGTACAGTAAGCATATGGAGTACTATTGTAACTATTGGTTCTCAGTTGTTGAAGGCACTTTGCCTCTACACCATTTGATCGCCCAAAATACCCCTCGCATCACGTATGTGGAGAAAAAAACAATTCACGTCAATCAATAGCGGTACTCATGGAAAGAGATATCGGTACTCATGGAAAGAAATAGCTATAGCTATCACGGCAATCACGGCAATACCACCCATAAAAAAGGAGAGTTAAATGGTGTGCTTAGTTTCTAAAATTAAACCTTATTAATAGCTAATAACTCTCCTAATTTCTCTCCCTTTCTCTCTCACCGCTGAGTTGTTTTCTCGTGCATGCACACAGTAATTGTCTTTCCTACTTCGCATGCACATGCATGGCCTAAATCTTAATTAAATATAATTAATCTTCATTAATACAAATACAAATTAGATCTTTCTTATTTATTGCCGCTAATCATGTTTGGCTTAAGTTGACCCGCAGTCTATGCTCCTTTATAATGAAACCTCCTGTACACACCGTCGCCTCTCCCAAATCCAAAAGGTCTCCGCCCACCCTCACTAGAGTATGCCGCCTCCACCGCCGATCTTGTAGCTTCACACAGCCTCCCTCCCCTCGCAAGGAAAAGCATCTTGTTGTTGGGAATGGTTTGCCGCGACAGTGCTCTAGGAAAGGGGAGCAACACGGCAACATCGGCATCTGGGCATGTCATCTATCCGCGACAGTGCTGTTGGGAATGGTTTGTAGCCACCGAGAACTGCAGCACGGCAACATCGGCATCTGGGCATCTGGGCACGTCCTTCCTCCGTAAATTCATAGATGCTGCAAATTTATTTAGACTTCTTTCAAATTTCTTGATACGAAGAATGTTTTCCATTTTTTTGGGAGGTTACAGATTGGATGTTTATGCTAGGGAACTAATTTTATATTATTTTCATGTGCACTGTGATATTTTTTAGCGGATATCAAAATTGTTGCTTTGAGACGTAATTCTCTGTCACTAGAATAGTAACGGGCTTTCATATATATTTTGGGTGTTTTTATTTCTAAAATTTCCAAATTTTGATTGCTGATAATTAAAGCGTGCTAATAAATAGATAAAAATAGTGCCAACAAAAGGGTGGTTGCTATGTTTATGGGTGGTCATTCAGAATGATAGAATATACAAATGATGTGTTCTTTTTGCTGTTATCTTTTGTCACTGATTTTGCTAAACTTTGTTTAACTTAGAATATATCTGCGTAACAGCAAATCTGTGTACACGCACTAAATTTTCTAAAAAGTATGCAATGCTCTATAGGGCATTAACCGGAAGATATGCATATATTTTTCGTCAATTGTTGCATATTGTCATGGTGAAAAATAGGAAGAATTTATGGTGACATTAACTAAAAAATGATTACTGAATATTATTTTCTATCCTTGTCGCTTGTGTAGTATACATAAGGGTATCAAATAAATTAAAGTTTAAGACGAGAGGTTGCGTTCACATTATCGCTCATAAAATAATAATAGTTTTCTATCAAATTACATTTTAGCAAAGTAAATTATACTATTTTTTCAAATACTTGTGTGTAGGCCGTAGTAACGCACGGGCATTTAGCTAGTTGTAATTATGATATCTACTAATTCGCATTAAGGCCCTGATTTTGACTTTTAGTGCTCTTGAAATACTAATATATTTTTGACTAAGTGTTGAAACTAGTTTGTGAATCCGTCGGAAGTTCAGATCTTTAACAGCGGACCTTGAGGAATGGTGTTACCTATTTAGAAATTCATTATTTTTCCTTTTTAAGAAATACGTGAGCAGTTTTATTTAATATTATCAATATTTTTAAGAATATTTTTTAAACACAATATAACACAGACGCTCACAAATATGTACGTACACTAGTCATATGAACGCACGCACGCACGCATATTCTACCCCTATGAAAACCTCTAAAGGACTCAGCCGACAAATCTTAAGGTTGGCGAAGTCACCACATGTGCTTCGCTCTTGATGGACACATCACCTATCACTGAAATAATAGAGCCGGATAATTCTGAAATAAATCAGGTAAATACAAATATCCACACCAAGTCTAGGATTTAAATCTAGATGGGCTGGTTCCATCATAAGAAACCCAACCAACAAAGCCAAGCTCCGTTTGCAATCTTCTTTAGAATGTGTAACTTTTCTTGAAATAACTTAGTCATTTTATTAGAGAGTCAAAGTTTTTTAAGTTTGACCTTGTTTAAATACAACAAGTATACTTGCCAGTTTTACTAGAGAGTAAAAAAATTAAGTTTGACCACGCTTAAATATAACTTTACCAATATTTATGCCGCAAAATTAATATCATTACATTCCATGATGTAATGTATGTTTAGTATATATTTATTTTTCTCTTAAACATCATTATATTTTTATGTAAACTAAGTCAAACTTTGGAATACTTTTACTCTTCAAGAAAAATGGAAGTAAAGAGTTTACTCCTACATCAACGAAAGAGTTTACTTCCAGTTTAATATACAGGAGAATTGATTTTGGATCTAAAAAAAGGAGCATTGATTTTGTGATACATGTGAATTAATTTTATTATGCATAAAATACTTTTCTATGTCACAAGAACATCCATGTTATAGTTTTGAAAAAAATGACTAAAAATAGAAAAATCAGCAGAAAAACATAAAAGCGGAAGAAAACCAAAAGAAAATGGTGAAAAAAAACCCTGAAGTACGCGAGATAGTGCCAGCATTGGAAGGAGAATAGGTTTTTCGATATTGAGTATGTGGAAGTATATGTGAAGCGTCGCACATCATGACAGAAGCATATGGATTCTAGATCCCTAAATCCAATTGTTGTTCTAAGTAAGTAGACATGTAGGGTGTGTTTGATAGGTCGCTCGCACCTGAGACATGCTCACCACAGATATGGTGAGTTGAGATATTGTGACCTGTTTGGTAGCCTGTATCTATTGAGAGATGCTAGATTCAGATATTGTTTGGTGGCTTGTATGCTTTGAGACGTGCTGAGTCCAAATTTTTACACAAAGGTCCTTAAAAAGAAAAAGAAAAAGCAATCGGGCCCTTCTTCATCAAAGCCACCGTATGGAGAAGGCTACTACGGCCGGCCTGCCGCCCTGGACGTCGGAGCTGCGTGTCCTGGCGGCGCGTGGATGCAGCGCGTCCTGGCAGTGGTCGGGGCGCTCCCTGGCGACGGTGAACGGAGGCCCTAGAGGCGCGTCCTGGCGGCTCTTGGTGACAACCATGGCGCCGAAAGGAGGCGGTCGGGTGGCGGCCTAGGTGGTGGCACGAGCAGGCGGCTTGGTGGCGGCGCGGGAGGTGTCCTGGGTGGTGGTGAGAGGAGGCGGACTGGGTGGCGACGCGAGGAGGCGGCTTCCGTGGTCGGCGGCGCGAGGAAGGGGTGGTCGCCCGTTCTTGAGAGAGGGCGTGCCTAGGGAAATGGATAGCCTGTGAAGGTTCGGGGCGGTGACCCCTAGCGGGCCAGGACGAAATTTCAGGCGAGTCGGGCCAGGCTGAGTAGAGAAGCTCGATTTAAGCTTCTCTACTCGGCAGGGCTGAGTGGGCATTTTCGTATGAGGTTGGCAGTGCCCGAGAGTCAAACCCGGGCTACCAAACACAGAAATCGCCCCAAATCTCGATTGAGATGAGATATTTTGGAGTCAGCCGGGCTATCAAACACGCCCGTAATGATGCACTATGAACCAGTCCTGGCTTGTGCACGTAACGTAGTAGGGAGTACGTACATGTCGAATTTTCGATCGTGCAAAGCGCGGAAGAGACAAGTGTCGTCGTTCATTCACTGTGCATGGGGGTCGGGTCGAAATCGCACGGCCACGTAACATCTATTTATGCAAAAGATACGAAGGCCTCTTTTCCGCAAAGATGTATCACAATACCTACAATAAATTCTAGTTAGCTGGAGCAGGGGCAAAGCGAGCTAAAGATTATTGGAATCAGCTTTATTGGTTATGTTGTGCTCTTTTTGTAATAAAGAAGTTTTAGTACTAATTGCAGTGTGGATTGATAATTTTGTTGGGTTCAGATGAACCCAACGGTTAGATGCCACCACTGCTAGTCAGGTGACTATAAAAATTAAAATATTATTATTTTTGCTTACTTGGAAGAGATAAAAGGAGCATGCTCTCACGCAAGAGCGAGCTCTAGCACATGCTCCTATGCACTTTAAGAAAATGAAATTTGGGTCATAAATTGATAAAGTATTGCCTTCATTCACAAATACTTCGCGTTCTAGATTTAGTCGAAGTCAAATTTTATAAAATCTAGGTAAAGATTTTTTTAAAAAATAAAAACACTTAGAATATAAAATATATTATATCATATTTGTTATAAAGCATATTTTATATTATATGTATTTAGTATTATAGATACTGAAACTCTTTTTAAAAATTTTGGTCAAAATTTATAAAAGTTGATATTGATTAAATCTAGAATACGAACTAAATAAAAACAGAGAAAGTATATATTTATAGATCACTATTATACATACTAGCTCTAAGTTGACTAGAAATAATATGGCACTTAGCTTATAGCCAGCACCTATTGTCCTCGTTTTAGCATCGATTGAAAGCTGGACATCTTCGTTTAACATGGCAACCCCTATTTTCTTCACGGATTGCTCCAATCTGACAAAAGCAGCTGCAAGCAACAGGCCATGCTCTAGGAGATGAGAAGACAGGCGATTGAACTACGATACATTACTTTGTCGGCAGCCAAGAATCTTCCATATAAGCAGGAAGATCGACGGCGTTGCTCACCGATGCGCACAACATGCCAATCAATATTTCCGCTCAAGGCCAACACGCTCTTGCAGGAACTTAACTCATAGAAACGCGGCATGTCAAATTCTCGATCGATCGCTTGCGTCTAATAAATTTTGTAATAATCGATGTAGAATGTCTCTGAGTTGAAATATAATTGTGGGGTGCTCTGCATCCTTCACCGCTTTTAAAAAAAGGTTGAGAGATGGAGCTCTGTGTCGTATAATTAACGAATTGACGAGAAACATCATCATCTCTGCCGTTCCACGTGGATCACAGGCTACTCGGTGGAGCGACGCCCCGTCACCGGACCGCTGACGGATATGCCAAAACTGTGAATATAGGGGGTTGTTTGGTTCAGGGAATATGATTTAGGGGATAGGGATATCCCCAACCACCTGGTTTAGGGATAGCCATTTTTAGTGTCTGGTTGGAAAAATAATATGTGATTGAGGGTAGCCAATTTTATGTTTGGTTTGAAAGATAAAAAGTGGATGAATTGTTGTGGTTACCTCTTTGCCATGAGGAGGTGAGAATACATGTATACATTTAATTTTAGCTACACACACATCGGGCATGGCGAGGTAACCGTGACCTAGTGGGCCCACCGCCCACATCCACCGCTCTCTCTATTCTTTTTGGAGGGATAAACAGCTGAGTGAAGTCATTTAATCTGTACAAGACGCTGTATTGCGTACACTCCGACAGTTGGATCGGCCAAGGTCGAAGGGCCTGAGGCCCAACTTCATTAAGGCCGACTTCTTTTGGGCTTAAGCTTATACACAAGCCAGCTTCTACAAAATGGTGGGGAGAAACTGTGGTGGGGAGAAGCTCCTAAAAACTCCACGGGATACTTCTTTCGGGCTTCTAAAAGTTTAGCTTATTTGGTGTGTTGAGTTATGAATTGTCTATAACGCCCCTAAATTAGAAATGTATCATATATAAGTGATGATACCACATATATGGTAATATTTAGTGTAAATAAGTTAGAAATAAATTAAGATAATTACAAAAAGTTTGATTGATATATGCATAGAGAAATATCCAGAGACATATGTACAATTTTTAGACAGAGGCATATGCTAAGATTGATTTTTATCAGCAATCACGTATCATGGAACAAATAAAACATGAATCAGATCTTGATCCTGGGGCAGAGGATCGACTGATGGTCTGGGACAGAGGATCCACGCCGACGCGGGAGTGCTCCTGCGCAAGGCCGGTGACTTCCTGGCCCTCCAGGGGCGCTGCGCTGGGTCCACAGATGGACGATCTCGTCGTTGGCGACGGCCCCTGCTACGTCCTGTCGCCTGTCACGAACAGGTATGCGAGCGAGAGCCTTGTTTGTTTGTTTTTTTCACTGTGAACGGTTCTTCTTGTGGAGTGGCATGGGTTGTAATATGAACGAAACGGCGGGGGAAAATCCATATACCGGTTCGCGGTTTCAGCTCGGAATCTCGGGAAACGCTCAGAATCACCTCGCGAGCAGATTCTGGAAATGCACGCGAGCGCGGCTTTGCGGCCCAAATAAGCGAGGCAACCGCGGGGGAGTTCTTTTAGGCTTCCGCTGCCAGCCACCCCGAAGCTGTGCGAAAAGCCCAAAAGAAGTCGGCCTAAGAAAGCAAAAAGGGGGCCTGAGGCCAAGGTCGTATACCTCTTTCGACGAATCTTATCGTGGGAATCCTATGCATATGCATATCTGGTCTGCTCGTCTATACTAGTAGGTCTAGGACCCGTCGTAGTAAAGCCAACACTCGATCATAGCCCTGTAGGCGGTTTTTTCGCTGAGGTACAAGATGAGTGTTGATTTGTGTAGCCCGTGCTATATATATAGCTTATTTTCTTGTAAAATTTGAAAATGGTATTTTCAATTTTTATAAAAAATTGTGAAAAAATCCAGATATAAGCAATGTTGTGTTCTACCAACACGCAAAGTTTTATCTCAAAATAACATACACTCGAGGCTTTATAAAAATGACAAAATCTGACAGATTTTGACATTTTGAAAGTTCACAATGCTCACTACTATATATGTAAGATTTTATTATTTTTGCATAGCTTTTAATATAGGGCATTCCGAGTTGAAAATTTGCATGATGATAGAACCCAACAAAGTCTCTGTAATTTATTAGAAGATTCATTCTATAATGGTGTTTTCATTTCAAAATTGTATCTTATGTTTTCTTATATGTGGGTTCCTTTGAAATTTTAGAAGTTTAAGGTTTGACTAAATTCTAAAAAGTTTATCAAAAATTGACAAGTGCTTTAAACTTGCGCTGAAATCATTTAATACTCCCTCTGTCAAGAATTACCCTGCATTCTGGATTTAGTCAAAGTCAAACTTTATAAACTTTGACTAAGCATATAAGAAAAAATATTAATATTTATAATATAAAATAACCATCATTAGAATTGTCATAAAATATATTTTCATATTGCATGTATTTGATTTCATAGTTATTGATAGTTTTACCAATATGTTTGGTCAAAATTTGAAAATTTTGACTTTGACCAAACACAGATTTTCTAACAAGATTTTGAAGTATGGTTTAAACCTATGGTAGAAACTATAAGAGCTATCATTCTAGAAAAAAAACTAAAGCTTCCTCAAAAAATTTGTTGAAAGGACTGCCACAGGAAAGGCAAAAGTGACGTGTTGGAAGGGAATCATGTGCTCTGAGGTGGAATGAAGTGGGTGTGCAATGTTCCAACAACGGTCAGTGCATACTGATGCTATCATGTCCCTGTATTTTGTATACTGAATGGGCCAAGTGGGCCCAGTCGATGTTTACCGGCAATACGAAACATGCGGTGGCATATGTAGGGCTGTAAGAGAGCTCAAATACTGAGGCAGAGGGCCGGAATTGGCAACGTCTATGAAAGACACAGGTGCCTTCCAAAGTGCGGTTTTCCCTATGGAGGCTGGCACAACATTCGCTACCATGGGTGACGTCCGACGTCATCGAAATATGGCTGCAATGAGTGCCTGTTCGATACGCGGTGCGGAAGACTCTTGGAGGCATTCATTACTCACTTGTGCTGTTACAAGATCAGTTTGGGCTCTGGCTGACGAGGGAATAATCGAGCATATGAGCATGAATGGGATACCTCGGCGAAACTGTGGTTGTTTGCAATGATTGAAACCATGTCTAGGGAGGACTTTGCAAGAGCATGGGGTAACTTTATGGGCTATCTGGTGTGCCAGGAGAAAGATAATTTATGATGATGAGTACACCAGAGCCTGTCTCAACCCACTTGTTTATCGAAAGCTATCTAACAGTGGCTATGGACTGCTTGGTGATTGTTAATGATATGGCGAGGAGCTTTGCGGTAAGTTATAGTATGGTATTAGATGAAATAAAGGAGACTAGTAGGATGTTTGAACTTGTTAAATTAAGACATGAAAATAGATTGTCGAATGGGGAAGCACATAGGCTAGCTAGATCAGCTGCCTCCTCTAGCTTGGGACGTCGGGTTTGGCTCGTGGAGCCCCCGGTGGTCTTTGTATCCAGGAAATTGGTTTGAATCAATAAAGAACTAGGTTTCCCTAAACAAAATCACATATGGATGGTAGATATGATCGATTGCTACACTTATTCATGTTTGTGTCCCGTGAGACACAAAAGAAAAACTCTATTTGTGGCGAGTTGTATTGCTTGTCTAGTGTACTGTTGAGTTTGCACCACGTATTGGCGGATAGAGAGCTCATCCGCTGTCCACGGAGATACCTGAGCACACACCCCACCCCCTCCCCCACAGAACGTTGATTCGGCCCCATAATTTTAATCACGAATCGATCTATCCATAGATAGAGCTCGAGGCGCTTCAGCCCGAACCATTGCCACCCTTCGCCTCTCTCTCCAACAGGCGGTGGCGCCCCAAGTCCTCCCAATCTTCACCGGCCAGAACGTTGGTCCTTGTTCCCTCTCCCTCCGCTTGCTTCTCCGGCGGCGGTAGGAGGGAGAGGGAACCTTGTTCCTTTGTTTTCGCCTAGTAGTTAGGGTTAGATTTTCTCTTTTTTGGCGCGTCGTTGGGATGGTGGGAGCAGCGTCCAGGTGAATAAATCTGCCTCAACTCTTCTCCCACATCGGCGACGACCTTCAGGGCGGCGTCTCAGAGTTGATGGCAACATGTGTTGACCGGTCCTTCAGATCGACAGCTTAGTCTTCTCGTCGGTCTTCAGATCTGGTGAGATTAGTTTCTCAGTGTGTCGCTGGAGTTC
Organism: Dactylis glomerata; assembly: GCA_007115705.1. Lineage (NCBI taxonomy): Eukaryota > Viridiplantae > Streptophyta > Magnoliopsida > Poales > Poaceae > Dactylis > Dactylis glomerata. The sequence continues at coordinate 4,901,600 of QXEO01000551.1, forward strand.
GTGGTTATCCGCGACGATGTTGGTGGCCGGGGTGAGGTGGTTCTTCTGGAGCGAGGATGTTGGTCCGGAGGTGGTGGATTTGTCGTTCCTCTCCGACTTCATCGAGGGGAAGCGGTAGATCTTGGTCCAAGACAACACGGGGACATCCCTCGGTCGACGTGCCACAGCGACATGTGCCTTGCTGCGTGCATCAGGCCTGTTCATCGACTCACAAAGCCTTATTGGCAATGGTTCTTTCTTGGATCTTGCAATGGTTGAGGCTCGGCGTCTTTTCCAGTGTTTGTCTCGGCGGTGCTGGAGTTGGGCGGCGGGCGCTTGCTACGGTTGTTGCAGAAAACCCTAGGGATCATTTTGTATTTCTCGATCTCTTAGGATTTTATATGCAAATTCAGGATAATCATTTTATCCCGGTCTGTCTTTTAGTTTCCACATGTGTTGCTTATTGTAACTGGATTTTTGATTAAAGAAATATGTGGTTGCTCTAAAAAAATGTTGATTCGGCCCAAGTAAAACAATTTTTGGCTTGCTTTCCGAAAATGAGTTTATAGGGCTTGAATCATTATTTTATTGGGAGGGTGCTCAGGTATCCCACTAGGTAGCGAGTCATTATGGTTGGCAGATATATGGGGTAGGGTGATGTCTACGCACTTCTATTCTTGTAGACACTTGTTGGGCCTCCAAGTGCAGAGGTTTGTAGAACAGCAGCAAGTTTCCCTTAAGTGGATCACCCAAGGTTTATCGAACTCAGGGAGGTTAGAGGTCAAAGCTATCCCTCTCAAGCAACCCTGCAATTACGATACAGAAAGTCTCTTGTGTCCCCAACACACCCAATACACTTGTCAGATGTATAGGTGCACTAGTTCGGCGAAGAGATAGTAAAATACAAGCGGTAGTGATGATTATAAGTAGCAAATGTAACTTGGAATAAATATCGCTGCGAGCAAACAAGTAACAAAATAGCAAGTAAACGGTATGCAAAGCTTGGAAACAAGGCCTAGGGATCATACTTTCACTAGTGGACACACTCCCAACAATATAACATGACTGAACAAATAACTTCTCTTTGCTAAGGTACTCTGAATTACTCTCCTATTGAATAACACTAATCATTGTGTAGTGGCTACAGAAGCACCCCTTAAAGTTCATCAAGTACTTGACAAACACCACTCATAGCGATACCCAAATCAAATCACAATTCAAGATAGAAATCATTGCAACTTAAACCAAGTACTAACACGGTGCACACACTGTCAACTTTACACCATGAGAGGAGGAATAGATCACTCAAACTATCATAGCAATAATTATTCTCATAATCCACAAGAGATCACAATCATAGCCTAAACCAAGTACCACCATGATGCACGCACTGTCACCGTTACACCATAGCAGGAGGAATAGATTACTTTAATAACATTGCTAGAGTACACAAAATATCTGAATAATAACATGTACTTGTTCAACATGATACAAAGCTCACGATCACATAAAGATCACATCATGGGAGAGAGAGGTGAACCACATAGCTACCGGTAGAGCCCTCAGCCCCGGGGATGAACTACTCCCTCCTCATCATAGGAGACAGCAAGGTTGATGGAGATGGCGGTGAGGTCGATGGAGACAGCGGAGACGGCGATGGAGACCGATGGAGATGCCTCTAGGGGCACTTCCCCGTCCCGGCAGGGTGCCGGAACAGAGACTTCTGTCCCCCGAAATTCGTCGGTGGCGGCGGTGGAGCTACGGAACTCTTTCTGGAAATCTGATCGGGGCCCTTAGGTTTTTCTCGTCAGGGGGTATATATAGGCGAAGGGGCGATGTCAGAGGAGGGACCACGCCCCCTCACACGGGGCTGGCACGGCCAGGGGGGTGGCCGCGCCGCCCCTGTGTCTGGGGCCCACGTGGCCCCACTCCGTCAGGTCTTCGGATGTCTGGAAGCTTCCCCTTGATATAAGACTTCAGGAACTTGTTTCGTCCAATTCCGAGAATATTTTCTGTGTATCACTTCTGAAACACAAAAACAGCAGAAAACAGGAAACTGGCACTATGGCACTTCGTTAATAGGTTAGTTCCGGAAAATGTATAAAAGTGCCACTAAGTGTAACGAAACAATAGGCAAATGGTGTGAAAACAAGCATGGAGCATCAAAAATTATAGATACGTTTGAGACGTATCAAGCATCCCCAAGTTTAACTCCTGCTCGTCCTCGAGTAGGTAAGTGATAACAAAAGAATAATTTTTGAGGTGACATGCACCTACACAATCTTGATCATATATGTAAGCATTGGTGAGCTGGGATCAATAGAACTTAAAACATGGGCATGAAGATATAATCATGACAATAAGAACTTAGCAACCATGTTGTAAACATGTAAATGAACACAAACAAAAGATCATGATAATGAAACAATGAAAGTCAAACGTGTGTTCCAATCATAAGGAAAAACATACAAAAGGTTTTCAGCTTGTCCTTCAAAGAGAGCAAAACATAAATGCATAGGACACCTCAAAGTTTAAGAGGGCGACTAGATACAAATAATTTAAGAACAAGTGAGACCAACAATATGAGTCAATCAATGAACCTTGGAACAATGCATATCACACTAAGAATGACAACTATGCTCTCTTAATGGTGCATAAAGAAAGAAGGTGGTGACTCAACATAAAAGTAAAAGAAAGGCCCTTCGCGGAGGGAAGCAGTGATTTAAACATGGGCTAGAGCTTTTCATTTGTAAAACAGAGAGATAAAACTTGATTTTGAGAGGTGGTTGTCTTTGTCAACGACTGGCAATGGGGTTCTTACTATTTTCCATACAAAAATAAAGCAAGTTTTTGAGAGAGAGATTGGCACTTCGTGCTCTTTTTATAAAACTTGGCACTCCTCCCCACCTTTTCCTTTCACATACCATGGCTAACCGATTCCATCGGGTGCCCACCAACATTCACATTCATTGGAGGAGTGCCTTTTTTTCTTTCTTTTTTCCTTTTTTTTCTTTTTGGAATAAGCAATATGGAAGATAGCAAATCCGACCACTACGTCCCCATGAGCTGAAAACAGTGTCACAAAACGAGAAGTATTTTGAAGGTTTTTGAAAGGTAGCACACGAAAATTTTACTTTGGAATGGCTTACAAATACCATGCATAGGAATTTATAGTGGACACAATGGCAAACTTGGCTTTTAGGAGTTGGATGCACGAGTAGAGCTCATACTCAGTACAAGGCGAGGGCTAGCAAAAAACTGGGAGCGACCAACTAAGAGAGCAATAATGGCCATAATCATGCAAAGCGAGAAAGCGACATTAAAAGAAGCATACGATGGCATCAAAAGTCAAAAACTAAATGATCATGAAGGCTAATGGCGACTTTGTAAGAGTCTAACATGTGTGAGCATGCGCCAAGTCAACCCAAATAAAGCATCAAGGAGAAAACCAAAATAATGCTTCCATACAATAAAAACAACGCATGATTTTTTCAAAGGCTCATTAAGCAATCTCAGTTATTTGAGACAAGTCATGCTACAGCAAAACCACTAAGCATACTATCAAAAAGACATCAAGCATGACATGAAAAAGCCTAAGCCGCAGTCTACACAAGCTCCTTCTTGTACCACTATTTTGCACAAAGCTTTTTCTCTTTTCCAACACCATTTGAAATTTTTTAAGACACCTCTTTTGATGAAAACCAATAAAGATCAGAGGCAAAAATACACCTTGATGAAAAGATATGACAAGATCTGAACGCAAATCAAGGCGAAAATGAAGACCAAAAGCAGTAGCAGAAAAAGAAGAACACTCGGTGAACGATAAGAGTGAAAAACTGAGTGTTCTTAGCAAATGAAAACGAGTTCATCTCCTCCAAAAGAAACATGATATGATCTAACCATTTATTGCAGCAAACAAACAAATCTAACCAACTAAGAAAACTAAAACAACTGACGCTCCAAGAAAAACACATAGTGCATGAAGCAATAAAAATATAGTGTTTTGAAAGGTGACCTGATTTTTGCCGATGAAGAAGGGGTGCCTCGGGGGCATCCCCAAGCTTTGATGCTTGTACTTCTTGGATATTTTTTGGGGTGATGCATGGGCATCCCCAAGCTTGAGCTTTTGTCCATTCTTCATCTCATCTCATCATTCTCCAATCCCTACACTTGAAAACTTCCTTCATACAAAACTAAACACAATTCTATTAGCAACATTAGTGTAAGCATAAAATATATTCAACCTCTTTTAGCTTCAGGTTTCAACTCAAAACCACCACATATATAGCGAATACTACTGTAGCAACTCCCGAAAAAGTTCCATGATCAAAAGAACTCAAAAGAAAGCGATAAAGTGGCAAACACAAATATTGGCAGAAATCTGTCAAAACTGAACAGCTGACAAAGGTCGAATTTTTGAGGGATTTTCTGTTGCTCAAATCAAAAAGTGTTCAACTAAGAAAAGTTTGGATATAACCTGGGGCATATGCACAAGAAATCGCAGGTCCAAAAGATAAACAGAGAATTTTCACGAATTTTTACGGTGTAGTACCGAAAACAGTTTCAGGACAGCAACATCCCCGAATCTTTACCTTACTCAAATTAGAGGCTTCTCTTGGCACAAAAACAAAATAAACAAGATAAGGAGCGGTCATTACAGTAGTAATGACTTCCAAGACTCAAATAAAATAAAAAGTACTGAAAGTAAAAACATTGGGTTATCTCCCAAGAGTGCTTTTCTTTAACGCCTTTGAGCTAGGCGCAGTAATTTGCAACGATGCTCATGTGGGCGCCATATAAGAGCTTAAAACAATAGAGAGCATCAAAAAGCAGATGTGAAAGACATTTATATCTGAACCACTTCCTATGCATAGGAATCTTGTAAGAAAATAAATCAACGAGGCACATAGTAGCAAGCATGGATAGATAAAACAAGTGCCACTTCAAGATTTGCAACATAAAGATGGGAAACTTAATATTGTTGAGATTCATCAAACCATGTTTCCCTCTCTCAAAGTAACTTTCAGTAGCATCATGAATATAATTAACAATGTAACTATCACATAAAGCATCCCTATCATGAGCCACATGCATAAAAGAACTAATACTCACTACAGGAACAATAGTAGTAGGAGCAGATTCAACAGAATAATTATTCTCATCACCATAATCATCATAAATAGGAGGCATATTGTAATCATAACTAATTTTCTCCTCAAAAGTAGGTGAACTGAAAATATTATACTCATCATCATAGCCATCATAAACTAGAGGTTTAGTATCATCACAAGCTAAAGAACAGCTATTTCGCAAAGCATATTCTTCAAACATATCATCATAAGAAGGAACATCACATAGGGGAGATAAAATATTATTAGAACAAACTTTCTCCACTAAAGCTGGGGAACTAAAAATATCATGCTTAACAAAACCAGCTTCCCCAAGCTTAGACTTTTCTATAGCATTAGTAATAACAGTGTTCGAAATATTCATACTAACAACACTATTAGCATGCAAATTAAGCTCCAAAGGATTTTCAATTTTCTCTTCAAACACTTCATATCTAAACTCAGGAAAAAGACTACAGAACTCTTTGTTTTCCATTAAGCCTAACTAGTGAAAATAAAAACAAGAAACAAAAAGATGTAATTGCAGAATCTAAAGGAAATAACTCCGAGCACTCACATAGGAGGATGCGAGTACCTTTTACCTTACCTCCCCGGCAACGGCGCCAGAAAAGAGCTTGATGTCTACGCACTTCTATTCTTGTAGACACTTGTTGGGCCTCCAAGTGCAGAGGTTTGTAGAACAGCAGCAAGTTTCCCTTAAGTGGGTCACCCAAGTTTTATCGAACTCAGGGAGGTTAGAGGTCAAAGCTATCCCTCTCAAGCAACCCTGCAATTACGATACAGAAAGTCTCTTGTGTCCCCAACACACCCAATACACTTGTCAGATGTATAGGTGCACTAGTTCGGCGAAGAGATAGTAAAATACAAGCGGTAGTGATGATTATAAGTAGCAAATGTAACTTGGAATAAATATCGCTGCGAGCAAACAAGTAACAAAATAGCAAGTAAACGGTATGCAAAGCTTGGAAACAAGGCCTAGGGATCATACTTTCACTAGTGGACACACTCCCAACAATATAACATGACTGAACAAATAACTTCTCTTTGCTAAGGTACTCTGAATTACTCTCCTATTGAATAACACTAATCATTGTGTAGTGGCTACAGAAGCACCCCTTAAAGTTCATCAAGTACTTGACAAACACCACTCATAGCGATACCCAAATCAAATCACAATTCAAGATAGAAATCATTGCAACTTAAACCAAGTACTAACACGGTGCACACACTGTCAACTTTACACCATGAGAGGAGGAATAGATCACTCAAACTATCATAGCAATAATTATTCTCATAATCCACAAGAGATCACAATCATAGCCTAAACCAAGTACCACCATGATGCACGCACTGTCACCGTTACACCATAGCAGGAGGAATAGATTACTTTAATAACATTGCTAGAGTACACAAAATATCTGAATAATAACATGTACTTGTTCAACATGATACAAAGCTCACGATCACATAAAGATCACATCATGGGAGAGAGAGGTGAACCACATAGCTACCGGTAGAGCCCTCAGCCCCGGGGATGAACTACTCCCTCCTCATCATAGGAGACAGCAAGGTTGATGGAGATGGCGGTGAGGTCGATGGAGACGGCGGAGACGGTGATGGAGACCGATGGAGATGGCTCCGGGGGCACTTCCCCGTCCCGGCAGGGTGCCGGAACAGAGACTTCTGTCCCCCGAAATTCGTCGGTGGCGGCGGCGGAGCTACGGAACTCTTTCTGGAAATCTGATCGGGGCCCTTAGGTGTTTCTCGTTAGGGGGTATATATAGGCGAAGGGGCGATGTCAGAGGAGGGACCACGCCCCCTCACACGGGGCTGGCGCGGCCAGGGGGTGGCCGCGCCGCCCCTGTGTCAGCGGCCCACGTGGCCCCACTCCGTCAGGTCTTCAGATGTCTGGAAGCTTCCCCTTGATATAAGACTTCAGGAACTTGTTTCGTCCAATTCCAAGAATATTTCCTGTGTATCACTTCTGAAACACAAAAACAGCAGAAAACAGGAAACTGGCACTGTGGCACTTCGTTAATAGGTTAGTTCCGGAAAATGTATAAAAGTGCCACTAAGTGTAACGAAACAATAGGCAAATGGTGTAAAAACAAGCATGGAGCATCAAAAATTATAGATACGTTTGAGACGTATCATAGGGTTACCGGGCACCCAGAGCATTTTACTTTAAGTTTACTAGGTAGAGTCCTATCACTATTTTCATCGACAAACCTTAGGATTCCACAACTAGTTCATTTACTCAAAATTTTATGCCTACGGAAGTTCTGTTTGATCGATAAAGGTGGCATCACACAACATGGCAATATGGATTTTGCTAGTTTTTCCATCCTTTTTGTTAGGTTAAATCTTTTGTTTGGGTTAATTTCACAATCTTGATTAATTTGAGATAATTTAGTTTGGTCAATTGAGTTGGGGTTGATTAGTTGGGTATAATTTAGTTCTTTTGTCTTTTTCTGACATAAATATCTAGTGCTAGATATATAGGGTCCATTATTTAGTGGTAGGAAATTAGAATTATTAGCATTAATTTAGTTAGATATTAGGGCTAATTCACAATTAACTGCTAGTCCCTCTTTCATGTACACCCTACATGTTTTTTTGATTTTGCATAAACTTTTATTCAATAAGCCAGCTAAAAGGACCATCTATAGGAGATGAAACAAAACATCCACACAAGCATATAAAATAAGCAAATCGTATCCGCACAAAAATAGAATCGGCCTCAATATTATTCTATTGGATGGTGCTATTAGAGACATTATTTCAATATCAAGCATACAAGATGCACATGTGATGCTTGTAAAATGCATCCATGAACACACTTATTAGGTCATATTCCTTGATAGTTGAATTTTTTATGTTGCCAAGATATTTTACATTGATTTATGGGATTTTCCATGAAATCCCCCATTTATTTGGTATTTACCTCTCGATGACAGAAAAACCCTTTTGTTGACATTTTCGACTTTCAAGGAGCTTCTGGACTTGAAAATGAACAAGTTCGGGGAGCACGGTTCATTTTTTATACGCATCCAACAAGACAACGTAGAGCATCAAGAGGTCAAGGAGATGAAAACGTGGGCCCACCACGTGTGCCAGGCCCCAGGCCGCGTGGTGTAGGGCTTTTTGACCCTCTGATAACCGTTTTGCTCTGTTCTTTCACGTAGTGGCGTGTTTTGACTTAAAACTCACTAAAAATATCTCTTGGATTTTATTTCACAGTAGACGGAGATGGAGGTCGAGAACAAGAAAAGAGAGGTTGCAGGCCGCTGTCGAAGGAAAGTTGGAAGGGGAACCGCTGCCAGAATCGCCTCCGGCCATCTCTCCTCCTTCACAAACACCTCCACGTTGCTCTCCTCCATGTGAGGGGAGTAGTCAACCCCTGGACATGGGGTTTGTTCTAGTATCTTGTATCTGTATGAGCTGCTATTCATGATTATGGGCGCCGATGTAACTCCTTTGACTATTATGGAATGAGATGAATCTATTTATATATTTACCATTGTGTTGGAACCTTTATAGTTTGTCGTTCTTGACAAGCACATCCCAATGTTTATTTCTTTGGTTAAGATTGTTTTTATCGAATGCCTCGTTTGTCCACATCACGAGGAATTTGACATCACTAAGCGCGGGTTGATGATAGAGTTGCGTCAACGATGCGCACAAACAATAGACCTTGGCATGATGTTTTTATTTGTTTTCATATAAAGAAGCATGATGTATGTAGATATGTGTGCCGCTTGAGAGTGTATCTGAGTGGCAGAAGCATAGTAGCTAACTGTCAATAATAGGGAGACGTACATCCTTTTGTATTTACACATCTAGGGGGTAAATGGGATCGTGTACTTGGGGCCAAGTTATAAAAATGGCATTCTAGGTGACAAGTACCCTTTACGTTACATCGTTCTCAATTTCATATCTTAGGACATGATGCATGCTAGGTGACAAGTACTACTTCTGTGTGTGTGTGTGTGTGTGGGTGTGTGTGAGAGAGAGAGATCCCATGAACTCAGAGTCCATTGTTACTGCGAGAGCACAACCTTAGTCATGTCCTCTCTATTGCTGGGGATTGGGATATCTTTGAGTTTCCTTTACTTTTCTTACTTTGTTGCTTGCAATCATCAAATCATTTCACTACATTCATTGTTTTGTTTAGTTTATAGATAACTAGAATTGTGACACTCTAGTTTGGGAGGATAAATTTCTTTATCTTTTTGCTCCTGGGTTCGATGCACATTACTGTCACATGATAGGTGATACACCGATCCCCTATACTTGGGGGGTTATCAACATGGTATCAACTTATCACTTAATCCAGCTTCCAAGATTTCTTTACCAACACTTCAATTTATACTCGAGAAGCTTCCGTGACTATATCTATCTCATAATACACAATACACACCGCTAACTAAGAATCTATGTTTAAGTGTACATTTAAAAGATTTCTATCTTGATATCTAATGATATTGAAATTTATACACAGACGCACATAAATAAACTCATATACGTTCACTACATGAATTTATGCAATTCTGGAATATTAATTCAAGGAGAATCTTTACTATAACATACAATATAATTTTTTTACAAGCAACTTATTGAGTTATGTACAGTACAACTCAATAAAACATATTTTAACTAATTTTCAATAACACTATTATGTGGATAATTATGCCATCTAACTAAATGAAATTGTTATTATTAATGCTCAGGAATCATAAGTTCAAACAAGTATAATAGTTTAGTACAAAACATATTTATTTTTAGGGTTAACTGCACGCTCGTTCTGTCAAGTGTTGCAGAAGTCTAACTCCAGTCACTCATCTTTTTTTTGGTCTAAACCTGCCCATAAATTTTATGACTAATTATGGTCCATGACAATGGTCCGATAATGGTTCACCGGGTTTTGAATTTTATTGCCATCATGGAAAATATTTGGTTAGTTGTGATTCATGTATGATCACCTCACAAAGGAGATCAGCTATGTATTTTAGCATTACGCGTTCGACGACACGATTACAATCGTTATCCGTTAGCGTTACGATCCTACCACCTCAGGGCGGCGACTAACACAACAAGGGTAGTTGCGACAGGCATAAAATTAGGAGGCGGCTGACACAAACTCGGCGACCAAGTCAGGCAAAAAAGGCTTAGATGGAGGGAGCTATGCTGGGCGAGGAAGGCGAAGGCAATTATGAAGTCACCTGAATTTGAAACATTTTTGCAAGTGTCGATTAGTGTAGAAGGGTAGAGGGAGAGAGGTATGGCGGAATATGATGGATGTATTATTGAGCCTCTCGGGCGAGTATATATAAACGTACAACGGACTGACTTGGAGTACAAGACAAGGCATAGACTTGGAGTACAAGACAAGTATCATATCTCTATCCTAATCTAGCCGTGTACAACATATATACTCTAACATCCCCCCGCAGTCATAGCGGTAGCGTCGTGAGCAACTGGAACGTCGCGAACGGTCAGACTGGAGAGAAACCGAAGTAGACCAGTGCGCTGACATCCCCCCGCAGTGGTAGCGGGAACGTCATGGACTGTGTCACATCGCAGAAGCTTGGACTATAGAGAATGCTGGTGAGGAGCTCAGGCGAGGTGGTAGCCCTTGTGCCGATGTCGAGGGAGCCGAGAGCGGTGGGTGCTGCAACCTTAGTCGAGGTAGCCGTGCGAGGGGTCGCCGTGGTCGATGTCGCGGCGAGTGCCGATGACGAGGTAGCCGCAGATGAAGCCGTAGGCGCGTAGGGCGCCGTAGAAGGACGGAGACGCGTCGAGGCAGTCGTCAGGGAGAGCGATGCCGAAGTCGATGCAGTCCGAGCCGTCGAGGACGAGGTGCGGCCATGGCTTTGCCAGAACCAGGCGCACGTCGGGGACGAAGGCATACTCCGGTTGTGCCAAAACCGAGTACGCGAAGACGAACACGGGGTCGAGGCGCTGCGACCGAGCTTGCCAGACTCGGGAACGCGTCGGGGACGAAGGCAAGCACCGGTGTTGCCAGTACCGGGCGTGCGAAGAATGGGACCAGTTGAAACAACTTCACGCCATGTCGGAGAGGAGACTAGCAGAGAAGGCCTCCACGACGGTTGCGAGGCGCACAACGGCAAAAGGTGCCGATGCAGTCCGCGGTTGTCGGAGTAGACGAGCAGATGTAGTCGAGAACGAGGCGATGACGCTGGCGATGAAGTCGTGCTGGACGTAGACGTAGAAGGCGGCGAACCAACGACGACCAAGAGTGGCCATGCTGGATGCCTTGACAGGCGAAGGGGTAGTCGGCGGGACCTGCGACGGCCAGGAGGGCTATGCAGGTTACCTATGGAGGTGCGGCGGCGGTGCTCGAAGGAGGCGACGAAGAACCCGGCGGCGCGACGAAGACCATGCGCGGACGGTGGCATCCCGCGCCGAGGGAGGTGGCGCGGTGGAAGCCAGCGACGTCCTCGCGAGGTGACGGCGATGACCGCGTGCAGCGACGCAACGGCCCGAAGGGTGATACGTCTCAAATGTATCTATAATTTTTGATGCTCCATGCTTGTTTTTACACCATTTGTATATTGTTTCGTTACACTTAGTGGTACTTTTATACATTTTCCGGAACTAACCTATTAACGAAGTGCCACAGTGCCAGTTTCCTGTTTTCTGCTGTTTTTGTGTTTCAGAAGTGATACACAGGAAATATTCTCGGAATTGGATGAAACAAGTTCCTGAAGTCGTATTTCACGGGGAAGCTCCCAAACATCCGAAAACCTGACGGAGGGGGGCCACGTGGCCCCCACACACAGGCGCGGCGTGGCCACCCCCCTGGCCGCGCCGGGCCCGCGTGAGGGGCCGTGGTCCCTCCTCTGACATCGTACTTTCGCCTATATATACCCCCTGACGAGAAAAACCTAAGGACCCGATCAGTTTTCCAGAATACATCGCGATCCGCCGCCGCCGTCGACCCGAAGATCGGGAGGGTCTAGAAGCTCTTCCCGGCACCCTGCCGGAGAGGGGAATCGCCACCGGAGGTCTTCTTCATCGCCATGCTTGCCTCCGGAGCGATGAGTGAGTAGTCTACCTTGGACTATGGGTCCATAGCAGTAGCTAGATGGTTGTCTTCTCCACCATGTGCTTCATGTTTAGATCTCATGAGCTGCCCTACATGATTGAGATCACCGTTATGTAATTCTATGATGTTGGTTTGTTGGGATCCGATGAATATTGGTGTTTATGATTAAGTTGCTGTACTGAATATTATCTTTTGTTATCTCTATGTTGTTTATGATCTTGCATGCTCTCCGTTGTTAGTAGCTATCTTGGCCGAGTAGTTGCTAGTGACTCCAAGAGGGGGTATTTATGCTCGATAGTGGGTTCATGCCTCTATTTCACCTGGGGGAGTGACAGAAACCTCTAAGGTGGTAGATGTGTTGTTGCTACTAGGGAGAAAACAACATTCATATGCTCAAGGGCATATGCTTTGTTTACATTACACACTTTGCTTAATGCAATTATCTGTTGTTCGCAACTTAATACTTTTGGGGTGTTCGGATGATATCCCCGAGGGTGGATTATTAGTCATAGATGCAGTTGGATGGCGGTCTATGTATTTTGTTGTAATGCCCAGAGTAAATCTCATAGTGATCTTCTTGACATATCACGTTATCTTTATTCTATCAATTGCCCAACTGTAATTTGTTTACCCAGCATGTTATTTATCTATGGAGAGACACCACTAGTGAACTGTGGACCCCGGTCCTATTTTAATCATATTGCAATCACCTGTTTACTTTTCCCGCACTGTTTACTTTACTCGCATATTACTACTGTTTTCCACTCGATACACTCATAACCTTTGTTTCAAGCAAACCGGTGAGATTGACAACCTCATCGCAAGTTGGGGACAAAGTATTTGTTTGTGTGTGTGCAGGTTCCACAAACACCTTCAGTCGTCACCGTCTCTCTTCTTCAAGATCGACATTAAACCTTGGTTTCTTAACTGAGGGAAAACTAGCCGCTGCACTCATCATACCTTCCTCTTGGGGTTCCCAACGGGCTGGTCATTCACCACGCACAAGGACTGTCTGTTGCCACATTCACCTGAAGCATCAGCTACTTTTCTGGCGCCGTTGCCGGGGAAGAGAGAAGACTTCTGCGAGGGGAGTTCTTCGCACACACATTCTTTACTTTGTTATTTGTTTTGCTTTACTTTATTTTATTTTACCTGCATTGCTTTATATCAAAAATCCAAAAAAATTAGAATCCTTGGTAGTTGTTTTTACTTTACTTTAGTTTATCATGCTGTTTCCTAAGTTCGTTCTGGAGGACCTCTCAGTAGGTAGTGGTTCAATTATTGGAAATAGAAACATTGAGGAGTTCTTTAATCACATTAGTATGCATGAGGAAGTTGAGGAAAAGTCTTGGATTGAGCTTGCTCCTAGTATTGAAGTTGCTTCTGTTTGTTTAATTGATATGTTGGAAACTAGGTTTGCTACTCTTAATCCCTATATGCAATACATGTTCCTCAAGCTTCATGAAATTGAGGATCCCGAAAAGAAAGCTTTTATCTTGGAAACTCTTAGTTTAATCTTCTCCTCTCTCAAATTTAAGAAGGAGAAAGTGTTTGTTGGAAAAGAGCAAAAATTTATGTATGTTCCCAAGGTTTCTGCGCTTAAATCTCAACATGTTCTTAAGATTGGTAAGACTCTTAGTTCCACTAAGGGTGACTTTCAGGTTGAATCATCTTCGGGAACCTTCAAAGAGCCTACTGAGGTAACTAGCTCTTCATCTATTGATATTACTTGATTCGCAATTTTCTGCGCCTAGCTCAAAGGCGTTAAAGAAAAGCACTCTTGGGAGATAACCCATTGTTTACTTTTCAGTACTTTTTCTTTTATTTGAGTCTTGGAAGTCATTACTACTGTAATGACCGCTCCTTATCTTGTTTATTTCGTTTTTGTGCCAAGAGAAGCCTCTAATTTGAGTGAGGTAAAGATTTGGGGTTATTGCTGTCCTGAAACTGTTTTCGGTGCTGCACCGTAAAAATTCGTGAAAATTCTCTGTTTATCTTTTGGACCTGCGATTTCTTGTGCATCTGCCCCAGGTTATATCCAAACTTTTCTTAGTTGAACACTTTTTGATTTGAGCAACAGAAAATCCCTCAAAAATTCGTCCATTGTCAGCTGTTCAGTTTTGACAGATTTCTGCCAATATTTGTTTTTGCCACTTTATCGCTTTCTTTTGAGTTCTTTTTGATCATGGAACTCTTGTGGAAGTTGCTACAGTAGTATATACTTTATATGTGGTGGTTTTGAGTTGAAACCTGAAGCTAAAAGAGGTTGAATATATTTTATGCTTACACTAATGTTGCTAATAGAATTGTGTTTAGTTTTGTATGAAGGAAGTTTTCAAGTGTAGGGATTGGAGAATGATGAGATGAGTTGAAGAATGGACAAAAGCTCAAGCTTGGGGATGCCCATGCATTACCCCAAGAAATATCCAAGAAGTACAAGCGTCAAAGCTTGGGGATGCCCCCGAGGCACCCCTTCTTCATCGGCAAAAATCAGGTCACCTTTCAAGACACTATATTTTTATTGCTTCATGCACTATGTGTTTTTCTTGGAGCGTCAGTTGTTTTAGTTTTCTTAGTTTGTTTAGTTTGTTTGTTTGCTGCAATAAATGGTTGGACCCCAACAAATTTCCTTCGGAGGAGATGTACTCGTTTTCATTTGCAAAGAATGCTCTAGTTTTCACTCTTATTAAAAATCGAGCGTTCTACTTTTTCTGCTACTGCTTTTGGTTTTCGTTTTCGCCTTGATTTGCGTTCAGATCTTGTCATATCTTTTCATCAAGGTGTATTTTTGCCTCTGATATTCATTGGTTTTCATCAAAAGAGGTGTTTATAAAAATTTCAAATGGTGTTGGAAAAGAGAAAAAGCTTTGTGCAAAATAGTGGTACAAGAAGGAGCTTGTGTAGACTGCGGCTTAGGATTTTTCATGTCATGCTTGATGTCTTTTTGATAGTATGCTTAGTGGTTTTGCTGTAGCATGACTTGTCTCAAATAACTGAGATTGCTTAATGAGCCTTTGAAAAATCATGCGTTGTTTTTATTGTATGGAAGCATTATTTTGGTTTTCTCCTTGATGCTTTATTTGGGTTGACTTGGCGCATGCTCATACATGTTAGACTCTTCCAAAGTCGCCATTAGCCTTCATGATCA
The DNA here is from genome assembly GCA_007115705.1 of Dactylis glomerata. Classification (NCBI taxonomy): domain Eukaryota; kingdom Viridiplantae; phylum Streptophyta; class Magnoliopsida; order Poales; family Poaceae; genus Dactylis; species Dactylis glomerata. Next base: position 4,916,925 of record QXEO01000551.1, read on the forward strand.
TTTAGTTTTTGACTTTTGATGCCATCGTATGCTTCTTTTAATGTCGCTTTGTCGCTTTGCATGATTATGGCCATTATTGCTCTCTTAGTTGGTCGCTCCCAGTCTTTTGCTAGCCCTCGCCTTGTACTGAGTATGAGCTCTACTCGTGCATCCAACTCCTAAAAGCCAAGTTTTCCATTGTGTCCACTATAAATTCCTATGCATGGTATTTATAAGCCATTCCAAAGTAAAATTTTCGTGTGCTACCTTTCAAAAACCTTCAAAATACCTCTCGTTTTGTGACACTGTTTTCAGCTCATGGGGACGTAGTGGTCGGATTTGCTATCTTCCATATTGCTTATTCCAAAAAGAAAAAAAAAGAGAAAAAACAAAGAAAAAAGGCACTCCTCCAAAGAATGTGAATGTTGGTGGGCACCCGATGGAATCGGTTAGCCATGGTATGTGAAAGGAAAAGGTGGGGAGGAGTGCCAAGTTTTATAAAAAGAGCACAAAGTGCCAATCTCTCTCTCAAAAACTTGCTTTATTTTTGTATGGAAGATAGTAAGAACCCCATTGCCAGTCGTTGACAAAGACAACCACCTCTCAAAATCAAGTTTTATCTCCGTTTTACAAATGAAAAGCTCAAGCACATGTTTAAATCACTGCTTCCCACTGCGAAGGGCCTTTCTTTTACTTTTATGTTGAGTCACCACCTTCTTTCTTTATGCACCATTAAGAGAGCATAGTTGTCATTCTTAGTGTGATATGCATTGTCCCAAAGTTCATTGATTGACTCATATTGTTGGTTTCACTTGTTCTTAAATTATTTGTATCTAGTCGCCCTCTTAAACTTGAAGGTGTCCTATGCATTTATGTTTTGCTCTCTTTGAAGGACAAGCTGAAAACCATTTGTATGTTTTTCCTTATGATTAGAACACATGTTTGACTTTCATTGTTTCATTTTCATGATCTTTTGTTTGTGTTCATTTGCATGTTTACAACATGGTTGCTAAGTTCTTATTGTCATGATTATATCTTTCATGCCCATGTTTTAAGTCCTATTGATCCCAGCTCATCAATGCTTACATATATGATCAAGATTGTGTAGGTGCATGTCACCTCAAAAATTATTCTTTTGTTATCACTTACCTACTCGAGGACGAGCAGGAGTTAAGCTTGGGGATGCTTGATACGTCTCAAACGTATCTATAATTTTTGATGCTCCATGCTTGTTTTTACACCATTTGTATATTGTTTCGTTACACTTAGTGGTACTTTTATACATTTTCCGGAACTAACCTATTAACGAAGTGCCACAGTGCCAGTTTCCTGTTTTCTGCTGTTTTTGTGTTTCAGAAGTGATACACAGGAAATATTCTCAGAATTGGACGAAACAAGTTCCTGAAGTCGTATTTCACGGGGAAGCTCCCAAACATCCGAAGACCTGACGGAGGGGGGCCACGTGGCCCCCACACACAGGGGCGGCGCGGCCACCCCCCTGGCCGCGCCAGGCCCGTGTGAGGGGCCGTGGTCCCTCCTCTGACATCGTACTTTCGCCTATATATACCCCCTGACGAGAAAAACCTAAGGACCCGATCAGTTTTCCAGAATACATCGCGATCCGCCGCCGCCGTCGACCCGAAGATCGGGAGGGTCCAGAAGCTCTTCCCGGCACCCTGCCGGAGAGGGGAATCGCCACCGGAGGTCTTCTTCATCGCCATGCTTGCCTCCGGAGCGATGAGTGAGTAGTCTACCTTGGACTATGGGTCCATAGCAGTAGCTAGATGGTTGTCTTCTCCACCATGTGCTTCATGTTTAGATCTCATGAGCTGCCCTACATGATTGAGATCACCGTTATGTAATTCTATGATGTTGGTTTGTTGGGATCCGATGAATATTGGTGTTTATGATTAAGTTGCTGTACTGAATATTATCTTTTGTTATCTCTATGTTGTTTATGATCTTGCATGCTCTCCGTTGTTAGTAGCTATCTTGGCCGAGTAGTTGCTAGTGACTCCAAGAGGGGGTATTTATGCTCGATAGTGGGTTCATGCCTCTATTTCACCTAGGGGAGTGACAGAAACCTCTAAGGTGGTAGATGTGCTGTTGCTACTAGGGAGAAAACAACATTCATATGCTCAAGGGCATATGCTTTGTTTACATTACACACTTTGCTTAATGCAATTATCTGTTGTTCGCAACTTAATACTTTTGGGGTGTTCGGATGATATCCCCGAGGGTGGATTATTAGTCATAGATGCAGTTGGATGGCGGTCTATGTATTTTGTTGTAATGCCCAGAGTAAATCTCATAGTGATCTTCTTGACATATCACGTTATCTTTATTCTATCAATTGCCCAACTGTAATTTGTTTACCCAGCATGTTATTTATCTATGGAGACCACTAGTGAACTGTGGACCCCGGTCCTATTTTAATCATATTGCAATCGCCTGTTTACTTTTCCCGCACTGTTTACTTTACTCGCATATTACTACTGTTTTCCACTCGATACACTCATAACCTTTGTTTCAAGCAAACCGGTGAGATTGACAACCTCATCGCAAGTTGGGGACAAAGTATTTGTTTGTGTGTGTGCAGGTTCCACAAACACCTTCAGTCGTCACCGTCTCTCTTCTTCAAGATCGACATTAAACCTTGGTTTCTTAACTGAGGGAAAACTAGCCGCTGCACTCATCATACCTTCCTCTTGGGGTTCCCAACGGGCTGGTCATTCACCACGCACAAGGACTGTCTGTTGCCACATTCACCTGAAGCATCAAAGGGACGGCGCGGCTACAGGGCGCGAGTCGGTGCAGCGGCGTGAGAACCACCAGCGACGTACATGCCAGAGAAGGCACGTTGGTAGCCGGCGGCGGGGACCAAAGGCGGCAACGCTACGGCCCGAAGGGGCGACACAGCGGCAGCCCGATGCTCGAACGGTAGTAGGCGCGTGCTCGGGGACGTACTTGGCGGAGACGAGCGTCAGATCGGTTGATCAGACCGACGACGGTGCTGTACGCACCAAGTCCTAGACGACGGCACACAGATCGGAACCCGTGGCGTCGTTGTCGGTGAAGTCCCTGGCGATGACGGTGGAGATGGACCGGCGATGGAGACCGCGCAGGTGTGGAGTCGGCACTGATGTACCGAGGCGTCCCTCGGACAACGCGTCCGGCGTTGCCGCACGGTTGGTGAAGGCGAGCCGACCGGTGCGGAGTCGGCGCCGGCGAGACGACCGCGACAGCCTATGGAGGTAGGCGCCGCAGCCGACCGAGGGACCGCGACAGCCGGCAAGAGCCGACCGAAGCGGCGACGGCGCCAGCGCGTCGGCCGCGATAGCCGGCGTATGGGTGGCCGCCGGTGCGAGATCGACGCCGAGGTTGGAGTAGAGGCGCGTGGTGACGGCGGCGGTGGGCGACTCAAACCGATCTAAGATCGGTAAACCAAAAAGAAAACGCTGGTCAAGCGACCGGCGAGAAAAGACTCACGGGGGCAGCTGATCTAGGTCGGTGCACGAGTTGCGCAGCCCCCGGCGGAGATCATGGAGATCGACCTCCCCGGGGGCGGTGCGGCGCGGAAGCGGGGGCGGCGGCTAGGTCAAGGTTCGGCACCGCTCTGATACAATGTAGAAGGGTAGAGGGAGAGAGGTATGGCGGAATATGATGGATGTATTATTGAGCCTCTCGGACGAGTATATATAAACGTACAACGGACCGACTTGGAGTACAAGACAAGGCATAGACTTGGAGTACAATACAAGTATCCTATCTCTATCCTAATCTAGCCGTGTACAACATATATACTCTAACAGTTAGAACTCCCCTGATTTTATCCATTGAGTTCGATTTTTGGGAGGCCACGATCTTCAGGATGACCCGTAGCCCATAAGGAACAGGATTGACTAGTTGCTTTCCTTCGGAGAATTTTGAATTCGCTACAGTAAAAAAGGCAAGATTACATATCATGATGAGCAATTGTAAAATTATCTAACTAGAAGCACCAATCCGTAAGCTATGCGGTCAGCCATGTTGGAAAAAAGTATCTCTCGCCGTAGCTTCCAGTCGTGCACAGACCTCCGTATAAAGATCGCGATCCTATGGATGCAGAGACAACCACAAACAGAGTATACCAATAGCTCTATAGATAACCTGCAAAATAGAAGAGTTTCTATCGTTACACACTTCATCATTTCTACAAACTGCCCCTCTGTATTGGCGGGGATGTAGCCTCCTCTGGCTTGCTAGGCCATCCTTGCTTCTGGGTGCATCTTTGTCCTTACTCCTCATTGACAGGTCAAGATCAACAATATGCTTCTTCACGGCGTTTACTTGGTGCAGCCAAACTTCTAAATACAATGTGAATGAGGCGATTATGTTGTGGTTAGTGAAACTTGAGTACATCAAGATTAATGCGTTTTTATTACTATTGGTTATGGATTCTTTTCCTGGCAGCTTTCGTCTCCATATATATCGGATCAAGGAAGCTTGCCTTTTACGGTATCAGTGTATCACCATTAGCAGACATGTTTTAACTTTTCCTGAATATGCAATTTTTCTTACGTGATTAATTGTACTGGGATGTTGCGAGAGGATTCAATCAAAGGTTTGTGGAGTCTATTCTATCACTGGCTACTTTGCAGTGAATCTGCCGAACACGCTATTCAGTCCTCTCTCTTTTATAACTAGGTAGGAAGACGCGGCTTGCCGCGCGCTTGCCCGCCTGCGGCGAGCAAGCCAATATGAATAACCAATAAAAATATATATAATTGGAATTACCATCAGGTTGGCAAGTAAAATTTATGTTATATCAATGTTCCTATATTATGCACATCATATTAGTAGAATATAAGATGGCTAAGGAGTTCATCGAGCCTGCAGTGCACATACATATTTCAACATGAGTTATGACATTGTCTTTGCAAAGGCTCTAAGAGATATCTCGACATCGGTCTGTGTAAGGAATTGTAGAGCAAGAACAACATCATTCACAGGTGATAGAGGGGTTTCACTTGCATCATATGAAATCTTGGTCCTCATAACCGCTTCGTCAAGTGTTTCCGTCGAGCATTCTCTAGGTCATGTTGGTCCTCTACACAAGGACCACCTCCTACATCTGTTGCCAGAATTCTGGCATTCATATGAGAAGGTTATACACAATAAATTCATGATAAAGCATACTGATGTCAGCTGTATAGCAAATTACCTTGGGACTGCAGCATCATGATCATAGGGGAACAGCTTGCCACGTACAACCATGTTCCTCAAAGTCTTGCTTCATATATATGTGCTACTTTTGTTTGTGCCAAGACTTTGGTCTCGGCAAGAAAAAGACTATTTTGTACTAAGCTCTATAGCTATTAAACAGAGTTGTCAATAGATCAATTTTTTAGACCGCTATTCGTGCAAAGATAAGACATATATAAGTTTCATTGCAGCAAGGGCAAATCTTCCAACCCTATTGAAAATGAATATCCTGGGAGTAGAGTAGTGAACACAACAGTGTAACTTCACTGGAAAAAAAAATAGATGGTCGATATACACCCGGTTGGTCTGTGAAAGGCATCATAAGAATTTTAGAGACCTTAGCTGTGAATAACCAAATCATCATGCCAAGTAAAGGTGGCAATGAAGCAACACACCAGCACTGTGAATGAAATGATATAAATCTCACTGAAAGAATGAAGAATGATGAACTTGTAACAAAGTCTATATTGGGTGTCATAAAGAATCTTAACAAAGTAAATGCAATAAATACTATATTGGAAACAAATAAATAACAGAGGGATATTGTGCAGTTAGACGTGGAGTGAGAAGATAACAAAAGTTTGACATCGTAGAAGCTATCTTTTGTACTCATTCAAAACCACCCAAAGGAACACCAACATCTAACTGTGTGGTTACATAAGACAACTTCCCAAGCCTAATATTGTTTAACTACAAAAATCACAGCTATCACAGTATAGACTAAGTAACACAATCTCTATGCATGGAGCATAAGTGCAGAACGTAAATACCAGATTAGACACATCCGCAGACTCGCCGACCATTACAGCAACTTAATGCCACAAATTAGCAAGTCAGCAAATGCACCAACTCTAAGAACATATGAAAGCTGATGAAGCAAATGCAATGAGATAGTCAAAATAGAGAGAATATACCAAGAAAAGAAAAACCGGTGGCAGGTGGTGCCAAAATGGAAGGTGTAAGGGTATAATTAGGATATACATGTATACTCTATTGGATATTTCAGACTACTGATACAAATTAAATATATAAGTAGTGATATAGCTAGTTGGAAGTTGGGACCATGCAAAGCATAATTATACCATGAAAAGATGAAAAGGGACTCGAGTATCATGTAATTGACGTGCACACAGAGCCTTCTTTGAACAACAATATAATTCTAGCGAACCAGCAAAGAACGATGGACTACTCATCTAAAACCAGAAATATAATAAAACTTGCAGTTGCTAATCTGTATTCTAGAGAAAGCAAAAAATCATCACGCAATGGACACCATAAAAATCATTCCCTACAAAAGGGGTACTCAATTCTAGATGGCAGGCAGAAATGGTAAATAGTGAAGAGTACTATTCATCATTGTAAATAAAGCTCTACTGAGGAAAACCAAGTTAGCTCTCATACCAAATAAATAGTTACTATTATGTGTTGTTATTTTGAGCCACCAAACTAAGTTTAAATGTACATATCGCATAGTCGCTTGGATTTTTTCTCTTGCATTATCTTACCACGGTCATCATAGAAGACAAAGTCATCCAGCGTGGACGTCTTGCAGACATGATCCTTGACAATTTAGCACCAGAAGACTGAACCAAGTAAACCTAAGAAGACAACAAAACAACACACCAATCGTACTAAGAAAGAAAGATCAAGCCACACAATATTAGCACCTTAAAACAACACACGAGTCATACTAAGAAAGGAAGATCTAGTCACACAAGACTATCACCTTAAAACAACACACCAACCCACGCTATTTCCAATCCATGTTTCGTTTGGGTTTGGATGCTGGTCAGTAGTAAGATAATACAAGCATGTTGCATGGTGCAACATCAGAAAAAGTGTGACCTACAAAATGAAAGGTAACGAACAAGATATCATTCATTGAGAGTATTAGGTTGACAGAAGATAATGTAATGTTCAGATCACTTACATGCAGAACCGCCAATCCATCCTACGCAAGCTCATATTCTCCCTCTTCATCAGATAGGTACTTGCCACACGCCCGCGACGCCTCCCCGACCACTTCAGCTCCATACCCCTCCCCGACCACTTCAGCTCCACCTCTCTGGTGATTTTCTTGCTCTCCTTCACTTTCATGTTTCATTACAGAGAGGCTGCATAAAAGCAACCACTACAATTCAGCTTGAGCTTGATTTCTGGCATGAACCTGTTTCAAGAAATTCTAAAAAAAATGCACATGTTAAACTCAAAAAGAGAGACATACAAATGCAACTGAGCATCTAATTAATCAGTTCGAGCACAAATTTCAAGAAAGGCACGCTCTAGGGCAATATAATACTTCGCTGAGCCGGCCCAGGTTAAAATAAACCTGGAGAGCATAGTATCCAGTATAATTATAGCAAGAACCTAGAGAGCATCCATGGCGACGACCTAATGGTGGTTCAGTGATTTAGGATAGATAGGGCTAAAAGGTGTATAGTTGAATTTGAATTTTGTACAAGGGGGCTCTGCTTTATGCAATACAAATTCTATGACAGTTGCAGGCTACATAAAACTAAAATAAAAATAAGCATCGGTTAATAACACCTGCATTTACCGGTCTACGAATGATATGTGTTAAGAGGGTTCTTAAAAGTGCATGTGCTAATAAACTAACGGTAGTGACCCAGGGCAAACATCGATGGCATGGACGATCAGATAGGTAGCAACGACCTTTAGATTGTGAACTAATTTGACCAAACAAATCGATTCAAAAAGCAGGCTCAGCAAAGAGCAAATGAAATAAAGTTCTTGGTAGTTGGTTAGACTATTAACTGATTTGACTGGACAGATCTATTCCAAGTGTTTCAGAAACATAGTGTTAACTGAATATAAACAACAGGTCTACTGAAGAATGGATAGGAGACGCGACTTGCCGCATTCTTGCCTGCCAAACAGCACAAAAATTAGACCAAATTAGGTATCTCCAAGCAGAAGATTCACTCCAATTTCCCAATCAAATAGACAAATTATGTTATGCAGATTAAAAATCAAAATTTTGATCTATAGTTTAAGATCACATGGATAAAAGAATCATCTCTGAGTCCTTGCTGGTATAAATAAAAATTTCATACATTTATCTTACATGACAAACCTACATAGTAGGGAGCTTAATCAACATTCTATTGATCTCTCAGATTTTAGGAGAATGCAAAAATAGATGAATACTAACCACATATGCAATCGTAGGTGCCTTTAGTTAGACTTATGTCTAGGCTCGTTTGTAGCATCCATCAATCATCCTCTAATGCCAAAGCCTAGAAATCCATCTTTATGTCTACTACAACTCCTGCCTGCCCCAACGAAAAAGACTACATCATTGTTTTCTACACATCAAATTAGAGGATCACCGAGGACCCATAAACAAACATGCAACTCACAAGTCTGGTATCGAGCAACTAAGTATGATCCATAAAGTTTTGTACTTTTATTATGTACCCTAGTGCAAACGCTATACCACACAGAAACGCCACAGCTTATATCGTGCACAAAAAACATAGATGTCCTATGCATAGCTGATCTTAATTAAGCTACCAAATATGAACGCGGCGTCTACCACAGATTCTTACAAACACACAGTAGCAGATTATTGTTTCAATCCAAAAGTGGGCAATAGGTAGCATGCTGTCAAGCAAGGTAACAAACCCCAAAGCATACCTTTTCCATCTCTAAATCTGCAATTGTGATACAAAGAGCAAGCATGTTAAACTAATCAAAGATATATTTGAACAAGTACTCATATTAGTAAGTTATCACAATGTCATTAACCAAATGCACCTTAACCAAACTTTTTATATTTGATATAGAAATCAGTAGGTGTTAAATACTGATGAAGAAAACAAGAAATAGGAACTCTGACAAAATGTTACACACCCAAGTTAGAACATATAAGTGGGACAACTGGGGTCAAGAGGGAGGAAAGAAATGTAACTTGATCCTCATTTTTTGCAGACATTGGTTTGTTCATCTTCTGATGATCAATTCATGCAAATGAATGAACACAGTTGATACCATGCTGACAACTAAAGAAAAAGGAACATCGCCTAGGTCAATGGTAAATGACATGGACAGCAAATGCATGAACATCATAGCAGCTGATAAAAGCAAAGGGGAAATGGCCCGGTACATTTTCTAGTGGCCATAAGATAGGCAGCACAGCTTATCTAGGAATCAACCTACATCGTATCATCTTTAAAAGAGTTATACAAGTTAAGGAGAATGTGGAGTCAAAGGCCGTGACCTGTGAGATGAAGAATCTATAAGCCTCTAAATTCATGGCATCCATGACTTCACATGATCCTGAAATATTAGAAGATGTTTACTTCAAACAACACATTAAATATTCAGTCTAGAAATCACATTCCAATGCAGAAAAATATTATCGATAGATGGTAATGCTAAATTTATTGTTCTTTTGGCATAGAACAGAGAAAAGGAACTATAAAGAGCTTGTTTGGTACGGTTTGGTAGTAGACAACTACATACAGCAGTCTAAACAATCCTTAAACTCATGGCAATCATTGGAGGAAATCAGCTACGCAAACAAAAAAATACCAGACTTAGAAGTGTTTACCCTATACACATGGAACCTTGACGGATAGCCTCACGAGCTGGGCAGATATTCAATCAGCATGGATACTAATCTGCAAAGCAAAGCAAAACACAATCACAAGAGGACACCCATAGTTCATGAAATCACATCACAAAACCTTGCAGATTAGAATCCATCCACTGCACAAGGAAGAACAAGAAAGGGCAGTGGGAGGGGTGGGGTGACCTTGTTGACGACCTGAGCTGGAGAGGGGTGGCGCCGCTGGATCTCCTGGTCGCGGTAGAGTTAGATGGGGCTCTCCTCCTTGGACGAGAACGCTCCAGCGGCAATGCCCGATGGGGAGAGGATGCGGGAGGAGAGGTGCCGGCGAGGGAGGCTGTTGTCGGCGTTCTCTCACGATCCTCAACCTCGCACACGAGGTCTTTGAGCAGATCCTCCACCTTGGGCACCCTGCGGGCGGTGCCGCGGGTCGACCGGCAGCAAGTAGCTCCGGCGGCGCCGTCCTCCTCCACTGCAGCTCCGGCGGCTGGGCTGAGGAACCCTAGCGGATGAGAGGAGGAGGGAAACGGGAGAAGAGAAAATTGTGGCAGCTGCATCTAGATCTAGGGTACCACAGGACTAATCTCCATGCCTTCACATGCCCGCGCGAGACTGGCAAGGGCAGCTCGTCCAGGCAGGGAGGCCGCGGTGTAGCATGTCGTACGGCGGCGCCTCGCCGTCCGCCACGCGCTCACGGGCTGGGAAGGGGAAGGACGAAATGGCACCTGAAATGACGATTTTACCCATGTACACTCACAAAACCACAAGTATGCCACCGCGTCTCTCTCCGCTCCCTTCCATCTGCACCAAGGACGAAACGTGGGACGGTCACTGACGAGCGGCCCTTGCACAAAGCTGGCCCACCTTTCAATAGCACAGGCTAGAACGACGCGTGTGAAAAAAGAAAATAGAAGGAGAATGGACGGTCAGGATCAAGTAGGCCATCTAAATCGGACGGTGCAGATCAACTGTGGTCTCAGATGGCCTGAGAGCTGAGGGTTCCTGGCGGCAATATTTTGAAGGATGGTCAAATCAATATAACTGACAAGCATCATATAACTACTGTTTCCAGTCATATATATAACTACTGTTTCCAGTCATATATAATATAACTACTGTTTGTCAAATCATGCGTTCCATTTTCAGGTAGTAGTCAAGCATTGACATTGCAAAGTACATTCCTATGGCTTGCCCATATCTTCCCGATTTTATTAAAATTACTAAAACATTTATACAATCGTGTGACACATTAGCTTCTTTTTTTTTGTTCTGTTACACAATATTTTCTCATTTGAAAGCACGCAAGTGTGATCTCCCTGGGTACATGTGTGTACACTATGTTACATTGTGAACTTCAAATCATGGCATGTGTTCACAAGTGTAGAACTTTGAAATAATCTTTCTTTACTATATTTTTACTTCACCTGCATTGTTATAAATTGCCGCAGCAACGCGCGGGGTATCACCTAGTTAATGATACAACTGAAACCAAATGGAATGTCTGTGTTGCCACGTTTTTGTGGTTTGAGTGCCCTACTTTGCAACATTTGAAATTTTGTTGCTGCCCTAATTCACATTATCTATACGGTCACTCTAAATTTGGTGCCCTAATACCGAAAAGCTTGTGCCCTAAAACTGTTTTTGCTTTCCCTATAGTACATCATCTCTCGGAGAAGCTCTTTTTTTCAAGAGTATGCCAATTGAGTACCTTATCTTTATAGAAGAAGAGGAAATAAGTTTACAAGATACTGAAAACCAATCGCGAACAAAAGGATTCAGCAAACACCACGCTCACTCAGTCACTCTAGCAAGCTACCTAGGCTACTCTCTTGCAGCAATTGTGCTCCCACTCTCTTGGAGAAGCTCTTAAGCTGCAAGTGTTGTGTGCATCTTTTCCAAATACTGGTTGCACGAATGAAAAAGACGATTTCGATCCGCATCGAATGGTTGACCTGATCTAGAGTGTTGCTCCCTGTAGTTAGTATTTGGGCTGAATCGGGAACGAGAAACCTACCGACCTCAACAACAATGCCTTCCAAACATCCTACAGGCTACAGATGTCAAGTCTTATAATGCCGCCTAAATTGGGAAATATCATGAAATTGCTTTTGGCTCCCGGGCTCCAGTACTTCCTCTATTTAAAAAATTAAAAATCTTAGTTTTAAGTTTTTTAAAAAAAATATAAAAATAAATCTGGACATAGTCAGTGATATAATCCCATAGACATTCTCCTGCGACTGGGCTGTCAGCTGATGATGTCCGCCCATCCAGATCTCCCTTCTATTCATAGCCTAGTTTGTTCGTTATACGGTGGGTGGACCTACACGTCGGGCGTCTCACGCCACAACATAACAGTAGAAATATCTCAGGCTCAATGCGAAATCCAAACGCTGACCTTATTATTTTATCAAAAGGATTATAATAGTATAGTAGCACAAGCAAGTAAACGGTCAATGATCAAGTCCATCGCAGTCCACTGACACAGTGCGTGCATGGACATGTAGGTCGACATGCCCCCACACGATCAACACCCGGCTGCTTTTTATGCAGAAATGGATCAGATCGATTGACCGGCCGCTACCGGCACGTTGAGGTCATGCTTTCATTAGTTAACTATACTACTACTGCGTAGCTCACTCTAATTAACTAGAAACACCGGTCGAACTCTCCCTCGCCGTGCTCATATCGCCTTGGGTCGATCGATCGTTCACCATGCAACTGCAATTCGGCATCTCAAGTCGATACAAGTGACACATATATACATCGCCGGATCGTGCACGCCAGTGCTACTAGGAAGTAGTAGCAGTAAGGTACTGTAGTTATTAGTTAACCGGCATCAGTCGTGCACGGCACAGCAGGATGGGCGCGCGCGTGCATGCCATCGACGTGCCGTTGCTGCTGATCTAGAGCTACGCATCGTCACGCGAAAAGGAATGCACCGTGTGACCGATGGAGAGGTCTCTCAACTCTGAAGCGATGTCCAACCGCTCTCAATGCTGTCCGCAACGCGCGCGCACGCTAGAAATCTTCAATGCGTATAAATCTAACATTTTTTTTATTAGTAATGATTGATTCATGTATTTCTAGTGTCCTGATATTTTTTTGATAATTGTTTGACTACTCGTGTCATGCCAAAATTAAATATAAAGGTGCACTGGGATTGCTCCAGGCCTTATACCTAGTGACTAGTGTCTCATACACCTACGACTTGATTGGCCAAGCTATATGTGCCTTGACATACACTCGTGTCTCTTTACTACGCTGGCGATACACGACCATGGGCTGAGAGCAGTTATTTGGAGCTCGGGCTCTTCGTAGGCCATCTTCAAAAATATTGTAACCAATTACCAGGACTTAGAAGATATTGTATTCTATTAGTTTGTATATTATTATAGTAAAATATGTTGTATTTTTTACTCAGCAAAACTGATTTATTAATATTTTTATTGCTTAATAGTGATGAACAGTATACTGACAACTTTTTTTTTTCTTTTCATGAGTTTATTAAAAAAATAAATGCCTAAAGACAATGTTTATGGTTTTGAAAATTTCGAGTACAACACTTACTACTTCAATGTACTCCCTCCGTTTCAAAATATAAGATGTTTTAGCTTTGTGAAGCAAATGTATTTAGCAATCTTTTGGTGTGTAGGTTCACTCGAATATACACACTAAAACGTGTCTAGATACATTTGCTTCACAGATGTAAAACATTTTATATTTTAAAAACGGAGGGAGCAGTATATAGGAGTATGTGCTGTGCATGCATGGGCCGGCGGCTGTTTCGGATCTACACTGACGAACGACGGAACAAGCTAGTCAGCCACTGGATGTAACTTGAGTGCACAGCACTGCAGACTGCATGGCTGCATGGGCACATGTGCATTGGCTCGTTTTGTTTGTACTGTACGGCGGGAAAGCGGCGAGCACATGTTCCCACTTGCCCCAAGGAGAAGAAGACCATGCATGCACGTAGGGCCGCCTAGCTAGTCACGAGCAGCGATCACGTTAAGTAAGGTAGGCGTCGTCAAACTCAACCGGCAAGGCCACCGTTGTTCCTAGGTTCGTTAACGTTCCCACCGCCCCCCTGACACCTTACCGAACACCAATTCATCACGTACGGTTCGACGATTCATCGCAAGCGACATGCACAGGAAAATTGATCGCCACGAGGATATCCTCTCGTAAGAGCTAGTGAGTTCGAATCTGGAAGCGGTGGACGGTGCAATGCTCGGATTCTCCAATGTACTACTAGGACGTCGTAACCAATTCAATGAGATCTTTGCGCCAATATGATTCTAACTCTACCACAACATACTCGAGACGGACAGTGATGATTCTAACTCTACCACAACATACTCGAGACGGACAGTGATGGATCTAAAGGGTGGTCAGGTGGTGCATGAACCATCTTGAAATTTTTATATAGCCTATAATATTATAATTAAATATAACTAAATAAAAAATTATATTATTGGACCACCCTAATATGTTGTGCTAGATCCACTAGTGGAGATGGGCAAGTATGTACTCCCTCCGTTTTTAAAATATAAGATGTTTTAAGTTTGTGAAGCAAGGTATCTAGATAACTTTTAGTGTGTATATTTGAGTGAACCTACACATTAAAAGATGTCTACATACATTTGCTTCACAAATCTAAAACATCTTATATTTTGAACGGGGGGAAGTATTAAGGAGAATGGTTGCCCAGGCCAAATTTTCATGGTTCTAGGCTAGGCTATGGGGTCATTGCCACATGGATTAGCCACAATATGAGCCATGTTCTTCCCTTATCGTTTATACTCCGTCAACAATGACCATGCATTTTGGATTTAGTTAAAGTTAAACTTTAGGAAGTTTGGCTAAGCATATTAAATTTATACTATGAAATACATATAATATGACAATATATTTTGTGATAATTTTGACAATATTTAATTTATATTGTAATTCTTTTTCTACTCCCTCCATACCGGATTATTGGGAAATTTTATATTTTAAGACAAACTTTAAGCATTAATTTTAGTCAAGAAAATATGAGATATTTGACATTAAAATTATACATTGGAAAGTTCTTTTGAATATAAATCCAATGGTATAATTTTTATATAATTTATCTTATACTTTCTTGACTAAAATTAGAGGTCAAAGTTTATCTCGAAATACGTAATTGCCTTATAATCTGGCATGGAGGCAGTGTATGCTTAGTTAAATTTTATGAAGTTTCACTTTCACTAAACATAGAATGCAGTGTCATTTCTGTCGGAGGAGTATTAGTATTGGCTGCATGACTTGGCATTTTCGTCAGTGTGGATTAACATGAATTCATTAGTACAGTATAAATAAAATCATTTATTAATTGCACGACATATATATCTAAATTGGAAAAAAATAGGTGATACTTATGTCTACTATGAATTTGTGGCAAAAAAAGAAGTAAGAGAGAAGAGAGAAGCTTGCACTAGTAGAAAAAAGGGCTTCCGTTCGACCCTTTTAGTCCCCAAACAATTTGGTCCGCGACTAATATGAGCATTAGTCCCGGTTCAAATGAAAATGTGGGCCAGGAAGCATTAGTCCCGGTTCAAATGGAGGCTTTAGTCCCGGTTTGAGCCACCAACCGGGACTAAAGGTCGACCTTTAGTCCCGGTTGGTGGCTCAAACCGGGACTAAAGCCTACCGGGACCTTTAGTCCCGGTTGGTGGCTCAAACCGGGACTAAAGCCTACCCTTTAGTCCCAGTTTGTGGCTCAAACCGGGACTAAAGGTCCGGCGCCCATTTTTCCTCTCATTCCTACCCTCCCTCCCCCCCCCACGCAGAAAAAACGTCTAAAACAAATAAACGAAATTGATAAAAACTTCAAATTTCAAAATCCTTTGACATGCATGTAACTTTTATGGAAAATTTGAAAATTTTAATTTTGATATTTTTTGCAAAAAAAGGTTGTTCCAAATTAAAACGGCTATAACTTTTGCATACGGACTCGAAAAAAATGTATAATATATGAAAAACTATCTACACAAAATTTTACATCCGATTTCAACAGCCTACGGCCATTTGCACAATTTCTTGTTTCTCAAAATTCCAAAGGGAAATATGAAAGTAGGAAGATTTAGATTTTGTTAGAAATAATGAGAAAAAAAATGATTTTTTTGGATTTTTTCATTTCTTTTGTTGTTTCTTCTACTTTTTTGTCATTTTGAAGTTTTTTATTAATTTTAGAATTTTGGAATTTTTTAAGTTTTTTTTATTATTTTTTGAATATTTTGAGTTTAAAAATTAATAATTAAAATATGCATAAAGATTATTTGGAATTCATTGATGCTTATTATTACTTAATCATTGTTGCTTATTTTGTGAATTATTTGGAATTCAAAAAATTAAAATCATATGTTACCAAAGTGTATGGGTTAATAGAATTTATAGCATATCATTATCAAGAAGTCGCGAGCGCAGTGTTGGAAGGTAGTAGGGAAGGAATAGAGAAGTTACGCGTGCTAAGGGTGGAGTAGTGTGAGGATGGGTGACCGACCGGGAAGTGAGGACCATAAGTATATAATTTGACATAAGAATAGAGGTGATTAGAGATTAAGTGGAGAGTGGAGACTGTTAAACAATTCAAATATTCAAAAATATGGAAATTTAAAAAAATCTAAAAAAATTGGGTTTTTTTTAATAATTCTACCAGAAATTATATCGGATCCCTTTAGTCCCGGTTGGAGCCACCAATCGGGACTAAAGGGTCCTCCAGCCTTCTGCACACGGCCTGGACCACGTGGAGGACCTTTAGTCCCGGTTTGTGAGCAACCGGGACTAAAGAGGAGGGGCTTTAGTCCCGCTTTGCTAGTCTCGGTTGGACATCCGGGACTAAAGCCCCTTACCAACCGAGAATAAAGCCCCTTTTTCTACCAGTGTTGATAAATTTGTTAGCTAAATCAGTGCAAAAACTAAGTGAGAGAGAGAGAGAGAGACAAAACCACTTGTCTCGCACCCAACGGTCCCAGCACAACGTGCCACCTAATGGGGTGGCCCCACACGTCAGCAAACGGTCAATGCATTGACCAAAAGGGAACGAGCGATTCCAGCGTTTGTGCGAGTTTGAACCAAGAGGTTGGGGAAAAATGAGGAAAACTTTTAAAGATGGGGAAAAAATGAGCACAACTAACGACCTAGGGGCACAAAAATAGAAAAACCTTTTAAAATTGTAACAAAGTCGAACCAATTTTGTTGAGAAAATATATGTGAGACGTTGTAAGGTTTTCTGGATGTTTTGCCATATGTTTGTGTTTCCAAATATTTCGATGTTGCATAATTTATTTCAACAGATTGCAAATGTTTATAAATATTGTTGAGAAAACAGACGGATGTCGGAACTGTTGCTACCCGTATTTCCTTGGATTTTTTATCAAATCCAGTAAATATTTGAATTTTTGTTGTATTAATTTGTGATTTTTGTTAAAATAGATGGTGATCTTTGTTGTCAATCAATCTGTAAGAAACATAATGTAGTTAACCACTTTTTCATTGCTAGAAACGCATGATTTTATGTTGTAACATGTTGCATTTTTTATTAAAGTAGTTGCTGATTTTGTTGGAATCAATTTGCAGCAAGAAATAGTGTTGTTTAACATTTTTTATAACATTTAATTTTGTTAGATGTTGTGACAATTTTGTTGTAATAGTGTATTTTTCTGATACACGGGGTGAGAATTTTTTGTTGGAAAACTCTCGGTTCTTGTTGCAAATCAGCACGGTGGCATTCTTATGTTAATATCATGATTGAAAGTGCATGTGCCCCCATGTGTGGTTTTGATAATTAATGACAATCCCTATGGACTAATGGTTGCATTGAGTTATATTTATAGGACTTGTCCGTAGACAATGCTTGAACCATTTGTTGGTTTCAAGGTTGTATGGAGTTAGGAATAAAGAAGATTATGTGATGACCAAGGTGTTATTCAAGGAGTGATATGAAGATTGGTCATAAGAGAGTTGAGCCTATATCAAGTGTGTCTTGAAGAATAAGATTGAGTATGCCATCATGTGAATCTTCAAGACATCACCATTGTGGAAAAAGAAGAAGTGGTTCGAGAATTGATCAAGCCGAAGCACAAGTTCAAGATGGAATCTAGAAGAGTTCATATGCTTGAAGCTTGACATATATATTGTGATTATGGATAAGTGAAGATATGCTTAAAGAGAGTCTCTCTCATAGTGGAGTATGGGGAGCAATCCACAAGACTTCACAGAGCAAGCGCATTCAAGAAAGGTGGTGCAACTTGAGAAGATCAAGATCGTCATTATTTAGCTCAAGTGGATTGCGCAAGGCAAAGGTATGATCTTGATAGGGTTTCTTTCTTTCCGGTCTCATAGTGTTTGGGAGACCGGGTTTTAGGATCGGTAGCCGTACTATCAAGAGGGGCTCTCGAGTGAGTAACTTAATCATATCGTTCGGAGAGAGCTCAAACCTTTGTATATTTGGCATATCTCTCTTGGTTCTTATTTGGGTTTTAACCAAATGATGTTTAGAGCTTGTGGTTAGTTCCATGACAAGCTCTAGCTCATCAAAAACAGATTTCGCATGAAACTCTTATTGCGTTTTTGATGTTTGGAGGTTTTACCGGTTTGTCTTTGTAGAGAGGTTAAACCTTTCATCATTTGGTTTTACCCTCCTTGGTTGGACTATGATGTTTCTATACATAGACTTGTAGAGCTCGTCGTTGTGATTCCAATGAGCCCAAGATCATCAAAAACGGAGTCCGGACGCTCAAGTTATGGTCGTTATGGTTTCAGCTGTTTCTGCCTTTTCTAGGGCCGGAGACTCCGGCCCAAAATGTGTTTTCGCCGTTTTTCATCCGGAGTTTTAGCCCGGAACCTCCGAGTACTTTTCCAGGCCAAAGTCTCCGGCCCCTAGGGACCGGATACTCTGGCCCAAGTCTCCGGACCTCGAAAACTCGAGGTGTCGCTCAGCGCAGAGATGGGGGCGGAGGCTTTTTAGCCCCTGCCCGAAGTCTCCGCCCTCCAAAGGCCGGAGACTCCGGAGAAAGTGGCCTGCAATGGCTATTTTCATGGGGAGACCTATAAGAGGCCCCCTTCTTCCTCCTTGGGCTGCCGCTACTCCTTCTCTCTCTCCTCCATTGTTGACCTTGAGTAGCTTGCCCTCCCTCCTCCATTCCTCTCATGCTTCTTGAATCTTTTTGAGGGAAAAGAGAGAGGAGATCTAGATCTACATTTCCACCAATCACTTTCTCCTCTTTGTGAGGGAAACCTTTGGATCTAGATCTTGGAGTTCTTTGTGGATTTCCTCCTTGTTCTTCCTCTCATTTTCCTCCATAGCATTTTTTGCTTTGGTAGAATTTGTGAGAGAAGGATTTGATCACTTTGTGTGTTCTTGCCATTGCATCGGTTGCATCGGTTTGAGTTCTCCTCGGAGATTCGGTGGTGAAAGCAAGAAGCTTATTTCCTCTTGGGTTCTTGGAACCCTAGATGGCTTAGTGGATTTCTTGGGGAGCTCCAATTAGGTTGTGGAGATCTTTCCAAGCTTTGTGGTGCCTCCATGGCGATTATTGGGAGCCTCCAATTGAGTTGTGGAGTGTGCCCCAATCTTAGTGGCTTTGTGGATTTGGGAGCCTCCAATTAAGTTGTGGAGTTGCCCCAAGCTTTGTGCGGGTTCGGTGACCGCCCTCAAGGGTCTCATAGTGGATCGGGTCTTCCATCTTGGTGGGAGGGCTCGAGGAGATTACGGTGAGCCTCTGTGACGTTTGGGGAGCCTTGTGCCTCCACACCGCTCCAACGGAGATTAGCACCCGCAAGGGTGTGAACTTCGGGATACATCATTGTCTCCGCGTTCCTCGGTTATTTCTATACCCGAGCTCTTTTACTTATGCAATTTACTTTGTGATAGCCATCATGCTTGAAGTCTTATATATCTTGCTATCACATAGTTGCTTATCTTGTTTAGCATAAGTTGTTGGTGCACATAGGTAAGCCTAGTTTATTTAGGTTTTGTATGCTTGGCAAATTAAACATTAGTTTTATTCTGCATTTGTCAAGCCACTCGTAAAAGTTTTTAATCACCTATTCACCCCCCCCCCCTCTAGGCGACATCCGTGTCCTTTCAATTGGTATCAGAGCGAGGTCTCTCATTTTAGGCTTCACCGCCTTGAGAGCAAAGATGTCGGCTAGGGGATTAGTGCACAATCACACTTTTATATTTGATGGCACAAACTATGATGTTTAGAAAATTAGCATGCTTAATCTTTTTCGAGATATGGACCCAAATATAGAGCAAATTCTAGATATGGGTTTTTCTCCTCCTAAGGATTCCCGAAACCTATCTTTAGAGGAGAAGAAAAATTCTTATCTAGAAGCTCAAGCTTCTAATGTGCTTGTTGATTTTGTGAGCGATGCAGTTATTCTTGCAATCATGCCTTTTCATAGCGCTCATGAGATTTGGACAAAGATGCAAGACAAATATAATATGTCCAACAAGATTGAGGATGATTGTATTCCCTCCACTTCCGGTCGTGATGAACTCTCTTCCACTTCACCAAAGTGTAGCAAGACACAAGGTAACTCTATGGTGAGTGGTGATGGAAATTGCAATGTTGATAGTGATCTTACTTGTGATGATCATTCATCTCTATCTCATTGCCATGCTTCATCTTTGGACTTAAACACTTCTAGCACCATAAATGCTTTACATGCTTGTGTTGATAGTCCTTGCATATCATGTGTATGCTCCTTGAACACATCTCATAATGATATGCTTACTTCTTCTTGTTGCCATGATATAAATGCCTCTAGTTCCTCTAGTTGTTGTGTGTCTAACAATGTAGAGGAAATCGAAAATTCTATTGGCCAAGACATGGTCTCGCTTGGAGCTTCAAGTATTTATTCATCATCATCTATTGCTTCCCACATTTGCCTTATGGCTAGGGCTTCAAAGGTAACTCCTACTTTGGAACCCAATATATCTAGTGATGATGAGAATGAGGATAATGAAGAAGGAGATGATGATCTTGTATCTTTATTTGAGAAGAGTGAAATGTTTTTTCATGCTATTCGTAAGAATAAAATTGCTTGCTCTTACTTCTATAAGATTTTAGCTATTGCCACCGAGAGCAATAAAATTATTGAGGAGCATGAGAATACCATTTTTAAAATGCAAGGTCATGCCCGTGATTATGCAGATGAGATCGCGGATCTAAAAGAAGCTCTAGAAGAAGAATAAACCACCAAGGAATCTCTTGAGGAGACCTTTACTTTAGAGTTATCTAAAATAAAGAAATCCTATGATAGAACTCTTGTGGTGGCAAATGATTTTGAAACTAAATATGAAGAGCTTGTAGTTACTTATGCTAAACTCCTTGAGAATGTTGTGCTTTTTAAAAATGTCTCTAGGGTCATTTCATGTGAGCCCATCATTCTCACCGAGTCGCATGAGCAACTTAAAGCTTCAAATTCAAACGAGCTTACTAAATTGCCTTCTCCGCTTTCCGTTAGTGATGATGCTTGTGCTACTAACTCTACTTCTTGTGAAGCATCTATCTTGAAGGAGAATGTTGAGCTAAGGGCTCAACTTGACTTGCTAACTAGCAATTATGGGAAATTGGAAGAAAATCATGGAAAGCTCTCTAGCTCTCATGAGGATCTTCTAGCTTCCCATGATAGGCTAAAATTAGCTCATGAGGCTATTATGTCAAAGGTAACATCTAGTGAGCCTCATGTGGCCATTTGCACTACTTCTCAAAATACCATATTGCCATGTGCTAGTCCTAGTAATTTATCCACTCATAATATTGCTACATCTTGTGATGAATTACTTTCCTTGCCTTGTTGCTCTAACAATGAAGCTTCTATTTCCTCTAGTACTTGTGTTGTTACTAACCATGTAGAGGAAATCGAAGAGCTCAAGGCCCAAGTCTCTTCTTTGAAGAAAGACTTGGTAAAGAGTCATGAAGGGAAATCAAAACTCGACAATATGTTGAGTGTGCAAAAATCCCCCAATAACAAGAGTGGACTTGGGTTTATCTCCAACAACAATAAGAAGTCCACGGTTAACAAGAAGAAGAAGTGCCAAGGACAAGTCAAAGATCCGGCCAAGATTGTTTGCTTCAAGTGCAAAATTGAAGGGCACCATGTTAGATCTTGCCCTTTGAAGAAGAAGGCACTAGTTGAGAAGCAACAAGGGAAGCGGCCTCAAGGTCAAGGTCATGCTCAACCTCGGGTTGAAGAAAGGCCACTTTCCAAGAAGAATCAAGCTAATGCTCCCATTGTGGAGAAATCAAGTGAGAAGAAGGAGAAGAAAAGAACATGCTACACATGCCGTGAGAATGGCCACCTTGATGGGTTCGTAGCATAGAAAACAAAAAATTTCCTACGCAAGAACACATAAACTAGCCAAGATACTCTACGAGATGGTAGCAACGGAGACTAACCCTCGACGACCGTAAGCGGGGATTACGTTCCCGCACAAACGTTGATGATGGAGAGTCGATGTAGATGCACGTAGTCGACGTAGTTGTTCACTTGACGTAGTCGACGTAGTGGTTCACTTGACGATCACAAGATCGTGTACTCGGCGCCACAAGTGGCAGCGCCCCCGTGCTCGGTCACACGTACAGCTCGACGTCGACTCCTCCACGCCCTCGGTCCAGCGGGGCAGCGGAAGAAGGGATCCGCCGGACACTCCACCACACACTTCTCTAAGTGTATGAACTATGAACTACAATTCCAGCAGAGCTTCACTAAGCTGGGACGGAAATTGGACAGCAACTATGCGGGAAGGGGAGGATCAAGAATTATGTGACATGGAGGAGAGGGAGGGGTTTATATAGAGGAGGAGGGGCAGCCCCCAAGGGGTGGCCGGCCAAGGAGGTCTCCTCCTCTTCATGACCCCTCTTCATTCCCTTCATGGTGGTAACCCCCTCATCAACATGAGGTAACCCCCATTTTAATGCATGACAGTCATGCTAATTAAAATTCACACTTATTGATTTAATAAAACATTTTTATTTCTCTAATATTTGTTAATTCATTCAATTAGAAAACATTAACAAATACACCCTTGAGTTATTTTGATATCCCGAAACAGTTTCGGTGCTTTTCTGAAATAACCCTTATGTTGTCCTGTAATTCAATCGGAGTATCGTATCCACTCAAAAACGACGGCGAACCTTAAGTGTGTCACCCTACGGTTCGTGAATAACGTGGACATGATCGAGACTCCTCTCCGATCAATAATCAACAGCGGGATCTGGAAATCCATGATGACTCCCACTTACTCAACGATGAACTAGTGATCGTGTGAACCAGTAACAAACATAGTTAATTCCTTTTGTCTCGCGATATTATTACTTGTCCGAGATCCGATCATTTGGTATCAACCATACCTAGTTCGATCTCGTTCCCGACAAGTCTCTTTACTCGTTCCGTGATAATGCATTCCTGTGACCTAGTCACATGCTTGCAAGCAATTCCAATGCAATATCACCGAGAAGGGCCCAGAGAATATCTTTCCGTCATCCGGATGGACAAATCCCACTCTTGATCCATGAGCCTCAACTAATACTTTCAGAGTACCCAAATCAACCTTTATAATCACCCTATTATGGTGTGACGTTTGATATCATCAAAGTACCCTTCCGGTATCAGTGATTAACATGATCTCATGGTCTAAGGATTAGAACTACTTCGCATGAGTTTGATATAGCAATGAACTTGATGACTTGATCGTATTGCTATTCGTACTATGGGTGTGAGTGTTCATCACATCATTCTTCTAATGATATGACCCCGTTATTAACAACATCCAATGTTCATGATCAGGAAACCTTGATCATCGGTTAATCAACGAGCTAGTATAAAAGAGAGGCTTTACTAGGAACCTTTTAGTTTATTAATCACACATGTATTAATGTTTCCGATTAATACAATTCTAGCATGAGAAATAAACATTTATCATAAACATGGAATATGATAATAACCACTTTATTATTGCCTCTCGGGCATATTCCCTTCAGTCTCCCACTTGCACTAGAGTCAATAATCTAGTTGATATTTGCGTATATAACACTTATGGCATTCACGTGTTATATGTACGCGTTGCATGTGGTAAACCTGATCTCCAGATCTGACACTTTCAGCTCTGTGTGTATTTGCATGTCTTTGCGTCTCTACGCATCACTCATTCTCAAATGAGATAGTTGGGTATAAATTTGTTCCTTAGGTGAGAACTTAGTTCCTTTAGCTAAAATCATGTTGTCACTATTGTCGCACAATAGATCTTCACAGTAATAGCCAGCTTGGAACTACACCTAGTTTGATAACAAACTTCTTGACACAAATGCCCTCTTTTGCTACTTCTAAAGCAGCCATATACTCAACCTTTGTTGTAGAATCCATCACAATGTCTTAACTTTGGAACTCATCCAAATCCATCATGGAACTTCCTTCCATTACATTGTGCCACCTAAACATATAGCTAAAATTGAGATAAGCTTAATTTGTATCTTGTGACAAACTTAGTATCAACGTAACACTTTACAATGAACTATGTGTCACTTTGTCATACATAATATATATCCTTAGTCCTTCCAAAGCACATAAGGATATCCTTACTATTGTCCAGTGATCATCTTATGACATTTATCACTCTGGTATATGCTCATAATATTTAGAGCATAGGACATAACTGGATATGTACATATCACGGTATACATGATCGATCAAATCATTCATGTGGCTTCACTCATCAAGTGTCAAAAAACACCTGAATCTTGTTTCAACCTCTTCCATGTGGCAAGAACTTTTCTCGTCGTTTCCATATTGAACTTTATTCAATATTTCATCTATGTACTTTGGCACAACCATATTGGCACCTCGATCTATCTACATAGACATTGAGACTCAATATTTTGGTTTTGCCTAAGTCTTTCATTGAAATCTAATTTCAATGAAATTCTTAACCTATGTCAATGAAAGATACATCATTTCCAATTAACAATATGTCTTCTACATAATGTACTGAAAATATGTCTCAATGCTCCCACTTAATTTCTTGCAAATGCAAGCATATTCATCATATCTGATGAAACTAAACCTTTTAATTATTTCATCACGGTGAATATTCCAACTCCGCGATGCTTACTTCAACCATTGGAGTTTGCATGCCTTTTTAGCATCCTTTGAATTTACAAGACCCTTTGGACCATGTCATGTACATGTCCTAGGTAACCATTCTATTAGAAGAATGTTGTCTTGTTTGTTCAACTAACATATACCAAACTTGGCATATGTAGGGGTTGCTACAGTAATCCGTTCAGACAAAATATCGCTATGAAAGATCAAATCTTGTCACAGTCAACTCCTTGAACACAATCGTAAACTCTTTTAACGATGTGTCGACTATTTCATAGATGTTAAACATCCATGTCTGTCTTTATAGATCCAAATACGTTCATTAGGCTTCATGCCATTTGAGGGTCTTCCAAGTTCATAAACTTGGTTTCTCGTGTATGGAACTATCATGGATTTTATGGCTTCTAGCCATTTGACGGAGTCAGGGCCCATCATCGCTTCTTTGCATATAGTCAGTTCATTATTGCCAAACAATAATGATTTGTTCTCAAATCTAACTATTTGATTGTTATCCGACTCACGCGGTTCAATAGGAACTTAGATATCTGTGACCACAACTTTTGAGGTACTGTATCCATGCGCATTGTGGCCGCCTCCGGGACACTTCCCGACGCTGCACTACTCAGCACATATAGCTTAGGTTCAACAACCTAATCAAAGTTCTATTGTCCTCCCACTTGACTTATTGTGAAAAATTCCTTCTCAAGAAACTTGTCGTTTTTCAGCGACAAACACTTTTGTCTTCAGTGTTCTGGAGGAATACCCAACAGTTACTTTGGGATAACCTACAAAGACATATTTATCCGACTTTGGTTGTAAACATTTTACATATGCCTAGCATACCAAAATTTCAGAAAAGACAACTTGGGTTTTATTCCATGCCATATCTCATATGGTGTCATTTCAATGGATCATGATGGCGCTCTTTTCAGTGTAAAAAGCGGTAGTCTCTAAAGCTTTATCCTTAAAATATAATGGCAGTTTTATAGACGACACCATTGATCCAACGATGTCAAACAAAGTTTGATTTCATCTCTCGAACACTCCATACTCCTATGGTGTTTCGAGAAATACAAGTCTATGGAACGATTCCTCAACTTTTAGGTGTTTGCTAAACTTGTAACTCAAATATATTCCTTTATGATCAAATCATAAATTCTTTATTTTCTTGTTACAATGATTTTCAACTTCAACTAGAAATACTTTGAACAATATTCAAATATTTCATGCTTCTTCCTTATCAAGTAAATATACACATATATCTACTCAAATCATCGGTTAAAGTAAATGAAGTCCAAGAATTCACCACACACGGCTACACATAATGGACTATATACATCAACATGTACAATATCCAATAAGTTAGTCGTCCGTTCTTCTTTGGCCTACAAACGGAGTTTTAATCATCTCTAGGAAATTTTCACAAGCGTCAATTGATTCAAAATCAAAAGACTCCAAAATCCCATCAACATGGAGTTTCTTCATTTTTACTTTCCAATATGATTTAAACGGTGGTGTCACTCATAAGTGATCTTCTAATCATTTGTCTTGAGACACTTTTAGCATCAGTGTTATGGATATGATTTCTCCAACAAGATAAGCGTTCATCCATCTTTTATGAATGCGGTAATAATTTGAACAACCATTGTTCTCATAATACCAGAACAAAACAACAATTATTCAAACAAATCTTGAAGGCTAGGTTTAATTCCAACGAAACACAATAACACTTTATTTGTTTTCGATGAGAATCATCCCATATTCATTTGCTAGTTAATTAGGCCATTGTAGTTCTTGTATTGCATTGTTCTGTATGACAGTTCATACCAACCAATTTAGTATCAAATACCCAAGAACCACATTGTTTTAACAAGCAACGAATACACCCATAACATGTATATCTTGTATATACCTGAGCTGGACATTTCCAGTCTTTTCTTTTCCGCCAGAATAAATTTTGGATTCTCTTTTAGCAATTCTTTTCCTTCTAGAAGAATCTATCAACATCTATAGTGGCGCCATTCACATGGCACATAGTTCAAGGCATGATTAGTCAAACACTAATACCCTTGGACTCACACTTTGAAGTAGATCACCATAATCACATATTTGGCGTTCTTCAAAATTCCATTCTTTAGTAATCTATTAATGTAGTAAACATTTTACCTACATTTTTCCATTCATCCTATCATGACAACTTTCATGATCGAGCTACTATAGCTCATGAGGACGAATTGTGAGTATAATGTTAGTTCCTAAACCTTTTAGGAGATCTGGACGCCTAGCGTCTCCAATCTTCACAAATTCTCATACAATATGAGAACATGTGTCTTACTAAATTATACTCTATCACTTTGCAACCAAACATTGTTTCAGATATCACAATATCTTCCACACATGATAGTTTATGAAACAATTCTTTCAACTCCTAGATAACCTTGATACTAAAAATAACTTTTGAATATCAAGGATCATGGAGGCAAGTGTGATACTTAGATACTAACACTGGAATTGTTACTCTTGATTTAATACTACTTATTAAATTTTATCGAGTAACAAGGATTTGCTAAAAGTTTGCAATAGGACTTTAAACTTTAGATTGACATTCAGACAATACGATACCAGTTTGTAAAGTTAACATCCAGAATTCTATAGTTCTATTATCTCAATTATAGCTAATCGCAAGGTAGTAAACGGATGCCAATAACTACAACAAACTATGCAAATTCACTTTGATTTAGTTCATGATAAATTGAGTTCTATAATTCAAAATTACTAAATGAACTTCCACTTAAAAACAACATCCCTCTTAGTTTTCTTAAGTGATTACACGAACCAAATTCACTATACCGCAACCGATCATCATGTGCAACGGCATAGTTTCAAAGGCGAACATCACCATGTTCATCATATCAACCATATGACTCATGCTTAACCTTTCGGTTCGTGTTCCGAGGCCATGTCTGTACATGCTAGGCTCGCCAAGTAGAACCATAGCACTCGCGTGTGTAAAACTGTCTTACACCCGTCGTATGTGAACGTAGAGTCTGTCACACCCGATCATCACGTGGTGTCTCGAAACGACGAACTTTCTTGACGGTGCATGCTATGGAAGAACACATTTTTATCTTGATATTTATGTGAGAGGGATCATCTTATAATGCTACCGCGCGATCAAATCTAAGCAAAATAAGATGCATAAAAGGATAAACATCACATGCATATATAATGTGATATGATATGGTCCTTCACGCATTCGATCTCCATCTTGTGCGTCATGGCATGATCTCCATCATTCCACCGGCGTAGCACCAAGGTCCATGGCGCGCCACCTTGGTTGTCTTCCTCCATTACAATATATCACTTGGATATATATATTCGGCACGCAGGGCATTTAAATATAAAGACGACCATATGGCTCCTGCCGGTTGTTTATAACTTACAAAAAGGATCATTGCATATAATTTGTAACATAAACAATTTAACCATATCACATCACATGCCCTGCAAAAACAAGTTAGTCGCTTCTAATTTGTCTTGCATATTTTATGTGGTTTAGGGCTTTCTAGGAAGAACCGTTCTTACCTACGAACATGTAACCACAATGGTGATAAAATATTATTAACAATTCTTTGTAAAATAGATCATAACTATAGTGGGAGAAACGTACACCCACAAAGCCACATATGCCGAAGCATGTCAAGTGTGGGACAAGTCTCGTGAACGCGGTCACGTAAGGTTAGTCTCGGGCAGCTTCAATCCCACTATGCCACTATGATCCAAAATACAAAAAATTGCAATAACATGATCATCAATGCCCACATCCACATGTGTTCTAACCGTGCAAACCAACTACGCATAGAGATGGCTCTGATACCACTGATGGGTTCGTAGCATAGAAAACAAAAAATTTCCTACGCAAGAACACATAAACTAGCCAAGATACTCTACGAGATGGTAGCAACGGAGACTAACCCTCGACGACCGTAAGCGGGGATTACGTTCCCGCACAAACGTTGATGATGGAGAGTCGATGTAGACGCACGTAGTCGACGTAGTTGTTCACTTGACGTAGTCGACGTAGTGGTTCACTTGACGATCACAAGATCGTGTACTCGGCGCCACAAGTGGCAGCGCCCCCGTGCTCGGTCACACGTACAGCTCGATGTCGACTCCTCCACGCCCTCGGTCCAGCGGGGCAGCGGAAGAAGGGATCCGCCGGACACTCCACCACACACTTCTCTAAGTGTATGAACTATGAACTACAATTCCGGCAGAGCTTCGCTAAGCTGGGACGGAAATTGGACAGCAACTATGCGGGAAGGGAAGGATCAAGAAGTATGTGACATGGAGGAGAGGGAGGGGTTTATATAGAGGAGGAGGGGCAGCCCCCAAGGGGTGGCTGGCCAAGGAGGTCTCCTCCTCTTCATGACCCCTCTTCATTCCCTTCATGGTGGTAACCCCCTCATCAACATGAGGTAACCCCCATTTTAATGCATGACATTCATGCTAATTAAAATTCACACTTATTGATTTAATAAAACATTTTTATTTCTTTAATATTTGTTAATTCATTCAATTAACAAACATTAACAAATACACCCTTGAGTTATTTCGATATCCCAAAACAGTTTCGGTGCTTTTCTGAAATAACCCTTATGCTGTCCTGTAATTCAATTGGAGTATCGTATCCACTCAAAAACGACGGCGAACCTTAAGTGTGTCACCCTACGGTTCGTGAATAACGTGGACATGATCGAGACTCCTCTCCGATCAATAATCAACAGCGGGATCTGGAAATCCATGATGACTCCCACTTACTCAACGATGAACTAGTGATCGTGTGAACCAGTAACGAACATAGTTAATTCCTTTTGTCTCGCGATATTATTACTTGTCCGAGATCCGATCATTTGGTATCAACCATACCTAGTTCGATCTCGTTCCCGACAAGTCTCTTTACTCGTTCCGTGATAATGCATTCCTGTGACCTAGTCACATGCTTGCAAGCGATTCCAATGCAATATCACCGAGAAGGGCCCAGAGAATATCTTTTCGTCATCCGGATGGACAAATCCCACTCTTGATCCATCAGCCTCAACTAATACTTTCAGAGTACCAAAATCAACCTTTATAATCACCCTATTACGGTGTGACATTTGATATCATCAAAGTACCCTTCCGGTATCAGTGATTAACATGATCTCATGGTCTAAGGATTAGAACTACTTCGCATAAGTTTGATATAGCAATGAACTTGATGACTTGATCGTATTGCTATTCGTACTATGGGTGTGAGTGTTCATCACATCATTCTTCTAATGATATGACCCCGTTATTAACAACATCCAATGTTCATGATCAGGAAACCTTGATCATCGGTTAATCAACGAGCTAGTATAAAAGAGAGGCTTTACTAGGAACCTTTTAGTTTATTAATCACACATGTATTAATGTTTCCGATTAATACAATTCTAGCATTAGAAATAAACATTTATCATAAACATGGAATATGATAATAACCACTTTATTATTGCCTCTCGGGCATATTCCCTTCACACCTATCTTCTTCATGCACCATAGGTAACTCTTCCAACCCTATCATAATTGATGATGCTTATTCACTTTGCAGGGATAAGGTTGGCAATGTGTTTGCCAAATATATTGGTTCTCAAAGTGGTGTCAAGAAAAGAACCATTTGGGTTACCAAACCTATTGTGACTAATGTCTTAGGACCCAACTTGGTTGGGGACCAACAAGCCAAAACTTGATCAATAGGTGTTTGTTGGAGGGCATTGGAGATTTGGCTATATCATGAAGAATTAAGGGATCTTCATCATTTATATTGTATCAAGTCAAGTCAATTGGATTATAATATTTACATCCTATATCTATTGTTCCTCCTTGCGGTAACATATTCTCAAACTCTATACATTGGAAGTTACTCGCTCCTTTGCATGTGTCGGTTTTGTTCCGTTGCATGAGTTTGTATATGTTGTGCTTCCTACTTGCTTTATTTTGAGTAATCAAGTATGTGCTTATTGGTTGCACACCATGTACGGGTGTTCTTGTCGAGCCTTTTGCATATTGTTTGTATCTTGTTGGCTCTTATGAGAGATTAATGGATCATCCCATCTTGGAGGAGTGATATGCTTTGGCATTTCACAACCCCAAAAATGTGTGTACATGAGGAATACCACTTAGTGTTTATATTTTAAATTATCTAGTCTCTATGTGGTATGTCATGCTCATGAGAAATTCAAATTCTATAATGTCCATTAATCATCTCATGTTGGATTTTATTTGTCTCTTGTGAAAATAAATGCTTTATCACATTATGGGGGAGTAATATGCTTTGTGCATACTACAAACCAATAAAATGTGTATATTTGAGGTTGTGTCACATAGTTTTGATATTGCAAATTATCTTTCTTCTATGTGACATGTTTGCTCAAACAAGTTTCAATTTGCTAAATTATTTTATTGCTCTTGTTTTGGATCTTGTTTGTGAGATACATTCTTGGTAGGGTTTTCCTAAAATGTGGAATCCTAGATCAAAGTTGGAAAACTATTTGCTTCAAGTTATCCTAATCATTGCTTTGCGTGATTGTTTAACTATTTGAGTCTATCGAGAATATCTTCTTTAGCATGGTGTTTAATTCTTATCCTTGTCATATGCTTCTTTGTTGTGAAGATGATCTTGGATTTATGTGTAAAATACCATCGAGAAATTAATAACTCCAAATACCTCTTATCCTTGGACAATTGGTACTTTTTCATGTGGTATATATATATAGATCATCTTTTTATTGGCTATTGATTTTAATTACCTTATCTCTTGCCAAGGAATGTATTTGTTTTATTTCCCATTGTCTTCCTTGACTCTTGTGATTCCATTTGATTTTGTTGAACTTGTTTTGTGTTATTCTTAATGTAGGTAGAGATGATGATCCTTTTTGTGTGCATTTTGTATTCAAATGCAAAATCATAAATAATGCACTAATATTGGGGGAGCTCTCCTATATTTTCTATAACATACTCTTGGGGCTTATTTCAATTGGTATTGGTTATTGTTGGAAGACAAATCTTTTCTTTTTGGTACTTAGTGTGCCATCATAAAAGAGTGGAGAGTTTGGTTTGTTTGTTGGAACCTTGCCCTCTTTGGGAGAATGGCTATCTCTTTTCTTGATTTTGCTCTCTATTCTTAAAATGAGATAAGTCTTTGGGCATGTGTGTTTTAGTGATTCTTTATGCTCATTGGCGTTTGCTTTGTTCACTTGGTGGACTTTGGAGTCAATCTTGTATTGAGTTGATTCTTTGATATAATTTGGACAACCTTTAGTTCTTCACACCTTTGTGTGACTTTGGTCTTCTTGGTGTTTTGTCCAAATTGTATCTCTTTTGTCTCTTGAAAGTCTTGTGCATGCATATTTACTAAATGTATACTCTATGGCATGCTTTGCTTTCTTTGATCCAATATATAGGGTAAACTCCAATAAATCCTAAATTGGCTAAGATGTGCATGAAATTCAAGTTCATATCTATATGTCCATATTTATGTGAAGCTTGTCCTATATATTGTAGTGTCTCTAACTACTTCGGGCCCAATGAGTTTGGGGACCATATTGTACTTGAATTTGTTTTAGGTACATGGGAGATATATTGGTGCTTGTCTCAATAATAAGGATGAAGCGGTGACTAGTTGATAATTTGTGGCAAGCTAGGATTATTGAAGAACTCCTATCTACTACATCCTACCATTGATATCTCGGTAACAAGTATCTACTTCATGCATACTTTTCTAGCATCCAACCTTGTGTAGGTTGCTTCATGGCATGGTATCTCCTTATTTGATATCTTAATTGAACCTTGTGTGTTGGGATGGAATGCTAAGCAATATCAATCATTGAGGACTATGTGGATGCTCTATGTTCATCCTTGTACTAGTCTTATAATATGTTTTGTCATTCCTATCACACATTCCTTTGGTTGAGCCGCTTAATATGTCGGTTCCTTACTTGTTGCTCAACCATCTCTTTGATGTAAGTGTTAATCTTAATGCCTTTTATGATCTCTTTCTAATGGTTGCTTTTTAAATGGTATTGAGGGAGTGAGGATACCATGTTGTGCAAATTATATTCAAATGCAAAAATTCTATCTTGTGCACGTACCTTGGGGAACTTCCTCATTTCATTTTAAAGCACCATTTAGCGGTTATCATAGTATTTGATGTCACTTTGTATCATTTTGTTTTGAATAATATCGAGGTAGTGATGATTCCATGTTTGTGCACCTTATACTCCAATTCAAATGGAATATCTTGTGCACAAACCTTGGGAAGCTTCTTCATATTATTTAGAGCATTGTTTTGGTCTTATCATAATATCTTTATTTGACTTTTTTTGGATCATTTGTTTGCTCTCTTCTTCTTTTTTGGAAGACTATCCATTCTGTTATTTTGTTTGCAATCTTTTGATCCTCAATATAGTTTTGTTTCCTCCAACTTTTTGTCTTTGGATATGTGCATGTGTTTTGACTCAAATTTTTTTGGAACATGCACACCTTGAGGAGGAACTCTCACTATATAGGCCTTCTAAGCCTTTCCGCCCATTTTGGCAATGGATGCCAATGGGGGAGAAGTTTTGAGGGTTTGAAGGGAATTGGGTTTCATGCTTTGGTTTTGTTCTTAAGCATACTTGGTTGAGTATATATAGTGGAAACTCCACCAACAACATTGGTTGGCAATATATGCAATGAAATTCAAGTTCATTCACACGTGCATAGATTGTGGGGGAGTTTGCTCTATATATGATGGTTATACTAGCATCACATACTTTTGTAGTATTTGATATTAGTATAACCGTCTTAGTTCTTTAAATTCATTATATAAACCCTCTCAAAGAGATTGTCATCAATTACCAAAATGGGGGAGATTGAAAGTGCATGTGCCCCCATGTGTGGTTTTGGTAATTAATGACAATCCCTATGGACTAATGGTTGCATTGAGTTATATTTATAGGACTTGTCCGTAGACAATGCTTGAACCATTTGTTGGTTTCAACGTTGTATGGAGTTAGGAATAAAGAAGATTATGTGATGACCAAGGTGTTATTCAAGGAGTGATATGAAGATTGGTCATAAGGGAGTTGAGCCTATATCAAGTGTGTCTTGAAGAATAAGATTGAGTATGCCCTCATGTGAATCTTCAAGACATCACCATTGTGGAAAAAGATGAAGTGGTTCGAGAATTGATCAAGCCGAAGCGCAAGTTTAAGATGGAATCTAGAAGAGTTCATATGCTTGAAGCTTGACATATATATTGTGATCATGGATAAGTGAAGATATGCTTAAAGAGAGTCTCTCCCATAGTGGAGTATGGGGGAGCAATCCGCAAGACTTCACCGAGCAAGCGCATTCAAGAAAGGTGGTGCAACTTGAGAAGATCAAGATCGTCATTATTTAGCTCAAGTGGATTGCGCAAGGCAAAGGTATGATCTTTATAGGGTTTCTTTCTTTCCGATCTCATAGTGTTTGGGAGATCGGGTTTTAGGATCGGTAGCCGTACTATCAAGAGGGGCTCTCGAGTGAGTAACTTAATCATATCGTTCGGAGAGAGCTCAAACCTTTGCATATTTGGCATATCTTTCTTGGTTCTTATTTGGGTTTTATCCAAATGATGTTTAGAGCTTGTGGTTAGTTCCATGACAAGCTCTAGCTCATCAAAAACGGATTTTGCATGAAACTCTTATTGCGTTTTTGATGTTTGGAGGTTTTACCGGTTTGTCTTTGTAGAGAGGTCAAACCTTTCATCATTTGGTTTTACCCTCCTTGGTTGGACTATGATGTTTCTATGCATAGACTTGTAGAGCTCGTTGTTGTGATTCCAACGAGCCCAAGATCATCAAAAATGGAGTCTGAACGCTCAAGTTATGGTCATTTTGGTTTCAGCTGTTTCTGCCTTTTCCAGGGCCGGAGACTCCGGCCTCGTAGGGCCGGAGACTCTGGCCAAAAATTTGTTTTCGCCTTTTTTCATCCGGAGTTTTGGCCCGGAACCTCCGGGTACTTTTCCAGGCTAAAGTCTCCGGCCCCTAGGGACCGGAGACTCCGGCCCAAGTCTCCGGACCTCGAAAACTTGAGGTGTCGCTCAGCGCAGAGATGGGGGCGGAGGCTTTTTAGCCCCTGCCCGGAATCTCCGCCCTCCAAAGGCCGGAGACTCCGGAGAAAGTGGCCTGCAACGGCTATTTTCGTGGGGAGACCTATAAAAGGCCCCCTTCTTCCTCCTTGGGCTGCCGCTACTCCTTCTCTCTCTCCTCCATTATTGACCTTGAGTAGCTTGCCCTCCCTCCTCCATTCCTCCCATGCTTCTTGAATCTTTTTGAGGAAAAAGAGAGAGGAGATCTAGATCTACATTTCCACCAATTACTTTCTCCTCTTTGTGAGGGAAACCTTTGGATCTAGATCTTGGAGTTCTTTGTGGATTTCCTCCTTGTTCTTCCTCTCATTTTCCTCCATAGCATTTGTTGCTTTGGTAGAATTTGTGAGAGAAGGATTTGATCACTTTGTGTGTTCTTGCCATTGCATCGGTTGCATCGGTTTGAGTTCTCCTCGGAGATTCGGTGGTGAAAGCAAGAAGCTTATTTCCTCTTGGGTTCTTGGAACCCTAGACGGCTTAGTGGATTTCTTGGGGAGCTCCAATTAGGTTGTGGAGATCTTTCCAAGCTTTGTGGTGCCTCCGTGGCGATTATTGGGAGCCTCCAATTGAGTTGTGGAGTGTGCCCCAATCTTAGTGGCTTTGTGGATTTGGGAGCCTCCAATTAAGTTGTGGAGTTGCCCCAAGCTTTGTGCGGGTTCGATGACCGCCCTCAGGGATCCCATAGTGGATCGGGTCTTCCATCTTGGTGGGACGGCTCGAGGAGATTATGATGAGCCTCTGTGACGTTTGGGGAGCCTTGTGCCTCCACACCGCTCCAACGGAGATTAGCACCCGCAAGGGTGTGAACTTCGGGATACATCATCGTCTTCGCATGCCTCGGTTATTTCTATACACGAGCTCCTTTATTTATGCAATTTACTTTGTGATAGCCATCGTGCTTGAAGTCTTATATATCTTGCTATCACATAGTTGCTTATCTTGTTTAGCATAAGTTGTTGGTGCATATACGTAAGCCTAGTTTATTTAGGTTTTATATACTTGGCAAATTAAACGTTAGTTTTATTCCATATTTGTCAAGCCACTCGTAAAAGTTTTTAATCGCCTATTCACCCCCTCCCCCTCTAGGCGACATCCGTGTCCTTTCAATAATGATCATGGGCAATAGGATATACTCGTTCATTTAAATTGAAGAAGTCGAACTGCGGGCTGATTTCACAAAAACTAAGGGGCTAAAATGCAAAACTGTGTCACGGCTTATTTTCGTCCGCCGGATCAGGATCGAAGAACGCTTCTACGACCGATTTTCTTCCGCGATCGGCTAGCGCTCCCATCTTATTTTTGCACGGTTTTGTGTAATATCTTTAGGTAAAATCAGCACTTTTTATTACATTATTTTTTGGAAATGCTGTAAAACTAATGTAACACTTTTCAAGTAAAGGTAAAGCTCAAATTTGTTGCATTAGTAATCCGAAATGATTGAGAATTTTTTCTTCGTTTAGTGTATATTCATAAAAACTTTATGATGATCTGTTGCAACAATATATTTGTTTTATAACATGTGAGAATTATGTTGAAGGCGAACGAAATCCGTAAAGATTGTCGATCGAACAGCAGGGAAAACACCTAATTTTCCCAAACTAGTTGCAAACTGACTTCTATCTTGGCTCATTCCCAATCAACCGATAATTAGTAGTCGTCCGATTGGAAATGTCTGTCGGTGACTTAACATAAAATTTATTCTAATTCACTAAAACTTTTTTCTGATTAAGGGAGTAGCTCGAATGATTATAGATTGGAGCATTAAGGCCTTTCACAATGCATAATTTCTTAGCGTTTTCATAGCAGTAATTAAAATTTAAGATACAACTTCTCCAATGCATTATCTCTTAAGGGTTGTCTCTTAATTAATGATTTTGGTCCCATGCATGCATATGATTGGACTAGAACCAATTTTTACCTATAAACTCGTGCAAGTGTTGTATCCAGGGGCGGAGCCAGAAATATTGAACACTAGGGTCAAAGCAACTTATAACACTAGCTTTCAACAATATTTAATGGTGTCATTTTTTGCTTATGCGCTATAGCTATAAGGATTTGCATCTTGGGCGTCGGTGTCATTTGACACCGGTGACTACGCTGTAGCTCCGCCCCTGATTGTATCTTAATAAGGATTTGCTAAGCTACATCACCATTCTCTTTCCTCATTTAATATAGTGTCACATAAGTAAAATACCTAGAATACCACGCTAAAAAATCTTCATTGTGAAAGACCTAATGCTTAGAATTCATTTCTGTAGTAGCCTAAACCAAATCCTTTAATTGCGCGACATCTACATGTCGGTGAAGACATACAGAGTATATAAAAATATTATTAATACTAAATTGGAGTACTTTTAGCGATTGTGAGATAAAGGGAGGAATTGATTGACGAAGAGTAATTGTGACATCTCCACGTCATCTTGAGCTGCGTTGCATGGCTGGCATTTCCTCAGTGAGGATAAACCTGAATTCATTAGTACAGTAAATCAAATCATTTAATAATTGCACGATAATGTCTACAGCCTGGTGAAGATATACCCTACCAAAAAAGATTGTATTGCTAGATAATGGGAAATTTCATTAACGGAGGAGTAATTGTGCATCGTCATCATGCCTGCCGTGCGTGCATGGCCGTAGCAAATTGATCTGGCACGTCGACCCTGTCCACCGTCGTCCACGATAAAAAAGACAAGAGCCACCACCCTCTCCCCCACAGCGGAGCCTGCCGGGGTCCCATCTCCCTCACGAGCTCCCCCAAAATCCTCCACTCACTACCCCGCCGCTGCCCACAGAAAGACAGACCAATCAACACAATGGCGGTTCCCACGCGCGGCCACCGCCGGCCGACCGGCCTCCTCGCCGCCGCAGTGGCCCTGCTCCTCCTCTTGTCGTCCGGCGGCGTGGCGCGGGCGGGGATGAGCGGGCCGATTAAGACGGTGGTGGTGGTCGTGATGGAGAACCGGTCCTTCGACCACATGCTGGGGTGGATGAAGCGGCTCAACCCGGCGATCGACGGCGTGACGGGCGCCGAGTGGAACCCGGCCAACACGTCGGACCCCTCCTCCGGGCGCGTCTACTTCGGGGACGGCGCGCAGTTCGTGGACCCGGACCCGGGCCACTCGTACCAGGAGATCCGGCAGCAGATCTTCGGCTCCGACGACGCCTCCGGCCCGCCCAAGATGAACGGGTTCGTGCAGCAGGCCACCTCCATCGGCGGCGGCAACATGACCGACGCCGTCATGAACGGCTTCGCCCCCGACAGCGTCGCCGTGTACCGGGAGCTGGTGTCGCAGTTCGCCGTCTGCGACCGGTGGTTCGCGTCCGTGCCGTCGTCGACGCAGCCCAACCGCCTCTTCGTCCACTCCGGCACCTCCGGCGGCGCCACCAGCAACAACCCAGAGTACGTGCATTCTATTAACCGAAAACTGCTATAATTCCGTCGCCCCGTTAATCTCTCGTTCGTTCATTATTATTATTATTATTATCCAAATGCATCTCGATTCTTTGCGTGTTCGGGCGCGGTAGATTTGATTCCATCCCGAAAGCCTGCTCTGCATTGCGTTGCAGAGGTGTGGGTTGGTCGCCAAGATTTATTGATGGTAGGTTGTTGGGGATTTTGCGCGCTAGATATGAACAAAAATGTCATGATCGTGCTAATTGTAGAACGACTTCAGGAGGGAGTTGCGTATTACTCCTAGCTCCGACATGATGACGACGTTTTAGTATAGTTTGTAAATATAGGTGCCTTTGTGATTCAAAAGCTGCCATTTTTCTGTCTTTGAGTAGTTTTGGCGTTGTGTAATTTCATTTATTTTGTTTCGTCTCTTTCTAGATTTGTAATCACCTGCTAAAATAGTACAATAATATCATTTGGAGTATAGTTAATATAGTTCAGTGGTAGTCAAAATTGACCAGCCGTTTAGAAACATGTGCTGCTAGTACCTCTTTTCTGTGGGGTCAAAATTACGTGGGAACATGTACATCCAGACATTCAGACGTACTAGTACACTGCTGCCAGAAGAGGCTAAGATTGTGCTGACGCTAGTGTAGAGTAGGATGGCCGGTTTTTTCCTGGCCGGGACAGAGAACAGAGTATTCGGTGCACGCAGAGTACACTACCCTTTTTCGGCAGTTTTCTCCTGCCCAAACTCTGAAAGGCAACATGATTTCAGGCACAAGAAACTTCCCAGATCGAGCTAGCTTGCACAAATATGATGAAATTCAAAAACTTCTTTTTAAATCCAAGTTCCATGGAGCATTTTCTCCCTAGTTGGATATGTCCATTAAGAGAATTCATACTACTTTCATCAGCTTTAGTGTAGGACACTTGTCTGCTTCTCTTTGTCGAGAACCACTAGCACTAGTTGCAAAAGGAGCTTCAACTGATCTGAAAGTGCATCATTTTGAGGGGACACTGCCACACCCACACTACTACACTAGCATTGCTAGTACAAGAAAATGACATTGGTTCCACAGTGGAAGAGACAGATGTCTGGCCACGATTAGCCGTCTTTTGTTATCGCGATATCTATATGGGCCATGCCTTGCTTTTATGCATCTTTGCTTTTGCTCACGCTTCGGACATCATGTGGCTAATTAGTCTAGGTTTGATTAGACTAATGGTATAATCAATTAGGATAATCAGTAACTAGGCGGCGATGGTGGGCTCTGGGCATGATCAATCATCCATGTGAAACGATGAGATGTGAGCTTGGCAGCTTGCTATACGCACGGCACGCAACCTCGATGGGGTGGCCCGCTTCACTGAACAGTAGGGCCACGGGTTGACTGGCCTCACTGTCAGTGGGACCTTTACACTGACCTTTCGGTCGTGGAGCCCGAGAGTGGAAACCGCGTTAGGACAGGGATATGCTCTGTTCATGACAGACAGGAACGAGATGACATTTATTCGGCCATGCGACCTCCCACGACTTGTGTCGGTACACGGGATGATGAACAGGGTTAAAATAAGCCATCTGACCTTCTCTGTATCCGTGCAACGTTCGGTGCTACTACATTCCATATTTATTTCGTTATATATTTGATTTTGATCAGGAATTAATCAATTAATATGTGTTTATATATAATATAAAAGGTATAATTTTCAATACGAATACAGTTGTATCAATATCATTTCACATAAAATATGTATAAATAGACTAATTATTAGTAGCCTTAGTCAACATAAATAAAATACATCTTATATTTCGGACCAGAGGTAGTAGTGTGCTAGGTAAGTGTTCTGTTGGAGAAAATATCTAGTAATACCATGCCTTACATCATAGCATGATACCACTTCTTAAAATTCAAATAATAATTGTTAAAATATCGAATTAATTTGTGGGTATTCACAACATGTGTATTTATATTTCCTACAATTTTACCAAATTCGATATACACACACAGAAACAAAAAGTACAAATTTATATGTAAATTACTGTCATTTTGTGTTTTTGTCTTCTTTATTCTATTCATTTTGGATTTTTCATTTTAGTATGTGTATGTCTATTTTAAAATTGGATCCGCAAATTTTAGAAATTGTAAACTCACATCTTGCAAGCATCCACACATTTATTTTAGAAAATTATAAAACTTGCAAATTTGAGTTTAAGTGGTACCATGGTATCTGTGCTACCACTACAGTATGCTCTCCTGTTCTGCACTGTATTATCACGGCAGGCCCCAACACTAGCCGGCCTCAACCCAACAAGACATGACTAGGCCCCTAACCAGCAATTATTTTGGGCCTTGTTACACAGCCGAGTCCAGCCCAGTCTGCTGGATTGGGTCCGTAGGTACAACAACTTAAGGAAACTGACATTAGCAAACTAAAGTTCAGCAACCATCCGAAACTTCAGAATTCAGAGCATATGTTCCTCTTTCAGACACAGGGGAAGCAGTTTTGCACAGAACATAAACCATCCTAGCTTTTGAGTGACACCAAAATAATCTGAATTGCACGATGCAGGTTGCTTGCCATGGGGTACCCGCAGAGGACCATCTTCGACAACGTCCACGACGCCGGCCTCTCCTTCGGCGTCTACTTCCAGGACGTGCCGGCTGTGCTCTTCTACCGCAACCTGCGCAAGCTCAAGTACATCCTGAAATTCCACCCCTTCCACAACACGTTCAGGGACCACGCCAGCCGCGGCTCCCTCCCCAACTACGCCGTCATCGAGCAGCACTACATGGACTCCAAGGACCACCCCGCCAACGACGACCACCCCTCCCACGACGTCTACCAGGGCCAGATGTTCATCAAGGAGATCTACGAGACGCTCCGCGCAAGCCCCCAGTGGAACGAGACGCTCATGATCATCACGTACGACGAGCACGGTGGGTTCTTCGACCATGTGCCCACGCCCGTCGACGGTGTGCCCAGCCCCGACGGCATTGTTGGCCCGGCGCCGTATAACTTCACGTTCAACAGGCTTGGGGTGCGTGTCCCGGCCATCATGATCTCTCCGTGGATTGAGAAGGGAACAGGTTAGTGAACACTACTTGGTAAACCCCTGAGCAAATCAAATATATTTTCCTGATCACTGATAATTTTTTGTCGTTTCAGTTGTGCATGGAGCAAATGGTCCAACCCCAACATCACAATACGAGCATTCGTCCATCCCCGCCACTGTGAAAAAACTCTTCAACCTGCCACAGGATTTCCTGACTAAAAGAGATGCATGGGCTGGGACCTTTGAAGGCGTTGTGCAAACTAGAACTGAACCAAGGACAGATTGCCCAGGTAACGGTAGTTCAGTTCGCGGTGCTAATCTGTAAAATTCAGCATACGGCCGAGATGGTAGATTGTTCTGTCTTCCAGATAGTTGCTAATACATGTATGTTTTACAAATGTGCAGAGCAACTCCCGATGCCGACGAGGATACGACAAACGGAGGCGAACGAGGAGGCGAAGCTGAGCTCGTTCCAGCAGGAGATCGTGCAGCTTGCGGCAGTACTGAACGGTGACCACCAGCTGACCAGCCTGCAAGATAGGATCAAGGACCAGATGAACGTCAGAGAAGGCACCTCCTACATGAGGAACGCCGTGCGGCGCTTCTTTGAGGCCGGCATGTCGGCCAAGAGGATGGGCCTCGCCGACGACGAGCAGATCGTCAAGATGAGGCCCTCCCTCACCACCAGGGCCTCCTCCTCATCACCCGCTCTCTCAGACGACGATCGTCCGTAGAAAAATAATACATGTATAGGAAATTGGTTTTGGAAAAGCACTGAAGTTGCTAGTCCTACATAATATAAGATCAGCCAGGGTAGCCTAGCGAGTGCAGTGTGCTCGTGCTAGATGGAAATGGAAGTGCTTTGGAATTGATGGAATGGATGGGCTGTACAAATGGAACATTGGTGCTGTGGTATACAAAGCGAAATGCATTGTTCCTTGTCACCGTCAGAATTCAGCATTGTATATCTAGCTTGCTGACAGTGACCAAATTCGTTTGGCAATTGACAGCTGCTGCATCAAAATAGCTTCTGCAGAAGTTGACTTCACCCGGTGCAATGGGCTTGCCCTGGTGCTCTGCCAACTGCCATGGCAGGCCATAGCATGCCAACACAGAGTAAGCGCGGCGCAGGCACTAGTCCGTGCCTCCCGCAAACCCACACTTTTCCCCTGTTCCCTCCAAGACTCACGGTGCCATTGAGACAGTTTGAGCTCGAGCATCATCATCACGTTCCATCCAAGTATCCAACCACCAACACGCACTGTATCTGGAGTGTGGATTACAGTCTGTCTGCACTTTCGTGAGCACCGACCGACGCGGCTTAACAGAAACCTGTATGTCAGTAAGTATGTGCATGTCTGTAAATGTTCTTCAGGCAGCCACATGATGCAGAAACGCGAATGGTCGATGTAGATCGAGACCTGTACAAGGAAGTCCATGTCCATAGATCAGTGCATCAATCTGCAGATGCCGGTAATAGTCGTCATCACTGTTATCGTGTTCGCGCGTGGAAAGTATCAGACAATGCTGTCGAGTGTCGACCACTCTATGTATGGAAACACAAAATGCGTCAATAGTTTATCCTGAGTTCCTCACCATCAAGATGAAGTCAAATATGGTTGTGACTATAAACCGAACTGGTAAAGTTAACTAGCTAGATCTCTAAAGCCATGATAGGTCAGGAGGCTAGGATACTAGCTCGGTTGGTACGTGGTACTAGTAGTACACACTACAGAGAAGAACAGAACTCTCTGCATTGGCCACCTGGGCAGGAAAACCCCTTGTGCCTGCTTGCAGCCTACTTTCTTTTAGCGCATGGCAGCGTAAAGCACTGTATATACGCATCGGACCACCTTTTATTTATTTGAATTGGCGGTAAAAGTTTTGCCTCACTTTGGACTTAAAAAACGAGCGCTCAAAGTTGACATTGTACAATGGAAATAATTGAAAAAAATATAGTCTACCACGCATAGCATGCCGGTAGAAAGCCTACTCTATGGTAGAATATACCACAAACCGATTGTTGCGTCTACAAACGGGAAGTGATCCTTAATTCGCCACATTGGATAATTGCTTTTTTCATAGAAGAATATGCTTTATTACTTAAAAGGTTTGAGAAATACATTTGAGATCACAACATAACTAAGATGCACACAGCCACGAGAATCCAACAACCGAAAAAGAAACAAAACATAAAATGGCGATAAATAAGTAATTTCATAGAATGGTGATAATTGACCAATCCAAAGATCACGCAACCATTCATATTAAATAAAAAATATCTCTTGCCGTGTCCTTGAACTGTGTAGACATCTTCATACATATGTTGTGTTTTTCCAGACGTTGTAGAGACGACCACGAATGGAAAGAAATGGCACACCTGTTGATGATTTGGAGATAAATTTTTATCATAAAAAACCTTATCCTTTAGTATATAGCCAAAGCGACAAAAAATGACAAGCGCTCCCACCCTACCTAGAATTTTAACCTTGTGATCAATGCCATTTAAACCACTTATCGGACAAACACTACATGGAGGATACTGTTTAGAAGTTATTTGGAGACCATATAGAACGGAAAAATCAGCACATGATTAAGAAGTGTTTTGATTATCTCGTCATGATGATAAAACACACACTTTGTAATCCCATGCCAACTGTGTCTTACAAGGTTATCTTTCGCAAGGATTACACCTCTATGAAGATACCCGTCAATAATTTCTTAGGTAGAAGAGAGATGATGAGGAGGAAACTTTCAATATTGTGGATATTAATTAGCAGAAAATGCATTACTCAAGCGTCTCCGGAGCCGCTTGAAGGCAACCCAACTCGCATTTATGAACTCGCGCTTCCCCCAAACATGATGCTGCCCGACATTATCTTGGACTAGGAAGCTCGAATTGGGAATGGAAGCAATCTTAGGATTAGGGATTTGGCTCTCTGTTTGGGAACGACCGAGCGGGACTGCGACTTAATGTTTTAAGCTTGTTTTGCATTATGGTCCATAACATTTTAGCAGTCTTGGTCGACCACACGTGCCCCCGTGTGATATAAATCGGTCAAAAACCGGCCACCTAACCGCAATGTGACCAAACGTGCACCAGCGAAGCAAGTTTCGAGACAGATTTATTAGTTTTGAGAGATGAGTGACCTATGCACCCGATTAGGAAGTTGTGAGACCGCAGGTGACATTTACTGGTCTAATTTGGAAAATGTACTCCTTCTATCTTAAAATAGGATGACTATAGTTTTTAGACAAAGTCAAACTTCGCAAAGTTTGACCAGCTCTTTTG
This sequence comes from Dactylis glomerata, assembly GCA_007115705.1. NCBI lineage: Eukaryota > Viridiplantae > Streptophyta > Magnoliopsida > Poales > Poaceae > Dactylis > Dactylis glomerata. Next base: position 4,961,813 of record QXEO01000551.1, read on the forward strand.
AAAAAAGTGTTGATATTTATAACCTGAACCAATACTTTTAGAAACATTATAAAATATATTTTCATATTATGTGTATTTGATATTGTAGATGTTGATATATTTTGGCATATAATTGGTTAAACTTTAAAAGGGTTGACTTTCACCCAAAACTATAGACATCTTAATTTAGGAAGAAGGGAGTATGACTTAAGATAAACCATAGAATTTTGCGCCGATGGCTGTCTTTAACCTTTAAGTTGCCAGACCAACATCAAATTCACCAAAATAATGTCAAAACGGAGAAAGTATTGGTGCATCTGAAGTTCTGAACAGAGAACACTACTAGTAACATTTTTCTTCCTATATATACGCCTCCACGCCACCTTCACCATATCACTTCCTGCCATCAATGCTCACGCTAGGAACGAGCTAGTGATCGAGCAAGAACAAAGGACCAACCATGTCGAGTATAACACTATGCGTCCTCGTCATCCTCTTCGCAACGTTCTGGACGCCCTTAACGGCCGTGCGCAGCACAACACTGCTCCTGGCACGTTCCCCCTCGGTGACGCCATCCAACGCCGGCGCACCGCTCACGGCATGGGCGGCCTCCCTCGCCGCTCAGTCAGCGGCCGATGATGCACGCGTGGCCACGCTGTTCTCGGCGCGCGTGGCCGACGCCAAACTTAACAGCAAAAGCCACCACGGACGCTCGTTCGTGCCGATCGCGCCGGGCCGGCAGATCCTCAGCATCCCAAACTATGTCGCCCGCGCGCGGCTCGGCACGCCGGCGCAGACGCTCCTCATCGCCATCGACCCCAGCAACGACGCCGCCTGGATCCCGTGCAGCGCCTGCGTCGGCTGCGCACCCGCTTCGTCGTCGCCGTCCTTCTCTCCGACGCAGTCGTCCACCTACCGGCCCGTGCTCTGCGGCGCGCCGCAGTGCGCGCAGGTTCCTGGTGCCCGCTCATGCCCTGGCGGCGTGGGCGCGTCGTGCGCGTTCAACCTCACATACGGGTCGTCCACGTTCCAGGCCGTCCTCGGGCAGGACTCGCTCGCCCTCGAGGATGGCACCGGCGCCGCGGCGTCGCCCTACACGTTCGGGTGTCTCCGTGTCGTCACCGGCAGCTCCGTCCCGCCTCAGGGGCTCCTTGGATTCGGGCGCGGGCCGCTGTCCTTCTTGTCGCAGACGAAGGACACGTACGGATCCGTCTTCTCCTACTGCCTCCCGAACTACAAGTCGTCCAACTTCTCCGGAACACTGAGGCTCGGCCCCGTCGGGCAGCCCAAGAGGATCAAGACGACGCCGCTGCTGTCCAACCCTCACCGTCCCACCCTCTACTACGTCGGCATGACCGGCATCCGCGTGGGCGGCAAGGCCGTGCCCATCACGGCGTCCGGGCTCGCGTTCGACCCGGCCACGGGCAGCGGCGGCACGATCGTCGACGCGGGCACCATGTTCACGCGCCTCTCGGTGCCCGTGTACGCAGCCGTGCGCGACGCGTTCCGGCGCAGGGTGCGGGCGCCGGTGTCCGCGCCGCTCGGCGGGTTCGACACGTGCTACAACGTGACCGTGCGGGTGCCGAGCGTCGCGTTCTCGTTCGCCGGCGGGGTGGCCGTGACTCTGCCGGAGGAGAACGTGATGATCCACAGCTCGTCGGGCGGCGTCGCGTGCCTGGCCATGGCGGCGGGGCCGTCGGATGGGGTGAACTCAGGGCTCAATGTGCTGGCCAGCATGCAGCAGCAGAACCACCGCGTGCTGTTCGACGTTGCCAACGGCCGCGTCGGGTTCTCGCGCGAGCTCTGCACGGCCTGATCTGCTTGCAAAGCGTACCACTGTACTCCATGAGGGGTTTAATTTGCACTTCATGAGGATTGAGGAGTATGTGTTTATTGAGCTGTCCCACTAGTTTTGCATATATTTTGCTTGGCACGAAAGGTTAGCTCTTACTAGTGCCTAGCTCAGTTTACCTTATGTCAGAGCCGTCGTGTGAACTTTGTTTCGGTAGCTTCACCTATTTCACTCTCAACGATTAAGGTTTTCGTTAATGATGAGTTTTCTTTTCTGGTTTCTTTTTTAATCCAGATCTATTATAGAAGTTCACAAGCAGTACAAAGCATCATAAACATAATACTCCCTCCGATCCATAATACTCTTCGCAAATATAGGAGTAAATAGCACAAAACTACCACTTTTCTACCAAAATTTACCATATCATACCACTTTTCGTTCTGGGAACACAAATCTACCACTATTCTACCAAGTTTTTGCAAATCGGGTAAACCGCCTGGATTAGAGTAATTGAAACCCTTTCTGACGTGTGGGACCCGTCTGTCGGGCCGACGTGGCTAACTGGAGACGGGGCGGGAGGACGGCCGTTACCTCTGGTCGGTGGGGCCCAGCTTCAGATCGGTCTTAAGCACCAGTTCTTCGTTGACCGTTCTCTCCCGCGCCCCACTCTGCCTCTCCTCTTCTTCTCCGACACAGTTCCGCCGCCGCCCCCGCCGGAGAAGCCGTCGCCGGCGCCCCTCCGCTGCCTTCCGCCGCCGCAATGCCGAGCTGGAATGATGGGGAGTCTTCGAACGAGTCCTCCGTGCGCGATGTGAATGCATTTTCCTCCTTGATATCTAGGGTTAGGGTTTGTCAGATCTATGGTTTAAGCTCGATTCCTTGTTTGATGCTCGAATTCGGTGTGGTTTGTGGTGGTTTAGGTCCACCCGGAGCTTGATTATCGCCCTGATTTCATCGATGACCCGAGCTGGAGTGGCATTGCCGGGGATGCGCCCGATTTCTGCCGCTATCACAATAGAATGCCCGAGAGGTTCGTGGCATTTGAAGGCACCAACACTGGCCGCCGTCTCTATGCATGTTCAGTTGAGCCTGTAAGTCGATCTGCATTTTTCTGAAATATTGTATGATCTCTGCATGGTTAATAGTAGTCACTGTTAGTAGCTTGTAATGAACTGTGGTTAATATGAGTCATTGTTGTTTTTAGGATATAATCAACTGTGGTTTTCTGCACTGGGTTGATCCTGAATGGCCACCTTCCTTGAAACATGCACTGAAAACAGTGTGGCGAATGTATCATGAGAGCAATGACAGGAGGATTGATGAGAAAATAGAAAATGGCAAGTTGGTTAAGGAGCTCTGTGATGAGAAGACCAAGTTGCAGAAAAAATACCAGAATCTGTTAGAGGAAGTTCACAACTGGATGGATTCGACTGAGAGACAGGTGCAAATACAGAATTATGCTAGGATTATGCATGACAGGCCAGAGATGAAGCAGAACAATGAAGATTCCAAGCTCAAGCTCATGGAGATTTTGAAGAATCAATTTGAGAAGGACCTGGCTGAGATGGAGATTCAGAGGAACAAGCTGCAAGATGAGCTTGTTAATTTCAAGAAGGAGCAAGCTGCCAACTTGGAGTTGATGCAATTTAGGGAAAATAAATGTGCAGAAGAAAGGGAAGCACTGAGGGGTGAAAGGGAGGCTGTGAGGGTGGAATGGCAGGCTGTGAAGGAAGAAAAGGATGCTATGAAGAAGGAAGTGGATGGACTGAAGGAGGAAAAAAAGAAGCTGGAGTATATGATATATGATCTGCTTAAGGCTGGGGAAGCAAGGAAGGAGAAGTTCAGGCAGATCAAGTCCATCTGTGATGATGAGTTGAAGAAGTAATGAGTGAAACTTGATATTTGTAGTGGATTCTGCAAATATTTGTGATGTAATCTTATCTAGAATTTGTGATGTACTGAAGTAGTATTTGTGATGACTATGTACTGTTAGTACTAATTGCTTACTGGCATTTGTGTTGAACTTCTATATTGCCAGTAATGCAAGCATGTATCCCTGTGTTGTGAACTTATTAACGTAGAGTGATGCAAGCATGTATCCCTGTGCAATTGCTGATGGATTTGGTTTCTGCTAATTTCCTATGTTTTTGTCAATCTAAAGTTGCAATCTATTAGCATACAGAATATATAAGTTTGCCGAGGACCCCTCGACATCCGTAATCAATGGTATTTTTCAAAAGAAGATGCCGAGGACCCCTCGACAACCCTTGAAGGAAATATGCCCTAGATGCAATAATAATATTGTTATTATCATATTTCTTGTTCATGATAATGTTTATACTCCATGCTATAATTGTATTAAGCGGAAACATTAATACTTGTGTGGTTTATGAACAACACCGTGTCCCTAGTACGCCTCTATGGACTAGCTCATTGATTAATGATGGTTAAGGTTTCCTAACCATAGACATGAGTTGTCGATTAATAATGAGGTCATGTCATTAGGAGAATGATGTGATGGACAGACCCAAATAAAGCAGAGCAATTAGATCGTGTCATCGTGTTCATCTTTGCGAAGCTTTTCCTATGTCAAGTATTGTATTCCTTAGACCATGAGATAATACAACTCCCTAGTATCGGAAGAAAACTTTGAAGTCATCAAACGTCATCCTATGTGAGGGTGATAATAAAGGTGTCTCTCAGGTGATCGGAAAGTACTTGTTGGGTTGTATGTATCGAGATGGAATTTGTCCCTCCCAAGTCGGAGAGATATACTTCGGGCCCACTCGGTAATCGATATCAACACCGCTTGCAAACATGTGGTTAAGGAGTTAATCATGAAGTGATATCGGATTACGGAACGAGTAAAGTACTTGCTGTGAACGAGATTGAACTAGGTATGGTGATACCGACGATCAAATCTCGGGCGAGTAAAATATCGTGTGACGAAGGGAATACATATACGGGATTAATTGAATCCTGACATCGTGGTTCATCCGATATGATCATCGATGAATATGTGGGAGTCAATATGGGTTTCCAGATCCCGCTATTGATTATTGATAGAAGATCATGTCTGCATATTCTCGAACCCGTAGGGTCACACACTTAACGTGCATCGACGCTAGGATAGAATGGATAGTTGGTTTATGAGTTTTAGTTCAGAGTTTCGGATGAGATCCAGGACGTCACGAGAGGTTCCGGAATGGTCCGGAGAATAAGATTCATATAAAGGAAAGCAGTTTTTGGATTCCGGAAAGGTTTCGGAGTTTATCGGTATTGTACCGGAAGGTTCTAGAAGGTTCCGGAGTGGGACCAACGTGGACCCACTTGACGGAGGCCTGCGTGGGCCTAAGGGGAAGTGCCCTGGCCGCCCTGGGCCAGGCGCACAAGGCCCCTAAGGCCCAGCCGGCCAGCCCAAGGGGAAATCCTAAGGGAGTCTTCAAAGAAGGAAGGGGGGAAACTTGCCCCCCACTCTTCCTACTCCAAGTCGGCTAGGGTTTGGGGAGAGGCCAAGCTAGCCTTGGCCGGCCACCCCTCTATATATAGGGGGGCAAGGGCGCAGCCCTCTCTCACCTCAACCCAAACCCTAGCCGCCAACTGCTGCCCTCCCTCTCTCTCTCTCGCGACTGCACGTAGGCGAAGCCCTGCTGCAGAAACTCTCCACCATAAGCACCACGCCATCGTGCTGCTGATCCAATCTATCTCTCCACCATACTTGCTGGACCAAGGAAGGAGGAGACGTCGCTGCACCGCACGTGTGCAACTCTCGGAGGCGCCGCCACTTGCGGCGTAGGATCGGATCGGATCGCGAGGAGGAGACGGCGAGTACGACTACGTCAACCACGTTCTATTGAACGTTTCCGCTGTGCGAATCTTCAAGGGTATGAAGATCTCATCTACCTCTCTCATTGATTACATCTCCTAGATTAGATCTTGGCTTTCTTGTTCGCATCCGTAGGAAATTTTTTGATTTACTATGCTGCGAAACCCTTCAGTGGTATCAGAGCTAGATCTATGCGTAGATGTGTTTCACGAGTAGAACGCAACATGTTTGTTGCGGGCGTTGATGTTTTCTGTTGCAAACCTCTTGTTGTGTATTTCTTATGGCGCGGTATAGTGAGATTGAAGCGGTCCAGGCCAACTTTACGCGACCGCGTTCGCGAGACCGGCTCCGCACTTGACGTGTGGCTTGTTCCATACATGCGGCTGGTGGATGCCAGTTTCTCTCACTATAGTAGTCATGGGACTTACATCGGATGTTAGCAACCATAATATCACCGTTGTGGCTTTCCGTAGGTAAGAATCGTTCTTAACTTGCTACTCCCATAAGCCACGTAAAACATGCAACAACAAAGTAGAGGCGTCTAACTTGTTTTTGCAGGGAGTGTTTTGTGATATGGTATGGCCCAAGACATGATGAGTATGAATTGAGTTGTATGCAATGATCATGTTTTGTAATCTTTCACGACTTGCATGTCGATGAGTTCACAACCGGCAGGAGCCATATGGTTGTCTTTATAATTATGTATGACCTGCGTGTCAACTTCTTATACGCCATGTAATAGCTTTACTTTATCGCTAAGTAGTTAGCAATAGTTGTAGTTGCTATTCGTGGTGGAGGCAATCATGGTGGAGTGATGGAGATCATGCCGGCGCGCACAAGATGGAGATCATGGCGCGGAGATTGGCTATACCATGTCACATAAAATTATATGCATGTGATGTTTATCCTTTTATGTATCTTATTATGCTTAGATCGCGACGGTAGCATTATAAGATGATTCCTCACTTAAAGATCAAGATTAAATTGTGTTCTCCCCATGTATGCACCGTTGCGAAAGTTCGTCGTTTTGAAGCATCTCGTGATGATCGGGTGCTATAAACTCTACGTTCACATACAACGGGTGCAAGCCAGTTTTGCACATGCGGAAATACTTGGGTTTGACTTGACGAGCCTAGCATGTACAGACATGGCCTCGGAACACACGGACCGAAAGGTCAAGCATGAGTCATATGGATGATATGATCAACATGTTGATGTTCACCATTAAAACTACATCATTCACGTGATGATCGGTCTCGGTGTAGTGAATTTGGATCATGCTTCACTGAACAACTTTGAGGGATGTTGAATTTAGTGGGAGTTCATTAGTAATTTGATTAACTTGAACTAATTATCATGAACTAAATCTTAGTGTATTTGCATAAGTCGTTGTAGTCTTTGGCAACCGTTTCCCACCGACACTTAGCTTAATTGAGTTAAAAGAACTATAGAATTCTGGATAATCACTTTTCGGTCTAGTGCCGTTTAGTTAGAATGTCAAGACTAAAGATTAAGTCCTATTGCAAACTTTAGCAAACCTTGCTTGCTCCATATGATTTAATAAATTGTATTAATCTAAGAGCAACGATTCAAGTTTAGTATCTAAAGATCATATGTTTGCCTTCATGATAAATTGATCTTCAAAATTGTTTGAGAATCAAAGTGATCATCAAGCTGAAAGAATTGTTTCAGAAACAAACAAGAAGTGAAAGATATTTGATATCTAAAACTTTGATTGTTTGCAAAAATGATGAAGTATAATTTAGTAAAAGAACATATGCTCATATTGTATGAATATATGTGAAGATTGAAGATGCTAGGCGTCCCGATCACCCAAAAGTTTGGGAAACTAATATTATACTTGCATTTGTCCTTAAGAGCTATAGTAGTTTCATCATGAAAGTTGTCATGATAGGACGAATAAAAGGTATCGGCTAAATTGTTTTGCTATACCAAAAGAATACTAAAGAATGGAATCGGGAAGAATACCAATCATATGATGATGGCGATCCACTTCAAAGTGCAAAATCTAAGGCCATTAGTATTTGACTAACATCCTTTGGACTATGTGTCAAATGATTGATGCCACTGTTGATGTCGATAGATTCTTCTAAAAGGAGAGGAAACGCTAAATAGGATCTGCAAAAGTATTTGGTAGAAAAGGAAAAGACTGGAATTGTCCAGCTCAGGTATATAAATGATATACATGTTATAGATGTATTCTTTGCTAAGTACATGATGTAATTCTTGGGTATTCGATACTGATTTGTTGGTATGAAATGTCATACAAAGCAACAATACAAGAACTACGATGGCCTAAGTAACTAGCAAAAGAATGTGGTAACAATGCGCATCGAGAAACAAATAAATGTGTTATTGTGTTTTTCGTCGGCATAAAACCTAGCCTTCTAGATTTGTTAAGAACTTAATAATTGCTATTTTGTTCTGGTATTATGAGAGCAATGGTTGTTCAAATTATTACCGTCTTCCATAGTCGATGGATAGATTATTATAAATCTTGTTGGTGAAATAGACATTTATAACACTGATGCTAAAGGTCGCAAGACAAAACAAATTTCACTTATATGACACCACCGTTTAAGTCATATTGGAAACAAAACATGAAAGAAATTCTATATTGATAGATTTTGAGTCATTTGATTTTGAATTGATTGACGCTTGTGAGATTTTTCCTAAAGATGATTAAACTCTGTTTATGGGCCATGGACAGAACAAGCGACTAACTAAACGGAGATCATACATGTTGATGTATGTAGTCCATAGTGTGAAGTCGATCATGGTGTATTTTCTATTTCATCAATGACTCGAATAGATGTATGGTATATCTGCTTGATGAGATAGAAGTATGAAATAATTGAAATTGTTCAATTTATGAAGTGGAAATTATTGTAACAAGAAAATTTAAGTTTTTATGATTGGATCATAAAGAAGAATATTTATGAGTTACAAGTTTAGCAAGCATCTAAGAGTTAGAGGAATTGTTCCACAAACTTGCATCATGATAAACACCATAGGAGTATGGAGTTTTCGATGGATGTAATCAAACCTTGTTTGACATGGTTAGATCAATGATGAAATAAAACTACCAATATAATTTGTAGATTATGCTTTAGAGACTACCGCTTTTCACTGAATAAAGTGCCATCATAATCTGCCGAAATAACACCATACAAGTTATAGTTGTCTTTTCTTGAATTTTGGTATGCAAGGCATATGTGTAAAATGTTTACAACCAAAATCGGATTAGTAAGTCTTTGTAGGTTATCCCAAAGAATGTCGATGGGTATTCCTTCTATTATGAACCTAAACACATAGTGATTGTCACTAAAAAGAAGTGAACTTCTTATGAAGGAGTTTTTTCGCGAAAGGTTTAAGTGGGAGGAAGATAGAACTTGATGAGGTTGTTGAATCTGAGCAAGATGATCAGAGTAGCGCAGCACCAGAATATGTTCTGGAAGCGGCAACTATATTCATAGCTCACGTGTCTACAATGTGTTGTAGTCACGACATCGAAGTTCCTATTTAACCAAGTTGGTCGTAATCAAATAATAAAGATTTGAGGACGAGATATTATTAGATAATAGTAACCAACAATATACAAAGAAGCGATGATGGGCCCTGACTTCGTCATATGAATTATTCTAGCAACAATTACATATTGAGATATGTTAGTTGAATAAACGAAACAACATTCCTCTACCGGAATGCACACCAAGGACGTGTACCTGACACGACCCAATGGGTTTTTGTTGATTCAAAGGTTACTAGATATGTATGTAAACTTCTATGGTAGAAGTAAGCATAGCGAAGTTGGAATCTTCAATGATGAAAATGTTAAAGTGTTAATTTCATCAAGATATTTGAAGATGCTTGTATTTACAAGAAAGTAAGTGGGAGCGCTAAGACATATTTCTAATGCTTTATGTAGATGACATATCGTTCATTGGAAATTATGTGTTTTCTTGATATTGTTAAGTTTTCATTATAATTGGATTTTTGATGAAAGACTTAGGCAAAACCAGAATATTGAGCATCAATGTCTATACAGATAGATTGAGGCACTAATATAGTTTTGCCAGAGTACATAGATGAAATATTGAATTTGTTCAATATGGAAACAATAAGAACGGTTCTTGTTGCATGGAAGAGGTTGGAGCATGAATCAATTGTTTAGACACTTGATGAGTGAAACCACAAGAATGATTTTATCAATCTTGTATACCATGATATGTAGATCCAGATGTGTCCAATGCTCTAAAGGTTATAGCATTCATATGATGATCGTTGGACAATAGTAAAGATATTCTTATGCACTTTCGAAGAAGTAAGAATATGTTCTGTATGCAGAAGTGACAAATAGTTCATTGCAATGAGTTACATTGGCTTTGTCACACATACAAGTAAAATTTTATCTCAATTTTAAGCTATTTGTTTTGAGTTAGAAGGTGGCATAATAAGATGGAAGAAAGTTCCATGATGACTTGGATGAGTTCCAATGTTAATATTGTGGCGGACACTGCAACGAGGGCTAAGTATATAATCGCTTTAGAAGCGGCATAAAAGATGCAAAGTAGATAGTGATAATCCAACTTATTTGTGGCACTGTCGTCCAGGTCATATTGGCGTAAAACGCATGAAGAAACTCCATTCTGATGGACTTTTGGAGTCTCTTGATTTTGAATCATTTGACACGTGCGAGCCGTGTCTCATGGGCAAGATGATCAAAACCCCGTTCTCCGGAATAATGGAGTGAGCAACGGACTTATTGGAAATCATACATACCGATGTGTGCGGACCAATGAGTATTTCGACGCACAGTGGATATCGCTATTTTTCTAAGTGTGCTAGTACTATGTAGTTCTATTGTATGACAATAGTGACAACATAGTCTCGGCAAAGAAATTGAGGTCTTGCCAGAAGACCAAGTTTATACGATGCCATCTCATGTCAAGATGAGTAATGCGTGATGACGCAAAAGATATGCAAATACAAACGGACCTGAAAGTGTCAGACCCATAGATAAGGTTTACCACGTGCAACGCGTATGAGTAACACCGGAATGCCATAGGTGTTGAATGCGCAAGTATTAACTAGATTATTGACTCTAGTGCAAGTGGGAGACTGAAGGAAATATGCCCTAGATGCAATAATAATATTGTTATTATCATATTTCTTGTTCATGATAATGTTTATACTCCATGCTATAATTATATTAAGCGGAAACATTAATACTTGTGTGGTTTATGAACAACACCGTGTCCCTAGTACGCCTCTATGGACTAGCTCATTGATTAATGATGGTTAAGGTTTCCTAACCATAGACATGAGTTGTCGATTAATAATGAGGTCATGTCATTAGGAGAATGATGTGATGGACAGACCCAAATAAAGCAGAGCAATTAGATCGTGTCATCGTGTTCATCTTTGCGAAGCTTTTCCTATGTCAAGTATTGTATTCCTTAGACCATGAGATAATACAACTCCCTAGTATCGGAAGAAAACTTTGAAGTCATCAAACGTCATCCTATGTGAGGGTGATAATAAAGGTGTCTCTCAGGTGATCGGAAAGTACTTGTTGGGTTGTATGTATCGAGATGGAATTTGTCCCTCCCAAGTCGGAGAGATATACTTCGGGCCCACTCGGTAATCGATATCAACACCGCTTGCAAACATGTGGTTAAGGAGTTAATCATGAAGTGATATCGGATTACGGAACGAGTAAAGTACTTGCTGTGAACGAGATTGAACTAGGTATGGTGATACCGACGATCAAATCTCGGGCGAGTAAAATATCGTGTGACGAAGGGAATACATATACGGGATTAATTGAATCCTGACATCGTGGTTCATCCGATATGATCATCGATGAATATGTGGGAGTCAATATGGGTTTCCAGATCCCGCTATTGATTATTGATAGAAGATCATGTCTGCATATTCTCGAACCCGTAGGGTCACACACTTAACGTGCATCGACGCTAGGATAGAATGGATAGTTGGTTTATGAGTTTTAGTTCGGAGTTTCGGATGAGATCCAGGACGTCACGAGAGGTTCCGGAATGGTCCGGAGAATAAGATTCATATAAAGGAAAGCAGTTTTTGGATTCCGGAAAGGTTTCGGAGTTTATCGGTATTGTACCGGAAGGTTCTAGAAGGTTCCGGAGTGGGACCAACGTGGACCCACTTGACGGAGGCCTGCGTGGGCCTAAGGGGAAGTGCCCTGGCCGCCCTGGGCCAGGCGCACAAGGCCCCTAAGGCCCAGCCGGCCAGCCCAAGGGGAAATCCTAAGGGAGTCTTCAAAGAAGGAAGGGGGGAAACTTGCCCCCCACTCTTCCTACTCCAAGTCGGCTAGGGTTTGGGGAGAGGCCAAGCTAGCCTTGGCCGGCCACCCCTCTATATATAGGGGGGCAAGGGCGCAGCCCTCTCTCACCTCAACCCAAACCCTAGCCGCCAACTGCTGCCCTCCCTCTCTCTCTCTCGCGACTGCACGTAGGCGAAGCCCTGCTGCAGAAACTCTCCACCATAAGCACCACGCCGTCGTGCTGCTGATCCAATCTATCTCTCCACCATACTTGCTGGACGAAGGAAGGAGGAGACGTCGCTGCACCGCACGTGTGCAACTCTCGGAGGCGCCGCCACTTGCGGCGTAGGATCGGATCGGATCGCGAGGAGGAGACGGCGAGTACGACTACGTCAACCACGTTCTATTGAACGTTTCCGCTGTGCGAATCTTCAAGGGTATGAAGATCTCATCTACCTCTCTCGTTGATTACATCTCCTAGATTAGATCTTGGCTTTCTTGTTCGCATCCGTAGGAAAATTTTTGATTTACTATGCTGCGAAACCCTTCAACCCTAAGAGGGTTCTTTGCAAAGAAGATGCCGAGGACCCCTCGACAACCCTAAGAAGAGGATTCTTTGATAAGAAGATGCCGAGGACCCCTCGACAACCCTAAGAAGAGGATTCTTTGATAAGAAGATGCCGAGGACCCGTCGACAACCCTAAACAAAGGGTTCTTTGACAAGAAGATGCCGAGGACCCCTCGACAACCCTAAACAATGGTATTTTTCAAAAGAAGATGCCGAGGACCCCTCGACAACCCTAAAAAGTGGTATCTCATGAACACCATAGCTGGAATCAATACTTCAAACAATATAGGAATAAACACCACATAAATCACATAGTCTTACACATTTTATATAGTCTGACATAAATCACATAGTCTTACACAAATTAGATAGTCTTACATAGCTGGACCATAGTTTTTGAACATGAACACCATGAAACATTTTGGAACATAGTCTGGGACATCCACATACAACACACAATGAAATGTTGTCTGCAAGATAGTCTTACACACCAACATCAGACATAAGCATGGTCAAACATTTCCACTAGCATTGAGATATCCTCCAATCCTGCCTTTGAAGACAGTCCTCTTTCTCTTGCTTCCAGTTGAAGTTGATGGTGCAGCAGATGGTGCTGGCCTTGGTGCTGTGAATGGCCTTGGTGCTGGTGCAGCAGATGCTGCAGGTCTTGCTGGAGGTGCTTGAGGTCTTGTTGGAGGTGCTTCAGGTCTTGCTGGAGGTGCTTCAGGTCTTGCTGGAGGTGCTTCAGGTCTTGCTGGAGGTGCTTCAGGTCTTGCTGGAGGTGCTGGTGCAGTAGAAGCAGAGGTAGCACCTCTAGTACTCTATTTGACAACAATGACATGAAAATAAGCATTTTATTTGCAATGAGAGATTGTAAGAACAGAGACACAACAAACAGAGACATAAAGTTTGCTACCTTATGATTTGCTTTTCTTATCTCTAAAGATGGCTTCAAAGGCTGTAAGCAACTGGTGTATCTGTGCCCTACTTGATTGCAGTTAGAGCAAGATATGCTTGTCATCCTAGATGTATCTCTTGGGGCTGGTACCTCAAACTTGCCCTTCCTTCTAGCTGTTTGCTTTCTTCCAGGTTTTTCTTTAAACACTGGAGGATCAATGTCATCTGTCTCAGTCCTAGGGCAATCCTGAGGTCCAGGGACAGGGTAGATCACATTTTTGTAGGCTTCCATGTACATAGGCTTTTTGAAGAAATCATGAACATAGTCTTCAGGATGTTGTTTCAGCTTGTCTATTGCAGCCACTGCATGGTTGCATGGAATGCCTGTCAAATCCCACTTCTTGCATCCACAGGTTTTTGCAATGAGGTTGACAGCATGTACCTTTGATCCACTTGTTACTTGAAAAAGTCCTAGGTCAGCATTCCTGGCAACACAATACCTGGAGTATTTCTTGGACTCCTCTAATTTCTCAGTATAATGTGGTGTGATCTCCCACAGTGAATTCCTAGTCTTGGTCCTGATGCCACTGTATTTCACCATGAGTTTTGACCTAATACCATCAATCATTGTCCTGATTGGCTTGCCCCTGACATCTAATATCATTTTGTTGAAAACTTCACTAAGATTATTGACAACAAGGTCTGTCTTACAGTTTGTGTCAAAAGCATGCCTAGCCCAAGCTGATGGAGGAATAGCTGACATCCAATTGTAAGCTAACTCTGACTCATTTTTCATAGCTGCCATTGCAATGTCAAAACCACTTTTTGTATGAGAATAACTTGCTGAATCTATGAATTTCTTGAGCTCTGGCCCCCTAAACCCAGCACTTTGGAAGTTTGCATATATATTTCTAAGACAGAACCTCTGAGGAGAGTTTGGAAAAATGGTGCTGATAGCTTTCAGAAGCCCCTGATTAGTACATTAATATATCTTAGCTAGTTGGTTTTGCAGGTGAGAAGCCAATGGTGGAATCATGCAGAAAGTATAACAACAATGGTTCAAAATAACTAACCTTCTGTCTGTCAGATATAATGGTATAATGGCCCCATTTCCCTGACTCTCCTATGCAATACTTAAGTTGGGTAAGAAACCAAGACCAGCTATAGGTGTCTTCCTTGTCCACAATCCCAAATGCTATGGGAAAGATGTTGTTGTTACCATCTCTCCCAGTAGCAGCTAGGATTTGCTGGCCTGTTGTAAGCTTGACAAAGCAGCCATCTAGGCCTACAAAAGAAAATAGCACACTGTTATGCACTTCACACAAATCCTGGCAGTAAGTGCAAGAAATGTTTTTTACTTTACTGAAATTACCTAGGAAAGGCCTGCATCCATTGAGAAATCCCTCCTTGCATGCATTTAGACAATAGAATAAACCATGAAATCTAGGGTTAGGACTTGGATGCTCCAGGCTTCTTCTTGTTGTCACAATACACCTACTGCCAGGATTTGTGTCAATAACAGCTTGCAGATAGTCCCTAAGTCTTGTGTATTGTGCCTTCTGATCACCTAGTACAACCTGCAATGCCTTCTTCCTTGCTCTGTATGCTTTGCTCTTTGGGACTTCTATTCCATGCTTCAGTTTTGCATTGTCAATTAGTGTATCAACACATGTATTGGGATCTGTTCTCAAAGCCCGCTCAGATTGCTTTGCTAGCCAAGCAATTGTCACCTTTGTATTCTCTCCATGTGCAATACAGGTGTGCTCTGGTCTGAACTTTCTGATGCAAATTTTTTTCTCATTTGTAATCTTTGAAGCTGTCATGTAAAAAGGACAACCTTCTTCACTGCAGTCAACTATGATCCTTTTGTTACTATTCTTGTGATAGTGGTAGTTTCTGAGCTGAGCTATGTGGAATGTCCTGAGAGCTGTTCTGAACTGGACTACATCAGTGAAACACAATCTAAGAGCCAATTGTTCATGTGGGTTCTCCCTAGTCTCATCATACCAGACTCTCTCCTTTGGTTTCTTCAATCTTCTTTTGTTTCCACTAGCAAGCTTGAAAGGAATTACATAGCCATCATCATCACTGAATGCAAGATCACCTTGGTTACTGTCATCATCTGAAGATGGCCTGAAATAGTAAGAAGAACTGCCCTCTGGCTCATGGTGTGATCTACTAGTGGGTCCACATTTCACTTGCTTCAATGCCTGTTTCTGTTCAAAGTAATCTGCTTCTGGTTCCTCCTCTTTCTCTGAATCTCCTGAATCTTCAAACATCTCTTCAACATCTGTGTCACCTTCATAGTGTAGATATGGATCTTTCCTTGCTTTCTTCTGATCCCTCATCCTTCTCATATATTCTGCATCCTCATCATCTGGCTCCTCATCATCTGGAGTAGCCTCCATCTTTTCCCTCTTAATATTCTTGATGAACTCTAACTCCTCTTTTACTCCTTTGTAGTGGTCTTCTGGGTTGTATTCATTGTAACAGAAATCAGCAGTGAAATCATCATCTGAGTCACTGTCTATACAAATGATGGTTTTCCCCTTGGAAACATTGCAGCTCTGCTGTGTCCCTAGATACAAGACATCTGTATAATCTATAGCAACAGGAACTAAGCCAACCATGCAATCATCTGAAATGTAGGACACACCTTCATTGTCAACTGATAAAATTGCAGGCTCTGATATTCCTTCTGCTACTTCATTTCCATCCAAGTTCAAATCTGCAGGTGCTGCCATGTTCTCTCTAATAACTGTCAAATTAACAACCCTGTCCTTTTCATAAAGACAGAGCATTTCTTCCACCTTTGACATTCTATCTATAATTTCCATGCCAGCCATTCCTTTGCCCTTTTGCTTCACAAAGTACATTAGATCCCTAATTCCATAACCTTGTTCCTCAATGAGTGCAAACAAATTCAGAACTGTAACATCTGATCTGCAGAGCGTCCTCTCTAAATTGTCCTCCCCCACAAAATTGAATCTTATCTCCCAAACCTCATCGTCAAGACTACATAACAGAAATAGAAGCAATGTCACTAAGTAAACCTAAGATTGCAACTCCAGTAACTAGATCTTCGAGTTTGGGAGAACTGACAAAGATTAGATTAGAGATAGAGAGAGAGAACTTACTCCACCGCGCCGAAAGCCGAAGCCCACCGGTGGCTGCTCGTCGCCGGTGATGAGTACACCATCTTTGCAAAACTAGCCGCCGCGCGGTGCGCCGGCGAGTTCACTCGCGCCAGCTCCGCCGACTCCTCCCCCATGAAAGAAGAATCCGCCCCGCCGCCGCCCTGGTCAAAGACGCCGCCACTCATGTCGCCGTCGTACGTGCGCTCGCCGGAAGGGGCCGTGCGGGAAGGTCCCGCACCGCCGGGATTTGTAGCCGCCACCATCGCCGCGCGCGGACAGGAGGGGAATGGCAACCTAAACCCTAACTGCCTCTGTTGAACCGGTCTGAAGCTGGGCCCCACCGACCAGAGGTAACGGCCGTCCTCCCGCCCCGTCTCCAGTTAGCCACGTCAGCCCGACAGACGGGTCCCGCACGTCAGAAAGGGGGTCAATTACTCTAATCCAGGCGGTTTACCCGATTTGCAAAAACTTGGTAGAATAGTGGTAGATTTGTGTTCCCAGAACGAAAAGTGGTATGATATGGTAAATTTTGGTAGAAAAGTGGTAGTTTTGTGCTATTTACTCCAAATATAGATATATCTAGACATCTTTTAGTGGTAGATACATCCGTACTAGCGAAGAGTAATATGGGTCAAAGAGAGTAAAAATTATATTGAGATCCTTCCACCATCTAACAACCACTACTGCTGCCGAAGCGAGCCACCGACACGCCGCTGTCGTCGCTCCTATACCGGAGCCGGCCTCATGTGCCCCTAAGGACCAGCGCCCCCAGAGGTATAGGCAGCGTCCAAAGGTATAGGCTATTGAAGTGTATAAGTGGATTGTACTAGCCCTTCCCAACAGTTCAGACTTTTGGTTGCGTTGGCTAGTGCATGAAGCTTAACATGGTATCAGAACCCAGGGTCTCGAGTTCGAGTCCTGGTTTTCGCAATTTATTGTAAGATTGCTGTCGCCCCCCTTTGTGTCCACGTGTTGACTTTCTCTTCTCCTGTCTGTGTTCACGTGTTGACTTTCTCTTCTCCCGTTTGTGTCCACATGTTGACTTTCTCTTCTCCTGTCTGTGTCCACATGTTGACTTTCTCTTCTCCCGTCACACGTGAGTGGGGATGTTGAAGTGTATAAGTGGATTATACTAGCCATTTCCATCAGTTCGGACTTTTGGTTGCGTTGGCTAGTGCATGAAGCTTAACATAGGCATCACCATAGAACTCTTGAATTGATCCAAAACTTCTGATACCAAACTTGTAACGAATGTAGACTTAACGAGATCCACCACTCCATGAGAGAAGCGACCAGACGATTTCCTGCCCTCCTTAGCGCCACCGGCGAGATCACCGCCGACGAGGTGGACAAGGAGGCGGGTATACCTTATTCTTATCAGACACATAGCCGCCATAGCCATCGGAACAACGCCGCCAATTGACCAAACTCTAAACTTAGGGACCTTCTTAGAACAGTTAAGTGAATCTATTACATAGTAGAGTGAATGGTTCTTCGATGTGAGTTGTAATGTGCTGTACTATTTCTTTTCTCTCTCTTCTATCAATAAAAAAAGAAGGGCTCCTGTCGTTCAAGGTCAAAAGAATATCCATGTACCTTCAAAGGAATTAGAGACTACTCCTTCAAATAAGCCATGAGCATTAGTGCATTTGAGAATGGCAATGCCTGCTCAAGGGGAAAAAGAAACATAAATATGTTATCAAATGACGGATGATTATATGCAAATAAAATCATTTGCTCAGACAATAAACACTTCAACTCACATTATTCACAGAGGTAAGGGTAAGAAGAAGCTTTCTTACATAAAGGTCACACAAAGAAATGTTACACTACACATAGGTCTCAAGTACAATGAACTACTGACTTGCAAAAGTAAGTCAACATAAATTTCGGCAAGATAAATTATAAAAATGTTAATCCACGACAAAATAACAATCTTTACCAGAAGGGCTAGTTTCAAGTCATTTGGGCGGACATTTGACACTGCACTCAGAACATATTCTGATGGTGAACGCCCTTGCATTGTAACGTTAGGCAGATTTTTAATTCCCTATACCCACTGTTCTTTAATTTCTGACAATGGGAAAATATACAGCTAACGTTAATGTTTAACTTGGTGGACTCAATGATTGTTAATGCACTGTACTACCTTCTGTTCATTAAGACGTTTTTCTTCTTCCTCGGAAGTGTCAAGTGCGTCAATAATTGCATCAGCAGCAGTTAACTTGTCTTTTGTTTTCTTGCCGGGAACACCCACTGAACCCTCCTCAGAAGCATCGTCACCTTTCTGCCCAAATCTATCTTCAACCGAATTGTCTAAATCAGACTGAAAAGTTTCCTCCAATTTTTCTTTTCTCCCTTTCTTCCTGCATTGGAACTTCTTCAAGCGAAATATCAAGATTCATGTATGTCAATATGTTATCCCTATGCATGATTTATGAAAATCCATACATACCTGATTTGTGTCGCATAAGATCATTCTAATAGTATAGTATTGACAAACATCCAGCACAAAAATCAGGTAGTTCCTAAAATGAAGATATGTTACAAAGTATACTGTTTCGCTTACTCTAGTATGTGACCTGCTTTAGTTAAATCGATATATATATAGGAACTCATGCACTCGATCTGCAGGGTGTGCATCGATAGCGGCCGCCAAGAAATCACTAACAGAAACAATAGAAATTAATCTCTTCTTATTCTTCACATCTATTTTACCCATTTCCTGCACTTCGCCATTGCCGATCAATAAGAACTCCAACAACATATCATTGCACCAATGAACTATACGTGGAAGCTGCGGCACCGGCAACCCGGTAGACGACTGCTGGCGTTGCCACCCCATGTGGGCCGACAACCGGCAGCGCCTCACTGACTGTGTGGTCGGGTTCGGCCACAGCACCATCCATGCCAATAACTGATTAGAACTGATTAGAAGGACGATGTAGCCGTTGATGAGGATGAGCATGATATCTCCATTGGTCCCGCACCATGCGCTCATGCTAGTCGACGACTACATCATCCTTGCCACCAGCTACATCTTCGTGTCCTCGGCTACATCTTCGAACCCCATAGGCAGTCGGCGAGGCGGTGCCGATTGTCGGCCCAACTAGAGTCACAACGACAGCAATCGTCCACCGGGTTGCCGGTGTGGCAACTCCTAGGTAGAGTTTGTCGGTGCAATGATATGTTGTTCTTACTGTTTTCATTGATCGTCAATGGCAAGTGTAGGAAATAGATAAAATCGATATAAAAAGTAATTAAGAAGAGGATAATTTACATTGTTTCTAGTACTGATTGCTTGGCAGACGATGCCGATGCAGACCCTGGAGATTAAGTACGTAGGTTCCTACGTAGATCAGTTTACTCTGAAGCATAAGTCCACTTACTCAAGCCGCATACTGAGTAAGCAAAATAGTATATGTTTATATATCTTCAGTTTAGGAACTACCTGATTTTCGATTTTCTTGAGTAACTATTCCCTCACATTAATACTAGATAAAGAAGCAATGTGTCAAGATTACCATTTTATTCTAGGCTAAAGTCGTGGACTTTTTAAACCCGTGATTTTTTTTCAAATTCTTGAAATTTTAAATACATAAACTTATTGATCAACATTTTTTAATTTTGTAACCATTTTCACCAAATATATTTCAAAATTGACGGAAAAAGGGGCAGAAAGGGCAGACTTCTTTTGGCAGACCAATAAGACATGTGGAAAAAAACAAACAAGAGCTGGCGAGAGAGTACCTTTTATATTACAAAATGTACTCCTTATCGCGAGCTATGGATTTCAGGGAGGAAACGGGTGGAGGATATGTATTAGATGACCACCCAATGAAGAAAGAATTGAGAGATATCAAGATAACAAAATTCCCCAAGGTCAAAGTCATACGATATAAAGTTTTGCCAAACCTCGAGATGAAGATGATAATTTAGCATTCCAAAGGGATCACAACCAAATCATGTTGCTCCAGCCGCCCGTTAATCCTGCTTCCGCCTCTAGCCACTTTGCCCTCCTGTAATACGAGCCCTATGAATACCCTGTTGGAGTGGACATATATACCCTTGAAAACAAGAGGTTGCAGCTACCACGAAAACGGTTGGGCCTACAACACCATGGCACATCATCGCGGTGTGTTCCTCCATGGCATGCTGTATTTAGCCAACTCAGACAATGGTATCATCTCTGTGGACATGAAACGGTCGACATGGAAAACCATCCATTTGCTGGAACCCATAGAGCCCACATATTCATGGAACGTCACCTTCATCAGCAAATCTCAGAGGTGTATGCATGTCAACAATAGGAGTAGAAATTATTACTCCCTCCGATCGGAAATAAGTGTCGGCAATTTTGTACTAGCTTAGTAGAAAGTTTGTACTAAGTCCCCAACAGTTATTTCCGATCAGAGGGAGTATGCACTAACAGTGTGGACGCTCGAAGGAGATGAAAAATGGATATACAAATGCATCATGAGTCCTAAGTTCTGATCAGTGATGAATTCGTCATCTAATGGATCTACTGATCGGAACTTAGTAGTCATGGTGCATTTGCATATCCATTTGTCATCTCCTTTGAGCGACCAAACTGTCATTGCATAATAATCTCCTCCTACTGTTGACATAATCCAAATTCTTATAACATTCGTCGATGAAGGCGGTGATTCAATGAAGACATGTGGTTCCATGGCTTCCAACTAATAGATGATCTTTCGCATCGACCTCTGCATGTCCACGGCGACTTTAGTTGTGCCTCGGTTGATTAAATGCTACATTTCAAGGTCACACACTGTGCCGATGAAATATGGCGCGACAACCTAAATATTTTCGTGGTGGCTCCAGGCTTTTGTTTCCGATGAGCAGATGTCCATTCCGACAAGGTATTCAGAGACCCTCCTCTAGGAGGCCAAAGAACTGAGACGGAGGTGGGGTCACTACTCAATGGCCAGATGCAGCGGATACACAGCCTATGTATTCAATAAACCTCTCCCTTTGCAGGCCCTTCCACTTCTATCCATATACCACGCAACAGCGCAGCCGCCAAGCTACCAAAGCAGGGTCTAGCTCGCCTCTCTCCTCGCAAGAGCAATTCCCTAGCATGCATGAGAAAGCAGAGACGCGAAGAAATAAGACTGAACCCTAGCTCGCCTAGTCGATCTACAAGAAAGGGCATAAAGCAGGGCAGCGAAAATGTAATGACTGGCCAAAAAAATTAGATATCTTTTTGTTCACTAGCTACAAGTGCAAATGGCCATCCAACCTAGTGGGGCAAATCCTATTCTTTAACACCCATTTTGAAAAAAAAACATTCAAATGAAATAATAGACGCAAGTCGGTACTTACCTTAACGATTACAGCAGTTAAATAGTAGTCCACCATTAAACAGACATCTAGGGTGGCCTGCCAAGGCTTGTGCTTTGTGATGATAGTGAATATTCTTCACACCAGAAAAAGAGAAATCAGAGTATGGAGTGTTCGATAGCAACACCTTACAAAATTTCTCTGAACAAAATAAGCACAAGGAAGGGCATAGATGTAACAACCCAGGTATCAAACCGTCCTAAAATGCTACCACGACACGCCATAATTTATTAACATCGAAGATTATTAGAAATTTTGACAAACATTCCATTGTATATGTGAGCAATCATGATAGAAAATAGATAATAAATAAATAGATAGTGATATTGTATATTTGAAGAAACATCGACACATTTCCTAGAATATCAACAAGTCCCAAATCATAAAGCATATCAGCTCAAAAAAGTAATGTAGAGAATAAGACTCTAAAGTATTTAATGTGTACGCTAAGTATTATGTAAAAAATATGTGATATGCTCAAAAGATGTTGAGGTGATTCGCCTATGGTCCCATGCATGCCGGATTTTTTTTCCTTAAAAACAAAATGAAACGCAAAATTGAGTATAAAAATACTCAGCAAGTATAATAAGAAACCGTAAAAAATATTAGTCTATGAACACCATTAGAACTTCACTCCAAACATAAAATTTGAGTGAAAACTAGACTATGGGCGTTGGCAGTGATGGCTCGGAATTTACCAACCTGCCACATGGTTGGCTCAGAATTTATCAAACTGCAATAGTGTTGGCTCAGAATTTATCAACCTACGACCCCTAAATTTTAGAAGGAAAATATCAAATCAGAGAAATACCGAACAGGAAGAACCAAGCACTTCAAGGGCACATCACACAACACAATCATCAACGTAAAGAGTCGAGGTTTGTCATGCACTTGCCCGCGATCACATGCACAACCAAAGGTTTACCCTTAAAACTTGCTTAGGAACCTACGCTTGGCACAACCAAGAATTGATACTAGCCGCAGCTAAATCTCACTAGTACTGCCCAATTTCTCAAACACAGCTTAACATGTAAATATTATCTTTGTTACCCACCACACCTGATGTTATTTCAGACATTCTTAACCGAAGCGGTCACATGATCATTGAACCAATTCTGTGAAGACATTACTTTTTTTTAATGGAGGCAAAAGAATTGCCTCATCAATTAATTAAGAAGAAGAGAATTGCACAATTTATTAACGGAAAATCGGGCAAAAACCATTACAACAGAACACATCCCGACTACTCCTAAAGAATGGAACTCCAAGACCGCCTCTCCGCACAAACAAAAACACCTCCCAAGCCCCAACACATCACAACCGAAAAACTCCAACAATAGGATGAACACCTCACAAATGCACCACACTGAAAACACGGTCACATGGAAATCAAGCCCATGAACAAAGCCCCCAAACACGGCAACTCGAAAAGATGAGATATTCATCAAGCAGTTGTGGATGCCTTCTTTGAGGCACCACTCTTCTTGATCTTGCTCTTGAAAGATTTCTCCTTCAGAATGCCGGATTCCACCTTTCTTTTGTTCCTCATTTCCATCTCCTTCAGGAGGCACCCAATCGTCTTACCAGAGCCAGGGTCATCAGCCTCCAAGTTGACGAGAAAGTCATAAAGCTTCTTGGCTAAGATAGCTCCCGGAATGGGTGCCACAACACCGGACGCAACAATGTTGCCATCCATAGATCCCACCTGCCCGATGGACTCCGTTGAGTGAACATCAATATCATCCATACCTTCCCGCTCCACGAAAGAAAGAGTTTGGCTAGGCTCCAACGGAGGTGGCGCAGGTGGCAAAGGCACTGCCGAGGCCTCAGGTGAATCCACCATCTGATGCACCATAGACATAGGCGAAACGGGCTCCTCACATAACCCATGTAGTTCTGGCATAATCTGTAGCACCGGAGCCATGACTCTGGCGATGGCTTCGCTCTCAGAGGTAGGCGACATAGTAGGCAGCAGCGACGTGCAGGGCCTACCGCGAGGGGAGAGACAGCCATAGAGGTCTGCTTCCCCTGCAGGGCCTAATGAACTAAGATGCTAGCTAGATTTGCACTTCAAATCCTTAACAAGGAACTGGGCACTACATCTCAGTCCTGATGAACAAATTAGATTGAACCCACCAAGGAATTAAAACCTTGGATCGGTACAGCCCTCCAGAAGTACCACCAAATTATTTATCTTCTGAAACAACAACCCACAGAATAATACTTCTGGTGCACCAAAACGAATAACCTTGGATCGGTATACCAAACACCACGTAGCTACTCCAGAACCCCCGACTAACCAACTAGATGATGGATAACTGATAGGCTGCTGATCAATCGATCTAAGGAAATTAGTCAACTGCGGCGCTACGGACCGGCCGGAAACAAAACGTACCTGATGGTACTGACCATATGTACCCGTCCAAAGGTTTGAGGTGTCCACGACTTGGCCGCCGGCACTTGGTGTAGACAGCGGTGACGGCGCAGCCGGTCTGGATCCCGACGGCAAGGATTGGCGACGATGGCCAGTAGCGGCGGCGCCGGCGCGCCGCGACGGGAGCCTGGTGGCGGCAGCAGTAACTTGGCTAGCCGCGGCACACGGCTTAGAAGAGGATTAGGCTCAGGCTAGGGCAAGGCTGGTCAAAACGACAAGCTATTTATATTATTTTTATGAATGAACGAAAATGCAATAGCTGAAATTAATTAGTCGACGCATTGCACCAAGATATATAGGGTGAAAGATATAACCACCGACGTTGCTGGGTAGAAACGGAAACAATGATCAGCTTCCTGGAACCTCGTAATTTACCAAATCACAGCAGATCAATTATTTCCTAATCTGTTGAGGTTGAATCTCGGTTTAGGGTGTATATGAATGTAAATTATTTATGGAATCAAAAATCC
Organism: Dactylis glomerata; assembly: GCA_007115705.1. NCBI lineage: Eukaryota > Viridiplantae > Streptophyta > Magnoliopsida > Poales > Poaceae > Dactylis > Dactylis glomerata. The sequence goes on from QXEO01000551.1 coordinate 4,986,602, forward strand.
TCAGTTCAGAAAAGGAATAAATTAATAAGGAAAATAAATTAATAGAGTAGGCCATATGCTACAAGAAAAGCTCGACACTCGCGACCTGCTCGAGATTGACTTGTTTCTTAGCTAGATTGAAACACGAGTTAATCGTGAGCCAACACTAGCTGCTTGATTTAGCTCGAGAGTTTAAAAAATATAATCATGTATAATAATTTGTTATATACTGAAAGAAAATTTAAAATTTATTATCTTATATGTTGTGGATGAGATTTTTCTCTTCTAATTTGGATGAGATTTGATTACCAAAATATGGAAAGTTAATTTATTGCTTCTATGTGTTATGGACAGTATTTTTTGTTTCTTTTATATGTAAGTAAAATTTAAAAATATTTTTTTCTTAGCTTGAAACTAGCTCAATATCGACTCGAGATCGTTACAAGCTGAGTATACTTAGAACCAACTTTTAGAGCCTAACCTTCAACTCGACTCAATATGAGCTCGCTCGAGTTTTAATATGAGCTAAGCTAAGCCAAGTCCAACTCGCGATATTTCTATCGATAATCTCTACTTCAAGGAATCGCCCCTCATGAGGAAATGAGGAATCCCCTGTCCCTTCATCGTTGTCGTCGACGCGCGCGCTCGGGCAAAGGCCGGGAAGCTATGGTTGCGGGTTTCTCCTCCCGCGTCACGCGCACGGAGGTGGCATTGGATCCACGTGTTATCACTCAACCGGGGGCGTGGTTGGTCGGGTTCCAACATGGCGGGGTCCAGGTCAGGTTCTGGGGTGGTGGCCCTCGGTAGGAGCCTAGGAGGCTTGTAGTGCGCCGCGCCTCATCGCCATACTCGCCACGGCGACAGGTGACGGTGGTCAAGCGGTGGCAGTGTTGCAGCTGGCGACGGGGGCGGCCTTCTAGGCTGCTGATCCGATGCTCTGGGTGGCGCGACCGTGTTTGACAGTGGCCAGCGGATCCCCTGACGCGTCTCCCTCCCATGCGATCTCCTCCGCCTGCAGTGTTGGGGTTTACTCCGGTGATGGATGTTCATGTCGAAGGCCTCGCCGATAGATCTGTAGTTAGGGGTAGCCTCCTCCGCCGGAGGTGGTCGGCCGACGGCGTGGGGACTGCTGGTGTACCCAAATAAAGGACGGTCAGATCTAGTTAATGTATTTCTTATTATTTCTGGACGATCAGATCTAGTTACCACGCCACAGATGTCTATGGGGAAGCCACTCGATCCGACCTCCGGTGGAGCCTCGCGACCGGTCGCGGCCTCCACCACCATATATCACACTCGCGACTTGTGGCGGCGATCTTTATCTCTCGGTGTTCCCTAAGGATTGTAACCAATATACACAACCATGGACAGATATTAGTAAAAAAATCATTGTTAGTGTCCTTTGACACTGATGCTTACTTGGTAGCTCCGTCCTAGATGCATGCGGCGAGGCTAGGACGCAACCCAACTCTCACCACTTAATTTATGGGTTCCTTTTGTGCAGTAATTTAAGATTCTTGTCTATTATCCCTACGCATGATTTAAGGAATTTTATACATACTGATTTATGTCGCATAAGATCAGTCTAATACTCACTCCGTTTCATTTTATACATACTGGTTTTTTGTTTCTGGTCCGGTTTTTCTCAGTTTTGAATTTGAACAATTTTGGATTTGAACATTTTCGAATCTGAACAATTTTAGATAGATTTTTCGAAATTGAACTATTTTAAAAAAAATTGAACAGATTTCGAATTTCAAACATTTTTAAATTTGAACAAATTTAAATTTGAACATTTTTGAACTTGAACAATTTTGGATTTGAACATTTTCGAATCTGAACAGATTTTAGAATTTAAATTTCTTCCAGTTTTGAACAGATTTCGAATGTAACAAAACTTAAATTTGAACAGATTTACAATTTAAACAAAATTTACAGAAAAAATAGGCAAAAAGAAAAAAGCTTAGCCTTATTGGGCCGGCCCACCCGGGAACGCCTACGGGCGTCGGGGCGGAAACCATCACACAAAGCGCCGTCTAGGCGCTCCCAGGATCATTTGGATTCTGGACTCCTTCACCGCGTAAGGTCATCCCCTATGTCATCGACCCAGTCCAGTGAGAGCCCAAAGCGAAATCTCCCTTGCAAACCAGGCCGCCTGGGCTTTGACCACAGAAGCGTGGCGCCCAAGCCGCACCCACCACGCGTCGCCGACGCCGACCGAATAAACGGGCGGCATCTCCCGACCCGATTCCCCTCCTCGCGTGTCGCGTCTCGCCCCCTCGGAGGCCCCTCCTCCAATCCCCATCCCCTCTCACCACACACACACGCCGGAGGAACCCGCCACCTGCCGCCGCCGCTGCCCGACCACCCTCATGGCCGCCGCCGCCGCCGCGTCCTCGTCCGCCCTCCTCCCCGCTCCCTTCTCGCACGACGAGGTGAGTGCTCCCCCGGATCTGGCGGCATGTCTCTGCCTGCTCGGCCGTCGATCTGACCTAACCCCGTTCTCCCTCTGTACTTTCAGGCGGCGGCCGTGGGCGGTGGAGGCGGCGGCGACCGGGGCGGGGACTGCGGGGTGTGCGCGATCTGCCTCGACAAGATCGCCCTCCAGGAGACGGCGCTCGTCAAGGGCTGCGACCACGCATACTGGTTCGTTGCCTTGCTCCTTTCTGATCCCCCTCCTCCAGTTTCCAGCTCCATTTGCTCACTGGATTGTCGATTTGTGTGGTAGAGATTGTTCTAGTATATTGCCTGTGTCTGTGAGGCATTATTTAGCTACTAATCTGATTCATAGCTAGGTGAGTAATTTCATCCAAATCCTCTGCATATTTGGTCCTTGGGGCTAGTTGGTGTACCCATTAGCTACGATTCCCCACTCACGAACAGTTGATTTACATTGGAGCATCTCAGCCTCTAGGCTACGCGCGTCAATTGCAACCAATTTATCCACTTTGCGTGCACTTTCCCCCTTATCCACTAAAGTTTGGGGAGGGGTCTATTTTGCTGCTAACAGTTGTCTTTACCATAGCCATCCCCTATTTAGAGTAATAGGCTTTTGCTTACCTATAGGAACATATGCCTTCTAATTTGCTGCTCTGGTTGGTTTGCATCAGGTCTATTATGCTCTTCGTCTTGGTATCCATGTGCCTTTTTAGTTACCCACCAACCATGTATCGTATTCAAGAGTTGAAACATCTCTGATGGGTTCGAGGGCTTGATCTGATACGATATGTTAGAATAGTGTTTCACTCCATGTGAGATGGGTAGGTTGTCAAGTTGTATGCACCGCCATTGACCTGAAGAGCCTAACTTAGGCTATTGCTATCTGTTATGCACTTTATGTTGGAACCTCAGAAGTTAATAAATCACAGTTTTGGGCAATGGCCACTGACCATGACAGATCTTTGGCAACATCCAATTTTGTCTCTTATGTCATTTCTGAATTGCAAATGACCCCCACCATATTTTGTTTAATAAACATTCTGTACATGCAGCGTGACATGCATTCTGAGGTGGGCATCCTACAAGGAGACGCCATTATGCCCCCAGTGCAAGCACCCGTTCGAGTTCCTCAGTGTGCACCGCTCTCTTGATGGCTGGTAACCCCTTGTTTCTACTATATGTGTGGATGCAGTTGTTTCAGGTAGACTGTTAGCTTGATGCTTGTTTCTTTTCTTCAGCATTCACGACTACCTGTTCGACGAGAGCGTCTGTCTTCTCCTGAGGGCCTCTTGGTTTGAGCCTCTGGTTGTAGTGGCTCACGAGGAGGCTCTGGAGGAAGAGGAAATTTACCGCAGTTACCAATATGATGATGGCGATGAGGATGACCTGTACGATGACAATTACTACATGAGCAGGTCACCGAGCATTCGGATTGGCAACAGGAGGTGGGGTGACAATGGGTATGTCAGAGGTGGCAGGAGAGAGGCAAGGCCAGTGGTCGTCAATCCGCCTGAGGCTGCTGTTCCATCCAGGACTCCCAAGAAGAAAGAGGCAGCAGCATCAGGCTCAGGATCAGTATCTAAAGATGTTGCGGGGAGGCGGGCAAAGAGGGCTCAGAAGCGAGAAGCTGCTGACAAGGCAGCTGCAGAAAAACATCTCAAGCACCTGCAGAGGTTGGGACGCGGGAAAAAACCTGAAGCACCACCCGAGGCTGAGGCACTGCCTGAAGCACTTGAGGAAGCACCACTTGAGGCTAAGTCACTGCCAGAGGAAGCACCACTTGAGGCTAAGGCACTGCCAGAAGCTCTTGAGGTTGGTCCTCAGGTGGTCGAGTGATTCTCCAACCTCTGTAGATAATGGTGCTGTGACAAACTCTGCAGCCCTTGGGAGGGCCGCCAATAATCTTCCGGTGTGAAGAAGTGGAAGGGGACCTTTGTACCCTGGCAGCTTCGCCGCGTTTGTACAGTAATTTAGTTTCCAGTTGACTGGTCGTTAGAACCATCATCCGAATGGACTTGTAGTCCTGCTCCGGATGCAGCTCTTGTAGCTGTTTACTTTGTAATTTGTACTATTAGGGGCATGCAGATTGCTTGCTGTGCTGAATTTATTGGCAATGCGGCAATCATCCAAAATGAAATGAAATCTTACACTGGATCCACAGAGCTTACTGACATGTTTAAACGCAATAGCCGGTGTCTGTGTGTTATGTTTGCTGTCAGTTTTTGATTACTTTTTCCGTTTTGAGAAAAAAAGTAACTGTCGATTACTTTGTCTTGTAAACACCGGTGATTCTGACTTTTTTCTTAAAGAGAATAAGTTGTTGCTTTTATTAATTGAGGGCCAAGTGGAAACAGTATTTTATGAAAAATTTAATTTTGGCACACCCAGATATATCATTGACAATCACGATTATTTGCAAAGAAAGGTTCCTCTCTCTTCTGAGTGCTTTGTTGAATTACTCTGCGCAGTCTTTCGCGAGAGCGTCAATTTGAAGTTCTAAAAAAATGGGAAAATGTTCTAGGATGTAGATAATGATAGACTCTATCTGTGTGCAGAAATTCAATAAATATTATGTTTTTTGTGCTGTGTAAAAATAACAAATATCCAGATCTGAGGCGGTGAACAATGTAAATTCGAAAATCTAAAGATTTCTCAGAATTTACCTTTTTTGTGTAGGCCAGAATACAAACTATTGTTTTGGAATTTTTCAGGACTGTAGAATACATCATTGTAAACATCTAGTAGGAATTTTGCCGGAATTTTTTAAAACTCCAGAATGTCAAATTTCAAAAAGTTCAAAAACGGGCTCCATGAGCCCGTCCTCCAAACCGATTTTCCGATTCTTTCGCGTCCTACCCGAACCCTATACCCAACGGAAAGGCTGAGAATTGGTGGCCCAGCCCGTCTGGTGGCTGTCTGTAGTTGGGCCTAACTGCTGACCACGACCTATTTGTTATGTGGTAGTCTGGTAACCCAGATTAGTAGCAAATTTGATTTTGCCATTGCCTCGAAGATCAGGGGCGGAGCTGGCGCTCAAGCCACCCTGATGCACCATTTTAAGACCATGTACAACGTTCTACGCTTACGGAGGCGCGTAAAATTCTTTAGTTAAGCGTTCATCGTTTGGGAGCAGTGATTTTCACATATTTTCTCCATACCGATTTATTAGGCCATTTAGCAAGTGTAGTATGACCAAGTCATGTGGTGGTAGATTCTAGAAAAAGCTATGATCCGAATTACTTCCAGCGTTCCAATGAAAAAAGCTTTTTTTTTAAAGTCAAGCAAAGTAAATCTTGACAAAGATTTTAGAAAAAAACTATCACTAGCTATATAATGTTATAGAGATATCATATGAAAAATATGTTTTGATGTATTTAACGATATAGATTTTGTAATATACTCCCTACGTTTTTAAATATATGATGTTTTAGATTTGTGAAGCAAATGTATCTAGACAAGTTTTAGTGTGTATATTCGAGTGAACCTACACACTAAAAGATGTCTAAATACATTTGCTTCACAAAGCTAAAACATCTTATATTTAAATAGAGGGAGTGTATGTTAATAATTTATTTAAAAAACTTGATGAAATTTAAAGAGTTTGACTTTTTAGGAAAAATATAGTCTTTATTCATTCGAACAGAGGTAGTATGAGACAATAAATTGGAGAAGGCAATTCCATGATTAATGTAAAGAGGCAAAGAAAAATGGCAAGTCCCCACGTCTTGCTAGTTTTTTCCTAAAAAAGGCGAGCATACATTAACTGCATGCAGATTTTTTTTTAAAACAAGTTAAAGGGGAGTATGAAAGTAGTCATACACGTTATTCCTCAATCGCCTCATTAATTGCTAGGGTAAGGCCTAACTGCTGATATTGGGCTTGTTTAAGTCTGTTCGTTTGTGTCATTGCGTCGGCCCTGATGCACTAGCCCGGGGTTAACCTGATGCACAAGTCCATTTTACATGGTAAGTGTTTGTAAAAAAAATTGATACCGTATTTCTGTGCATCACGGTAGTCTCATTGAGCTCCGCCCCTGCGAAGATACTACCCCTATAATAGAAAAAGTGCCTCGTGGATACTTGTTATTTTCTCTCTTTTTTGCAAGAAGATAAATATACTACTCTCTTCAACCACTATACTTATTATTAGTATGAATATATTTGGATACTAAAATATATTCTTCTATTTTAAGAACAAGTAATAGTGGTGAGAGCGACTAATAAGATTTCACAAGTATAAAGCACTCTATACATAACAAAAACTACATCAAGATCCCCTACCGAAGTCGGTCCCAAATTGAACATCCAGAAAGTGTTCTTGCATGTGCCTCTAAGGACCAACATCTAGAGATGAAGTCATCGCCATTGGAAGTGGAATATATTTGAATATCCTAACACCATACTTCAAAATCCTAGATTGCACTCGTGCGTCGTGGGTCACGTTAGCCAGTTTTACACAGAATCTAATCGGTGGAGTTTTTTCACTTAAAACTGCAAAAAAAAGTTATTTTACGATTTTGCATCTTTTGCGGTATTTCTAGAGTTGCTCTTACTAAAGAAAAAAAAGGTAACTGTAGTAATAGTTATTATCCTATATATGGTACGTGGACTTGAGAATACAGTGTATGGCTGTATGCAGCAGTGTCTCCTTGGGGGACGCTCAGCCAAGTCAAGTCCGTCCATGCTCGCCGGCGCCACCACGTAGCGGCCGGTGGCACAGCCGTGCCCGTGCGATGGCTCGCGGCTCACGGGATCCTCGCGCGTTGCCTCACAGCCGAGAGCCCGAGAGTCCTACCGCTGTTGCGACGGCGGCGAACGTGGGTGGCAGAAGGTGACCCCTCGAGGCGACGAGACCCGTGTCCGTTCGGTGATCACGCAACTTTGTCTTGCAAAAGTTTTGCCCCTACCGTCCTAGGGTTCCCATAGCACGTACCAGGCTCCTTCTAGGTTGATCATGCATCAGCAATATCTCATTTCTCTGTACAACATCAGGTAGTAGATCTCACAAACGAGTTCACATGCATACATAACATCATACTCTCACGTTGAGCATGAAACAAAAATCGGGCAAACGGAGCTTAGCTTACATGGTTGGGTTCCTGTGCGTGTTTGTGAGCGTTTGTGTTGTACGGATTTGCTATGTTTTAGACTGAGAATTTCTTAAGTCTTAGTTATCAAAGAACACGTGCATCGGTTACACTTTTCTGACAAAAAAGTGCAACCAAAACAGTGCAACTTGCTGTATTTATATTTTTTTTCCAAAATAATGGAACTCACTCCAGTTGTACATTTCTTAAACTGCAGTTACACTTTTTTATTAATGACGTGGTCTTTAATAGAGCCCGACCACATGTGGAGACTATCCTGGCGAGGATTAGAGAGTAGTACAGTAGGTGGCGTCTAGCTAGGCTTTTCCGTAGTGATTCATTTTGCTTTCCGGAGCCGATGTCATGGATAAAGGGAGAGTACTCATTTTTTAACTCGATGAGCTGCCACCTCCTGTTGGCAGCATCTTGTCGTTCCTTTCTTCTATGTGATTAATGCACCCGCTTAGGTGTATTCTCGAGAAAAAAAGTTACACTTTTCATTTCATAGGTGACTGAGACTTGAAGAAAATCTCAGTCAACTGAGACACAAACCCAATAGAAATACTAAGCTAGTAGGTGCCCACTACATAGAGAAGACTGGTACGCACTAGCTTTGTACTAATCATCATTAACACAGCTTTGCATCTGCGGTTGATACGCCAGTCAGAGCTTGGCAGTTACTTGTACCCGACAGTGCAAAACACGGAACATCAATCAGACCTGTGCCAAGATTATTCGACCGGTTCCTTAGATGTTCAGGCACTTCACTTCACCCAGGCTCCTCATCATTTATCTGAACCAGATGGTGGAACTTTAACAAACAAAGTTACGGCATTCCATCACAGCTCTCAAGCTCGCGAATCATTGCTACGTCGCCGCATGAGCTAGTGCCCCGCGAATCATTGATACATCATGTCGTGCTGCTTGTGCGTGATCCCATAAATCAAAGGAGTGACTGTGTCACAATCCAAATGGGCCCTTGGACAGGTACAAGAAATGACCAATTTGTAAGAGCAACTCTAGCATCTAGAAGATGCCCAATTTTTTTCGACCTTTATAGTAGTTTTGCAGACCACCTTTAACAGTTTCTGGCAGTTATTACGGTTTCTACAACTATGTGCAAAATCGGAAGCCCTAAACTAGACCCCTATATTTCATAGTTCTCCATTTCATGAGTTTTTTAATCAAAGAACTGTAGTTTGGCATCAGAATGAAATTCCAATGCAGTTTAACATCTACTAGGATCCAAAACAAAGATCATGATAAAATTATCACAAATAGTTCTTGCATAATGGAAAAATAAAACATAACTAGTTTACGAACATAACATAAAGATAAACAACATCAAACGGAGACAATGAGATCCTAGTGAAGCTGGGTATGGGCAGCTTTGTCTTTAATCTATCGGTAGACGAGAAGGAACTTCTCAATTTGATCAGAACCATGAGCCTAGGTCTCATATGAGTACCAACACTACATTAGCGGTAGTTCACCTCATGTTCCCTTCTATCTTCTATGATCATGTTGTGAAAGATCATATAACGTGCCATGCTGTCTCAAAAAGTGTTTTTCTCCCAAAACCGTGTACGTCCACCCTCCATCGCAGACCTAGCTCGTGACACTCAAGATGCTCCTTCATTGTCTTTTCACGCAACTTCTAGAGCAGCCTTGACAAAGTTTGAATTTTTCCTGCCATCAAGGTTGTGAGTTTTCTTCTCAAACATGGACAAAGGGGGTAGATGCGACCAGCCATACTGTATCACATATCACAATTATGTCTATTGACAGTAAGATGCATGCTGGAGCTTCTCAATTTAAAGCTTAGCGAACAAAGGTGATCTTCGCAAGCTATTAGTATCATTGTGAAGCCAAACATTTTGAAATAGTAATGCATATCCATATTCTTCTGTGGATTGACAATGTCATGCAGCAGTGCAATTCTTTCACTTCCAATGCATGCAATCGATGCTCCCAAGCAATCTCGTCCAACCTCTAATTGTATTGGTTGCCAGGAGGCTAGCGGTATCGACCTCAATGGGGGGCTATGAGGTACTTTATCATGACGTTTCGACACGCCTGATACGTTGCAAACATATCTATAATTTTTGATGCTCCATGCTTGTTTTACACCAATTGCTATATGTTTTGTCTACACTTTGTGGCACTTTTATGATTTATTTGGACTAACCTACTAATAGTTGCAAAGTGCACAATGTTCTTGTTTTACACTTTGATGTGTAGGAATTACCAAGAATACAAGTGGAAACCTTGTTAGAGTCAAATTAGGACTTTCCAGAAATCTGTGCCAGAACTTCTTTCGAAGATGGTCACGTTACGGGTCGAAGACGGCGTCAAACGGAAAACTCTTCAATTACAAAGTTGTAGGGAATTTCACGGCGAACGTTCTAGACATAAAATTCACCTGATTCCGAGTCCGGACGACCGAGCCCGCTCCATTACGGCCCAAGATGGGGAGACAGGAATCCGAGAGACTATATAAAGGGAGGAACCCTAGCTCGTGGGGGACACCTCCACCCACGAATTTGTAGCCACCAGAGCCAAGTTTTTGCCTCCCCCATGGATCCCATCTCCATGGGGGAGGGCTCCCATGAAGCCATGAAGGAAGGGGGCTAAGGGGCGGCACTCCCCCATGATGTCGGCGGCGGGGAAGGAGTCCCCCGCGCCACCGCCCGCGCCGCTGCCTGATACGTCTCAAACGTATCTATAATTTTTGATGCTCCATGCTTGTTTTTACACCATTTGTATATTGTTTCGTTACACTTAGTGGTACTTTTATACATTTTCCGGAACTAACCTATTAACGAAGTGCCACAGTGCCAGTTTCCTGTTTTCTGCTGTTTTTGTATTTCAGAAGTGATACACAGGAAATATTCTCGGAATTGGACGAAACAAGTTCCTGAAGTCATATTTCATGGGGAAGCTCCCAAACATCCGAAGACCTGACGGAGGGGGGCCACGTGGCCCCCACACACAGGGGCGGCGCGGCCACCCCCCTGGCCGCGCCGGGCCCGCGTGAGGGGCCATGGTCCCTCCTCTGACATCGTACTTTCGCCTATATATACCCCCTGACGAGAAAAACCTAAGGGCCCGATCAGTTTTCCAGAATACATCGCGATCCGCCGCCGCCGTCGACCCGAAGATCGGGAGGGTCCAGAAGCTCTTCCCGGCACCCTGCCGGAGAGGGGAATCGCCACCGGAGGTCTTCTTCATCGCCATGCTTGCCTCCGGAGCGATGAGTGAGTAGTCTACCTTGGACTATGGGTCCATAGCAGTAGCTAGATGGTTGTCTTCTCCACCATGTGCTTCATGTTTAGATCTCATGAGCTGCCCTACATGATTGAGATCACCGTTATGTAATTCTATGATGTTGGTTTGTTGGGATCCGATGAATATTGGTGTTTATGATTAAGTTGCTGTACTGAATTATATCTTTTGTTATCTCTATGTTGTTTATGATCTTGCATGCTCTCCGTTGTTAGTAGCTATCTTGGCCGAGTAGTTGCTAGTGACTCCAAGAGGGGGTATTTATGCTCGATAGTGGGTTCATGCCTCTATTTCACCTGGGGGAGTGACAGAAACCTCTAAGGTGGTAGATGTGCTGTTGCTACTAGGGAGAAAACAACATTCATATGCTCAAGGGCATATGCTTTGTTTACATTACACACTTTGCTTAATGCAATTATCTGTTGTTCGCAACTTAATACTTTTGGGGTGTTCGGATGATATCCCCGAGGGTGGATTATTAGTCATAGATGCAGTTGGATGGCGGTCTATGTATTTTGTTGTAATGCCCAGAGTAAATCTCATAGTGATCTTCTTGACATATCACGTTATCTTTATTCTATCAATTGCCCAACTGTAATTTGTTTACCCAGCATGTTATTTATCTATGGAGAGACACCACTAGTGAACTGTGGACCCCGGTCCTATTTTAATCATATTGCAATCACCTGTTTACTTTTCCCGCACTGTTTATTTTACTCGCATATTACTACTGTTTTCCACTCGATACACTCATAACCTTTGTTTCAAGCAAACCGGTGAGATTGACAACCTCATCGCAAGTTGGGGACAAAGTATTTGTTTGTGTGTGTGCAGGTTCCACAAACACCTTCAGTCGTCACCATCTCTCTTCTTCAAGATCGACATTAAACCTTGGTTTCTTAACTGAGGGAAAACTAGCTGCTGCACTCATCATACCTTCCTCTTGGGGTTCCCAACGGGCTGGTCATTCAACACGCACAAGGACTGTCTGGTGCCACATTCACCTGAAGCATCAGCTACTTTTCTGGCGCCATTGCCGGGGAAGAGAGAAGACTTCTGCGAGGGGAGTTCTTCGCACACACATTCTTTACTTTGTTATTTGTTTTGCTTTACTTTATTTTTATTTTACCTGCATTGCTTTTTATCAAAAATCCAAAAAAATTAGAATCCTTGGTAGTTGTTTTTACTTTACTTTAGTTTATCATGCTGTTTCCTAAGTTCGTTCTGGAGGACCTCTCAGTAGGTAGTGGTTCGATTATTGGAAATAGAAACATTGAGGAGTTCTTTAATCACATTAGTATGCATGAGGAAGTTGAGGAAAAGTCTTGGATTGAGCTTGCTCCTAGTATTGAAGTTGCTTCTGTTTGTTTAATTGATATGTTGGAAACTAGGTTTGCTAGTCTTAATCCCTATATGCAATACATGTTCCTCAAGCTTCATGAAATTGAGGATCCCGAAAAGAAAGCTTTTATCTTGGAAACTCTGCGCCTAGAATTTAAGGATGTCGTTGTTGAAGCTAGGAAGGTTCTTAAACGTTTTAATAAACTCGGTTCTCCTATAAATGTTATTAGTACAGATGATAAAGAGCCCGAAATACCTATTCCTTGCAAGCTTTTGGGATTGAGTGAAGCTTTTGAAAATAATTTTGACTGGATTTGTCCTGAGAATCTTTTTGATGAGAATAGTGTGCCAAAGAATGATCACAAAGAGTCTTCTAAAACTTATGTGGATGAAATACAATGTCTTATTGATAAGACCTCTGCTTTTGATCTTGATGCTTCTTCTGAAAATACTTGATTCGCAATTTTCTGCGCCTAGCTCAAAGGCGTTAAAGAAAAGCACTCTTGGGAGATAACCCATTGTTTACTTTTCAGTACTTTTTTTTTATTTGAGTCTTGGAAGTCATTACTACTGTAATGACCGCTCTTTATCTTGTTTATTTCGTTTTTGTGCCAAGAGAAGCCTCTAATTTGAGCGAGGTAAAGATTTGGGGTTATTGCTGTCCTGAAACTGTTTTCGGTGCTGCACCGTAAAAATTCGTGAAAATTCTCTGTTTATCTTTTGGACCTGCGATTTCTTGTGCATATGCCCCAGGTTATATCCAAACTTTTCTTAGTTGAACACTTTTTGATTTGAGCAACAGAAAATCCCTCAAAAATTCGTCCATTATCAGCTGTTCAGTTTTGACAGATTTCTGCCAATATTTGTTTTTGCCAATTTATCGCTTTCTTTTGAGTTCTTTTTTATCATGGAACTCTTGTGGAAGTTGCTACAGTAGTATATACTTTATATGTGGTGGTTTTGAGTTGAAACCTGAAGCTAAAAGAGGTTGAATATATTTTATGCTTACACTAATGTTGCTAATAGAATTGTGTTTAGTTTTGTATGAAGGAAGTTTTCAAGTGTAGGGATTGGAGAATGATGAGATGAGTTGAAGAATGGACAAAAGCTCAAGCTTGGGGATGCCCATGCATTACCCCAAGAAATATCCAAGAAGTACAAGCGTCAAAGCTTGGGGATGCCCCCGAGGCACCCCTTCTTCATCGGCAAAAATCAGGTCACCTTTCAAAACACTATATTTTTATTGCTTCATGCACTATGTGTTTTTCTTGGAGCGTCAGTTGTTTTAGTTTTCTTAGTTGGTTTAGTTTGTTTGTTTGCTGCAATAAATGGTTGGACCCCAACAAATTTCCTTTGGAGGAGATGTACTCGTTTTCATTTGCAAAGAATGCTCTAGTTTTCACTCTTATTAAAAATCGAGCGTTATACTTTTTCTGCTACTGCTTTTGGTTTTCGTTTTCGCCTTGATATGCGTTCAGATCTTGTCATATATTTTCATCAAGGTGCATTTTTGCCTCTGATCTTCATTGGTTTTCATCAAAAGAGGTATTTATAAAAATTTCAAATGGTGTTGGAAAAGAGAAAAAGCTTTGTGCAAAATAGTGGTACAAGAAGGAGCTTGTGTAGACTGCGGCTTAGGCTTTTTCATGTCATGCTTGATGTCTTTTTGATAGTATGCTTAGTGGTTTTGCTGTAGCATGACTTGTCTCAAATAACTGAGCTTAATGAGCCTTTGAAAAAATCATGCGTTGTTTTTATTGTATGGAAGCATTATTTTGGTTTTCTCCTTGATGCTTTATTTGGGTTGACTTGGCGCATGCTCACACATGTTAGACTCTTACAAAGTCGCCATTAGCCTTCATGATCATTTAGTTTTTGACTTTTGATGCCATCGTATGTTTCTTTTAATGTCGCTTTGTCGCTTTGCATGATTATGGCCATTATTGCTCTCTTAGTTGGTCGCTCCCAGTCTTTTGCTAGCCCTCGCCTTGTACTGAGTATGAGCTCTACTCGTGCATCCAACTCCTAAAAGCCAAAGTTTTCCATTGTGTCCACCATACATACCTATTAGCAATTTGCTATTCCAAGTAAATTTGACTTGCTTTTATTTTCTCTTCAAATTAAACTCTTACCAGTGTTATGCGAAATTCGGTCAGTAAAGCTCTCACGAACCGGAAGGCACACTTTACTTTTTCCTGTTCTTAAAAATTTGACATTGTGGTATTTTATGCTGAGTTGTTATGCTTGCAAGTTGTAAGTTGGATTCTAGCCCAGCCATGCTGTCATGGGGCAAGCTTTCAACATTGCACTTCTTATTTGAGTTGATATCGTGATCTTTTGTTTATGGATGCCCGCTGTGTGAAATGAATTGGGAATCTTGTGAGGATCATGGAGTTTTTATATGTGTTAGGGAAACGCCGGGCCGCCAATCTAAGCCATGCATAATTCATGGTGGAAATTTGCAGCATACCCATGGTGAACATTCGACGACGCATCTCACAATAAAAAGCTAAACAATATAGCAAATAAAAGAGATGTCGAGGTGTTCATTGTCTGCTTGTCCTGTCATTTTGGTGTGGGCTTGTTCCATGTCATCGGGCACGGAGGTACCCCATTGGCGGTTCTCAATGATATGCATATACTTACAATGACAAGAGCCTTGCTTGGGACTCTAAGTAAATTAGCATGGTTTGGGTACTCGTATTCACGGGACACGAGGTTTTCAACTTATGATTTGTCAAGCATATGCATCATAACTGTTCTCGCATTAACTTTAACCATTCAAGATGCTTATGATGGGGGCAATGAGAGCTCAAAGCCGGTAAGTACCATAATTTTTGAAGGTTATAAAACTTGCAATCACTGCTTCCCTCTGTGAAGGGCCTTTCTTTTACTTTTATGTTGAGTCACCACCTTCTTTCTTTATGCACCATTAAGAGAGCATAGTTGTCATTCTAAGTGTGATATGCATTGTCCCAAAGTTCATTGATTGACTCATATTGTTGGTTTCACTTGTTCTTAAATTATTTGTATCTAGTCGCCCTCTTAAACTTTGAGGTGTCCTATGCATTTATGTTTTGCTCTCTTTGAAGGACAAGCTGAAAACCATTTGTATGTTTTTCCTTATGATTTGAACACACGTTTGACTTTCATTGTTTCATTTTCATGATCTTTTGTTTGTGTTCATTTGCATGTTTACAACATGGTTGCTAAGTTCTTATTGTCATGATTATATCTTTCATGCCCATGTTTTAAGTTCTATTGATCCCAGCTCATCAATGCTTACATATATGATCAAGATTGTGTAGGTGCATGTCACCTCAAAAATTATTCTTTGTTATCACTTACCTACTCGAGGACGAGCAGGAGTTAAGCTTGGGGATGCTTGATACGTCTCAAACGTATCTATAATTTTTGATGCTCCATGCTTGTTTTTACACCATTTGTATATTGTTTCGTTACACTTAGTGGTACTTTTATACATTTTCCGGAACTAACCTATTAACGAAGTGCCACAGTGCCAGTTTCCTGTTTTCTGATGTTTTTGTGTTTCAGAAGTGATACACAGGAAATATTCTCGGAATTGGACGAAACAAGTTCCTGAAGTCATATTTCACGGGGAAGCTCCCAAACATCCGAAGACCTGACGGAGGGGGGCCACATGGCCCCCACACACAGGGGCGGCGCGGCCACCCCCCTGGCCGCGCCGGGCCCGCGTGAGGGGCCGTGGTCCCTCCTCTGACATCGTACTTTCGCCTATATATACCCCCTGACGAGAAAAACCTAAGGGCCCGATCAGTTTTCCAGAATACATCGCGATCCGCCGCCGCCGTCGACCCGAAGATCGGGAGGGTCCAGAAGCTCTTCCCGGCACCCTGCCAGAGAGGGGAATCGCCACCGGAGGTCTTCTTCATCGCCATGCTTGCCTCCGGAGCGATGAGTGAGTAGTCTACCTTGGACTATGGGTCCATAGCAGTAGCTAGATGGTTGTCTTCTCCACCATGTGCTTCATGTTTAGATCTCATGAGCTGCCCTACATGATTGAGATCACCGTTATGTAATTCTATGATGTTGGTTTGTTGGGATCCGATGAATATTGGTGTTTATGATTAAGTTGCTGTACTGAATTATATCTTTTGTTATCTCTATGTTGTTTATGATCTTGCATGCTCTCCGTTGTTAGTAGCTATCTTGGCCGAGTAGTTGCTAGTGACTCCAAGAGGGGGTATTTATGCTCGATAGTGGGTTCATGCCTCTATTTCACCTGGGGGAGTGACAGAAACCTCTAAGGTGGTAGATGTGCTGTTGCTACTAGGGAGAAAACAACATTCATATGCTCAAGGGCATATGCTTTGTTTACATTACACACTTTGCTTAATGCAATTATCTGTTGTTCGCAACTTAATACTTTTGGGGTGTTCGGATGATATCCCCGAGGGTGGATTATTAGTCATAGATGCAGTTGGATGGCGGTCTATGTATTTTGTTGTAATGCCCAGAGTAAATCTCATAGTGATCTTCTTGACATATCACGTTATCTTTATTCTATCAATTGCCCAACTGTAATTTGTTTACCCAGCATGTTATTTATCTATGGAGAGACACCACTAGTGAACTGTGGACCCCGGTCCTATTTTAATCATATTGCAATCACCTGTTTACTTTTCCCGCACTGTTTATTTTACTCGCATATTACTACTATTTTCCACTCGATACACTCATAACCTTTGTTTCAAGCAAACCGGTGAGATTGACAACCTCATCGCAAGTTGGGGACAAAGTATTTGTTTGTGTGTGTGCAGGTTCCACAAATACCTTCAGTCGTCACCGTCTCTCTTCTTCAAGATCGACATTAAACCTTAGTTTCTTAACTGAGGGAAAACTAGCCGCTGCACTCATCATACCTTCCTCTTGGGGTTCCCAACGGGCTGGTCATTCACCACGCACAAGGACTGTCTGGTGCCACATTCACCTGAAGCATCACTGCCGCCCGCGCCCTCCCTGCTCCTCTCCACCATCTTCACCGCTATCTCCATCACATATGCAGTGGTTCATCCTCCCACACACCTCTGTACCGTCCTATGTAAACATGATGTTTGATACTATAATATTTATCCTATGATCTATGTCATGTTTCTATAGTTTATTTGTTCTTAGATTGATTTATTGAATGTCTTTGGTTCATTAGAGTTGTATGTTGATATGGTACTGTCCTTTGGTGTCCATTATATTTATGCGCGCATGGATTAAACATCTTGGGGTTAGTAGTACGTGCAAAAGGAAGGGGTAGTTCTGCCGGAGTGACAGAAACCTGAGGACGCGAACCGGAACGTTGCACGTATGGGAGTAAGAGGACCATTAACTTAAGGCTATGGTTGGGGAAACCTTAATGCATTGTTAGTATTTGCGGATGCTTGCTAACAATCTAATCATATAGTACTTGTATTTCCAAGTAGTGAAGTGCTTGTATATTTAGCCTCTCCCATATAGAAAACTGCATCGAAGACAATGAACCCGATTTATTCACTAATTTAACTTAGACAAAGCCACCACTATTACCACCACTTTTCCACAATCATGGTACTGTTAGTTTATGGTTACTTAGTATATTTTATTGTTGCAGCACTAACAATTACTTTCTTGTATTTATTATCTTACAAAGCTATCTCTCATACCCGAATCGTTGCTCTAGTTTTATTTTCTAGATGATGCAAACGTTTAGTGTGCGTAGAGTTGTATCAGTGGTTGATAGAACTTGAGAGAAAATTTATCCCACCTTTAGCTCCTCGTTGGGTTCGACACTCTTACTTATCGAAAAGGCTACACACGATCCCCTATACTTGTGGGATATCAAGACCTTTTCTGGCGCCGTTGCCGGGGAGCAATAGCGTGTGGGTGAATATTCTTGTGTGCACTTGTTTGCTTTATCTCTAAGTAGTTGTTTACTTTCAGTTTTAAGTTGTTCTCTATCTTTGTATGGATAGGGAATGCAAATTACAAAAAAAATTAGTTGTACTTGTTACCTAAAAATGTTTTCAAAAAGGAAAGTGATTGGAAAGATGAGTAATGGTTAAGTGGGAGTCGACCTTGAACACTTGTGTTCATGCCTATGAAACCAAAACAAATCTTCCCATGGAAGCTTTTCAGTTAAAAACTTGTATATATTGTACATATTCCTCTGTACCATAAAAGTAAAGTAATAATTGTAGTTCCTAGTTACTTGGAAGTTGATAGTTTTGCTTTGCTGTCCAAAAACAGATTTTCTGTGCTTCACCGTATAAATTGTTTAAAATCACCAGAACGTGATATTGACCTGAAATTTCTTGAGTGCAAATTAATGCTTATTGTCTTTCTTTCATTAGACTAACTTTTTCTGATTTGAGTTACGTAGCTGTCTCAAAAAAATTCGATTTTCACCGACTGTTCTGTTTAGACAGATTTCTGTGCTTCACTATAAAAAATCGTGAAAAATCTTAGAATAGTGTTTTGATCTGAATTTTTTTGTGCATAAACCTGAGATTATGATCTGTCTTTCTTTAGTTTGGAGTTTTTAGATTTGAGCTACCTAACTATCTCGTTGAGTGTCATCTTTACAGACTGTTCAGTTTTGACAGATTTCTTAGTTTATTTAATATTGTACTTGGTGTTATTAGTTTCATTAGTTTTTCGACGGACGACGGAAATCATGAATACCTTAGTATATACAGTGGCTAATGTTGAGTATAGATTATGAAACTTGTCAATGCTTGAAAATTAGTGGATTTTATCTAATGAGTACTAACCCTACTAATGAGTTTTGTGAAGTTTTATGTGGATGTAGCTTATAAGTTCTAATCAATATGGTGATATGAGATGAACAAGAAGACACGAGAGCTCAAGCTTGGGGATGTTTAGGTGCATCCCAAGAATATATTCAAGAAGATACAATCATCTAAGCTTGGAGATACCCGAGTCATCTCCCTATTCATCAACTAACATGAGGTTGTCTCCTTCATACTCTATATTACCCATCCACATGATATGTATTGTGTTAACTTGTATTATAGTTACTTTTATATGTCTTAGTTTTATCTTCTTTAGTTTTATTAGGCTCTTTATTTTGTTTTTATTGCTTCTTTACTTTCACTTATAAATTGAAAACAACAAAAATAGTTCCTTTTGTTTTGCTTCTTTGTTTGGTTCTCTATTTTGTGCCTAGCTCAAAGGCGTTAAAGAAAAGCACTATTGGGAGATAATCCATTATTTTATTTTCAGTACTTTTTCTTTTATTTGAGTCTTGGAAGTTATTACTACTGTAATAACCGCTCCTTATCCTTTTTATTCCGTTGTTGTGCCAAGAGAAGCCTCTAATTCGAGTGAGGTAAGATTTGGGGATATTGCTGTCCTGAAATAGATTTTCGTACTGTACTATAAAAATTCGTGAAACATCTATGAAAATCTTTTGGACCTGCGATTTCTTGTGCTTATTCCTCAGGTTATATCCAAACTTTCGTTCGTTGAACACTTTTTGATTTGAGCAACAGAAAACCCCTTAAAAAATCAACCTTTGTCAGCTGTTCTGTTTTGACAGATTTCTGCCACTATTCATTGTTGCCTCTCGAACGCTTTCTTTTTGAGTTCTTTCGATCACGGAACTTTTGGGGAAGTTGCTACAGTAGTATATGCTTTATATGTGGTGATTTTGAGTTGAAACCTGAAGCAAAAGAGGTTGATTCATTGTTATGCTTACACTAATGTTGCTAATAGAATTGTGTTGAGTTTTGTATAAAGGAAGTTTTCAAGTGTAGGGATTGGAGAATGATGAGATGAGGTGAAAAATGGACAAAAGATCAAGCTTGAGGATGCCCATGTAACCCCCAAGAAATATCCAAGAAGTACAAGCGTCAAAGCTTGGGGATGCCCCCGAGGCACCCCTTCTTCATCGGCAAAAATCAGGTCACCTTTCAAGACACTATATTTTTATTGCTTCATGCACTATGCATTTTTCTTGGAGTGTCAGTTGTTTTAGTTTTCAGTTTAGTTTAGTTTAGTTTGCTACAATAAATGGTTGGACCCCAGCAAATTTCTTTTGAAGGAGATGTACTCGTTTTCATTTGCCAAGAACACTCAGTTTTTCACTCTTATCATTCAACGAGTTTCTTTTTCTGCTACTGCGTTTAGTTTTCAGTTTTCGCCTTGATTTTTGTTCAGATCTTCTTATAACTTTTTATCAAGGTATATTTTTGCCTCTGGACCATATTAGCTTTCATCAAAAGATTTGAGTTAAAAAAGTTTGAATGGTGTTGGAAAAGAGAAAAAGATTTATGCAAAAAAGTGGTACAAAAAGGAGCTTGTTTAGACTGCGGCTTAGACTTTTGCATGTCATGCTTGATGTCTTTTTGATAGTATGCTTAGTGATTTATGCTGTAGCATGACTTGTCTCAAATGACTGAGATTGCTTAATGAGCCTTTGAAAAATTTATGCGTTGTTTTTATTATTTGGAAGCATTATTTTGGTTTTCTCCTTGATGCTTTATTTGGGTTGACTTGGCGCATGCTCACACATGTTAGACTCATACAAAGTCGCCATAAGCCTCTATGATCATTTAGTTTTTGGCTTTTGATGCCATCTTATTCTTCTTTTAATGTTGCTTTGTCGCTTTGCATGATTATGGCCATTATTGCTCTCTTAGTTGGTCGCTCCCAGTCTTTTGCTAGCCCTCATTTTGTACTGAGTATGAGCGCTACTCGTGCATCTAACTCCTAAAAACCAAGTTATTCCAATGTGTCCACTATATATTCCTATGCATGGTATTTACAAGCCATTCCAAGTAAAATTTTCATGTGCTACCTTTCAAAAAAACCTTCAAAATACTTCTCATTTTGTGACACTATTTTCAGCTCATGGGGACGTAGTGGTCGGATTTGCTATCTTCCATATTGTTTTATTCCAAAAAGAAAAAAAAGAAAAAAAGGAAAGAAAAAAAGGCACTCCTCCATGGTATGTGAATGTTGGTGGGCACCCGATAGAATCGGTTAGCCATGGTTTGTGAAAGGAAAAAAGGTGGGGAGGAGTGCCAAGCTTTATAAAAGAGCACCAAAGTGCCAATCCCTCTCTCAAAAACTTGCTTACTTTTTGTATGGAAGATAGTAAGAACCCCATTGCTAGTCATTGACAAAGACAACCACCTCTCAAAATCCAGTTTTTATCTCTCTGTTTTACAAATGAAAATCTCTAGCACATGTTTAATCACTGCTTCCCTCTGCGAAGGGCCTTTCTTTACTTTTATGTTGAGTCTCCACCTTCTACCTTTATGCACCATCTAAGAGAGCATAGTTGCCATTCTGAGTTTAATATGCATAGTCCCAAAGTTTATCATTGATTGATTCATGATCATGGTTTCACTTGTTCTTAAATTATTTGTATCTAGTCGCCCTTTTAAACTTGAAGGTGTCCTATGCATTTATGTTTTGCTATTCTATGAAGGACAAGCTGAAAACTATTTGTTATGTTTTTCCATATGATTTGAACACACATTTGACTTTCATTGTTTCATTATTCATGATCTTTCATTTGTGTTTCTTTTCATGTTATAATATGGTTGCTAAGTTTTTATTGTCAAGATTATGTCTCTTATGCCCATGTTTTAAGTTCTTTGATCCCAGCACTCAATGCTTTACTTAGATGATCAAGATTGTGATGGTGCATGTCACCTCAAAAATTATTCTTTTGTTATCACTTACCTACTCGAGGACGAGCAGGAGTTAAGCTTGGGGATGTTGATACGTTACAAACGTATCTATAATTTTTGATGCTCCATGCTTGTTTTACACCAATTGCTATATGTTTTGTCTATACTTTGTGGCACTTTTATGATTTATTTGGACTAACCTACAAATAGTTGCAAAGTGCACAATGTTCTTGTTTTACACTTTGATGTGTAGGAATTACCAAGAATACAAGTGGAAACCTTGTTAGAGTCAAATTAGGACTTTCCAGAAATCTGTGCCAGAACTTTTTTCGAAGATGGTCACGTTACGGGTCGAAGACGGCGTCAAACGGAAAACTCTTCAATTACAAAGTTGTAGGGAATTTCACGGCGAACGTTCTAGACATAAAATTCACCTGATTCCAAGTCCGGACGACCGAGCTAAGCCCGCTCCATTACGGCCCAAGATGGGGAGACGGGAATCCGAGAGACTATATAAAGGGAGGAACCCTAGCTCGTGGGGGACACCTCCACCCACAAATTTGTAGCCACCAGAGCCAAGTTTTTGCCTCCCCCATGGATCCCATCTCCATGGGGGAGGGCTCCCATGAAGCCATGAAGGAAGGGGGCTAAGGGGCGGCGCTCCCCCATGATGTCGGCGGCGGGGAAGGAGTCCCCCGCGCCGCTGCCGCCCGCGCCCTCCTTGCTCCTCTCCACCATCTTCACCGCTATCTCCATCACATATGTAGTGGTTCATACTCCCACACACCTCTGTACCGTCCTATGTAAACATGATGTTTGATACTATAATATTTATCCTATGATCTATGTCATGTTTCTATAGTTTATTTGTTCTTAGATTGATTTGTTGAATGTCTTTGGTTCATTAGAGTTGTATGTTGATATGGTACTGTCCTTTGATGTCCATTATATTTATGCACGCATGGATTAAACATCTTGGGGTTAGTAGTACGTGCAAAAGGAAGGGGTAGTTCTGCCGGAGTGACAGAAACCTGAGGACGCGAACCGGAACGTTGCACGTATGGGAGTAAGAGGACCATTAACTTAAGGCTATGGTTGGGGAAACCTTAATGCATTGTTAGTATTTGCGGATGCTTGCTAACAATCCAATCATATAGTACTTGTATTTCCAAGTAGTGAAGTGCTTGTATATTTAGCCTCTCCCACATAGAAAACTGCATCGAAGACAATGAACCCGATTTATTCACTAATTGAACTTAGACAAAGCCACCACTATTACCACCACTTTTCCACAATCATGGTACTGTTAGTTTATGGCTACTTAGTATATTTTATTGTTGCAGCACTAATAATTACTTTCTTGTATTTATTATCTTACAAAGCTATCTCTCATACCCGAATCGTTGCTCTAGTTTTATTTTCTAGATGATGCAAACGTTTAGTGTGCGTAGAGTTGTATCAGTGGTTGATAGAACTTGAGAGAACATTTATCCCACCTTTAGCTCCTCGTTGGGTTCGACACTCTTACTTATCGAAAAAGCTACACACGATCCCCTATACTTGTGGGATATCAACGCCCCACAGATGCATCTATACGCCCAACAATTGAGATCATACCATTGTAATATCCACCAAAATCAATACAAGCAAAGGTATGATGTAGGTATTTACCCTCCAGGGGGCCGAACCTGAGTAAATCCATGTGTCTTTGCAATCTTGATCCGCAGATGACTAACTCTCCCTTACCCCATGCTCTTCAGTCGCTACCCCCTATAGCATCTGCCGTGGTCATTCCGATGACACTATGAGGTATTTGGGTATTCCGATTTATTATCGAAGGATCACAATTGCTAAATGAAAACTAGTAAAGAAAAGACTACATAAACGTCATAGTAGTTGGAAAGGCAAAGTGCTATCCCTAGGAGGAAGATTGATACTTAAAAATCAGTACTAACTAATATGGTACTGCAGATGGTTTGTTTCTTCCTTTTGCCAAAGGAGTCTTACACAACTGAATTACTATCGGTCTAGATTCTTTTGGGAGACAACAAGAAAAAGAAATAGTGATTGGCTAAATGGAGTGTTGTTTGTCGTTCCAAAGACTAGGGTGGGCTAGGTATTGACGACCTTGAGGTAAAAAAATACAGCCCTACTGGGTTGTTCAAGCTACTTACTGCGATTGGACTTGGCATACTATTCGAGAAAGGAAATACGTCAGCTCAAAGATATTATCATAGGTTCTTTGGAAATCAGGTGATTCACATTTTTTAGGCAAGACTGATGGCAACGAAGAAACAGTTCTTCCGCCTAGGTACATTTCCATTAAAGGTGTTACGAAAATTTGGTTATGGGAGGATATGTGACTAGGTAATGTGACCCTTCGAGAACAGTATCATGTGTTGTATAATATTGTTCATCACAAATGCGATACTATCGCTAAGGCAATGGTGACGTCCCCTCCTAATGTGATGTTCAGAAGGAATTTATCAGGTCAAAGGCTTATAGCTTGGAATGCCTTACTTCAACGTTTGGTCAATGTCCATCTACAGCTGGTGAACTCCGCTGAAATCTTCACGAGAATGGCAAATGCTCAATTGACTCCATGTACAGTGTGTTAATTAAACCTGATGGTACAATCGATAAGGTTAATAACAGTAAGGTTTGGAAGTTGAAAATCCCTTTAAGGATTAAGGTATTCGGATGGTACCTCCAGAAGGGAGGAATTCTCACCAAGGATAACCTTGCAAAACGAAATAAACATGGTAGCAAGAAATGTGCTCTCTGTGTTATTATGATGAGGCAATAAAGCACTTATTATTTCAATACTGTTTTGCGAGATCTATATGATCAGTCATCCAATTCGCTTCGATCTTATATCCGCCGCCGCGTAGTCTTGCCAATATTTTTAGGAGTTGGCTTCATGGCATTGATTATAAGCTTAAAAAGCCTATTAGGGTGGAAGCGATTGCCATAATTTGGTCGCTACGGCTATGTACGATAAAGTGTTTAATGATAAAAACGCTTTTGTTTTGCAGATTATTCACCGGTGTATCAATACTCTCCGTTTATTATCATCTCTATAGCGTGGGGAAAATCAAGACCTGTTTATGAAGGTTATTTCACGGTTGGAGGCTATGGCTAAGGATAATTTTTCCCATTATGGATGGCCAGATAACTTGTGCATCGGTATGTCAAGACAGCGGATATGTGCATCCTAGCTATGTAGAGGCTGGGTATATGGCTTAAAACTCTTAAGTAATAAAGGTCCCTATATTTAAAAAAATTCTGTGTTTCCATTACTTTTTTTTCAAATAGGGTATCCCAGCCTCTGTATCTAACTGATGCATATGGCCATTTCTTATTAACTTTATTGAGAGTACAAGGTCCTCCAAAATACAGTTAAACGGTCACAGAGAGTAGACATATGAATCAACCAGCGAAAAAGATGGCTATGCTTAAACATCAAGGATGCAATTCTATTATGCAACCGCCAGCCGCACCGGTTGAATAAATCCCAAGCAACCGTCTCCAAAAGGTTGCACCCAGAAGCCATCTCCACACGCTCCTCCTCTTGTTGGAGATAGGACCACATACGGATCCAATGGGTGACCATAGGGATAACCTGCAAAAATGAAGATTTTTTGGGTTTGTTAAAGATAAAATCGTTTCTTATGTTCCACATAGTCCAAATGACTGCACATACTCCCACCCTAATCTGAATCAATTCCTTCTTCGGAATGCCCTTGAGCCAATTTCCAAACAAGTTATTAACATTTCTTGGTGGAGATAGACCGAATGTCATGTGAATAAGGCGCCAAATAACTTTTGCGAAAGGACAGTCAAAAAATAGGTGTTTTATTGATTCTTTCTCATCACAAAAACAACAAGATTCTCTTCCTATCCAATTGCGCCTTATTAGATTATCTTCTGTTAAAATCTCCTTGCGATGAAGAAACCACATGAATATTTTTATTTTAGGGGTACTTTCATTTTCCAAATATACTTCTTTAAATATTTTGTGTCATCATTAATAAGGTCAAGATATAATGACTTGACAGTGTATTGACCCGAATTAGTTAGATCCCATATAAAATTGTCCTTCTCCTCATTTAGATGCACATTCATGAGGCGTTGTACTAAGTGTAACCAAAGCGTCCATCTATTTGCAGAACGCGTTCTTCTAAAAGAAATGTTTAAAGGGATATGACTGAGAACATTTGCAACTAAAACTTGTTTTCGTTGCACAATACCATAGAGAGAAGGATATTGTTGTGATAGAGGCTTGTCCCCTAACCATGTGTCCTCCCAGAATCTAGTATCCATCCCATTTCCCACAATAAAAGAACCTCTACTCAAAAACACGTCTTTCACCTTCATCAAACCTTTCCAAAAAGGTGAGTCATTAGGTTTCATTGTTACTTCGGCTAATGACTTGGAATGCAAATATTTATTTTTTTAAAGTTCTTGCCAAACTCCTTCTTCATTCATGAGCTTGAATAGCCATTTGCAAAGGAGACACCAATTTTTAGTTTCTAAGACTTCAATTCCCAAGCCACCTTGGTCTTCTGGCAGACATATGATATTCCATTTAGTAAGCCTGTATTTTTTCTTGTGACCATCACTTTGCCAAAAAAAACCAAGATCTAAAAAAGTCAAATCTTTTATGAACCCCTTTTAGAATTTCAAAGAAAGACAACAGAAACATTGGAAGACTTGTCAGGACTGAGTTAACTAAAATTAACCGGTCCCCATAAGACAGAAGTTTTCCTATCCAACTACTAAGTTTCCGTTCAAATCTATCTTCTATTAGTCTCCATTCACCATTCTTAAGTCTACGGAAATGAATCGGAATTCCTAAATACTTGAATGGAAGAGACCCAGATTCACAACCAAATAGTTCTCTGTACTGATCTTCCATTTCCTTTGCAGTGCCAAAACAAAAAATCTCACTCTTATGGAAATTTATTTTTAGACCTGTGTTTCCATTACTGGCTGAAGATTATCTTTTTCAACACTAAAGTTTACCCGAGAACTCTATACAGCTAATTTCTGGTTTATCGCCCTCAAGGGAATCACTATGTGATAATAACGCAGCTGCAAGTACCACAAATAATAACTCCACAAAATCAGTTTCATTCTCTTCACCCAGACAGTGATAAACAATGCTGATGAGTTTGGTAAAAACTAAAACTGGACCCTTTGCAGTGTTCGGCTCAAAAGTCACCCGAACATTACCCAAGCCAGATAGATACCATGAACTAAAATATACCGAGACATACATGTCATAAAATGGCATGCCCCTGGCCTTCAGTACAAACATCCTTCGCAATTCCATGTGCAAAATAGTTTGATATATGGGTGAAACAAAGATACAGTCGTATCCCCAGGGTACAGGCAAAATCAACTCATCATTGTCCTCAGCAACAATAAGAGCAAATGTGACATGTCCGGATCCACATGTCTGTACCTTGTACAGCTTAATCGACAGGCGAAAAAGCTCCCGATGCCATCCCAAATATACATACATATTCTCAAACATGACGCAATGCAATCACTGAACAAGAGACACCCAACGAGGAAAAGATCTGACAGACACAGTAGCAGCAGGAGGTAGAAACTAGAAGAATGTTGATCACCGTAGATAATCTATCAACGAAATTTATGGGAAATCAGAGACCAACTGGCTGAACTGGATATGATTCAGCTGAAAGGTTATACAGAGCGAAGCGCACTATTATTGCAGGTCAGTTGAATCAGCATGGAATGTTGCAAATACACCTAATCATTCACAGCAGCACACAAAAAATAAGGGAACACTCAACTACCTATCAAAGATGGTAAATTTAGCACTAATTAGCTTTGAGTCCCATACTAACAGCAATTGAATAAGAACTTTCTAGGTTAGCCAAGATCAAGAACTACCAATATCAAAACAACAACAAACGAATTTCCTGCCAAGATACAATTTCTCAATAACAAGAAATATATCAAGTGTCAGACTCATGTACCATCAACAAAAAAATCAATATGGGGTATGGCTAAGAACTTCAGTAACACAAATCAATGATAGTATCAGGACGAAAAATCAGACATTCTGAATAACTTTCACTATTGCTACAGTCTTGCACTCTTGCACCAGTCAACTTTAGAAAGGAAGCAATTACAGTACAAAATGATCGCTAAATATGACACCAGTCATGATTATGATTAGAACTGTTACAGTGTTGAGAGTTCACACACGAAAAAGAAATTGAACCATACCATTGTCACACCAACCATGCAGTGAAATTTTTTCGAGAATATGTCCTGGGAGACATATCTGTCACATAGAAGAAGAGGCCGATGGCCGATACACAACGCCAAGAATGGCAACCATGCAGTGAAATAACAAACAGCAAGTTTAATAAAATTTGGTTCAGCACTCAGATTCTAAATAAGCAGTAAAATAACAGCTAAGGATAGTTACAAAATCTAATTAAATCTAGGATTCCCAAGCTGCATGACCAGTAATGCCAAAATAATGTTTGTTCGATAAATTTGCACAATCAATTCATGTAACATATCATTCATCTTAAAACATTAACCAATTAAAGTAATGAATCCATGCAATAAGAATTGACAGGACTACATCCCATACATGGATGGTTACAAATGTCATTATATGAGAGCTGGACGAGTCAATTGTATCACCTTCATCATAAAAGACAACAAGCTGATGTCGACATCACTCGGTATGTTGAATTCGTAGTCCACAAAAAAGAGACGTGACAGAAGAAATCAGGATAGCTTAATAAAAGCATGTGATGAATGTGCATCTATCCATACTGCTAACCAAACGTTTCGGCCAATTATGTGCCACTAACACATTCAGTCAATGTGTTGAGCCAGTTTGTGAAGTGCCAATCGTCTGTGCACAAACCCAGTTAACTTTGCATGCATTTCAGTACTGCTTATGTAAGCACAAAATTATGGAATTGTGTTCTACTATCTGTGCGCAGTTCAGAGTCAAAACAGGCTAGAAACAAACAGTACCTGGTAGGCTCGTATAAGTAGCTAAACAAATGTTCAGTTGGTCAAGCAACAGCAGAATTCACGGAGTCAAGGCCTGCTAATCAGCCAAGTCTTACGCTCTTCTAATTGATGAATTAAAGAAGCAACCAGGTGAACAGTGACTGTGCTCCCCAAAGGATGGCAACAGTCGACAAGGCGACATGGACGAATTCCATCATCACACACATGAGATAATAGCAGCTTTGATGATGACAAGATAGCCCAGCGACTAACACTGATCCTCAATTTTTAAAAAGTCTTTCATGGCTCATGACTGCCTATACACCCATGTGCATGATGCCACTAGCTGGTAGACTAACTTGTTACAGTGGCATTAGCAAGCTAGCCTAGCCGACCAAGAAATTCACCCAACAAGCAAAGGAGAAAGATGGCAGTGAGCCAAAATCAATCAAACATGCATGGGTTTCGCTTTTCACACGCCTTTCTTTCCTTTCACATCTTGTCAATCCTTGACGCATGGGATCCGGCACGGGGAATAAATATGGGGGCTAGCACAAAAAACCATGGCAGGAGGATGGAGGAGGATTGGAGGAAGCCACCATGATCCTGCCTCATCATGCATCCTCTATCTACTAGACAAAAACATGTCACAATGTAAAGAAGAAGATGCAGCGATCGGGCTAAACATTGTTTAACATGCTGTATAAGATAAGGTGGTGTATAATAAGCACGATAATTCTCTCATCACATGCATTACACATTGGCCTCTAGGACACAAGTTCCAATGCAATTAGTAGAAGATGCTCCCCCAAAGCACAAAGCCAGACCAAGAATATACATGCCTTTCGTTCCTACCTACCCGTGGAAAAACAAAAGAGTGGTGTGTGAGTGCATTGGAGATGAACAAGATAGACATGCATTGGATGCCAAATCAGGCACGCAAAGAGTGGAAGCCAAGCAAGTGTTACAAGAGTCAAACTTTTCAGCTCGCCTTCTCATAATCTATCGGGAGAGTGAACAGTGCACGCCTCTGCCTCCCTGCTCGAAATGATGCCCACGGCCTACATGGTTTGCACCCTGAACAGATCCCCATATATGGAAAGACAGGCAAGGCAGGCATTGGGAACATGATAAGAAGGAACCACAAGGCATAAACCAGCAGGCAACTCTTTGCTGTGCATAGTACATTTCTGATATTGCATTATACTATTCATTTTTCCAAATTATCGATTATTACTCTCTACTAGGTACACTAGAAAATTAAGGAACTGCTAGACTAAGAAGGATGGATATTGTTCGATGTCACTTGTACATCATGAACAAATTAACAGCAGGCACCATGCATTGATCGATCCCCTCTAATGGCAATGAAGAGAAAAAAGAATGGTAATGATGGATGTAAACCTTACTCTTCTAGTACTAGCTCAGTTCATGGTGTTACCATAGCCCGTCCCGCCAAGTATGTGCTGAGGACCTCCTCCGCCGCCGTACATGTCGGAGGGTGCCATCGAGGAGGAACCGCTGGCGCCCCTCGCGGCATTGTTGCCACCGCCGAGATGCAGATCAGACATGTTGGGCACGCCGGCGGTGGAGTCGATGTCATTGCTGGCGCGGCCGTCGTCGACGCCCTGGTCGTAGAGGAAGCCCTTGAAGACGTGGCCGTTGATGGTGACCGTGGCCTGGTACGCGTACTCGTCCTCGCCGTCGTCGATGGACGTGACGCGCACGCACCTGAACACCGCCGGCGCGCGCACCTGCCGCGGCAGGTTCCCCCTGAACGACGCGTCTGCACATTTAGGAAAATGATGAGTGAAGTGCATCGAATTGCGCAAGCGTCTGACATGGGCGTAGTTGCTTGTGTTACCTTGATGGCTGGACGTGGTGTCGTAGCTGCGCGGCGTGGTGGCGTTGGAGGTGGAGGTGTGCGAGGTTGCGGCCTGGGAGGAGAGGAGGCGCGGCTTCTTCGAAGCGGCGGCGGTGGATGCGGTCGCCGGGGAGGATTCGGAGCCGCCGAGGTGCTGGCGCTCGCGGCGGCGCGCGGCGGGGACCCAGGTGCTCTTGACGTGGGTGGAGCAGTCGAAGCCGCGGCTCTTGCAGCAGGTGCGGCACCGGCTGTGGCTGCAGTCCTTCTTCGCCTGGTTGCCGCAGTCCTGGCACGTGGTGGTTCCGGACCCGGACGACCCGGCGCCGCCGGTGTCCAGCATCGGGAGCGGCTTCTTCAGGTAGAAGGCGCCGAGGCTAGGGTTAGGGTTGTTGCCACCCGACGGCGGCGACTGCGGCGGCGGCTGCTGCTGCGGCTGTTGCGAGGACTGCCAGAACTGGATTCCGCTGGCTGCCGCCGCCGACTTTGCCGCGTCGGGATCGAGCACGCAGGGGCCAGCGGAGAGCAGCGGGAAGATGGGGTCGTTGCTGGCGGCCGCGTCGTGGTGGTGGTGATGGTGGTGCGTGTGGTGGAACGACGCCGCGGGGGCCACGACGACCATCCCGACGTCCCCTGCCGCCATCCCGTAGTTCAGCGCGGCCTGCTGGTGGTGGCGCGACGAGGCGGGGCCCCAGAGCCCGGCTCCCAGCGAGGCGCCGGAGGCGGCCGCGGCCGCCGCTGCAGCCGCGGCGGCGCTGGCATTGAAGCCGAGCGAGAGGTCGTCCCCGCGGCCTCCTCCTCCACCGGCGGCGGCCGCGGCCGCGGCGGAGGACGCGACCCAGTCCGCGAAGGCGCCGGTGTCGGATGGGAAGCG
Source organism: Dactylis glomerata (assembly GCA_007115705.1). Classification (NCBI taxonomy): domain Eukaryota; kingdom Viridiplantae; phylum Streptophyta; class Magnoliopsida; order Poales; family Poaceae; genus Dactylis; species Dactylis glomerata. The sequence continues at coordinate 5,018,149 of QXEO01000551.1, forward strand.
CCGTCCCGAAGCCACACTTATACCCAGCGGATTCCACAGCCGCGCGCGGCGAGAGAGATTAAAAATTCCCCGCTAGAAACCCGCCGGCTGCTATGGATGATAGATTTGGCTAGCGAAGCTACCAATACTGGAGCTCCTACGGTGGTAGCAGGTGGCCGGCGATCCGGGGGAAGAAAGAAGAATAAAAATTCTCCACTACTCTACTCTGAGCACGCACGCGGCCGGCGGAGAGACTGAGGATTTTCTCTCCTTGCGGCCGTAGAAATGAGAATAGATGATAGCGAGGGCAGTGGTAGCTAGCTAGGCTGCGGCGTCTCTATCGCTCCAATTACTAGCACTGCACCACCATCTCGAGCGCTTCCAAGCGCCTAGCTCCCCTAGCTCTAGCTGCCTATATAGTACCTTGCCTGGCTGGGCCTATCAATCTAGCTGCTAGCTTCTCTGTCTCTTTCCTCCCTTGCCTTTATGCCTCAACTTTTCATTTTCTGTTTTTCCTTTGAGATTTATTTTTGGCAACAATGGTGATGCTGATGCAGCAGGAGAGAATAGAATGATGCTGTGGAAGCACCAGGTTTAGGAGGAGGAGGAACCTTTGCAGCTGCTTACATGGACGGATGGAGGGGCCATGAGCAGAGATAGAGAGAAGGATCGATGCTCCTAGCTAGAAGGGAAGAGAGTGGTTTGAAGCGTGTGGTGTGGGGGCTCTGAAATTCCTCTGGGGGAGTGAGAGATGTTGTGGATCGATGATGATCACTCGCTATCCGTCTTCTTCCCTCCTCTTGTGCCAGGCCCTGCCCACTGCCCTGCTTCACTGTTCAGAAACAACATTGCGCACTCACCACCTTCTCCCTCTGTCGCCTCTGCGGCCGCAGCTGCTGCCGCCGTGTTAACAGCCGGCGTACATACAAGAATAAGATAAAAAAGCATCACTAAGGGCATCTGCACCGGGCCGATCCATTTTGGTATCCAAATCGATTTAATTCGGTTCGTTGGATCGGGCGGCGGACATTATATTGTAGCCTGTTCGAATGGGTAAGGGGGTGCGCCCAGCGGGCGATGCATAATATTTTTTCGCATTCTGACAAGCGGGCCTAAGATGTATTTATATTAATATTTATATATTAAAAAGAAAAAGAAAATATAACACTATCCAATGCAAAATGAGTCCACAATGCAATAAATAATGCTCTCTAAGTTACCACACATATAACACTATCCACTATGGAGGTAGTAACATAGACTAGTAACATAAGCATGTTACTAGTCTAAGTTACTCCCCACTATGACCAGCCTAATACTCCTATTGTGACTAGTCTAAGACCATTCACAATGCAAGTTTCTTAGCGTGGTATCAGGTCTTTCACAATGCATAGTTTCTTAGCACGTTTTCATAGGAGTAATTAAAACTTAAGATACAACTTCTCAAATGCATTGTTTCTTAAGGGTTATCTCTTAATTAATGGTTTTAGTCTCATGCATGCATATGATTGGGCTAGAAACAATTTTTGCCTATGAACTTGTACAAGTGTTGTATCTTAGAGCAAGAACAATAGTGTAGCCACCAGCCGGTGATGGCTGGCGTATAGTTGATGATGATTACGGCCAGACAGTTGGGAAACTCCAAGCGGAAAGTATGATGAGCACAGCGACAAGTCTTTTTCCTCAGTAAGAAACCAAGGTTTGTCGGTCAGGAGAAGAGCAGACAGTACGACTGAAGGTGATGCGGACTGGCTTAATAACACTCCAACAAGGGCGCCGTTTACGACACTTGTTGACTCGTCTTCAACCAGTAGCAACGTGGAACCTGCACACAACACAACCAAATACTTTGTTCCCAACTTACGATGAGGTTGTCAATTTCACCGGTTTGCTTGAAACAAAGGGTATGAGCGTATCGAGTGGAAAACAGTAAAAATATGCGAGTAAAGTAAACAATGCGAGTAAAGAAAACAGGTGATAGCAATATGATGGAAATAGGACCGGGGTCCACAGTTCACTAGTGGTGTCTCTCCATAAGATAAATAACACATGCTGGGTAAACAAATTACAGTTAGGCAATTGATAGAATAAAGATAACCGTGATATGTCAAGAAGATCACTATGCGATTTACTCTGGGCATTACAACAAAATACATAGACCGCCATCCAACTGCATCTATGACTAATAATCCATTCACGGGGATATCATCCGAACACCCCATGAGTATTAAGTTGCGAACAACAGATAATTGCATTAAGCAAAGTGTGTAATGTAAACAAAGCATATGCCCTCGAGCATATGAATATTGTTTTCTCCCTAGTAGCAACAGCACATCTACAACCTTAGAGGTTTCTGTCACTCCCCAGATTAAATAGAGGCATGAACCCACTATCGAGCATAAATACCCCCTCTTGGAGTCACTAGCAACTACTCGGCCAAGATAGCTACTAACAACGGAGAGCATGCAAGATCATAAACAACATAGAGATAACATAAGATATATTTCAGTATAGCAACTCAATCATAACACCAATATTCATCGGATCCCAACAAACCAAACATGTAGAATTACATAACGGTGATCTCAATCATGTAGGGCAGCTCATGAGATCTAAACATGAAGCACATGGTGGAGAGGACAACCATCTAGCTACTGCTATGGACCCATAGTCCAAGGTAGACTACTCACTCATCGCTCCGGAGGCAAGCATGGCGATGAAGAAGACCTCTGGTGGCGATTCCCCTCTCCGGCAGGGTGCCGAGAAGAGCTTCTGGACCCTCCCGATCTCGGGTCGACGACGGCGGCGGATCGCGATGTGTTTCTGGAAAATTGATCGGGTACTTAGGTTTTTCCCGTCGGGGGGTCTTTATAGGCGAAGGGGCATCGTCAGAAGTGGACCGAGGTGGTCTCACACATAGGGGGGCGCGGCCAGGGGCTGGGCCGCGCCGCCCTGGTGTGTGGCCACCTCGTGGCCCCACTCTGTCTCCTCTTCGGATCTCTGGAAGCTTCCGGGAAAATAAGACTTCAGAAACTTGTTTCGTCCAATTCTGAGAATATTTCCTGTGTAGCTTTTCTGAAACACAAAAACAGCAGAAAACAGGGAACTGGCACTGTGGCAACTTGTTAATAGGTTAGTTCCGGAAAATGCATAAAAGTGCCACAAAGTGTAACAAAACATTAGGCAAATGGTGTAAAAACAAGCATGGAGCATCAAAAATTATAGATACGTTGGAGACGTATCAGCATCCCCAAGCTTAACTCCTGCTCGTCCTCGAGTAGGTAAGTGATAACAAAATAAATAAATTTTGAGGCGACATACACCTACACAATCTTGAGAACATATATAAGCATTATGAGCTGGGATCAAAAGAACTTAAAATATGGGCATGAAAGATATAATCTTGACAATAAAAACTTAGCAACCATGTTATAAACATGAAAATGAACACAAACAAAAGATCATGAAAATGAAACAATGAAAGTCAAACGTGTGTTCAAATCATAAGGAAAAACATACAAATAGTTTTCAGCTTGTCCTTCATGGAGAGCAAAACATAAATGCATAGGACACCTTCAAGTTTAAGAGGGCGACTAGATACAAATAATTTGAGAACAAGTGAAACCAACAATATAAATCAACCAATGAAAACTTTGGGACAATGCACATTATACTAAGAATGACAACTATGCTCTCTTAATGGTGCATAAAGATAGAAGGTGGTGACTCAACATAAAAGTAAAAGAAAGGCCCTTCGCGGAGGGAAGCAGTGATTGCAAGTTTTATAACCTTCAAAAATTATGGTACTTACCGGCTTTGAGCTCTCATTGCCCCCATCATAAGCATCTTGAATGGTTAAAGTTAATGCGAGAACAATTATGATGCATATGCGTGACAAATCATAAGTTGAAAACCTCGTGTCCCGTGAATACGAGTACCCAAACCTCATGCTACTCTACTTAGAGTCCCAAGCAAGGCTCTTGTCATTGTAAGTATACACGTATCATCGAGAACCGCCAACGGGGTACCTCCGTGCCCGATGACATGGAACACGCCCACATCAAAATGACAGGACAAGCAGACAATGAACACCTCGATATCTCTTTTATTTACCATTTCTTTAGCTTTTTATTTTGAGATGCGTTGTCGAATGTCTACTATGGGTATGCTGCAAATTTCCACCATGAATTATGCATGGCTTAAATTGGCGGCCCAGGCGTTTCCCTAACACATATACAAACTCCATGATCCCCGCAAGATTCCCAATTCATTTCACACCACGGGCATCCATAAACAAAATATCACGATATCAACCCAAATAAGAAGTGCAATGTTGAAAGCTTGCCCATGACGGCATGGCTGGGCTAGTCTCCAACTTACAACTTGCAAGCATAACAACTCAACATAAGAGACCACAATGTCAAATTTTTAAGAACAAGAAAAAGTAAAGTGTGCATTCCGTTTCGTGAGAGCTTTACTGACCAATTTTCGCATAACACTGGTAAGAGTTTAATTTGAAGAGAAAATAAAAGCAAGTCAAATTTACTTGGAATAGCAAATTGCTAGTAGGTATGTATGGTGGACATTTTGGAAAACTTGGTTTTTAGGAGTTGGATGCACGAGTAGAGCTCATACTCAGTACAAGGCGAGCGCTAGCAAAAGACAGGGAGCGACCAACTAAGAGAGCAATAATGGCCATAATCATGCAAAGCGACAAAGCGACATTAAAAGAAGCATAAGATGATATCAAAACTCAAAAACTAAATGATCATAGAGGCTATTGGCGACTTTGTAAGAGTATAACATGTGTGAGCATGCGCCAAGTCAACCCAAATAAAGCATCAAGGAGAAAACCAAAATAATGCTTCCAAACAATTAAAAACAACGCATGATTTTTTTCAAAGGCTCATTAAGCAATCTCAGTTATTTGAGACAAGTCATGCTACAGCAAAACCACTAAGCATACTATCAAAAAGACATCAAGCATGACATGAAAAAGCTTAAGCCGCAGTCTACACAAGCTCCTTCTTGTACCACTTTTTTGCATAAAGCTTTTTCTCTTTTCCAACACCATTCAAACTTTTTTAATCCAACTCTTTTGAGGAAAACCAACATGGTCCAAAGGCAAAAAATACACCTTGATAAGTAAATATAAGAAGATCTGAACGCAAATCAAGGCGAAAACGAAAACCAAAAGCAGTAGCAGAAAAAGAAGAACACTCGGTTTTTGATAAGAGTGAAAACTAGAGCGTTCTTGGCAAATGAAAAGCAAGGCAACTTCTACAAAAGAAATTTGTTGGGGTCCAACCATTTATTACAGCAAACAAAGATAAACTAATAAAGAAAACTAAAACAACTGACGCTCATGGAAAAACGCATAGTGCATGAAGCAATAAAAATATAGTGTCTTGAAAGGTGACCTGATTTTTGCCGATGAAGAAGGGGTGCCTCGGGGGCATCCCCAAGCTTTGACGCTTGTACTTCTTGGATATTTCTTGGGGTGATGCATGGGCATCCCCAAGCTTGAGCTTTTGTCCATTCTTCAACTCATCTCATCATTCTCCAATCCCTACACTTGAAAACTTTCTTCATACAAAACTAAACACAAATCTATTAGCAACATTAGTGTAGGCATAACATATAATCAACCTCTTTTTGCTTCAGGTTTCAACCCAAAACCACCACATATAAAGTATATACTACTGTAGCAACTTCCCCAAAAGTTCCGTGATCAAAAGAACTCGAAAAGAAAGCGATAAAGCGGCAAACACAAATATTGGCAGAAATCTGTCAAAACAGAACAGCTGACAAAGGTCGAATTTGTAAGGGGTTTTCTGTTGCTCAAATCAAAAAGTGTTCAACTAATGAAAGTTTGGATATAACCAGGGGCATATGCACAAGAAATGGCAGGTCCAAAAGATGTACAGAGAATTTTTACGAATTTTTACGGTGCAGCACCGAAAACAGTTTCAGGACAGCAACATCCCCAAATCTTTACCTCACTCCAATTAGAGGCTTCTCTTGGCACAACAATGAAATAAAAAGGATAAGGAGAGGTCATTACAGTAGTAATGACTTCCAAGACTCAAATAAAAGAAAAAGTACTGAAAAGAAAACATTGGGTTATCTCCCAAGAGTGCTTTTCTTTAACGCCTTTGAGCTAGGTGCAGAAAATTGCGAATCAAGTATTTTTAGAAGAAGCATTAAGATCAACTGCAGAGGTCTTGTCAATAAGACATTGTATTTCATCCACATAAGTTTTTGAAGACCCCTTGTGATCATGCTTTCGTTCACTCAAATCACTAAAAAGATTTTTGGGACAGATCCAGTCAAAATTATTTTCGAAAGCTTCATACAATCCAAAGAGCTTGCTAGGTATAGGTATTTCGGTACCATCATTGTTTGTACTAATAACCTTTATAGGTGAACCGAGTTTATTAAAACGCTTAAGAACTTTCCTAGCTTCAGTACCAACATCTTTAAATTCTAAGCGCAAAGTTTCCAAGATAAAGGCTTTCTTTTCAGGATCTTCAATTTCATGAAGCTTAAGGAACATGTGTTGCATAAAAGGATTAAGGCTAGCAAACCTAGCTTCCAACATGTGAATTAAATAAGCAGAAGCAACTTCAATACTAGGAGCAAGCTCAACCAAAGACTTTTCCTCAACTTCTTTATGCATACTAATGTGATTAAAGAACTCCTCAATGTTATCTTTCCCAATAATTGAACCACTACCTACTGAGAGGTCCTCCAAAACATACTTAGGGAACAACATGATGAACTAAAAGCAAGTAGATAAAAGCAACTATAAAGTAAACTAATTTTTTTTTGGGTTTTTGATATAAAACAATGCAAGTAAAAATAAATAAAGTAAAGCAAAACAATAAAACAAAGTAAAGGATGTGCATGCGAAAAACTCCTCTTGCAGAGGTCTTCCACTTCTTCCCCGACAACGGCGCCAGAAAAGGGCTTGATGGCTGGCGTGTAGTTGATGATGATTATGGCCAGACAGTTGGGAAACTCCAAGCGGAAAGTATGATGAGCACAGCGGCAAGTCTTTTCCCTCAGTAAGAAACCAAGGTTTGTCGGTCAGGAGAAGAGCAAACAGTACGACTGAAGGTGATGCGGACTGGCTTAATAACACTCCAACAAGGGCGCCGTTTACGACAGTTGTTGACTCATCTTCAACCAGTAAAAACGTGGAACTTGCACACAACACAACCAAATATTTTGTTCCCAACTTACGATGAGGTTGCCAATCTCACCGGTTTGCTTGAAACAAAGGGTATGAGCGTATCGAGTGGAAAACAGTAGAAGTATGCGAGTAAAGTAAACAGGCGATAGCAATATGATGGAAATAGGATCGGGGTCCACAGTTCACTAGTGGTGTCTCTCCATAAGATAAATAACACATGCTGGGTAAACAAATTACAGTTGGGCAATTGATAGAATAAAGATAACCGTGATATGTCAAGAAGATCACTATGCGATTTACTCTGGGCATTACAACAAAATACATAGACTGCCATCCAACTGCATCTATGACTAATAATCCACTCACGGGGATATCATCCGAACACCCCATGAGTATTAAGTTGCGAACAACAGATAATTGCATTAAGCAAAATGTGTAATGTAAACAAAGCATATGCCCTCGAGCATATGAATGTTGTTTTCTCCCTAGTAGCAACAACACATCTACAACCTTAGAGGTTTCTGTCACTCCCCCAGATTAAATAGAGGCATAAACCCACTATCGAGCATAAATACCCCCTCTTGGAGTCACTAGCAACTACTCGGCCAAGATAGCTACTAACAACGGAGAGCATGCAAGATCATAAACAACATAGAGATAACATAAGATATATTTCAGTATAGCAACTCAATCATAACACCAATATTCATCGGATCCCAACAAACCAAACATGTAGAATTACATAACAGTGATCTCAATCATATAGGGCAGCTCATGAGATCTAAACATGAAGCACATGGTGGAGAGGACAACCATCTAGCTACTGCTATGGACCCATAGTCCAAGGTAGACTACTCACTCATCGCTCCGGAGGCAAGCATGGCGATGAAGAAGACCTCCGGTGGTGATTCCCCTCTCCGGCAGGGTGCCGGGAAGAGCTTCTGAACCCTCCCGATCTCAGGTCGACAACGGTGGCGGATCGCGATGTGTTTCTAGAAAATTGATCGGGTACTTAGGTTTTTCCCGTCAGGGGGTCTTTATAGGCGAAGGGGCATCGTCAGAAGTGGACCGAGGCGGTCTCACACATAGGGGGCGCGGCCAGGGGCTGGGCCGCGCTGCCCTGGTGTGTGGCCACCTCGTGGCCCCACTCCGTCTCCTCTTCGGATCTCTGGAATCTTCCGGGAAAAATAAGACTTCAGGAACTTGTTTCGTCCAATTCCGAGAATATTTCCTGTGTAGCTTTTCTGAAACACAAAAATAGCAGAAAACAGGGAACTGGCACTGTGGCAACTTGTTAATAGGTTAGTTCCAGAAAATGCATAAAAGTGCCACGAAGTGTAACGAAACATTCGGCAAATGGTGTAAAAACAAGCATGGAGCATCAAAAATTATAGATACGTTGGAGACGTATTAGCCGGCTATAGCAGTTTGCCATGTCATATATAGTCAACATATAGCTAGCATGTACCATAGTGGGCTATAAAAATGTACTACTTTATCAATGCATGGCCCATCTTTCACTCTCACAAAGTGCCTAGGAGCACGTGCTAGAGCTGGCTCTTACATAATAGACTATTTACCTTCTCTCTTCTATTCTCACTCTTCCAACTATGCAAAGATATAATATTTTATCTCTTATAGCCAGCTGACTCAGCACTATTGTACTTGCTCTTAGCTAAGCTACAACACTCCTCTCTTTCTTATTTAATATAGTGCCACATAAGCAAAGTACCTAGGATATCGCGCTAAGAAACCACCATTGTGAAATGCCTCATAGGCAAAGTGTTGATGTGACACCTTATTAATTAATAAAAGAGAGAGTTGTTGTATCTTAGCTAAGCTATAACCTTTGCACAAAGTCATATGCAAAAAAAATTACTAGCCCAATCACCATGCATGCATGGGCCAAAAATCATTATATTTAGATACAATCTTAAGATACAATGTATTGTGATGGTTATCTCTTAAGGGAAATAGTGGGATAGCCACCATGGTAGCTATGCATAGGCATCCAACCATTGGATCTTGCACATGCAAAATGGTGGTCACTACTTCTAACTAAGCGGCCACTAACGCCATTGTATGGAGAGCACAACATGCACTCATTCACTTTTGTTTCTTTTCCCTCCCACATCCACTAGAGATGTTGTTTGGTTTTGTTTTCATTTCATGCATGCGTTCACCAGGGGTTTTGGTTTTCGTTTGCATTCCAACTTTTGTTTTCTTTCCAAAGTGGCCACGACCGGTCCCTTTATGCATCTCCACTTTTGTTTTCATTTCATGCATGCGTTCACCGGGGGTTTTGGTTTTCGTTTGCATTCAACTTTTGTTTTCTTTCCAAAGTGGCCACGACCGGTCCCTTTTTGCATCTCCACTTTTGTTTTTCCCCCCTAAGTGTTCAGTCACTTTTGTTTTCTTTTCTTGCACCCCTAAGTTGTGAGCCAACTTTTCTTTTCTTTTCAGTCACTTGGTTTTGGAAAAAGAATGCATTGGATGTGTAGCTTTTGAAAAAATTATGGGAAGGTGTTTATTCCCACGCATGTTATATGAAAACTTTCCAAAACTACTCCCCCTACCGAGTTGTAAAGTTTTCAAAACTATCACAGTTATAAAGTTTTCAAAACTACCTCTTATGCCAAGTTGTTAAGTTTTCAAAACTAGCACAAGCTATATGGAAACTTTCCAAAACACTATACTTTCCAAGCTCTTACTCCCTTGTATGACGGAGTGCATGCATTGCTAGTCAGGCACAAAAGCAAATCGTGATGCTCTCTTTGTTTTACGGAGTGCATTGCTTGCTAACGGTGGCGTCCTAAGATGTGAGCCCGCGGAGCATGTGCTCCCCATCATCCGACGGCCGCGGAGGTATGCACAGCTAGCCGGGCGGCTAGCAAATCCGCGTCGTATCTCTTAATATAAACAGCTATATAAAATAACGCGCTAAGAGCCAATACACTGTGAAAGGTCCAAACTTGCCTAATCATCGTTTTCTACAACGATATAACAGGAGAAACCAGCCGGAAACATTACGGGACGTGACAGCACGACCTACGTACAAGGTAAACGCTGGAGCAGGCCTCTTTTCGTCTTCAGCGCGTGATTGGCCGAGAGGGAGTGACCAGTAGGAATAACTGTTGTTAACAGCGGCACAACATGTGATTCATGATTGGCCGGCCATGAACGACTCCTTTCGCTGCTGCCACCCAACATCCTCATGATTAATTTTTCGAGAAGGACGGGGGGATTACTCCCCACCGGTTGTAACTTTTATTACTCTCGAAGGGCCTGGCGGCCAGTCCATTACAGTCATGCAACAAAGTGTGTGCGAAGGCACAAGAGATAGGGAGGGGGAGGGGAGAACGCTACACATATACATTTACATGGGAGAAATAAGAAAGGACCGTAAGAGGTCAAGAAGGGGTCGATCGTCGGGGTGAAACCGCCACCTCCAAATGGCGATATCAGCACACGCGCGGGAGAAAATCGCCTGCCTCGTGCAGGTGACGCCATTGAAGACGTGGTCGTTGCGCGCTTTCCACAAGGTCCAAAGGATCGCCGCAACCCCAACATGCCAAATATGAGCGGGAAAGCTGGGGGGAGCCCGGAGGTCCCAGATGGAGAAAGCCCCACTTGGAATGGGGGTGCCAATCCGGGCCCAAACCGCGGCGGCGGCGGGGCAGTCGAAGAAGATGTGCCGCCCGGTCTCCACCGCCCCGCAGGCGGCACAGCGGTCCGAAGGTGCGCAGTTCTTGAAGAAGAGGTTGGCCCGAGAGCTGAGGCGGTCGATGTCTACAAGGTAGGTGAAGATTTTCACCTTGGCGGGGAGGCGCGACCCCCACGCAGTGCATGCGGAGGCGTCCGCGGCGTGCACGGGCGCCAGCATGCGGTACGCCGCCCGCGTGCTGAAGGACGGAGAGGAAGGCGAGTCGATGGAGCGAGCGTCGTGGCCGTCCCGCAGCTGGATGCCGGCGATGAGCCGGGAAACCTCGGCGAGATGAGACGAAGCAGCGGTAGTCAGCCGAGGTTGGAGGTGCAGCCCCTCGGAGACCGTCATGGCAGCCGAAACATTCGGTCGTAGGCAGTGGGTGAACAAGGCCGGGAATCGCTCAGCGAGACACGGCCCTGGCAACCACTTATCCTTCCAGAAGGCGGTGGAGGAACCATCAGCAAGGGCGACTCTGGTGATAGAGCGGTACAGCGGGAGGCAATCTGCAACAATTTTGTCAAGAAAAGACGGAGATGTCGAGGCATCCCCAAAATCCTGGGCGGAGTGGTTACGGAACCAATCTTTCCAGGGAAGACTGTTAGGCTGGTGTAGTTTGTGGATGAAGTTGAGCAGCAAGCACCTGTTTTGCCGGTGGAGATCCTTAATGCCAAAACCGCCTTCCTGTTTAGACAACAAAACTTTATCCCAAGCGATTAGACAACGGGCACCCGAGCAAGAATCCTTGCCGGTCCAGAAAAAAGCGCGGCGCCTCTTATCTACGCTCTCAACCACACCACGCGGAAGCAAGTACGAACACATAAAATAAGTAGCAAGGTTGTTAAGGACTGCATTACACAAAACCAGCCGTCCTCCCGAGGAAAGGAGGAGCGCACGCCAACCGGAGAGCCGTCTATCATCCTCATGATTAATCACAAAGAAAACGAGGGGATATTTGGATCGTGCGGAAACTTAGGGATTTTAGTAACGAGGGGTTGCACGTCCGTGTCCAAGTGCCCACACGCCGCGGGCACAGCCAGACATGACCATATATACCCCCGTTTCGCTCCCGTGATGATTGATCCAACGGCGCCACTACTTTGGACGCCAGAGAAAGTGTGCCTAACAAAAGACAGCATGCAAGAGTTTGAAAAAATGGCATAGAATCCGGCGAACATGCTGCGCCGGGGAAGCTCGGCTAGCACGCGTTTCACACAATCACACGCCAACAATGAATCAAACATAACATGCATGGCACCCCAAAGCCAAAGACAAAACTAAACGAGGGCAACTGCAGCGGCCTGACCTGAACGGATCCGGCTAGTCCGTTTCGGTCCGAGCACATAGGAACATGTATAAACCACGATCCATCGGCGCGACGCAAACGGATTCGGAGGTAGACCGACACATTTCTGGACATGGGACGGAACGGAGGCACGTCCTCCTTGGGATCGCATGGAAGCAATTGAGTGTCCCCTTGCCTCCTGCGCACCTTCAATATCGAACGCGCAACCAAGTTGTTGCCATGAATACTGAGATACGTGCTTGTAATTTTTGTTGGAAAATTAGGCACAATTTCCATGATTAATTCCAGAATATTAAACATGACAATACCAGCTACTACCACATGTAACTCGAACATACTAGATGTACTGAACAGCAAGATGAACGAAAACAAGTAGCTGCGAAACATGTACTAGCAGAACATGATGAACAGATAAACTGCAGTAGACCGCACGTACCGTTCGCTTGCAGACGTGGCCGTAGCAGTACGTTGTTGATGACAACGTTGGAGAAGACTGGTCGAAGCAGACGACGATGAAGACGGCGGCAGGCAGCACCGCCCGACTTGGATGGAAGACGACCCGTGATGAAGAGCTTGAACAGTCGCGCAGAGCGCTTACCAAAAACCTAGTTCGCCCTCTCCCGTACAGGATCGCAAAGGCGAGTGGTTCCGGAGACCTGCTCTCCCATTCGCCGGTGCACGCCGACGCTCGGGATGAGGTAGACTACGGAGACGGCGCAAGCAGCGAGAGGTGGAAAAAACCCTAGATCGGTTTCAGGATGTGTGCGGCGGTAGCCGGGCAACGCTCGGTTTTCCTGTGCAGCAAAAATATAAGCTTGGCTCCGAGGCTCAATTCCGCAAACCGCGGCGCGCGCGCGCGTCGAGTTGAGTCGAGACAAGCGAGGAGGAGGAGCGCGCGTGTGGCACTTCTCTTCTCACTCACTTACCAAGTGGTGCAACACCCGACCTTATATGTTGGTCTACATCTCTCCCAACTTTCTATGTGGGACTAAACTTAGCTCCCACCCCTTGCCTTTGTGCAGCCAATAAATTGGGCTGCATGTCACATGGGCTCACAGACATGGGCTTTGAGATTTTTTTAGGAATTTCTGAAATCTAATATGGACCACTAACTTTGGGCCCAATATTTCAACAATTTTTACGTCGTTGCGTCTCCATCCCCACTCCAGTCTCCACAACTGAAGCATACCCTAGCGGCGCTTCTCTTCCACTCTCGGCAACAATTGAGAGCAGGTGGCAATGGAAGAAGAGGGAGGGGGCAACATAGCATGCATGGCACCCAAAGCCAAATAAATAAGGGTGCGACTAATTCTCAGTCGACTAAGAATTAGGTAAAGTGATGCCATCCACAATTTCGTACTCCCTCCATTCCTGGATATAATCTCTATAGAATTTTGAGGAAAATTCCATAATACATGGTGTATTGCGTTGCACCTCTTACTTGAACAAAAAAAAATTTGGGGGGGGGGGATTTAATTATATTTCATTATCTTATGTACATCCTTCTATTTTGTCACGTCAATTGTCCAGGGGTAATTTTGCCCAAACCTGGTGTAATTTTCCGGCCGCTTCTTAAATTTATACTATATGGCTTAAATATAGGAAGTGAGAGAGTTGTATATATGAAATAATTTTTATTGTGTGATGAATATTATTTTATACAGCTTGAACCATTTTTCAGTTACAGCTCACTTGTAATTTAAAATCTCAGTTACGATTCTACTTGCAAGTGATAAGATGCACCATAAAGATTGGCCAAGTTAACTTGCAGGGATCACGCAGGCATGCACCAGCTATGCGAAACGAGAGAAAAATTGACAGATGAGGCCGGGCCGGCCGGGGTCCCAACGTGACGCAAAGAGATTTTTGGTTGCAGATCTGTGATCAAGATACTGCCTCCCTGCTTTTGTTGCCTGTGAGCGAACACCGGCCGGTCTGCTCTTTCCATCCACTTGTCCCCTCATTTGCCACGTCCTGCCTCGGCACACTTTGCTGCCAGCTTACCTGCGGTGAGTGAGATTACCTGTAAAAAAAACTCGGTAAGGACTGAGGAGGAAGCATCCTGCGTGTAGCGCGGTGTGGGGAAAAAGGCCAAGTTAGATTCCCCGTGCAGCGCAGTCGCTATCGTCAGAGAACGATTAGCTAAACTAAACCAGCATTCCGTCTTTTTCTGCCCTCCCGTCGCGATAAAGTAGAATATAGTGTGGGGTGGGGGACGAATGATCGGCACGCTGAGAAGTTCAGAGCAGGGGGATCGGAACCTAAAATATTCTCCGGCCATGCCCGGGACTAAACTAATAGCCCATCTTGTTTGTGTGTTGCAGGACATTTCTAGTACTGTTGTAGGATTTTGCTGAGATTCTATGCTTAGGGTTATTTTTGAGGAAATTGCAACTTTCACCATCCTTCTCTCCTTGTGTTGCACAAAACACCACTTAGATAGATTTTTAGCGGTTTCCGCTAGGTGGTGATATAATCCATTGTAATTTGCACTACTAGGTCATCTAATTAACTATTTAGCTCTATTTAAAAGAAAACTAATATCGAGGCCTGCATGTCAATTTTTCACTTGATGTAAAAAAGTATACTACTCCCTCCGATCACTATTACCTATCTCTAGTATGGATGTAACTAGACACATAATTTTCAGAGGGAGTAGAACATTTTATAATCATTAAAATGATTACTCATCCAAAATTATGATTTTAGGGGGCATCAAAATGTAATGGACAAATTTTATATAAAGCATCAATGGATATTAAACATAATTAATCTATGCTGTGTTGATGGCTCTTCGGCAATGGGTTGTTGTCTTGGAGTTTTGATTTCCCTAGCTCTCTTTCCCATACTATGGTTGCAAGTTTTGGTTCTAATTGTATTTTTTGTTTATCTTTTATTAGCTATGGAAAAGTTTGATTAACACTCTTGGGTGGACAATTTACTTCACACCCTATGAAGCATGTGCAAAAGTTCATTATTTTCATGTATACTTATATTCCTACGATATAATTAGTGGGTTGTGTACATTTTTAAACATGTAAGTAGACTTAAAAAACTGATGATACGTATAAAGTGGACTCCATTACATTCGGGAGTGTATCAAACAAATCATAATTCCTAGATGAATGTCTTTTTTGACAAATTTGTAGTTTTTACATTGTAGACATTATTGGAGCATTGTCATACGGGGCCAACCGTTAGGTTTGCTATCAATATTGCTAAATAAGGATGGAATGACTAAATGGTGGCAATTGTAATAGATTAGACCACCACATGCTAAAAACTGCAAAAAAATCTGTCCAAATGATGTTTTATTCAACACAATGAGAGGAACATGGTGAAAGGTGCAATTTTCTCTTCCAAATGTGGCTATAAAGTGACCAAAATGGATGGCAGTGTGCTTATTACTTTCATGTTGCCTAACAGAAAACCAAGGTAAAAAATACAAAAAATACAATTTAAATATTACAAAAGAATTAGAAAAACCTAAAAACCTTAATACAAGATGTATCTACCATGCCATTTATTCTCATATTTAATTTGCGAATCCACACATTCTAGAACTAATTAGAACATGTAGATGTGAGTATGCATATTTTCAAATCTCTATTTTTTATCCGATGTCATTTTTGTGTAGCTCACAATACAAAGAATTTTGGATTGCGATTTTGCATGCATGTAGATTACATCGTTAACTATGTCCAGATTTATATTCAGAATTTTTTAAAACTTATAAATGTGATTTTTGAAAGAAAAAACAATGAAATCACCGATTTTTTAAAACTTATAAATGTGATTTTTTAAAATCTTCACTCAGTTGACACCACACTATAAACAATGGGAGATCACTAGTGTCGGAAACATAATCTTGTTTAGGCCAGCTGTTAAGAGGGGTTTAGACTTCCTTGCAATTAATTAAACCAAGACCTAGTGGAATATGCAAAAAAATCTTGCCATGTGATGATTTGTGCAACGCTATAAACAAGACCTGGTGGAATGTGCAATCCCCTCGTGATTTTTCTATGAATAAGTGCACTATAAATGAACTCTGTGAATTGGTTTCATATCTGCCCAATTCTGTGAGAAATTCAACATCTAGTTCAACCTCTTTCTATAGGCATAGGCGCCGGTGGGATTTCTGCATTATTTTTGCATTTTTTTCATGTGTATCATTAAAATATGAATGCCCATACATATAGTTTTCTTGCATTTTGCAATATTTTTTACATGCATTTCTCTGAAACTTCCACATTTTCTATTCACATATTTCTGTGTCATGCAAACCTAAGAAACCCATAAGATAGATAAATTTCCAAACAAAATTGTGTGAGACTAGAAAATTGTAAGTTACGTGAAATATGCAGTGAAAACGTAATTATCCCGTAGTCAAATGTAGATATGTTATGTAAACTCGGACGGTATACAAAGTAAAATGCTTAATGTGACGTGATAGTGATGAACTCATAAACGTGGTAGGTGAAATCAACAAAATATAGAGAGTATGGAACATGAGAACACAAATTATACATATATTTTATTTTATCATGAAAATATAGAACCAATTAGAGTTTTATGATAAATATTAAATGTAAAAATATAACATATTAATTTATGTCATGGATGAAGCATCGAAATGAAGTAAATTATTTAGATTTTCATCTTCTTTCTATTCAGCAATTCAGTGAAGATTTCTCGTATTCACTTGTTTTGAAGAATACTTATGTTTACCTATTCCTAACATTTCAAATTTATTTTCTCTGATGCACTATATTATTTTTAAATTTCTTAATATTCTTCATATTTCCTTGATTCTAGAATAAATATCTGATTTGTTACTTAATACAAACCTATTATATTTTTATATATAAGTTTGAAAAAAAGAATTTCCCCCCATTTTTTACACTATTTGGTTGTTTTGTTTGGTGACTTATCATGTCATCCATCGAACCACTTTGTGTCTTACTATGATAGAGGATCAAATAGATTCAATACTAGAAGCTAAGTAAGGATCAAACTTGTTTGGATATATATATTGTAAGGACTAAAAGTAAACTTGCGCAACAATAGAACCTTGCAGATCACCTTTGTTATTTTTCAGCTCGCTGATTTTCAGCTTGGCTTTGTTCAAAATATTTGATCTTACATGCATCTCGATGACTTCTTTTGTTGCATCCCGTGGTGCATGACATCGAGAAAGGAAAATCTTACTTTCATGACAATAAGTGAACAAGGGGCAGATCCAGTGTATAAGTCATGGGGTCAGCTGCCCCAACTCACTTTTTCATCCTCTTTGTATTATGTTAAACAAAATAGTGATTTGCCCCCACTTGGTAAATAGATTTGCCCTGCTTAACACAATTTTGCCCCCCCCCCCCCCCTCCACCCTAAAAAAAAGTGCATGCGTCCGCCCTGCAACATGGGGATGCTTTCTAGTGACTTAACATATGTAATTTTTTGTGTATGCAATTGACTGACTGTATTTGTAGAATTTTTCAATCCTTTACTTGTTGGTGATATGGATAGTATTTAATTGATGCTTTAGCCAACTATTTTAAAAGTTTGAACTGATGGAAAGGGGTAGGCTATATATTATAACACTCTACTTCATGTCTAGGCTGAAGAAACGGGAAGACACTAGACCGTCCAGTGATAAATAAGAGGCTGCAACTATTTTTGGATTAAATAGTGCGTTGACTGAGGATTGAACTTAAAATTTTCTAGCTCTCATACCATATTAAATTCATGCTCTCGCCAATTAAACTGATGAAAAGAACTGTGCTATATATTTAACAGATAGGAGGTAGTACATGTTATAAGTAACAGGCAGTGTGATGTATTTTGTGAAATTTGTGTCAAACGTGCAATAACATAGAAATGGAGGATTTTTACGGTACCCCATAAACACTCCGGGAGTACCAAGAAAATCTAGCCATCCATTTACAAGGTAACTTAGCCTTTTTGTTTGCGTACAAGACATATAATCCCAGCTTCTCTTGTTCCGTATATCAAGCGCCATATACTCCTGTGGTGAAAAAAAAAACTGCAATCTGTGTTCATGTCTCACGAACAAGTCGGGAGATCTAATTTAATCTACATATCCTAGAAACTAACTAGGAGTAATTGATTTGGTATCATCATACTCGCCGCCGCCGACCTCCGGCAGTCTGACCCATGCATGCTTGGAGTTCCAGTTCATAGTCACTGCGACATCCATTATTCAGCCAAATTTTCCGCCTTGGTCTTCACCATAACTGCATCGGGGAAGTCGGCGGAGGACACCGGCGAACTCGCCGACCGGCTACAAAGGTCTAATCACATGCTATACGGAAAGAAAAAATTTCCGGTCTCCTCTTCGTTACCTGATCATGTCCCGTATCCAGCGGATTTTTTTAAATGTTGCACTTTTTTTCAGCAAGTTCAGAAGTAGGATTAGGATAGTGTGATTTGCAAAAGTAGTGCACGGTCGCATTGGCCGGATGCGATAGGTGGTAGTCGCATGCGCCGGATTCGAGTAGTGTGGTGTCGTGACCGGCGGACACGATTGCAGGTGGTGTCACATCTTCCCGCATGCCGACAACGCTTCGAGTGGCGCGTGCGCTGCTGTCGCATCCGGCCGGTGGCTTTACCTGCAGTCGCATGCGCCGGACGCGATTAGCTGGCCGGCTTTGGACAAAAGCGGTCCGCACCCCCGGCGACGCGCAGCATCGGCTCCTTTCTCCTCCAGCCTCTGCGTGTGTTAGTGTTCTTTGGTGTTGCTGCCTGTTCTAGCTCTCTTCTTCTCAAATCTGATTTCCTTCAATTTTGAGAGCATTTCTTGATCAAATTAAATGAGATTTGTTGCAAAAAGTAGAGGATAGCCCGATCTACATATGGGTTAGCTTGTAGACAAATTTCGTTGGTCCGTTTAGTCACATTTTGGTGTAGTTGGTGTAAGTATTCCTGTAGTTGTTCATCTGTTCTTGATGTTGTTCTTGTTGTTCTTGTGTTCTACAGGTTGATTTCGTTGCTGCAGAAGAGGTGTGACGTGAGGCTGGTGCAATGTGGTGATTTTCAAACTTGAAGGGTGAAATGTTAATCTCATATGGTGGTCGTGTATATTTTGTTAATATAGTTTAGCGGTGTAGAGATATGGGCTAAATTGTGTAGAAATATTATTGGTGCATTTAGTCTCATGTAGGTGTAGTTTGTGTACAAATACATGTAGGTGTTATAGTGTTCTTGTTGTATTATGTAGTGTTCTTGATGTTGTTGTCTTGTATTCTCCAGGTTATAGTGTTCTTGTTGATTCCGGTGCGTTAGAAGTGGTGTGACTTGAGGAATTATCGAGGTGGTGGTTTCGCACGGTACGAGGGTAAAATTCTTATCTGGAAATGGTGGTATTGTAATTGTGTGTAGATATATTATAGCGGTGTAGTTGATGGAAGTAGGATTTTTTTTTGTAGCAGGATAATGTCTGAATTAGTTAGATTTGTTATTCATTATGGGTACGGTGCGGTCCATAGCAGTGACGCTGGAGCTGATCTTAGTGACTTTGAGTATCATGAGGTGGAGTTCACTGATCCTCAGAGTATGCGTATTGGGGAATTCAAAAGGATGTTAATGGTATTCTTAGAATGGGATCGTAAGCTGTACACTGTCAGCTTACAAGCTTTGTGGAGCAACTCAAGTAGCAATATATATTGTCAGTTGAAAAAGATAGAGCGTACCTCTCAATGGGTCGGCTGGTTGAAAGGGTGTGAGCGACGGGAAACTTCCCCGATCGCCCTTGTGGTTGTGAAGTCGATTACAGTCGGAGGAGAGGCCGAGTCAAGCCACAACAGCCAGGCAATTGGTTTTGGTTCTTGGCAGAGCATGCAACCAGCTGATGAGCCTGGTGTGGCCATGTCATATGCCGACGACATTGGGTATGAAACAGGCCAGAGCAGTCATGGATTAGGTGCAGCGGCAGATGATGCAGGTAGCGAGATATTTTCAGACGATCAATTTTTTATAAGATACATACGTGCAGACTGCTGCTATTTTTTATAAGATACATACGTACAGACTGCTGCTATTTTTTATAAGATACATACGTGCAGACTACTACTATTATGATGATAATGTTATAATTTGCAAAAATAGGTTAAAAAGGAAGGACACAAATAGGACCGTGCAGAAGTGGCTAACATTTATTGGAAAATACATTAGAGAGTGGGAATCTGCGCGGAATAATATTTGGTCCTCAGATGTGCCGTTTGATCCTAAACTTTTTGATCAGTTTTATACCAGGTATGGCCGATGTATCCGCACATTTCTCACTAAGGCAAAAGACCCTAAGGGATATTTGAAACCTGCACTATGTGACATGTATGAGGCAGGATCTTCAGGAGGCTCAAGAATACAAGCTGTAAGTTATTACAATTAAATGTTGATATGCTAAACTCTTTATTTTGTAGCTAATTATACACATTATTTTTGGTCTTAGTTTTGTAGGCCGATGAGGTGAACAAAGCTGCTAATGACATTTACCACTTTGCACGATCTTAGTCTACCACGGCTCTAATTCCACGTCAGCCTGTTGTCACCTTTCTGGGCAAGGTGGAGAAGAAGCTACGTTCTATTTACTTCACTCTCATTTGCCGTACTACAGACGATGTTCGTCGGAGAAGTGGACAAATGGACCCTCATACTTGGACGCCGCGTCCATCGCGGTATCCAGAAGTGCCTACGCCTCCAGCCCCTCTCAGGCATGCACCATATCTATGTCTTGATCCACAAGGGAGTATGAGGCCACCTTCTACTGTTGAGCCTAGACGTTCAGCTACGCGACGTTCCACGTCGAGACAGAGGCCACCTCCTCCTGATCAGGCTGGAGGTTCAGCTTGGCAGCATCAGCAGCAGCCTGATGCTTACCAGGCTGGAGGTTCAGCTGGGCCTCACTGATACGTCTCCAACGGATCTATAATTTTTGATGCTCCATGCTTGTTTTTACACTATTTGCCTATTGTTTCGTTACACTTCGTGGCACTTTTATGCATTTTTCGGGACTAACCTATTGACAAGATGCCACAGTGCCAGTTCCCTGTTTTCTGCTATTTTTGTATTTCAGAAGTGATACACAGGAAATATTCTCGGAATTGGACGAAACAAGTTCCTGAAGTCTTATTTCACCCGGAAGCTTCCAGAGATCCGAAGGAGAGTGGGAGAGGGGCCACCAGGCCCCCTCACACGTGGCTCGCGCGGCCAGGGGCCTGGCCGCGCCGCCATAGGGTGAGGGGCCCTGGCCGCACTTCTGACATCGCCCCTTCGCCTATAAGAAGCCTCGGGACGGAAAACTCTAGGGGGGTCGGCAATTTTCCAGAAACAATTCCGCAGCTCCGCCGCCGTCGAAGCCAAATTTCGGGGGACAGAAGTCTCTGTTCCGGCACCCTGCCGGGATGGGGAAGTGCCCCCGGAGCCATCTCCATCGGTCTCCATCGCCGTCTCCGCCGTCTCCATCGACCTCACCGCCATCTCCATCAACCTTGCTGTCTCCTATGATGAGGAGGGAGTAGTTCATCCACGGGGCTGAGGGCTCTACCGGTAGCTATGTGGTTCACCTCTCTCTCCCATGATGTGATCTTTATGTGATCGTGAGCTTTGTATCATGTTGAACAAGTAGATGTTATTATTCAGATATTATGTGTACTCTAGTGGTATTATTAAAGTAATCTATTCCTCCTGCCATGGTGTAACGGTGATAGTGCGTGCATCATGGTGGTACTTGGTTTAGGCTATGATTGTGATCTCTTGTGGATTATGAGAGTAATTATTACTATGATAGTATTGAAGTGATCTATTCCTCCTTTCATGGTGTAATGTTGACAGTGTGTGCACCGTGTTAGTACTTGGTCTAAGTTGCAATAATATCTATCTTGAGTTGTGCTTTGATTTGGATATCTCTATGATTGGTGTTTGTCAAGTACTTGATGAACTTTAAGGGGTGCTTCTGTAGCCACTACACAATGATTAGTGTTGTTCAATAGGATAGTAATTCAGAGTACCATAGTGAAGAGAAATTGTTTATTTGTTCAATCATGTTATATTTGTTGGGAGTGTGTCCACTAGTGAAAGTATGATCCCTAGGCCTTGTTTCCAAGCATTGCACACCGTTTTCTTGCTGTTTTGTTACATGTTTGCTCGCAGCGATACTTATTTCATATCACAGTTACTACTTATAATCATCACTACCACTTGTATTTCACTATCTCTTCGCCGAACTAGTGCACCTATACATCTGACAAGTGTATTGGGTGTGTTGGGGACACAAGAGACTTTCTGTATCATAATTGCAGGGTTGCTTGAGAGGGATAGCTTTGACCTCTTCCTCCCTGAGTTCGATAAACCTTGGGTGATCCACTTAAGGGAAACTTGCTGCTGTTCTACAAACCTCTGCACTTGGAGGCCCAACACTGTCTACAAGAACAGACGCGTGCGTAGACATCAAGCTCTTTTCTGGCGCCGTTGCCGGGGAGGTAAGGTAAAAGGTACTCGCATCCTCCTGTGTGAGTGCTTGAAGTTATTTCCTTTAGATTCTGCAATTACATCTTTTTATTTCTTCTTTTTATTTTCACTAGTTAGGCTTAATGGAAAAAAAAGAGTTCTCTAATCTTTTTCCTGAGTTTAGATATGAAATGTTTGAAGAGAAAATTGAAAAACCTTTGGAGCTTAATTTGCGTGCTAATAGTGTTGTTAGTATGAATGCTTTGAACACCGTTATTGCTAATGCTATAGAAAAGTCTAAGCTTGGGGAAGCTGGTTTTGTTAAGTATGATATTTTTAGTTCCCCAGCTTTAGTGGAGAAAGTTTGCTCTGATAATATTTTATCTCCCATATGTGATGTTCCTTTTTATGATGATATGTTTGAAGAATATGCTTTGCGAAATAGCTGTTCTTTAGCTTGTGATGATACTAAACCTCTAGTTTATGATGGCTATGATGATGAGTATAATATTTTCAGTTCACCTACTTTTGAGGAGAAAACTAGTTATGATTACAATATGCCTCCTATTTATGATGATTATGGTGATGAGAATGATTATTCTATTGAATCTGCTCCTACTACTATTGTTCCTGTGGTGAGTATTAATTCTTTTATGCATGTGGCTTATGATAGGGATGTTTTATGTGATAGTTATATTGTTAGTTCTATTCATGATGCTACTGAAAGTTATTATGAGAGAGGGAAACATGGTTTGATGGATCTCAACAATATTAAGTTTCCCCTCTTTATGTTGCAAATCTTGAAGTGGCACTTGTTTTATCTATTCATGCTTGCTACTATGTGCCTCGTTGATTTATTTTCTTACAAGATTTCTATGCATAGGAAGTGGTTCAGATATAAATATCTTTCACATTTGCTTTTTGATGCTCTCTATTGCTTTAAGTTCCTATATGGCGCCTTTCCTTCAAGCTCTTATATGGCGCCCACATGAGCATCTTTGCAAATTACTGCGCCTAGCTCAAAGGCGTTAAAGAAAAGCACTCTTGGGAGATAACCCAATGTTTTATTTCCAGTACTTTTTCTTTTATTTGAGTCTTGGAAGTTATTACTACTGTAATAACCGCTCCTTATCCTTTTTATTTTATTTTTGTGCCAAGAGAAGCCTCTAATTTGAGTGAGGTAAGATTTGGGGATGTTGCTGTCCTGAAACAGTTTTCGGTGCTGCACCGTAAAAATTCGTATAAATTCTCTGTATATCTTTTGGACCTGCGATTTCTTGTGCATATGCCCCAGGTTATATCCAAACTTTTGTTAGTTGAACATTTTTTGATTTGAGCAACAGAAAACCCCTCAAAAATTCGACCTTTGTCAGCTGTTCAGTTTTGACAGATTTCTGCCAATATTTGTGTTTGCCACTTTATCGCTTTCTTTTGAGTTCTTTTGATCATGGAACTTGTTGGGAAGTTGCTATAGTAGTATTTGCTATATATGTGGTGGTTTTAGGTTGAAACCTGAAGCAAAAAGAGGTTGATTATATGTTGCTATGAAGGAAGTTTTCAAGTGTAGGGATTGGAGAATGATGAGATGAGTTGAAGAATGGACAAAAGCTCAAGCTTGGGGATGCCCATGCATCACCCCAAGAAATATCCAAGAAGTACAAGCGTCAAAGCTTGGGGATGCCCCCGAGGCACCCCTTCTTCATCGGCAAAAATCAGGTCACCTTTCAAGACACTATATTTTTATTGCTTCATGCACTATGTGTTTTTCTTGGAGCGTCAGTTGTTTTAGTTTTTATTATTAGTTTAGTTTTGTTTGCTGCAATAAATGGTTAGATCACATCATGTTGGTTTGGAGGGAGACATACTTCACTTTTCATTTGCCACGAACACTCTGTTTTTCACTCTTATCGTTTCAATGAGTGTTCTCTTTTTCTGCTACTGCTTTTGGTTTTCGTTTTTGCCTTGATTTGCATTCAGATCTTCTTATATTTATTCATCAAGGTGTATTTTTGCCTCTGGACCATGCTGGTTTTCCTCAAAAGAGGTGTTTATAAAAAGTTCGAATGGTGTTGGAAAAGAGAAAAAGCTTTATGCAAAAAAGTGGTACAAAAAGGAGCTTGTGTAGACTGCGGCCTAGGCTTTTGCATGTCGTGCTTGATGTCTTTTTGATAGTATGCTTAGTGGTTTTTGCTGTAGCATGATGATACGTCTCAAACGTATCTATAATTTTTGATGCTCCATGCTTGTTTTTACACCATTTGTATATTGTTTCGTTACACTTAGTGGCATTTTTACGCATTTTCCAGAACTAACCTATTAACGAAGTGCCATAGTGCCAGTTTCCTGTTTTCTGCTGTTTTTGTGTTTCAGAAGTGATACACAGGAAATATTCTCGGAATTGGACGAAACAAGTTCCTGAAGTCATATTTCACGGGGAAGCTCCCAAACATCCGAAGACCTGACGGAGGGGGGCCACGTGGCCCCCACACACAGGGGCGGCGCGGCCACCCCCCTGGCCGCGCCGGGCCCGCGTGAGGGGCCGTGGTCCCTCCTCTGACAACGTCCCTTCGCCTATATATACCCCCTGACGAGAAAAACCTAAGGGATTCGGCAATTTTCCACAAAGAGTTCCGCAGCTCCGCCGCCACCGTCGACGAATTTCGGGGGATAGAAGTCTCTGTTCCGGCACCCTGCCGGGACGGGGAAGTGCCCCCGGAGCCATCTCCATCGGTCTCCATCGCCGTCTCCGCCGTCTCCATCGACCTCACCGCCATCTCCATCAACCTTGCTGTCTCCTATGATGAGGAGGGAGTAGTTCATCCCCGGGGCTGAGGGCTCTACCGGTAGCTATGTGGTTCACCTCTCTCTCTCCCATGATGTGATCTTTATGTGGTCGTGAGCTTTGTATCATGTTGAACAAGTACATGTTATTATTCAGATATTTTGTGTACTCTAGCAATGTTATTAAAGTAATCTATTCCTCATGCTATGGTGTAACGGTGATAGTGCGTGCATCATGGTGGTACTTGGTTTAGGCTACGATTGTGATCTCTTGTGGATTATGAGAATAATTATTGCTATGATAGTTTGAGTGATCTATTCCTCCTTTCATGGTGTAATGTTGACAGTGTGTGCACCGTGTTAGTACTTGGTTTAAGTTGCAATGATTTCTATCTTGAGTTGTGATCTGATTTGGGTATCTCTATGAGTGGTGTTTGTCAAGTACTTGATGAACTTTAAGGGGTGCTTCCGTAGCCACTACGCGATGATTAGTGATATTCAATAGGAGAGTAATTCAGAGTACCTTAGCAAAGAGAAGTTACTTGTTCATTCATGTTATATTGTTGGGAGTGTGTCCACTAGTGAAAGTATGATCCCTAGGCCTTGTTTCCAAGCATTGCACACCGTTTACTTGCTATTTTGTTACTTGTTTGCTCGCAGCGATATTTATTTCACATCACGTTTGCTACTTATAATCATCCATACCACTTGTATTTCACTATCTCTTCGCCGAACTAGTGCACCTATACATCTGACAAGTGTATTGGGTGTGTTGGGGACACAAGAGACTTTCTGTATTGTAATTGCAGGGTTGCTTGAGAGGGATAGCTTTGACCTCTAACCTCCCTGAGTTCGATAAACCTTGGGTGATCCATTTAAGGGAAACTTGCTGCTGTTCTACAAACCTCTGCACTTGGAGGCCCAACAAGTGTCTACAAGAATAGAAGTGCGTAGACATCAAGCTTTTTTCTGGCGCCGTTGCCGGGGAGGTAAGGTAAAAGGTACTCGCATCCTCCTGTGTGAGTACTCGAAGTTATTTCCTTTAGATTCTGCAATTATATCTTTTTGTTTCTTGTTTTTATTTTCACTAGTTAGGCTTAATGGAAAACAAAGAGTTCTTTAGTCTTTTTCCTGATTTTAGATTTGAAGAGAAAATTGAAAATCCGTTGGAGCTGATTTCGCATAGCAATGTTATTAGTACGAATGCTTTGAATACCATTAATGCTAATGCTATAGAAAAGTCTAAGCTTGGGGAAGCTGGTTTTGTTGAGTATGATATTTTTAGTCCCCCAGCTTTAGTGGAGAAAGTTTGCTCTGATGATATTTTATCTCCCATATGTGATGTTTCTAATGATGTTTGTGCTCCCCATCCTTTTAAAATACCTACGAGGATTGTTGAACGTATTAGGGATAACTGCTATTTAGGAGATGGAACTGTCCATCCTGGTGATCATCTGCTCTTTATACATGAATTATGCGAGTTGTTCAAGTGTGCAGGTATTTCGTCAAACCAAGTTAAGAAGAAGCTATTCTCTTTATCATTGAAAGGCAGAGCTGAGGAATGGTATCGGCTGCTTGAAGATGGTCCATCTATTGGCTGGGAGGAAATTGTACCTCTCTTTTATTCTAAATTCTATCCTCCAAGTGAGATTCATAAAGATCGTAATCAGATATATAATTTTGGGCCTCATGAGGGAGAAAGCATTGCCCAAGCGTGGGGAAGATTGAAGTTACTAATGCATAAATGTCCTATTCATGATCTTCCCCGTAATATTGTTATCAATAATTTTTATGCAAGGCTTTCAGGATATTACAAGGACTATCTAGATGCATGCTTTGATGGGTCTTTCACAAGCAAGGATGTCGACACCAAGTGGGGTCTGCTTGAGACAATTCAAAACAATATCGAAGGTTGGGATAGCGACAAAGGTAAAGGATCAGGTATGAATTACGAGTTTGATTGCATTAAGTCTTTTGCTGAAACTGCTAATTTTCAAGAGCTTAGTGCTAAATATGGTCTTGATCCTCAAATTATGGTTGATTGCTTTAAAGCCTTTGCTTCCCATATGAATGTTCCTAAAGGAAATGGGGACGTGTTTCATGAACCTTTTAAGGATACTTGCATAGAAAGTGATATTGTTATTGATAATTGCAATAAACATGCTCAAACTTCTAAAAGTACTATTTCTTATAAGCATGTTAATTTTTGTGGAATACATAGACCTTGTGAACAGAGTTACAACAAGGAAGATTATTGCATCACCCACGCAAATGAAGAAACTACTATGTGGTACAAGGATATAGGTGAGATCGGTAAAAAGGTTTGTGAGCTTTATCCTTTTCTGTGTAAACATTGCGATGACATAGGTCATTTTAATTTCCAATGCTCAAGCCTTAATAGTTACTCTTCTAGTACCTTAAGTATGTATTGTGATGACAAGATTACTCCCAATCAGCATGATGAGCTTGTTTTGTTCTTGGCGTGTGATGAGATATCTAGAAAGATTGCTTTGATAGATATGAATGATGTTGATATTAATAGCACCCTTCGTGGTTGTCGTCTCTATTGTGCTAAAGATTGCCTTGCAAATACTTACATTCAGAATCTTATAAAACTTGATATTTTGCCAAGCTATGACAGGACTGATAGATGTTTTTATCTTATTAATAGAGAGGAGGAATCCTCCAAAGTTTCTTCTGTTGTTCCTGTCAGCAAACCAGATTATGTGGAGAAGATGCCTTTCCCTCCTAGAGAATATGTGGAGAAGATGCCCTTCAAGTCTCTCCCTCCTAAAGGAGAGAGTAAGAAGAAGAAGAAGAAGAAGAAGAAGAAGAGGAGTAAGAGGCGAGAGGACACGGTATCTTCCCCTAAGCGTTATGATCCTGCTATAGATTATGATAATTCTGATTGGGATGATGTTCCTATGCCTATTACTTATGTTAGTGATCATGATTGGGAAAAGCACTCTACTTTTGATATTGAAAATCTTTTTGGTACCAATTCTAAGGTTAATAATTGTTGTACCATTAGTGCTATCCATGTTCCTTCTTATGATGATATGTTTGATGAATATGCTATGTGACATAGTAGTTCTCTATCTTGTGATGATACTAAGCATCTAGTTTATGATGATGTTTATAATGTTTTCAATTCACCTACTTTTGAGGAGAAAAATAGTTATGATTACAATATGCCTCCTGTTTTTGATGATTATGGTGATGAGAATAATTATTTTGTTGAATCTGCTCCTACTACAATTGTTCATGTGGGGAGTATTAATCCTTTTATGCATGTGGCTCATGATAGGGATGTTTTATGTGATAGTTATATTGTTAGTTCTATTCATGATGCTACTGAAAGTTATTATGAGAGAGGGAAACATGGTTTGATGGACCTCAACAATATTGAGTTTCCCCTCTTTATGTTGCAATTCTTGAAGTTGTACTTGTTTTACCTTCCTATGCTTTTTGCTTTGCGCTTTCATGACTTGTCTCTTTACAAGACTATTTTTCATAGGAAGTGGTTTAGATTTAAATATGTTTCATACATGCTTTTTGATGCTCTCTATTGCTCCAAGTTCTTATATGGCGCCTTTGCCTCAAGCTTTTATATGGCGCCCACATGAGCATCTTTGCAAATTACTGCGTCTAGCTCAAAGGCGTTAAAGAAAAGCACTCTTGGGAGATAACCCAATATTTTCTTTTCAGTAATTTTTCTTTTATTTGAGTCTTGGAAGTCATTACTACTGTAATGACCGCTTCTTATCTTGTTTATTTCGTTTTTGTGCCAAGAGAAGCCTCTAATTTGAGTGAGGTAAAGATTTGGGGATGTTGCTGTCCTGAAACTGTTTTCGGTGCTACACCGTAAAAATTCGTGAAAATTCTCTGTTTATCTTTTGGACCTGCGATTTCTTATGCATATGCCCCAGGTTATATCCAAACATTTCTTAGTTGAACACTTTTTGATTTGAGCAACAGAAAATCCCTCAAAAATTCGACCTTTGTCAGCTGTTCAGTTTTGACAGATTTCTGCCAATATTTGTGTTTGCCACTTTATCGCTTTCTTTTGAGTTCTTTTGATCATGGAACTTTTTGGGGAGTTGCTACAATAGTATTTGCTATATATGTGGTGGTTTTGAGTTGAAACCTGAAGCTAAAAGAGGTTGAATATATTTTATGCTTACACTAATGTTGCTAATAGAATTGTGTTTAGTTTTGTATGAAGGGAGTTTTCAAGTGTAGGGATTGGAGAATGATGAGATGAGTTGAAGAATGGACAAAAGCTCAAGCTTGGGGATGCCCATGCATCACCCCAAGAAATATCCAAGAAGTACAAGCGTCAAAGCTTGGGGATGCCCCCGAGGCACCCCTTCTTCATCGGCAAAAATCAGGTCACCTTTCAAAACACTATATTTTTATTGCTTCATGCACTATGTGTTTTTCTTGGAGCGTCAGTTGTTTTAGTTTTCTTAGTTAGTTTGTTTTGTTTGCTGCAATAAATGGTTTGATCACATCATGTTTCTTTTGGAGGAGATGAACTCGCTTTTCATTTGCCAAGAACACTCTAGTTTTTACTCTTATCATTCAATGAGTGTTCTTCTTTTTCTGCTACTGCTTTTGGTTTTCGTTTTCGCCTTGATTTGCATTCAGATCTTGTCATATCTTTTCTTCAAGGTGTATTTTTGCCTCTGATCTTTATTGGTTTTCATCAAAAGAGGTGTTTATAAAAATTTCAAATGGTGTTGGAAAAGAGAAAAAGCTTTGTGCAAAATAGTGGTACAAGAAGGAGCTTGTGTAGACTGCGGCTTAGGCTTTTTCATGTCATGCTTGATGTCTTTTTGATAGTATGCTTAGTGGTTTTGTTGTAGCATGACTTGTCTCAAATAACTGAGATTGCTTAATGAGCCTTTGAAAAAATCATGCGTTGTTTTTATTGTATGGAAGCATTATTTTGGTTTTCTCCTTGATGCTTTATTTGGGTTGACTTGGCGCATGCTCACACATGTTAGACTCTTACAAAGTCGCCAATAGCCTTCATGATCATTTAGTTTTTGACTTTTGATGCCATCTTATGCTTCTTTTAATGTCGCTTTGTCGCTTTGCATGATTATGGCCATTATCGCTCTCTTAGTTGGTCGCTCCCAGTCTTTTGCTAGCCCTCGCCTTGTACTGAGTATGAGCTCTACTCGTGCATCCAACTCCTAAAGCCAAAGTTTTCCATTGTGTCCACCATACATACCTACTAGCAATTTGCTATTCCAAGTAAATTTGACCTGCTTTTATATTCTCTTCAAATTAAACTCTTACCAGTGTTATGCGAAATTCGGTCAGTAAAGCTCTCACGAACCGGAAGGCACACTTTACTTTTTCCTGTTCTTAAAAATTTGACATTGTGGTCTTTTATGCTGAGTTGTTATGCTTGCAAGTTGTAAGTTGGATTCTAGCCCAGCCATGCTGTCATGGGGCAAGCTTTCAACATTGCACTTCTTATTTGAGTTGATATCGTGATCTTTTGTTTATGGATGCCCGCGGTGTGAAATGAATTGGGAATCTTGTGGGGATCATGGAGTTTGTATATGTGTTAGGGAAACGCCGGGCCGCCAATCTAAGCCATGCATAATTCATGGTGGAAATTTGCAGCATACCCATGGTGAACATTCGACGACGCATCTCATAATAAAAAGCTAAACAAATGGCAAATAAAAGAGATGTCGAGGTGTTCATTGTCTGCTTGTCCTGTCATTTTGGTGTGGGCTTGTTCCATGTCATCGGGCACGGAGGTACCCCATTGGCAGTTCTCAATGATATGCATATACTTACAATGACAAGAGCCTTGCTTGGGACTCTAAGTAAAGTAGCATGAGGTTTGGGTACTCGTATTCACGGGGCACGAGGTATTCAACTTATGATTTGTCAAGCATATGCATCATAATTGTTCTCGCATTAACTTTAACCATTCAAGATGCTTATGATGGGGGCAATGAGAGCTCAAAGCCGGTAAGTACCATAATTTTTGAAGGTTATAAAACTTGCAATCACTGCTTCCCTCTGCGAAGGGCCTTTCTTTTACTTTTATGTTGAGTCACCACCTTCTTTCTTTATGCACCATTAAGAGAGCATAGTTGTCATTCTTAGTGTGATATGCATTGTCCCAAAGTTCATTGATTGACTCATATTGTTGGTTTCACTTGTTCTTAAATTATTTGTATCTGGTCGCCCTCTTAAACTTTGAGGTGTCCTATGCATTTATGTTTTGCTCTCTTTGAAGGACAAGCTAAAAACCATTTGTATGTTTTTCCTTATGATTTGAACACACGTTTGACTTTCATTGTTTCATTATCATGATCTTTTGTTTGTGTTCATTTACATGTTTACAACATGGTTGCTAAGTTCTTATTGTCATGATTATATCTTTCATGCCCGTGTTTTAAGTTCTATTGATCCCAGCTCTCCAATGCTTGCATATATGATCAAGATTGTGTAGGTGCATGTCACCTCAAAAATTATTCTTTGTTATCACTTACCTACTCGAGGACGAGCAGGAGTTAAGCTTGGGGATGCTTGATACGTCTCAAACGTATCTATAATTTTTGATGCTCCATGCTTGTTTTTACACCATTTGTATATTGTTTCGTTACACTTAGTGGCATTTTTACGCATTTTCCAGAACTAACCTATTAATGAAGTGCCACAGTGCCAGTTTCCTGTTTTCTGCTGTTTTTGTGTTTCAGAAGTGATACACAGGAAATATATTCTCGGAATTGGACGAAACAAGTTCCTGAAGTCATATTTCACGGGAAGCTCCCAAACATCCGAAGACCTGACGGAGGGGGGCCACGTGGCCCCCACACACAGGGGCGGCGCGGCCACCACCCTGGCCGCGCCGGGCCCGCGTGAGGGGCCGTGGTCCCTCCTCTGACAATGTCCCTTCGCCTATATATACCCCCTGACGAGAAAAACCTAAGGGATTCGGCAATTTTCCAGAAAGAGTTCCGCAGCTCCGCCGCCACCGTCGACGAATTTCGGGGAACAAAAGTCTCTGTTCCGGCACCCTGCCGGGACGGGGAAGTGCCCCCGGAGCCATCTCCATCGGTCTCCATCGCCGTCTCCGCCGTCTCCATCGACCTCACCGCCATCTCCATCAACCTTGCTGTCTCCTATGATGAGGAGGGAGTAGTTCATCCCCGGGGCTGAGGGCTCTACCGGTAGCTATGTGGTTCACCTCTCTCTCCCATGATGTGATCTTTATGTGATCGTGAGCTTTGTATCATGTTGAACAAGTACATGTTATTATTCAGATATTTTGTGTACTCTAGCAATGTTATTAAAGTAATCTATTCCTCCTGCTATGGTGTAACGGTGACAGTGCGTGCATCATGGTGGTACTTGGTTTAGGCTACGATTGTGATCTCTTGTGGATTATGAGAATAATTATTGCTATGATAGTTTGAGTGATCTATTCCTCCTTTCATGGTGTAATGTTGACAGTGTGTGCACCGTGTTAGTACTTGGTTTAAGTTGCAATGATTTCTATCTTGAGTTGTGATCTGATTTGGGTATCTCTATGAGTGGTGTTTGTCAAGTACTTGATGAACTTTAAGGGGTGCTTCCGTAGCCACTACGCGATGATTAGTGATATTCAATAGGAGAGTAATTCAGAGTACCTTAGCAAAGAGAAGTTACTTGTTCATTCATGTTATATTGTTGGGAGTGTGTCCACTAGTGAAAGTATGATCCCTAGGCCTTGTTTCCAAGCATTGCACACCGTTTACTTGCTATTTTGTTACTTGTTTGCTCGCAGCGATATTTATTTGACATCACGTTTGCTACTTATAATCATCCATACCACTTGTATTTCACTATCTCTTCGCCGAACTAGTGCACCTATACATCTGACAAGTGTATTGGGTGTGTTGGGGACACAAGAGACTTTCTGTATCGTAATTGCAGGGTTGCTTGAGAGGGATAGCTTTGACCTCTAACCTCCCTGAGTTCGATAAACCTTGGGTGATCCATTTAAGGGAAACTTGCTGCTGTTCTACAAACCTCTGCACTTGGAGGCCCAACAAGTGTCTACAAGAATAGAAGTGCGTAGACATCACATGACTTGTCTCAAATAACTGCGATTGCTTAATGAGCCTTTGAAAAAATCATGCGTTGTTTTTATTATATGGAAGCATTTATTTGGTTTTCTCCTTTGATGCTTTATTTGGGTTGACTTGGCACATGCTTACACCATGTTGACTACAAAAATAAGTCGCCTATAGCCTCTATGATCATTTAGTTTTTGACTTTTGATGCCATCTTATGCTTCTTTTAATGTCACTTTGTCGCTTTGCATGATTATGGCCATTATTGCTCTCTTAGTTGGTCGCTCCCAGTCTTTTGCTAGCCCTCATTTTGTACTGAGTATGAGCTCTACTCGTGCATCCAACTCCTAAAAACCAAGTTTGCCATTGTGTCCACTATAAATTCCTATGCATGGTATTTGTAAGCCATTCCAAAGTAAATTTTTATGTGCTACCTTTCAAAAACCTTCAAAACACTTCTCGTTTTGTGACACTGTTTTCAGCTCATGGGGACGTAGTGGTCGGATTTGCTATCTTCCATATTGCTTATTCCAAAAAGAAAAAAGAAAGAGAAAAAAAGAAAGAAAAAAGGCACTCCTCCATGGAAAGTGAATGTTGGTGGGCACCCGATGGAATCGGTTAGCCATGGTTTGTGAAAGGAAAAAAGGTGGGGAGGAGTGCCAAGCTTTATAAAAGAGCACAAAAGTGCCAATCTCTATCTCAAAAACTTGCTTCATTTTTGTATGGAAGATAGTAAGAACCCCATTGCTAGTCGTTGACAAAGACAACCACCTCTCAAAACTCAAGTTTTATCTCTCTGTTTTACAAATGAAAAGCTCTAGCACATGTGCAATCACTGCATCCCTCTGCGAAGGGCCTTTCTTTTACTTTTATGTTGAGTCACCACCTTCTTTCTTTATGCACCATTAAGAGAGCATAGTTGTCATTCTTAGTGTGATATGCATTGTCCCAAAGTTCATTGATTGATTCATATTGTTGGTTTCACTTGTTCTTAAATTATTTGTATCTAGTCGCCCTCTTAAACTTGAAGGTGTCCTATGCATTTATGTTTTGCTCTCTTTGAAGGACAAGCTGAAAACCATTTGTATGTTTTTCCTTATGATTTGAACACACGTTTGACTTTCATTGTTTCATTTTCATGATCTTTTGTTTGTGTTCATTTGCATGTTTACAACATGGTTGCTAAGTTTTTATTGTCAAGATTATATCTTTCATGCCCATGTTTAAGTTCTTATGATCCCAGCTCACCAATGCTTACATATATGATCAAGATTGTGTAGGTGCATGTCACCTCAAAAATTATTCTTTGTTATCACTTACCTACTCGAGGACGAGCAGGAGTTAAGCTTGGGGATGCTTGATACGTCTCCAACGTATCTATAATTTTGGATGCTCCATGCTTGTTATTACACCATTTGCCAATTGTTTCGTTACACTTAGTGGCACTTTTATGCATTTTCCGGAACTAACCTATTAACGAGTTGCCACAGTGCCAGTTTCCTGTTTTCTGCTGTTTTTGTGTTTCAGAAGTGATACACAGGAAATATTCTCGGAATTGGACGAAACAAGTTCCTGAAGTCTTATTTTACCCGGAAGCTTCCAGAGATCCGAAGGAGAGTAGGAGAGGGGCCACCAGGCCCTCTCACACGTGGCTCGCGCGGCCAGGGGCCTGGCCGCGCCGCCATAGGGTGAGGGGCCCTGGCCCCACTTCTGACATCGCCCCTTCGCCTATAAGAAGCCTCAGGACGGAAAACCCTAGGGGGGTCGGCAATTTTCTAGAAATAGTTCCGCAGCTCCGCCGCCATCGAAGCCAAATTTCGGGGGATAGAAGTCTCTGTTCCGGCACCCTGCCAGGACGGGGAAGTGCCCCCGGAGCCATCTCCATCGGTCTCCATCGCCGTCTCCGTCGTCTCCATCGACCTCACCGCCATCTCCATCAACCTTGCTGTCTCCTATGATGAGGAGGGAGTAGTTCATCCCCGGGGCTGAGGGCTCTACCTGTAGCTATGTGGTTCACCTCTCTCTCCCATGATGTGATCTTTATGTGATCGTGAGCTTTGTATCATGTTGAACAAGTAGATGTTATTATTCAAATATTATGTGTACTCTAGTGGTATTATTAAAGTAATCTATTCCTCCTGCCATGGTGTAACGGTGACAGTGCGTGCATTGATACTCCAAGTTGACGTGGGAGCAGACTGTCCTTGTGCGTGGTGGATAACCAGCCCGTTGGGAACCCCAAGAGGAAGGTATGATGAATATAGCAGCTAGTCTTCCCTCAGTTAAGAAACCAAGGTTTATCGATCAGGAGAGGAGAGACAATGACGACTGAAGGTGATGCGGAACCTGCACACACACAACCAAGTACTTTATTCCCAACTTGCAATGAGGTTGTCAATCTCACCGGTTTGCTTGAAACAAAGATTATGAGCGTATCGAGTGGAAAACAATATAGTATGCGAGTAAAGTAAACAGTACGAGTAAAGTAAACAGGTGATAGTGATGCGTGGTGAATGACCAGCCCGTTGGGAACCCCAAGAGGAAGGTGTGATGAGTATAGCAGCTAGTTTTCCCTCAGTTAAGAAACCAAGGTTTAATATCGTTCTTGAAGAAGAGGGACGGTGACGACTGAAGGTGATGCGGACTAGTTTGCGACAGCAGCGGACAATTTATATATGGCGCCTCGTCCAAGCTTTGCTTGCTAGCTGCAACGTGGAACCTGCACACACACAAACAAATACTTTGCTCCCAACTTGCGATGAGGTTGTCAATCTCACCGGTTTGCTTGAAACAAAGGTTATGAGTGTATCGAGTGGAAAACAGTAGTAATATGCGAGTAAAGTAAACAGTGCGGGAAAAGTAAACAGGTGATTGCAATATGATTAAAATAGGACCGGGGTCCACAGTTCACTAGTGGTGTCTCTCCATAGATAAATAACATGCTGGGTAAACAAATTACAGTTGGGCAATTGATAGAATAAAGATAACGTGATATGTCAAGAAGATCACTATGAGATTTACTCTGGGCATTACAACAAAATACATAGACCGCCATCCAACTGCATCTATGACTAATAATCCACCCTCGGGGATATCATCCGAACACCCCAAAAGTATTAAGTTGCGAACAATAGATAATTGCATTAAGCAAAGTGTGTAATGTAAACAAAGCATATGCCCTTGAGCATATGAATGTTGTTTTCTCCCTAGTAGCAACAGCACATCTACCACCTTAGAGGTTTCTGTCACTCCCCCAGGTGAAATAGAGGCATGAACCCACTATCGAGCATAAATACCCCCTCTTGGAGTCACTAGCAACTACTCGGCCAAGATAGCTACTAACAACGGAGAGCATGCAAGATCATAAACAACATAGAGATAACAAAAGATATAATTCAGTACAGCAACTTAATCATAAACACCAATATTCATCGGATCCCAACAAACCAACATCATAGAATTACATAACGGTGATCTCAATCATGTAGGGTAGCTCATGAGATCTAAACATGAAGCACATGGTGGAGAAGACAACCATCTAGCTACTACTATGGACCCATAGTCCAAGGTAGACTACTCACTCATCGCTCCGGAGGCAAGCATGGCGATGAAGAAGACCTCCGGTGGCGATTCCCCTCTCCGGCAGGGTGCCGGGAAGAGCCTCTGGACCCTCTCGATCTTCGGGTCGACGGCGGCGGCGGATCGCGCTGTATTCTGGAAAACTGATCGGGCCCTTAGGTTTTTCTCGTCAGGGGGTATATGTAGGCGAAGGGGGGCTATCAGAGGTGGAGCCACGCGGCCTCACACGGGGCTGGCGCGGCCAGGGGCCAGGCCGCGCCGCCCCTGTGTGTGGGGGCCACGTGGCCCCCCTCCGTCAGGTCTTCGGATGTTTGGGAGCTCCCCGGTGAAATATGACTTCAGGAACTTGTTTCGTCCAATTCCGAGAATATTTCCTGTGTATCACTTCTGAAACACAAAAACAGCAGAAAACAGGAAACTGGCACTGTGGCACTTCGTTAATAGGTTAGTCCCGGAAAATGTATAAAAGTACCACTAAGTGTAACGAAACAATAGGCAAATGGTGTAAAAACAAGCATGGAGCATCAAAAATTATAGATACGTTTGAGACGTATCAAGCATCCCCAAGCTTAACTCCTGCTCGTCCTCGAGTAGGTAAGTGATAACAAAAGAATAATTTTTGAGGTGACATGCACCTACACAATCTTGATCATATATGTAAGCATTGGTGAGCTGGGATCAATAGAACTTAAAACATGGGCATGAAAGATATAATCATGACAATAAGAACTTAGCAACCATGTTGTAAACATGTAAATGAACACAAACAAAAGATCATGATAATGAAACAATGAAAGCCAAACGTGTGTTCAAATCATAAGGAAAAACATACAAATGGTTTTCAGCTTGTCCTTCAAAGAGAGCAAAACATAAATGCATAGGACACCTCAAAGTTTAAGAGGGCGACTAGATACAAATAATTTAAGAACAAGTGAAACCAACAATATGAGTCAATCAATGAACCTTGGGACAATGCATATCACACTAAGAATGACAACTATGCTCTCTTAATGGTGCATAAAGAAAGAAGGTGGTGACTCAACATAAAAGTAAAAGAAAGGCCCTTCGCAGAGGGAAGCAGTGATTGCAAGTTTTATAACCTTCAAAAATTATGGTACTTACCGGCTTTGAGCTCTCATTGCCCCCATCATAAGCATCTTGAATGGTTAAAGTAAATGCGAGAACAATTATGATGCATATGCTTGACAAATCATAAGTTGAAAACCTCGTGTCCCGTGAATACAAGTACCTAAACCATGCTAGTTTACTTAGAGTCCCAAGCAAGGCTCTTGTCATTGTAAGTATATGCATATCATTGAGAACCGCCAATGGGGTACCTCCGTGCCCGATGACATGGAACAAGCCCACACCAAAATGACAGGACAAGCAGACAATGAACACCTCGACATCTCTTTTATTTGCTATATTGTTTAGCTTTTTATTGTGAGATGCGTCGTCGAATGTTCACCATGGGTATGCTGCAAATTTCCACCATGAATTATGCATGGCTTAGATTGGCGGCCCGGCGTTTCCCTAACACATATAAAAACTCCATGATCCTCACAGGATTCCCAATTCATTTCACACAGCGGGCATCCATAAACAAAAGATCACGATATCAACTCAAAAAGAAGTGCAATGTTGAAAGCTTGCCCCATGACAGCATGGCTGGGCTAGAATCCAACTTACAACTTGCAAGCATAACAACTCAGCATAAAAGACCACAATGTCAAAATTTTAAGAACAGGAAAAAGTAAAGTGTGCCTTCTGGTTCGTGAGAGCTTTACTGACCGAATTTCACATAACACTAGTAAGAGTTTAATTTGAAGAGAATATAAAAGCAAGTCAAATTTACTTGGAATAGCAAATTGCTAGTAGGTATGTATGGTGGACACAATGGAAAACTTGGCTTTTAGGAGTTGGATGCACGAGTAGAGCTCATACTCAGTACAAGGTGAGGGCTAGCAAAAGACTGGGAGCGACCAACTAAGAGAGCAATAATGGCCATAATCACGCAAAGCGACAAAGCGACATTAAAAGAAGCATAAGATGGCATCAAAAGTCAAAAACTAAATGATCATGAAGGCTATTGGCGACTTTGTAAGAGTCTAACATGTGTGAGCATGCGCCAAGTCAACCCAAATAAAGCATCAAGGAGAAAACCAAAATAATGCTTCCATACAATAAAAACAACGCATGATTTTTTCAAAGGCTCATTAAGCAATCTCAGTTATTTGAGACAAGTCATGCTACAGCAAAACCACTAAGCATACTATCAAAAAGACATCAAGCATGACATGAAAAAGCCTAAGCCGCAGTCTACACAAGCTCCTTCTTGTACCACTATTTTGCACAAAGCTTTTTCTCTTTTCCAACACCATTTGAAATTTTTATAAACACCTCTTTTGATGAAAACCAATAAAGATCAGAGGCAAAAATACACCGTGATGAAAAGATATGACAAGGTCTAAACGCAAATCAAGGCGAAAACGAAAACCAAAAGCAGCAGCAGAAAAAGAAGAAC
This sequence comes from Dactylis glomerata, assembly GCA_007115705.1. Taxonomy (NCBI): domain Eukaryota; kingdom Viridiplantae; phylum Streptophyta; class Magnoliopsida; order Poales; family Poaceae; genus Dactylis; species Dactylis glomerata. The sequence continues at coordinate 5,057,767 of QXEO01000551.1, forward strand.
ACTCAATTTTTAATAAGAGTGAAAACTAGAGCGTTCTTTGCAAATGAAAACGAGTACATCTCCTCCAAAAGAAATTTGTTGGGGTCCAACCATTTATTGCAGCAAACAAACAAACTAAACCAACTAAGAAAACTAAAACAACTGACGCTCCAAGAAAAACACATAGTGCATGAAGCAATAAAAATATAGTGTTTTGAAAGGTGACCTGATTTTTGCCGATGAAGAAGGGGTGCCTCGGGGGCATCCCCAAGCTTTGACGCTTGTACTTTTGGATATTTCTTGGGGTGATGCATGGGCATCCCCAAGCTTGAGCTTTTGTCCATTCTTCAACTCATCTCATCATTCTCCAATCCCTACACTTGAAAACTTCCTTCATACAAAACTAAACACAAATCTATTAGCAACATTAGTGCAAGCATAACATATAATCAATCCTTTATTTGCTTCAGGTTTCAACCCAAAACCACCACATATAAAGTATATACTACTGTAGCAACTTCCACAAGAGTTCCATGATCAAAAAGAACTCAAAAGAAAGCGATAAAGTGGCAAAAACAAATATTGGCAGAAATCTGTCAAAACTGGACAGCTGATAATGGACGAATTTTTGAGGGATTTGCCGTTGCTCAAATCAAAAAGTGTTGAACTAAGAAAAGTTTGGATATAACCTGGGGCATATGCACAAGAAATCGCAGGTCCAAAAGATATACAGAGAATTTATATGAATTTTTACGGTGCAGCACCGAAAACTGTTTCAGGACAGCAACATCCCCAAATCTTTACCTCACTCAAATTAGAGGCTTCTCTTGGCACAAAAACGAAATAAACAAGATAAGGAGCGGTCATTACAGTAGTAATGACTTCCAAGACTCAAATAAAAGAAAAAGTACTGAAAAGTAAACATTGGGTTATCTCCCAAGAGTGCTTTTCTTTAACGCCTTTGAGCTAGGCGCAGAAAATTGCGAATCAAGTAATATCAAGTGATGAAGCATCAAGATCAACAGCAAAGGTCTTATCAATAAGACATTGTATTTCACCCACATAAGTTTTTGAAGACCCTTGGTGATCATGCTTTGGTACACTATTCTCATCAAAAAGATTTTCAGGACAAATCCAGGCAAAATTGTTTTCGAAAGCATCATTCAATCCCAAAAGCTTGCAAGGTATAGGTATCTCGGCCTCCCCATCATGTGTATCAATAACCGTTATAGGTGAACCGAGTTTATTAAAACGTTTAAGAACCTTCCTAGTTTCAATAACGACATCCTTAAATTCTAGGCGCAAAGTTTCCAAGATAAAAGCCTTCTTTTCGGGATCCTCAATTTCATGAAGCTTAAGGAACATGTATTGCATAAAAGGATTAAGACTAGCAAACCTAGTTTCCAACATGTGAACTAAATGAGCAGAAGCGACTTCATAGCTAGGAGCTAACTCAACCAAAGACTTTTCCTCAACTTCCTTATGCATACTAATGTGATTAAAGAACTCCTCAATGTTACTTTTGCCAATAATCGAACCACTCCCTACAGAGAGGTCCTCCAGAACGAACTCAGGGAACAACATGATAAACTAAAGTAAAGAAATAACAACTACCAAGGATTCTAATTTTTTTTGGATTTTTGATATAAAAAGCAATGCAGGTAAAATAAAATAAAGTAAAGCAAAACAAATAACAAAGTAAAGAATGTGTGTGCGAAGAACTCCCCTCGCAGAAGTCTTCTCTCTTCCCCGGCAACGGCGCCAGAAAATTAGCTTGATGCGTGGTGAATGACCAGCCCATTGGGAACCCCAAGAAGAAGGTGTGATGAGTATAGCAGCTAGTTTTCCCTCAGTTAAGAAACCAAGGTTTAATATCGTTCTTGAAGAAGAGGGACGGTGACGACTGAAGGTGATGTGGACTAGTTTGCGACAGCAGCGGACAATTTATATATGGCGCCTCGTCCAAGCTTTGCTTGCTAGCTGCAACGTGGAACCTGCACACACACAAACAAATACTTTGCTCCCAACTTGCGATGAGGTTGTCAATCTCACCGGTTTGCTTGAAACAAAGGTTATGAGTGTATCGAGTGGAAAACAGTAGTAATATGCGAGTAAAGTAAACAGTGCGGGAAAAGTAAACAGGTGATTGCAATATGATTAAAATAGGACCGGGGTCCACAGTTCACTAGTGGTGTCTCTCCATAGATAAATAACATGCTGGGTAAACAAATTACAGTTGGGCAATTGATAGAATAAAGATAACGTGATATGTCAAGAAGATCACTATGAGATTTACTCTGGGCATTACAACAAAATACATAGACCGCCATCCAACTGCATCTATGACTAATAATCCACCCTCGGGGATATCATCCGAACACCCCAAAAGTATTAAGTTGCGAACAACAGATAATTGCATTAAGCAAAGTGTGTAATGTAAACAAAGCATATGCCCTTGAGCATATGAATGTTGTTTTCTCCCTAGTAGCAACAGCACATCTACCACCTTAGAGGTTTCTGTCACTCCCCCAGGTGAAATAGAGGCATGATCCCACTATCGAGCATAAATACCCCCTCTTGGAGTCACTAGCAACTACTCGGTCAAGATAGCTACTAACAACGGAGAGCATGCAAGATCATAAACAACATAGAGATAACAAAAGATATAATTCAGTACAGCAACTTAATCATAAACACCAATATTCATCGGATCCCAACAAACCAACATCATAGAATTACATAACGGTGATCTCAATCATGTAGGGCAGCTCATGAGATCTAAACATGAAGCACATGGTGGAGAAGACAACCATCTAGCTACTGCTATGGACCCATAGTCCAAGGTAGACTACTCACTCATCGCTCCGGAGGCAAGCATGGCGATGAAGAAGACCTCCGGTGGCGATTCCCCTCTCCGGCAGGGTGCCGGGAAGAGCTTCTGGACCCTCCCGATCTTCGGGTCGACGGCGGCGGCGGATCGCGATGTATTCTGGAAAACTGATCGGGCCCTTAGGTTTTTCTCGTCAGGGGGTATATGTAGGCGAAGGGGGGCTGTCAGAGGTGGAGACACGCGGCCTCACACGGGGCTGGCGAAGCCAGGGGCCAGGCCGCGCCGCCCCTGTGTGTGGGGGCCACGTGGCCCCCCTCCATCAGGTCTTCGGATGTTTGGGAGCTCCCCGGTGAAATATGACTTCAGGAACTTGTTTCGTCCAATTCCGAGAATATTTCCTGTGTATCACTTCTGAAACACAAAAACAGCAGAAAACAGGAAACTGGCACTTTGGCACTTCGTTAATAGGTTAGTCCCGGAAAATGTATAAAAGTACCACTAAGTGTAACGAAACAATAGGCAAATGGTGTAAAAACAAGCATGGAGCATCAAAAATTATAGATACGTTTAAGACGTATCAGATAGCAATATGATGTAAATAGGACCGGGGTCCACAGTTCACTAGTGGTGTCTCTCCATAGATAAAATAACACATGCTGGGTAAACAAATTACAGTTGGGCAATTGATAGAATAAAGATAAACGTGATATGTCAAGAAGATCACGATGAGATTTACTCTGGGCATTACAACAAAATACATAGACCGCCATCCAACTGCATCTATGACTAATAATCCACTCCCGGGGATATCAATCCGAACATCCCAGTAGTAGTAAGTTGCGAACAACAGATAATTGCATTAAGCAAAGTGTGTAATGTAAACAAAGCATATGCCCTTGAGCATATGAATGTTGTTTTCTCCCTAGTAGCAACAGCACATCTACCACCTTAGAGGTTTCTGTCATTCCCCCAGGTGAAATAGAGGCATGAACCCACTATCGAGCATAAATACCCCCTCTTGGAGTCACTAGCAACTACTCGGCCAAGATAGCTACTAACAACGGAGAGCATGCAAGATCATAAACAACATAGAGATAACAAAAGATATAATTCAGTACAGCAACTTAATCATAAACACCAATATTCATCGGATCCCAACAAACCAAACATGTAGAATTACATAACGGTGATCTCAATCGTGTAGGGCAGCTCATGAGATCTAAACATGAAGCACATGGTGGAGAAGACAACCATCTAGCTACTGCTATGGACCCATAGTCCAAGGTAGACTACTCACTCATCGCTCCGGAGGCAAGCATGGCGATGAAGAAGACCTCCGCTGGCGATTCCCCTCTCCAGCAGGGTGCCGGGAAGAGCTTCTGGACCCTCCCGATCTTCGAGCCGACGGCGGCGGCGGATCGCGATGTGTTCTGGAAAATTGATCGGGTACTTAAGTTATTTCCGTCGGGGGGTCTTTATAGGCGAAGGGGCGATGTTAGAGGAGGAGCCAGGCGCCCTCACGCGGGGCCCGCGCGGCCAGGGGCCTGGCCGCGCCACCCCTGCATGTGGGGCCCTGGTGGCCCCCCTCCGACTCTTCTTTGGATCTCTGGAAGCTTCCGGGAAAAATAAGACTTCAGGAACTTGTTTCGTCCAATTCCGAGAATATTTCCTGTGTATCACTTCTGAAACACAAAAACAGCAGAAAACAGGAAACTGGCACTGTGGCAACTCGTTAATAGGTTAGTTCCGGAAAATGCATAAAAGTGCCACTAAGTGTAACGAAACAATAGGGAAATGGTGTAATAACAAGCATGGAGCATCCAAAATTATAGATACGTTGGAGACGTATCAAGCATCCCCAAGCTTAACTCCTGCTCGTCCTCGAGTAGGTAAGTGATAACAAAGAATAATTTTTGAGGTGACATGCACCTACACAATCTTGATCATATATGTAAGCATTGGTGAGCTGGGATCATAAGAACTTAAACATGGGCATGAAAGATATAATCTTGACAATAAGAACTTAGCAACCATGTTGTAAACATGCAAATGAACACAAACAAAAGATCATGAAAATGAAACAATGAAAGTCAAACGTGTGTTCAAATCATAAGGAAAAACATACAAATGGTTTTCAGCTTGTCCTTCAAAGAGAGCAAAACATAAATGCATAGCACACCTTCAAGTTTAAGAGGGCGACTAGATACAAATAATTTAAGAACAAGTGAAACCAACAATATGAATCAATCAATGAACTTTGGGACAATGCATATCACACTAAGAATGACAACTATGCTCTCTTAATGGTGCATAAAGAAAGAAGGTGGTGACTCAACATAAAAGTAGAAGAAAGGCCCTTCGCAGAGGGAAGCAGTGATTGCAAGTTTTATAACCTTCAAAAATTATGGTACTTACCGGCTTTGAGCTCTCATTGCCCCCATCATAAGCATCTTGATTGGTTAAAGTTAATGCGAGAACAATTATGATGCATATGCTTGACAAATCATAAGTTGAAAACCTCGTGCCCCGTGAATACGAGTATCCAAACCTCATGCTACTTTACTTAGAGTCCCAAGCAAGGCTCTTGTCATTGTAAGTATATGCATATCGTTGAGAACCGCCAATGGGGTACCTCTGTGCCCGATGACATGGAACAAGCCCACACCAAAATGACAGGACAAGCAGACAATGAACACCTCGACATCTCTTTTATTTCCCTTTTGTTTAGCTTTTTATTGTGAGATGCGTCGTCGAATGTTCACCATGGGTATGCTGCAAATTTCCACCATGAATTATGCATGACTTAGATTGGCGGCCCGGCGTTTCCCTAACACATATACAAACTCCATGATCCCCACAAGATTCCCAATTCATTTCACACCGCGGGCATCCATAGACAAAAGATCACGATATCAACTCAAATAAGAAGTGCAATGTTGAAAGCTTGCCCCATGACAGCATGGCTGGGCTAGAATCCAACTTACAACTTGCAAGCATAACAACTCAACATAAGAGACCACAATGTCAAATTTTTAAGAACAGGAAAAAGTAAAGTGTGCCTTCCGGTTTGTGAGAGCTTTACTGACCGAATTTCGCATAACACTGGTAAGAGTTTAATTTGAAGAGAAAATAAAAGCAAGTCAAATTTACTTGGAATAGCAAATTGCTAGTAGGTATGTATGGTGGACACTTTGGAAAACTTTGGCTTTTAGGAGTTGGATGCACGAGTAGAGCTCATACTCAGTACAAGGTGAGGGCTAGCAAAAGACTGGGAGCGACCAACTAAGAGAGCAATAATGGCCATAATCACGCAAAGCGACAAAGCGACATTAAAAGAAGCATAAGATGGCATCAAAAGTCAAAAACTAAATGATCATGAAGGCTATTGGCGACTTTGTAAGAGTCTAACATGTGTGAGCATGCGCCAAGTCAACCCAAATAAAGCATCAAGGAGAAAACCAAAATAATGCTTCCATACAATAAAAACAACGCATGATTTTTTCAAAGGCTCATTAAGCAATCTCAGTTATTTGAGACAAGTCATGCTACAGCAAAACCACTAAGCATACTATCAAAAAGACATCAAGCATGACATGAAAAAGCCTAAGCCGCAGTCTACACAAGCTCCTTCTTGTACCACTATTTTGCACAAAGCTTTTTCTCTTTTCCAACACCATTTGAAATTTTTATAAACACCTCTTTTGATGAAAACCAATAAAGATCAGAGGCAAAAATACACCGTGATGAAAAGATATGACAAGGTCTAAACGCAAATCAAGGCGAAAACGAAAACCAAAAGCAGCAGCAGAAAAAGAAGAACACTCAATTTTTAATAAGAGTGAAAACTAGAGCGTTCTTTGCAAATGAAAACGAGTACATCTCCTCCAAAAGAAATTTGTTGGGGTCCAACCATTTATTGCAGCAAACAAACAAACTAAACCAACTAAGAAAACTAAAACAACTGACGCTCCAAGAAAAACACATAGTGCATGAAGCAATAAAAATATAGTGTTTTGAAAGGTGACCTGATTTTTGCCGATGAAGAAGGGGTGCCTCGGGGGCATCCCCAAGCTTTGACGCTTGTACTTTTGGATATTTCTTGGGGTGATGCATGGGCATCCCCAAGCTTGAGCTTTTGTCCATTCTTCAACTCATCTCATCATTCTCCAATCCCTACACTTGAAAACTTCCTTCATACAAAACTAAACACAAATCTATTAGCAACATTAGTGCAAGCATAACATATAATCAATCCTTTATTTGCTTCAGGTTTCAACTCAAAACCACCACATATATAGCATATACTACTGTAGCAACTTCTCCAAAAGTTCCATGATCAAAAGAACTCAAAAGAAAGCGATAAAGTGGCAAACACAAATATTGGCAGAAATCTGTCAAAACTGAACAGCTGACAAAGGTCGAATTTTTGAGGGGTTTTCTGTTGCTCAAATCAAAAAGTGTTCAGCTAACAAAAGTTTGGATATAACCTGGGGCATGTGCACAAGAAATCGCAGGTCCAAAAGATAAACAGAGAATTTTCACGAATTTTTACGGTGCAGCACCGAAAACAGTTTCAGGACAGCAACATTCCCAAATCTTTACCTCACTCGAATTAGAGGCTTCTCTTGGCACAAAAATGAAATAAACAAGATAAGGGGCGGTCATTACAGTAGTAATGACTTCCAAGACTCAAATAAAAGAAAAAGTACTGAAAAGAAAACATTGGGTTATCTCCTAAGAGTGCTTTTCTTTAACGCCTTTGAGCTAGGCGCAGAAAATTGCGAATCAAGTGATGAAGCACTAAGATCAACAGCAGAGATCTTTTCAACAATGAAGGAAAATATGTTCAACTGAGTTTTTGAAAATCCTTTATGATCACGCTTTGGCACATTACTTTCATCGAAAGGATTTTCAGGGCAAATCCAACTGGAATTCTTTTCCCAAGCATCATGAATTCCTATAAGTTTATAAGGTATTGGTACTTTAAAATCATCGGGTGTACCAACAACTGCTACAGGTGAGCCAAGCTTATTAAACTTCTTAAAAACTTTCCTAGCCTCACTTGCAACATCTTTAAATTCTATGCGCAAAGTTTCTAAGATAAAAGCTTTCTTTTCGGGATCCTCAATTTCATGAAGCTTAAGTAACATGTATTGCATAAAAGGATTAAGACTAGCAAACCTAGCTTCTAACATGTGAACTAAATGAGCAGAAGCAACTCCATAACTAGGAGCTAGCTCAACCAAAGACTTTTCCTCAACTTCCTTATGCATACTAATGTGATTAAAGAACTCCTCAATGTTACTTTTGCCAATAATCGAACCACTACCTACTGAGAGGTCCTCCAGAACGTACTTAGGGATCAACATGATAAACTAAAGTAAAGAAATAACAACTACCAAGAATTCTAATTTTTTGGGTTTTTGATATAAAACAATGCAGGTAAAATAAATAAAGTAAAGCAAAACAATAACAAAGTAAAGGATGTGTGTGCGAAAAACTCCCCTCGCAGAAGTCTTCTCTTCCTCCCCGGCAACGGCGCCAGAAAATTAGCTGATACTCCAAGTTGACGTGGGAGCAGACTGTCCTTGTGCGTGGTGGATAACCAGCCCGTTGGGAACCCCAAGAGGAAGGTATGATGAATATAGCAGCTAGACTTCCCTCAGTTAAGAAACCAAGGTTTATCGATCAGGAGAGGAGAGACAATGACGACTGAAGGTGATGCGGAACCTGCACACACACAACCAAGTACTTTGTTTCCAACTTGCGATGAGGTTGTCAATCTCATCGGTTTGCTTGAAACAAAGATTATGAGCGTATCGAGTGGAAAACAATATAGTATGCGAGTAAAGTAAATAGTACGAGTAAAGTAAACAGGTGATAGCAATATGATGTAAATAGGACCGGGGTCCATAGTTCACTAGTGGTGTCTCTCCATAGATAAAATAACACATGCTGGGTAAACAAATTACAGTTGGGCAATTGATAGAATAAAGATAAACGTGATATGTCAAGAAGATCACTATGCGATTTACTCTGGGCATTACAACAAAATACATAGACCGCCATCCAACTGCATCTATGACTAATAATCCACTCCCGGGGATATCAATCCGAACACCCCAGTAGTATTAAGTTGCGAACAACAGATAATTGCATTAAGCAAAGTGTGTAATGTAAACAAAGCATATGCCCTTGAGCATATGAATGTTGTTTTCTCCCTAGTAGCAACAACACATCTACCACCTTAGAGGTTTCTGTCACTCCCCCAGGTGAAATAGAGGCATGAACCCACTATCGAGCATAAATACCCCCTCTTGGAGTCACTAGCAACTACTCGGCCAAGATAGCTACTAACAACGGAGAGCATGCAAGATCATAAACAACATAGAGATAACAAAAGATATAATTCAGTACAACAACTTAATCATAAACACCAATATTCATCGGATCCCAACAAACCAAACATGTAGAATTACATAACGGTGATCTCAATCATGTAGGGCAGCTCATGAGATCTAAACATGAAGCACATGGTGGAGAAGACAACCATCTAGCTACTGCTATGGACCCATAGTCCAAGGTAGACTACTCACTCATCGCTCCGGAGGCAAGCATGGCGATGAAGAAGACCTCCGGTGGCGATTCCCCTCTCTGGCAGGGTGCCGGGAAGAGCTTCTGGACCCTCCCGATCTTTGGGTCGACGGCGGCGACGGATCGCGATGTGTTCTGGAAAATTGATCGGGTACTTAGGTTTTTTCCGTCGGGGGGTCTTTATAGGCGAAGGGGCGATGTCAGAGGAGGAGCCAGGCACCCTCACACGGGGCCCGCGTGGCCAGGGGCCTGGCCGCGCCACCCCTGCGTGTGGGGCCCTGGTGGCCCCCTTCCGACTCTTCTTCGGATCTCTGGAAGCTTCCGGGAAAAATAAGACTTCAGAAACTTGTTTCGGCCAATTCCGAGAATATTTCCTGTGTATCACTTCTGAAGCACAAAAACAGTAGAAAACAGGAAACTGGCACTGTGGCAACTCGTTAATAGGTTAGTTCCGGAAAATGCATAAAAGTGCCACTAAGTGTAACGAAACAATAGGCAAATGGTGTAATAACAAGCATGGAGCATCAAAAATTATAGATACGCTGGAGACGTATCATGCATCATGGTGGTACTTGGATTAGGCTATGATTGTGATCTTTTGTGGATTATGAGAGTAATTATTACTATGATAGTATTGAAGTGATCTATTCCTCCTTTCATGGTGTAATGTTGACAGTGTGTGCACCGTGTTAGTACTTGGTCTAAGTTGCAATAATATCTATCTTGAGTTGTGCTTTGATTTGGATATCTCTATGAGTGGTGTTTGTCAAGTACTTGATGAACTTTAAGGGGTGCTTCTGTAGCCACTACACAATGATTAGTGTTGTTCAATAGGAGAGTAATTCAGAGTACCATAGTGAAGAGAAGTTGTTTATTTATTCAATCATGTTATATTTGTTGGGAGTGTGTCCACTAGTGAAAGTATGATCCCCAGGCCTTGTTTCCAAGCATTGCACACCGTTTTCTTGTTGTTTTGTTACATGTTTGCTCGCAGCGATACTTATTTCATATCACAGTTACTACTTATAATCATCACTACCACTTGTATTTCACTATCTCTTCGCCGAACTAGTGCACCTATACATCTGACAAGTGTATTGAGTGTGTTGGGGACACAAGAGACTTTCTGTATCGTAATTGCAGGGTTGCTTGAGAGGGATAGCTTTGACCTCTTCCTCCCTGAGTTCGATAAACCTTGGGTGATCCACTTAAGGGAAACTTGCTGCTATTCTACAAACCTCTGCACTTGGAGGCCCAACACTGTCTACAAGAACAGACGCGTGCGTAGACATCACTCACCATCAGCCTGCTCCTGATCAGGCTGGAGGTTCAGCTTGGCAGCATCAGTAGCAGCCTGATCCTTACGAGGCTGGAGGTTCTGTTGGGCCTCACCATCAGCCTGATCCTTACTAGGCTGGAGGTTCAGGCTATGTGCAGCAGCCGGAGTACGACTACTTGAGCCAGCAGCAGTATGGAGGCATAGCGCAGCAGATTTTTGGTTATACTCCACAGATGGCCATGCCAGAAGGTACGTGCAGTTCACAGTTGTTGTATTTCTTAAGTTATACATAGCCGTAATTTCCTAATACATTTTGTTGCATTGCACGCTACAACATAGGGAGGGACGTCACCTATGCAGGGATCGACTTGGATGACTGGTGACAACGATATTAACTCGAACCCTATGGGTGATTATATGGCCTTGCTTACTACTTCTCCACCTGATCCCACACAGCAGTCACAGACCGACAACCAGGAGGTCGAGAGCAGTCAGTACTATCGAGCGGCCCCTAACAGGTATGGATGGACGACGCCTCCGCCACGAGGACCACCACGTGCTCCGCGCCGTCGATGATCTATGTGATCTTTGTATCTTTGTATCCTAATAATTTGTATGCACATTCGCATTAGACATATATTTCTAAGCTTGTTTGCGGTTCTCATTGTAGTACTATCCGATGATGTATGAGACATATATATTTGTCACGATTTATATTCGACTATTTGTTCCCGCCTATTCTTTCCCGCTCGTTCTTTCCCGCCTATTATTTCGCGCTAGTTGTTTCCCGCCAACTCCATTCCCGCTCGTTATTTTTAGCAAATTTTATCCCGCTCGTTCTTTCCCGCAAACTTCTTTCCCGCTCGATTTTTCCAGCAAACTTCTTTCCCGCCTATTCTTTTCCGCTCGTTCTTTCCCGCTCGTTTTTCTAGCTTGTTCTTTCCCGCTTGTTCTTTCCCGCCAACTCCTTTCCCGCTTCTTCTTTCCCGCCTTCTGCATTCCGTGTCTTCTTTCCCGCCATTTCTATTCTTCAAGTCCTATATAAGACCACCTAAACTTTAGTTCTTGCTCATTGTATCTTGCCGAACATGGCGCCTCCCAATCGTAGTTGGAAAACAGTTATGTCCGTAGAGGTTTTCAAGGCAGCCTGTAGATTTCGAAGGAACGGTGAGCTAGTTCCATTTGACGAGCTTGCCAATAGCCCCAGCCTTCTCATTGAGGTCACATATGATTACAATCAGAGCAAGTCGACAGGCCCATCTCGCACCTGGAAGGAGGTCCAGGCAGAACTTATCAAGATCAACGGGCACTGGACAGATATAAAGGAGAGAGGAGAAGATATGAGCTGGTGGATTTAACATACCGCGCTCTGAATCAACGACAAACACAAAGATGAAGATATCTTCATGCCTAACGATTGGGCCAAGAAGAAAGGGGCGTCATCGAAGAGCAAAGAATCTACCTCGTCCAAGCCCAAGGGCGCTGCTTGCAAGGGCAAAGGAACTGCACCTTCATGGTGGAGCGACGAAGACGATCTCGACGACGACGACCACTTTATGCCTAGCGACTGGGCCAAGAAAGCTTCTTCAACAAAGGGCAAGAGAGTCACCAAGCCTTAGTTATTCGTACTATATTTGTATCTTAATTTTAGTTGTCCCGAATCATGTATTTCTATTTAAGTTTGTGGTATGTAATACCGATGTATCACGCAATTTATTTCCTCTACTTAGCGGTATGTAATACCAATGTATCACGCATTTTATTATTATTAACGGTATAGAATACCGATGTATCACGCAATTTTTATATTAATATAAATGTGACTTCAACAATTAGTATCGAAATATTAACCGCGACTAAAAACTCTCGAAAATTATGAAATAGCGACTAGTCGGGTGCACGTTGCGTAAAATGATTCTCTGGGTCGCCAGCCGTGTGCGCTTAGCGACCCAACGCCCTGTCGCGTCCGGCCAGCGCGACATCACCAATTCCATCCGGCCGACACGATTGTAGGCGGGCCTGCCTCCACACCAACATGTCGTATCCGCCGGATAGAATAAGTACTCGCGTCCACCGGTTACAACGCTGCGCTAGTTCCGAAATTAGCTGCTAGCGAATGTTAGTTCTGAAAATGCTAAAAAAAGTGCACTATTAAAAAAAAAATCCCCGTATCCATCCATAATTTATCGTGCCCTTTCAATTCGTAAGTATCGATACTTAATTCATAGGTGGTACTCCCATATATTGTGTTGGAGTACAACCGAATCACAGCCATTAGATTGGGGAAAATGAACGGTCCATGTTAATTTAAGGGTACTGTAAATCTCCTCAAGAAATGAGCCCACGTTCGTCCACTACCTACCATCCACCGGAAATCGCAAGCTCTTGGCAAGGAGACGATTCCACTTATGGGACGTGAAAGGGCGGCCGGCCACGCCATCACGAGACAAGAGGAAGAGATAATTGGCGGGTCCCGGCCGGTGGAGCTGTTCAATCACTGCCGATCGGGACCTCTCGCTCCTTTTTGGAGGCTAGCAGGCGCGCAATAACTGCCACGTCTCCCCCCTCCGGCCCGGAGAGGAAGAGAAGCATCAGCCCCCACAAAAACGACTCCTTGCAGCTAGCTATCCCACGTACGACGACGGGTGTAGGTCACACGATGCATGAATGAACACACACAAGGACCGACGACGTACCGCTACAAGCCAACAACAATGCCGTGACAATTATGCGGGTTGGCGAAAACGATTCGCTCCTGTCACTCTCCGTGAGCTATGGGGAAAACCCTAGCGCCCCTTCTCACGACCCCTTCTTCCTTTGTTCTCTTGCCACTCCCGCTAGCAAGAGCCCCCGAGCAAAACCTGGGCGGTTGCCGCCAGCGATCGCGGTGGGATAACCCCAACCCGCGTGTTTGGAGGGAGGCGCGGAGTCTACTGGCCTGCGACGATGCGCTGGTGACACATGATCTTGTCTTGGCGGCGGCGGAGATGGAAGTTAGGACGGCGATGGGTGGCAATGATCGGTGCGGCAAGGGGATGGCGGCTGTAGCTTCCAAATCCTCGGCTCTGGCCGGGAGGATGCACTCACATCTTCCCCATGTACACTGGTGGAAAAAAGGCATTCAATCCCGGTTTGTAAATACCATTAATCCCGGTTTTCGCAACCGGGACTAACAAAGCGCGACTAAAGGCTTCAGCCTTTAGTCCCGGTCGTTTATGAACCGGGACCTGGGGGTGCCGCCAGTGATCGCGGCGGGATAACCCGAACCCGCGTGTTTGGAGGGAGGCACAGAGTCTACTGGCCCGCGACGATGCGCTGGCGACGCATGATCTCGTCTTGGCGGCGGCGGAGGCCGGCGGCGGAGATGGAAGTTAGGACGGCGATGGGTGGCAATGGTCGGTGCGGCAAGGGGGTGGCGGCTGCAGCTTCCAAATCCTCGACTCTGGCCGGGAGGATGCACTCACATCTTCCCCATGTATGGGCCAATGCTCCAGCGTCAGTAGTGGCGAGGCTTGCAGGTGTCGTAACCCTCTTGGAGACGCTGTTGTAGTTACCTTCCCTATGCATGGGCTCCGGGTGAAACTTTTGACCATCTTGGTCCCGGCGGCAACATGGGCGTCATCGTGAAGTTCCGATACCTTGCCGTTATCATCGGTGGCTAAGCTTGGATCCTGTATGTGGCACTTTCGATGCTAGTGTGGGGCATTCTTGACGGCCTCCTATCTTATACGCATGACTTAGTTATCACCATTTTCTATCCTTATTGTCAGCTGGTAGGATCGGTGCTCCATGGCCCGGAGCGAGAGGGCAGGCAGCAACAACTTGGTGGGTACGACATAACGAGGTCCGGTGGTTTCACAAAGAGGCGTGGTGACACCTCTAGTTAGTAGTCTCGGATGATCTCGTCTTGGCGGCGGCGGAGATGGAAGTTAGGACGGCGATGGGTGGCAATGGTCAGTGCGGCAAGGGGGTGGTGGCCGCAGCTTCCAAATCCTCGGCTCTGGCCGGGAGGATGCACTCACATCTTCCCCATGTATGGGCCAATGCTCCAACGTCATTAGTGGCGAGGCTTGCGGGTGTCGTAACCCTCTTGGAGGCGCTGTTGTAGTTACCTTCCCTATGCATGGGCTCCGGGTGAAACTTTTGACCATCTTGGTCCCGGCGGCAACATGGGCGTCATCGTGAAGTTCCGATACCTTGCCGTTATCATCGGTGGCTAAGCTTGGATCCTGTATGTGGCACTTTCGATGCTAGTGTGGGGCATTCTTGACGGCCTCCTATCTTATACGCATGACTTAGTTATCACCATTTTCTATCCTTATTGTCAGCTGGTAGGATCGGTGCTCCATGGCCCGGAGCGAGAGGGCAGGCAGCAACAACTTGGTGGGTACGACATAACGAGGTCCGGTGGTTTCACAAAGAGGCGTGGTGACACCTCTAGTTAGTAGTCTCGGATGATCTCGTCTTGGCGGCGGCGGAGATGGAAGTTAGGACGGCGATGGGTGGCAATGGTCAGTGCGGCAAGGGGGTGGTGGCCGCAGCTTCCAAATCCTCGGCTCTGGCCGGGAGGATGCACTCACATCTTCCCCATGTATGGGCCAATGCTCCAACGTCATTAGTGGCGAGGCTTGCGGGTGTCGTAACCCTCTTGGAGGCGCTGTTGTAGTTACCTTCCCCATGCATGGGCTCCGGGTGAAACTTTTGACCATCTTGGTCCCGGCGGCAACATGGGCGTCATCGTGAAGTTCCGATACCTTGCCGTTATCATCGGTGGCTAAGCTTGGATCCTGTATGTGGCACTTTCGATGTTAGTGTGGGGCATTCTTGACGGCCTCCTATCTTATACGCATGACTTAGTTATCACCATTTTCTATCCTTATTGTCAGCTGGTAGGATTGGTGCTCCATGGCCCGGAGCGAGAGGGCAGGCAGCAACAACTTGGGTACAACGTGATAAGGTCGGGTGGTTTCACAAAGAGGCGCGATGACACCTCTAGTTTGTAGTCTCGGATGCTTCTACGGGGTGTGGCTACTCTTGAATACTTCGTTGTGCGGGTACTGGTAGGCGAACCATGATCGACCGATGACACAGAGAGACGGAGGGTACAGTTCATCGTTGGCGGTTGCAGGTCGTCGTACCCGGTACTAGGTGGTACGTGTGGGCAATAGATGCGGCTTGGCTTGTTGCTACAGGAGCACAACAGTAATGCGCCATTGCTCCAAGACAGCGCCTCAGACGCAGGGTCGGTACCGTCGAGTACCATGCAACCAACTTGCCACCACCAGGTCCCGACCCTAGCTCCATAGTAGCATGTACCGTCTCTTGCAGTCTTGCTTATTGCATTCATCGCGTGATCGATCGGCAGTTACTAGATATCGATGCTATGCGATCCAGAGTTCAGCAGCGGAATATTCTCCATCCTGCCTAATTAGCCTAGCATTCTAGCATCTAAGCTGTAAGTACTACTTCTAGAGTATCTTTTTGTTTGCGGTCATAATAAAATCCTACCGGATAGACCAGCAGCGTCTATTCTCGGAGAGAAGCAAAGCTAGCCAGAGAGGCAGAGGCAGCCATGGAGATTGAGTACTGCTAGCAACATGCCAAACAGGGCATGGAATGGAAGCCGCGTTTCCAACGTGGTGCCCCTCCTTTCCGCTCGCTTTTTGGATGGGAAGGGATGAATTATTGGTGGTCTGCAGGCTCGGGCCTCCGTAAATTTAGCCCACCTTGTCGCCACCATTTTCCCTCTCACTGTGTTCTGTCACGTCATGTAGGTTTGTTTGCTTCATTCACACGATTGTTAAAGAGGAAACGCACAGCAACATAATAGAAACGAGTACGAGCTGAAAGTGCAAAATAGAGGAATGAAAAAACAGAAATATATTTAAACTAGATTGTTTGGTTTACAACAATAGGAAAACACATAAATCATACTAAACATGGCCAAATCGAAGTTAACAACACGAAAATAATATATAATTACAAATATGTCATTGTGCCATTAAATGCCACTCCCTCATTTCCATAACGTATCTAGCCATTTTTTAGTGTATAGACACATCCATGTTAGCGACAAATTTTATGGAACGGAGGGAGTAGAGCATTGAACCATGTTGATGTTATTATGTGAACCCGCTATCTCTACTACTTAAAAAGAATAAACGTGTTCCGTTTTCCACCTCAGGAGCAGGAGCATTCCGTCGGTTAATTTTCGTCACACCAGTTTTGTTTCTTAGTCTTATTGCCTACCGGTTTTTCTCTTGGTTTTTTCCTTTGTCCAAACCCTTAGAACACCCACGATTCCTCCAGCCCCCCGCCGCCGCCGCTGCTCCTCTTCTCGTCTCTTCCCCTCCGCCGCTCTCCTCCACCCACCTTGGATCTCGTCACTCCTCCTCGTCGTCGACCGGATGGGTTCTCGTCACCGGCCTCAGGTGCTCTAGGGATCTCGTGGTAAAGTGCTATGGTGTAGAATTAGCGCAATCAGTTTTTCAAATCAGCGGATACTCGCGTGAAATAAGGGACGGCAGCAGCGCGGTTGACAAGGGTATAGCTAATAGAGCCCGTTAGTTGAGTACCCCTGAGGCCCGTTAAGCTAGGCCCAATTGTAATGATAGTCGAGATACGAGTTCTTACCGTATGTCGATATTGTAATCTGTATCGGACCCTACCCGATCCTCGAGACCTGGCCACCTATATATAGGGGCCGGGAGGGGACGGTGTAGGCCAGATTGAAAGCAAGCCAGGTTCAACACCCAAGTTTACTTTCGATATACACTTATTTTGACTAACCTCACCTTCGAGTTCATCCGACGCCATATCTCCCCGATCCTAAGTCCTTCATCTAGGACATTTGTCGAGTTAACCCTCGTCAATTGGCGCCGACCGTGGGGACTCTGGGCGTTGGAATCATGAATTCAACGGCTTTTTCGTTTTTAGCCAATAGCAGTACAGAAGTCGACGAAAATCAAGAGATGGAGTTGACAATCGAAAGTTTCAGCATCTTCATCGGGCCATCGGGTTCATCTCGCCTTTCAGATCCAACGAAACAAGATCCGTCGGCAAGCGAGCCCGAAACAGTAGCAATGATGGAATATTCTGAAGGCTCTTCCAGCGAGGTAAACTCGCCGGTCAGCTCAGAAGAAGTGCAAGAAGGAAAAATCGCAGAAGACGACGAAGCAATGGAAAATTTCGACGTAGGGGTCCAACTCGAAGATCTCATGATCTCCCTCGACGATATCTCAGACAATTCAACAGATACGTGGAAGACAGGGTTAGAGCTTTCTGAAGATAGTGACTCGATCTTCTCAAGCTTTAATAGTAACATCGGCAAACAATGCCAGGTGCTCGCCATTGTAGGAGACAATTCAGAAGAATTCGATGAAAACAACAATCCAGTGCTAAACCCAGCAAATATCGACAGAGGAGCAAATCATCTAGCAGAAGGGCAAACAGCAGAATCCCTCACAACCAGGGAAAAAATTCAACTATCAGTCGACGAATGGAGAATAATAAGAGCAGCCGTACAACACGGCACGCCAATACCATCAAATTCCAACAAGGACATGCTTTTGGGGTATCATTATGCCCTAAGGCAGCAGGCAAAACAACTAGCAAAGGAGAAAATCGAGATACAACAAAGAAAAGAATCAGTCATTGCAGCTAGCAATGCCGCTCGCAGAGCACGAAGCGACGCATCACACACTAACGCAAGGAGAAATCATCGACATGGTTCAAGGTACGAAAACCTCGAGTACTCAGAAAGGCAAAGCATCTCCAAAAACCTCAACTCGTCCTTCCTATCGGTCGACGAGGAGGGGAACATCGTACCAAAAACCCCCGAAGCAGCACTAGTGGCAGCACAAGCGTATCTGCTTACAACTCGACCAAGTCCAGGGGATCCTAGGGAACATATGCACAGAGCAGCATTGAACGGACTAAACATGGTGGGCCACAAGCTATCAGCAAAAGGAGAGGAAGCATATCACCACAAGGAAGCACACAAGCCAAGATCACCTCGCCGTCACAATAGTCCTCGGCACAGAAATAGTAATCAACGATCTCGATCACCATCACCAAGACAACATGGAGGAACCCGAAGATCTCGATCTCCAAACGGAAAGCGCGACTATGAAGATGACGAAAAGGAGATGGGAGCATCGTGCTTTACCCGCAGGGTTCGCACCACACCAGTACCCAAGGGGTTCAAATTGTTAGATGTATATTGTATATTGTATTTTCCCCATCTGTTAGGGGGTTTCCTGCATATTTATGCCCTGTACATGTACTATATATGTGGCCTTTGGCCCCCTGATAATGTAAGTTGCATATTCATGACATGGTATCAGAGCCTAGGTTAGGGTTCCCGTACGCCGCAACTCGTGCTTTTTTTCGTTTCTTCCCCGTTCGATCTTCTTCCCGAGCTCGCCACCTCTGGCCACCGTCGGTGTTCCTGATCTCAGTCCCGCTCGTCTGGCTTCGCCCGAATCGGCCGCCGTCCTTGGTCGCCCTCTGCTACCCGGATTGGTCTCGCCCGGATCGGGATCCCTGCAGGGAATCGGGCCCGCCGGTCGTGAGCGCCTCGCTCGCCCAAAGTCTGCTGAGCGCGGCCCACCAGGAGATCGAGTCCCAGCCGGCTGCTGCTGCCTCCACGAAGATCGAGTCCAGATCGACTCATGTCCCAGAAGTCGGCACTTGGCCGCCGGATCCTCCGCTGCCCCCGCCCCTGCTTGATCGGGCCGCCAAATCCCTGCCGCCCTCGCCCCTGCTTGATCGGGCCGCCGGATTCCCGCCGCCCCTGCTCGATCTCGGCCGGATCCTGCTGTCTCGAGGCGGCCCTAGTCGCCCTGCCTCGTTCATGTCCGCTCGTCTTTCGGCCTCCGCCGCCCGTTGCCGGCCACCGTCGGCCTTTTCCTAGAGTTGCTGGCTTTTTCCTGGCTGTGCGTTTCATCGTGGCTTGATTGGCGATCAGTTCTGTAGCTCTGGGCGTTGACCCGATCTAGATTGGTTGAGTGTAAAAAAAAATGTTGTCTCCGTCTCTTGCTGCTGTTTCTTCCGATGCTCCCGTCGTGCGCTCGGGCCTTCCTTCATTACTTGGCTCTTGCCCATCGACTTCGTCTTTATCGGCGCGCCGCTCTACGTCGGTCCTCGCGGCCTCTTCATGTGGTTATGGCCGCCCTTTGCCAACTCCGTCTCCGTCGGCTCGCCGCTCTACACCGACTTTCGCGGCCTCTTCATGTGGTTATGGCCGCCCTTTGCCGACTCCGTCTCCGTCGGTTTGCCGCTCTACACCGACTTTCGCGGCCTCTTCACGCGGCTATGGCCGCCCTTCGCCGACTTCGTCTACGTCGGCCTGCCGCTCTACATCGACTTTCGCGGCCTCTTCACGTGGTTATGGCCGCGCTTTGCCAACCCCGTCTACGTCGGCTCGCCGCTCGACATCGACTCTTGCGGCTTCTTCAGGCGGTTGTGCCCGTCTTTCGTCGCCACCTTTGGCGGCCTCTGTGTGTGTGGGTGACAGCTCCTCGTCGGCACCTGATTGTACCTCGACCTCTCCAGCCGTGCCCCTCTCTGCGCATGAGATAGCGCAGCTTGATGCCTGCTTGATGCTTGGGATTCTTCACCGACAGGTTCTGCTGGTTCTGCGACTGAGTTTTCTGGCATTGAGCGACCACCTCCTCCTTGTCCAGGTACATCCCCATGGCTTCTTGATACTGGAGCTTCTTTTCATATGACTCCTGATTCATCCTTGTTGCATTCTGTTCGACCTATTGACCCTCCTGTTCGTGTTCTTACTGCCGATGGTACACCCTCCTAGTCATTAGTCGAGGCATTCTTTGTACTTCCTCGTTTCATGTTCCTTCTGTTGCGCATGTTCCTCAACTTAACATGCAACTCTTTTCTGGTAGTCAGATCGTCGACTCTCATTGTAGCATCACTCTCGATTTTGATTCCTGTTCCGTTCAGGCTCGACGCACCGGGACTATGCTTGGTGCTGGCCCCCGCCGCCATGATGGCCTCTGGGAGCTTCACTGGCTTTGTCTTCCTTCCGATGCCACCTATCTCATCAATATTCAACCCTCTGCTGCTCTGCAGGGTGGTATTCCTCTAGAGCGCCTCTCTGGTCATCCTCCTGATTACTCGGCGCTTCGTTCGTTTGGTTGCGTTTGTTATGTTCTTCTTGCCCCTCGTGAACGCACCAAACTGACCGCTTAGTCTGTTGAGTGTGTCTTTCTTGGATACAGTGATGAGCATAAGGGCTATCGGTGTTGGGACCCCGTTGGTCATCGGATGCGCATTTCTCGTGATGTCACGTTTGATGAGACGCGTCCTTTCTATCCTCGCCCCACCTCCTCGACCTATCCGATGGAGGATATATATCCTTTCTACTTTTTCCTGACACACCTCCCTCTGTTCCTATTGATCCTCCTTCGGGACCTGTTATTGCTGATGTCTCACCTTCGACCCCGTTGTCCTCCTCCCCACCTAGTTCTCCTCCTTCTTCTCCTGATCCTCCACCCACCTCACCGTTGTCTCCTTTTCCCTTCCACTATTCCTGTCGCTCTCATGTTCCAAATCCTCCTCCTGATGTCCCTTCTTCTTCTTCTTCCGATATGTCTTCTTCTTCTGACGAGCTTCCCTCTCCTCTTCCGGTGACTCGTCTTCGTCGTCCACTTGATCGTTACTCTCCTAGTCAGTACGGTCTCTCTGTTGCCCTCGAGCCGACTTCTTATCGGGATGCTGAGCGTCATCCCGAATGGCAGCTTGCCATGGCTGAGGAGATTGCTACGCTTGAGCGCACTGGCACCTGGGATCTTGTCTCTCCCCCTCCCGGTGTTCGTCCCATCACGTGCAAGTGGGTCTATAAAATTAAGACCCGCTCTGATGGATCTCTTGAGCGCTATAAAGCGCGTCTTGTGGCTCGTGGATTTCAGCAGGAGCACGACCGTGACTATGATGAGACCTTTGCCCCTGTGGCTCATATGACCACTGTGCGCACTCTTCTTGTTGTCGCTTCTGTTTGACACTGGTCTGTGTCTCAGCTTGATGTTCAGAACGCTTTCCTCAATGGAGAATTGAGTGAGGAGGTTTACATGCAGCCTCCTCCTGGGTATTCTATTCCCGATGGGATGGTTTGTCATCTTCGGAGTTCTCTTTATGGCCTGAAACAGGCCCCTCATGCCTGGTTTGAGCGCTTTGCCTCTGTGGTGACTGCTGCTGGTTTCTCTCCCAACGCTCATGATCCAGCATTGTTCGTTCACACTTCTCCTCGTGGACGCACTCTTCACCTTCTCTATATTGATGATATGATCATTACTGGTGATGATCCTAAGTATATTGCCTTTGTTAAGGCTCGTCTTCATGATCAGTTTCTTATGACTGATCTTGGTCCTCTCCGCTACTTTCTTGGGATTGAGGTTTCCTCCATTTCTGATGGCTTTTCTATCTCTCAGGAAAAGTATATTCAGGATCTTCTTGCTCGTGCTGCTCTTGGGGATGAGCGCACTGTTGAGACTCCTATGGAGCTTAATGTTAAGCTTCGTCCTACTGATGGTGATCCTCTTCCTGACCCGACGCGTTATCGCCATCTTGTTGGGAGTCTTGTTTATCTTGCTGTCACTCGTCCTGACATATCTTATCCTGTTCATATTCTGAGTCAGTTTGTCTCAGCTCCTACCACTGTTCACTATAGTCATCTCCTCTGTGTTCTTCGCTATCTTCATGGCATGATCACTCGTCGCCTTTTCTTTCCTCGTTCCAGCTCCCTCCAGCTTCAGTGCTACTCGGATGCTATGTGGGCGAGTGATCCTACCGATCGTCGTTCACTTTCTGCTTGCTGTGAGTTTCTTGGTGGTTCGCTCATTGCTTGGAAGACGAAGAAACAGACAGCGATTTCCCATTCGAGTGTTGAGGCTGAGTTGCGAGCTATGGCCTTGTTGACTGCTAAGGTGACTTGGTTACGGTGGTTGCTTGCGGATTTTGGGGTCTCTGTTACGACACCCACTCCAGTTTTGTCTGACAGTACAGGTGCTATTAGTATTGCATGTGATCCGGTAAAGCATGAGCTTACCAAGCATATTGGTGTTGATGTTTTTTATACACGTGCTCACGTGCAGGCTCAGGTTATTGCGCTTCAGTATGTGCCTTCAGAGTTACAGTTGGCGGATTTCTTTACAAAGGCACAGACTAGAGCACAGCATGATTTTTTACTCTCCAAACTCAGTGTTGTGGATCCACCATGAGTTTGAGGGGGGGGGGTGTTAGATGTATATTGTATATTGTATTTTCCCCATCTGTTAGGGGGTTTCTTGCATATTTATGCCCTGTACATGTACTATATATGTGGCCTTTGGCCCCCTGATAATGTAAGTTGCATATTCATGACACAAATTACCTCATGATCAGCAAAAGTACGACGGATCACAGGAACCACAATCATGGCTCTCAGACTATCTGCAAGCAGTACAAATATTGGGAGGAACCAAAGAAACAGCAATGCAAAGTTTGCAACTACACCTCACCGGCGCAGCAAGGTCATGGTTGAGCAAACTAGAGAAAGAAACCATTGGGAGCTGGGAAGACCTCACCAAGCAATTCACAAGCAACTTCAGGTCGACATACAAGCGGCCAACATCAATAGAAGAAGTCAAAGCGTGTGTGCAACAACGCGACGAAACGTTACGGGCATACATCCAAAGATGGAGTCTTATCAAAAACTCAGCAGTCGAAGTTTCAGACGAAAGAGCAATAGACGCGTTCATAATTGGATTAAGGCGAAGAGACCTAGTCGAAGAGATGGGCAGAATCAAGCCAAAAACAGTGTCAGACCTCATGGACGTAGCAAACAGATTTGCAGATGGAGAAGACGCATGCAACAATAAGCGGACGCGATCCCCAGAGGACGATAGAAGAAATAGATATGGAAGTCAAAGGAGATGGTCCCGCAATTACGACAACTACGGCTCCCATAGCCAAGTAGCCGCGGGGTATAAGGACAACAGCTATCAAGGAAGTGATCGCAGAAGCTCGGGATATCGAAGCTATGGAAAAGAGGACTATAAAAAGTTTCCCACGAGAGAATCCAGAGAGTATAACCCGTCGCCAGAAGACATGCTAAATGGACCTTGTCATATACACTCAGCGTTCGTCGATGGAAAGCGAGTATCCAGGCATGCAATGAAAGATTGCACAACATTCTTGAAGCTACAAGAGGCAGCATTAAACAAACAAACCGAAGCAAGGCGACAAGGATACGAAGGAAGCAACAAACCTCCCACAAATCAGCAAGGGAACAATGGAGCCCCTCAAGGACAAGACCAGCCAAACCAGGGACACGATGAAGACGAAGGGTACGTTCCATGTAAGGGACACATCACAGCAATGATACAACCTGTGCCCAAGTCGAACAAAGAGGAAAAAAGTATTACTCGACAAAGTCAATCTAGCAGTCACTTCACCTCCGGCTACAACATAATATCTACACTGGTCAGAACAACCAATCGAGTTCAACAGGGAAGATCACCCTATAACAGTACCTCGGCCGGGAAACGCGCCCTTGGTACTCAAAGCTCAAATCGGCTCATACGATGTCGACAGAATATTCATGGACGCAGGAAGCGGAATCAATTTGATATACGCGAAAACGCTCAGAGCAATGCATATATCACTAGAGTTCCTGAAGTCAACAAATTGTTCCTTCCATGGAATCATACCAGGAAGTGCCAATTATCCACTAGGGTGGATAGCACTCAACGTTTGCTTCGGCAACCGAGAAAATTACAGAAGAGAAAAGCTAGACTTCGAGGTCATGGACTGGCCATCTCAGTATCACGCGATCCTCGGGCGACCCGCGTTCTCACGATTCATGGCAGTACCTCACTATACATATCTAGTACTCAAGATGCCAGGACCAAAGGGAATAATTACAGTAAAGGGAAGCTTCAAGGTTTCAGACCTCTGCGACAAGGAGTTCCACAAGATGGCGCAAAACTTTGGCATGATAGCCAACTATGCAGAGAAGGCGAAACGCACGACTACGGAAGGTGTCAAGCTACCCGAAGGACGCGCCGCGGAGCCAGAGATGAAGAAACCACGAGTAGAAGCATCAGGAGAAGACAAAGTTACAGAAGAAGAAGAGAAGGCCACGACGGCATAAGCATCAAGAGCAACAAAGTATAGTAGAAGAATAAGGCTGTAAAAGCCACGAGTCATACCAGGGGCAATGCCCTCTAGATCTAGAACACAGGTCATAGGCCGGATCTCTTGGGTCACCCCATGTATCTTACATTACAAGTATAATAAAGACAAAACGTTCCTCATATTCGAGTTTACGAGTCTTTCAAAGGGAAAATGCAGTAAACGCACGAATCGTACAAAAACGCTCTGAGAATAAATTTCAGACATACAGTCGCGAAATAAGAAACTCTCGCGTTCCACATAAGTATTATAACATCGGGTTGTCAGAATCGTCTACACCTAAAGGGTCTAAGTAGTGATACTCGTGGAAAAACGCGGCATCCTCTTGCAACAGCCTGGCTATAATTCGTCGGGCAGGCTGCAAGGTACTCTCCAAATGCACTCGAAGGCTAGCTCCACCTGGAGGATAGCTCAGCGACATAGAACTATAATTGAGTCTTGGCTGCCACTTGCGTATCCACCCAAGAGCAAAATTAGCACCTGCCACTAAGTTCAGTTCTATCAATCGATGAATTCGCTGGCTGGATCTAAAAGTATCGAGAAGCAGTGGGAAAGTTGCAAGCAGAGGATTGCGAGGAAGCATAACAGAGTGCATAGTTACGAGAGCTCTTCTGCAGCCATCAACTGCCTCGCCAATGTGCTGGGTGCGGTCCTGAAGCAATACAATAGCACTCCGGCGTCGAGGATCAGACCATAAAGTTTCAACACCGGCGGACATTCTTTCTAGAGCCGCATTTCGCTCGGTAACCCGACGATCTTCAGCCACGAAATCCAAACAAGTGCCTATGATGGCAAAGGATATCATAAAAACAGCAGTGGAGCAAAAAGGGAAAAAGAGGAGTCGCAAGGAAACTTACATCGCAACATCTCGGAGGCAGACTCGATAATACTAATGACAAAAGAGTCGCATTCTTCATGATGCACAATCTTCGCCATCAGACTAGATACCTTATCGTCGAGAATAGATACCTGCTTCATCAAACCAGAAGATTCGCTAGCTTTATCAAATGCCATCTGAGCTTGGCGTTTGGCCAAAGTCAAGCGAGCCTCGAGATGAGAAATCCTTGAAGAATATTCCGCGCATTGACAGTAGCGGCGAGGAGGCGATAAAACCTTAGAGCTGAACTCGCGAGCAGAAGAAGGAGCATAATCGCGATTCAAAGGATCATTGATGTGCATAGACTGGAAGTCAAAGAACGGGGAAACATTTCAGAAGCCAGCACAACATATTATAGAAAAGAAGCATATATTTACATAGATGCAAACCCTTTGACTAAGGTTCTCGGGTTGCATGCGACTACAGGTTTTTACATCAAAAGCAGAAATTGAAAACTACAGAGAAGCCGAGTCTACGCCACCTCAGCATTTTTCTCCATGGCAGAAGAGGGCATGGCAAATTCATCGCCAACAGTTGAAGGAGGCGCGAGTTCTTCCGTCGCTGGAGGTGGCGCAGTAGATGTCATGGAGGCCGCCGAAGGAGAAATAATTGACGCCAGTGCGGGCGCCAACTTCTTCGCCTTCTCGAAGAAGACCTTCAACTCAGCGCGGGTGCGACCATGAGGAGAGCTCACCTTCTCCCAGTCGAAATCCGCACCATGTGCATATGAGAGTGCAATAGCACCCTCCGCACCACGCTTCAGAGAAAGCCCCTTCAGCTGGAGGATAGGGTCTTCAGTTGTATCGAAGGCTTTGGCAAGTTTTGTCAAGTCGTCTTTTGGCGCCTTCGCCTTTTTCTTCGGCCACAACCCGACGAACATCCGCGTCAGAACGCGGCTCACCAACTCAAAGATCTCCTGGATAGATATCCAGTTTGCTTCGAGTAGGTTAACCGCGGTCATCAGAGGATCGTCGCCAGGTTGCAAAGTCGACGAAGATACCTCGGTGAATCCTACACAGCAAAGGGGACAAGGAAGGAAAGGAAAATATTAGCAAATGCAAGAACACAGCAAAAGTCGAAGAAGAAGGATAAGGCAAATATTTACCTCCAGCAGCAGCAGACATCGTTCGAAGACGCTCTGCCACGGCTTGCTCTCGCTGAGAGTGCTCTTTGTTCGCGTCGGCCAATGCTTTTTCCGTTTTCTTCGCCTTAGCCAGCGCTGATTTCTGCGACTTCTCAGCGTTTGCTTTGGCGGCGGTAGCAACATCATAGGCCTTCTGCGAAGCGCTGAGCTCAGCTTCCAGCGATGCAATACGGGCATTGGCCGTTGCTAGGACAGCTGCAGTCCAGCAAAAGAAAGAAAGGAAGTCAAATAAAGAACAGGAGACAAGCATAGAGGAAAAGTAAAGACAGGATGTCGAGCGTACCTTCGGAAGCTTTCGCAACCTTTAGGTACTCAGCACATTCAGTGCCCAAGGCGATGAATCTCTTCAGCAATGCCTGGGAAAGAAGGCGTGTAAGAGCATAATTTTTGCAACGAAAGCAAATCAAAGAAAGTTACTCACATCATCGGGGGAAACCGCGGATTCACGGGCTTCAAGAGAAACGTCGGTTTCTTTGGCCTTCTTCGAGCGTTTGAGGCTTCGGGTCGCAGGAATCTTCTTGACAGAAGCCCTGGTGACCCTAGGCGCAATTTCTTGCTCGGTGGGCTCGTCAGGAGTTGCAGGAGGAGTTGAAGGAGCAGCCGTAGTATCTTTTGGCGGCTCCTTGTCATCACTGCAAGAAGAAAACAAGTTATGTATAACACAAGAGAAAGAAGGCAAGTACGGTGCAATTGCAGAACTCGAAGAAAAACTTACGATGCCAGAAGATCGAAGTATTCAATATCATCTACGAGAACAGGGGCTTTATCAGCCGCCGTTCTCTGTAGAGAGGAACTCGAAGAAGCAAATTCGTCGACACACTTCCTCTTCTTGTCCACACCAGTGTCTTTAGAGAGTGCAGGAGGAGGCGATGTCGTTGAACTGGTGTCTTCTTCTGATTCTTCGGCATCATCTCCGTCCTGATTTTCTTCAGCCTCGGGGGCTTCAGATACAGAAGAGGCCAGATCAGCCGGAAGAGGCCCTACCTCTAGAAGAGGAGGGCGCAAAACGAGGAATTGGTGTTCCTGCACACTCACAAGTCAGTAGAGTAACAAAGGCAAAGAAGAGCACAGCTCGAAATAAACGAAATTTGACAACAAGTGAACAAAAACAAACAGATATGTACCTCGGGTAGGGGGTGCACGGAGTCGAAATAACTAGCGGCCAATTCAGCAACCGCATGATCCTTAGTGAGCTTGGTGAGGCTCCTGACTCGCTTGTCAACATCTTGCTTCTCTATCAGATATTCAGAGATGCGAGCAGGATCCTCCAAGCCAGAGTAGCTCCAAAGTTTGGTAAGGCGATGCTGCAAGGGTTGAACTCGACGTTGCACGAAGAATGCCATGAGTTGAATACCCGACAATGCGCCTCCTTTGCCTCCTTTAAGAGCTTGAATGCGAGATAGCAGAGGAGTAATCTGTTCTATTTCCGCATCTGAGAGAAGCGAATCCCACGATGCCAATTTCTTCACTTCCTTGGAGGCGTCGAAGGGGGCTAGACCATATTCGTCTTCAGGAGAGGCCTTGCGGTCTTTGATATAGAACCATTTTGTCCTCCACCCTTGGACAGATGCGGCCATGGAAAATTCGAGATATTGTGCCTCAGGACGCACAAAAACAACGGCTCCGCCCAGTTCGGGTTTTCTGGCCAAAGCAACATTAGGGCGGAGCCGGAAGATCGACCTCCAGAGAAGAAAATGGGGCTCAATGCCCAGGAATGACTCGCAAAGAGTCACGAAGCAAGCAATATGGAGGATGGAGTTAGGTGTGAGCTGGTGAAGCTGCACACCATAAACAAAGAGAAGCCCACGAAGAAATTCGTGGGCAGGAAGAGAAAGACCGCGGAGGAGGAAGGCAAGGAACATTACCCGATAACCACTCGGGGGCTGCGGGATCCGCTCGGTGCTAGGGAATTTGATGGAGTCGCTGCCGGAGATGAGGCCGTCTGTCCTGGCCTTCTCCACCTCCTTCTTCGTGATGGCAGAGGTCACCCAGCTGGTCGCAGAGTTCGCCTTTCCCTTGGTCATGGTGTTCTTGGTCGCCAAGTGCTTCATGCGCATCTATCAATCCGCGCTTGGAGGCTATGCACGAGAGGAGAAGGAAGCAGAGATCGACAATAGCGGCAGCGGAGGGAAAGAGCTGGTAAACAGTAAAAATCCCCTACTATCCCCTTATATACCTTCTCAGAGAAAGAACGTGGGCTGAGACGTGGCGCAAGGAGCGGAAACGGTAGCACACTAACGGGCAAAAAATTGCAAAATTACCGCGCTGCCCACAAAACGGTTCGCACTCACACAGAGTGACTTATAGTCAAAATTGCCCACTGACGTCATGAGGAAGGCGATATGAGAAAGATCAAATTCGACAGGTGCATATATTCGACGAGTATTGATATATGTTGATAAAGGTCGACATCATGAAAGACATAAGGATTGGCGCCGACAATAAAAAAAATCAGTTGATGAGACTATACCCGAAAAACATTCGACTATAGCCTCGGGGGCTACTACCATCGGGAGCGCTGAGCGCGCACCCGACGAAAGTTATCATTAAACTATTTCAAGTTGAAGTATGATGATGGACTACATTATATTTGAGCCTATACTCGAAAAATGTATTGTTCGACTATAGCCTCGGGGGCTACTCCCATCGGGAGCGCTGAGCGCGCACCCGACGATATTTATTGACATAACACTAAAGCATGGGAAGTGAAGGAGTATGCATTGGAACATTGTTACTCCCATCGGGAGCGAGTTTTTTATGGTTGTATAACCCAAATATTTTCAGTCTAAATTTGACTGCGACATGAGATTCTCGAGTTGCGTTATCGCAACGAAACTCGAATGCCGTGATTTATCACGAAGGTAAGACCCCGGGATCCGTCCTGTGTGGCCTAGTATACGCACATGGATGCGCTCTGCTGGTATGTATCCATGTCTACGACGCGAAGAAAATTCTGGTGGACGCACTGGGTACCCTGAGAATCACTGGGATTCATTCTTTGTAAGTCCTAAATGCGGCAAAAGAATGGGTTTGACCGGTATCCCGAATTCAAATCCAAGGGGATTGAATTTGAAGTAGGTGGCAAGTATCTGTTCCGGCAGTTAACTGACCTCTTGATCCGTCAGAGTTGTCAGGCTTGTTCATCAAAACGCCTTGCGAAATATTATCATAAAAATAAGTCGAAAGACTAAGTCGAAGAATTTGAAGATATGAAGAAGTCGAAGAGATGATCAAGTTGAAGATTTAAAGATTAGAGATTCAACCCGAATCTGCAATTCTGGTAGAATCTCAGGGGCTACTGACAAGGGTATAGCTAATAGAGCCCGTTAGTTGAGTACCCTTGAGGCCCGTTAAGCTAGGCCCAATTGTAATGATAGTCGAGATACGAGTTCTAGCAGTGGATATTCGTTCATGATCCGCAGTATTGCATTCCTATAAAACAGAGGATACAACTCATTTCGTGACGGGTAAGATCTTGTAATGTCCTTCAATTCAGATTTCTTCAAATTAATTACCTATGTTCAAGTGCTTAAGGAACTACTTTCTGTGTACCCGTATCGAATTTCAGTACTGCAGCTTTTATTTTGACAGGTTACCACTTTTCCTTTAGAATATGAATTTCAGTACTGGTCGTCGTTTACAAGTTTTACAAAACTGCCAGCTACGATTGTGTGTTCCTTAGTAAATCTAAGTCATACCTCTTGATTTGATATATTACAGTGTGATGCTTCCTGCTATGTCATGCTTCTATTACATCAATTGCCCCATCTGAATTATTTCACAAAACAAGATCAATTAATATAAAGATTCTGTTACCAATTCTTCTTGACTTTTTTTCCTTAATTTGCTTTCATTTTTCTATTTGCGTGCTCTAGAGTCGATTAAAGATTGCCCTACAGTACTTCTTGAATGCAGTATTGTAACTATATCACAAGAGACACTGCCGGGAGATCTCTGTTCTTGTCATGGAGAATACAAACCAGAAGCCAGAAGGAGAATTTCAAGGCAGAGATGTGGATTCAGTCCACCAAGAGGGAAAAGGTAGATCACGGCTGCCGTGAACGCCCTCCCGGGTCGCCCCCAAGGCGACTCCGGAGGCTCCCCGCCGCCACCCAAAAACCACCTCCCCGTCCCCTCCCGTTCATCCTGCCGCCGTCGAAGGAGGCCTTCGGCACACGGCGGCGGTGGGGTGCCCCTTTTCTAGCTTTTTTTTCTTTGCCTGAGAGTTGTTAACCGCCGCCGTGATCTGATTCCGCCACAAAGATCTGGACGCCGATCCATGAAATCTGTGGCTCTTGTTGTTGCTGTGCCGGCCGGCGGCCATCGTCCCCAAGAGGATGGCTGGAAAGATGCCTGGTGCGGAAGATGAGGTCGAGGAGGCCGTGAGCGCCAAGATTTCATCGACCTGATTTCATCTGGTCGTGGCCTCATGGGGGATCCAGCGGCTGCGCT
The DNA here is from genome assembly GCA_007115705.1 of Dactylis glomerata. NCBI lineage: Eukaryota > Viridiplantae > Streptophyta > Magnoliopsida > Poales > Poaceae > Dactylis > Dactylis glomerata. The sequence goes on from QXEO01000551.1 coordinate 5,089,115, forward strand.
GACCGCCGCCTATTGTCTAGGCTCAGTCACCTCGTGGATGCTACTTGGAAGTCTAGCACTGATCGGGAACTCGGGAACGCAGCTTGCTGGCTTGTTCCGGGTAGGACCTGGCCATGATCATCACACAGATGTGTGCACGTCCAAGTGCCATCTCGGGGCTGCCTTGGCCGGGCATGGACACACTGGGCCTTCCTCTTGTTCATCTTGGATTTGGATCTGCCTTGACAATTCATACTGACTGTGGCATTCAGGCTTGTGAAGGAGACCAGATATACTTTGGAGGTTTCAATCTCGCATGCTCCGGATCTAGGATGCTGCCGGTTCTGATATTGGCTAGGACATACCGGCGAAACAGTGGTCTGGACTGTTATTTTGTGTACTACTTGAATAAAGGAGGCTGACCTAGGGTTCCTCTTGTATGAAGATGGAGACCTTCTTGAGGCCGATCCTTCTTGATCTGGCCAGAATGGGGAGTTCTGAAAGGCCCCGCCAGCGAATGTAACAGTGCAACTATGCTTACAGTTTGCTAGATCGGGTGGTATTCGGTCGTGCGTATCCATGCTTTTATTCCGACCGTTTGGTTCTGGAGGATGCGGCGCGAAGCTCAGTTCTTTGTTGCCATCAGTGCCATCAGTGACTTTTTGTCCATGGTGAAGTCAGAGATAGAGAATATCATGAAGGTTGGACTGGAAAGACTAACAATGGAGGTTCAAGTCTTCACAGTGGAAATGATACTTATGGTCATATATAAGGTGTGCATTCACCAAATAATTAGCTTTTATCTCAGATAAAGTTGTGGATATAATCTTTGTTTGCTCTTTTCCCTTCAACTGATTATGCTACAAAAAGGAGAATCAGTAATTTTTATGCTGGTAGTGCTTTCATCATGAGACTTCTTTCAATTTATTCCTTCAATCTTTTTATATATCTGAAGTTATTCTTTTGCTTACCATCCATATGCTCATTCTATTTTTGTTGGCATATTTTCTCAAAGATGATGGCCAGGATGCAAGTATTAGTACCTTCTGAACATTCTATTCAATCTATATGATGTAAATCTGTAGCCAATTTTGTGTGATTTTGTTTACCGTCATTGCCATTATCGGAAAAGGGAGTCGAATCCCAACAAGTACAAGACACCTTGCAGGAGTATGTGATTGCGAGCTATAGCAGGTGATCTCACAATCCCCGCTCTTGACAATTTATTCTTAATTATTGAAGTGTATCAGTTTACTCATTTACTATTCTTTACTGAAAATCTGCACTGAGATAACTTCTGATATCATATTTAACTGTTCCTCTTGTGTTGAAAAGGAATTATTTTGCAGCTCTAGGACTCTTATTCACAGTAGTAATGCCTTAACACTGATTCAGTTCCGTAACTAATGGTGAAAGCGCCATCGCCCCGATTCTCCATGTGACGAAATTCCAGGCCGCCAAATCTCTTTGTGCGCTGGTATGTTTATTGTGATTGAACTGTACATAAGGAAAAGAGAATGTGATGATAACATAGTTATACAGACTGCATGAGGTTGTAGTAGGTGTGTACTCCTTCATCAATCTTAAAGATTAAGCCTAAGCTATAATATTTGACAGATGCCCTGGTCACAATCTCTAAAATCATTCAAAAATTTCATGTGTACAATCTTTCACCATAAGTACAACTAAAATCAAGGATTTCTTATGTGTTAGAAGTTGTTTGAATTATAGTTAAAGTGCCATCTTCACACGGACTTCCCGCAGGGTACTTGAGCACAACATAGAAATATGAATTATACCTTTTTAAGCATGATCCGAGGCAAGTATGTTCCGAAACAATTTGCTGCCGATGGTGCTGAACAATTGCAGAATTCTTTGACCAGTGAACATGAGGAGAAGACTCAATAGTTTAAAAAATTGCCGATTTGAAGTCCTGAAGCGACCATGCTGATAACTCTGGATGAAATCCAAACACGCATCAGTCTAGCGCCGGCCCCATATGAATCATCAGCAGCATGCATCCGATCCAGATGTTGGCTTTCACGCAGTAAATGGAGTGGAGATCACAACATGTCAAGACCAAAAGTAACTGCAACTACGGAATTTGCTGAAGGTTCTTATTAAAAGTTACTGTAATTATGGAATTTTAGAATTCTATCCTCTAGCAAATGATATGCCATGTTTGTTGGTTGAAGTCATGTGCGTTGACACCTGCATCTCAATGCTGATTTTCATTTAAGATAATTGCATGGTTAAATTCTTATATATTTTTTGTTGATTTTGGTAAACTTTGTAACCGTTATTTTAATACTAAATTAGAATGTTACTTATGAGTTGAACACTTAGCTTTCAGGCTATGCTTAAAAAACACAAATGAGAGGAAAAAATAGAGTTTGTTTTGGGGCTTTTGAACATTCCAAAAGTATTTTATAAAATTTATAGATATTCACAACTTGAGGTGGTAGTGGTGAAAATAAGTGAAGTGGAGGGGTTAGTGGGAAATGGTAAGGGATGACAAATGCATCATTGTCATCTTTCTGGGTTCTATGTTTTATGTGAGGGAGGGAGAGGGAGAGGTAGTTTGAGTAATCCAAATTGTCTTTGGGGTTTTTCTGTTTTATGAGAGAGAAGAGAGCAGAGAGGGGCATAGAGAGGAAGAGGTAGTTTGAGGAACATAAACTGTAAGCTCTTGTGCATGATATTATCGTTGAAAATCTTATTAAAAATATGTCTTTGTTAACATATCCTTCGTATTGCAAAAATATTCGTGTGCATCGTATGTACATATATGACGGGTAAGAATTTGATGCCCCGTTGCAAAGCACGGGCACTTAACTAGTCTAAAAAAAGTGTCAAATCCATAGATCATGTGAAGCCATAGACTATGCACTCTCCAACAAGTCTCTTAATTATATTTCCATGCCAACCAAGTGAACAGTTTTTTCCACTATCAGTGCATGTAATCTACCGGGATGTGTTTGCAGCATTTGGTTATTTCAAATGCTCTACTCAAAATGTAGCAGCCACTGCTCCCCAGAACCTGTAGATTGACTCTAGGCACGTGTACGTGCTCATCTGCATGTACTCATGAACTAGATCATCGACAATACCATAGGCTAGTATCCGAATAGTTGAAGTGCAATTCTGATAAGAAGAAAAACTAACATTACTAGTAGCATCTGCCTTGCATACGAAGTTGTCATCATAACTCTACACTCTTTCCAACACAGAGGTTCTTGACATCTGGAACTGTCGTCGGAACATAAGGGCAGTGCAGGGTTGGTTGGTACGATGAAGTTACTCGCCGTAGAGTTGCACACGACCAACTTCTCTTGCCGATCCAACTCCGCTATACCTATTTTCACCGAGCTCCATCTCGTGGGATGCTGATTTTTATTGTGCTCATGAATGAGAAGTGTCGCATCTATCAACGGTTCCGTGTCGTTAGGGTTGTGTCATCCAATGGTGTACCAATGAAATGGTTTTAGAGAAATTCGTCATCAATATCGGTCATGGTCTACACAAGTTAAAACAACCAATAAACCTCACATAGTATATGGAAGATGTTTATTTTTTAGTACATGAAGAAGAAGAAGCCGAAAGATCGATCAAGTTGAAGATATAAAGATTTGAGATTCAACCCGAATCTACAATTCTGGTAGAATCTCGGGGGCTACTGATAAGGGTATAGATAATAGAGCCCGTTACTTGAGTACCCCTGAGGCCCGTTAAGCTAGGCCCAAGTGTAATCCTAGTCGAAATACGAGTTCATGTCGTATACCGATGTTGTAATATGTATCGGACCCCTTCCATTCCTTGAGACCTGGCCACCTATATATAGGGGCCAGGAATGGACGGTGAGGGACAGATTGAAAGCAAGCCAAGTTTACCACCACGTTTACTTTCCATACACACCTTGTTTGACTAATTTTACCGTCGAGTTCATCCAACGCCCTACTCCCCCGATCCTAAGTCCTTCATTTAGGACATTTGTCGAGTTAACCCTCGTCACCTGAGATGCTGATTTTCGTTGTGCTCATGAATGAGAAGTCTCGCGTCCATCAACAGTTCCATGTCGTTAGAGTTGTCATCCAATGGTGTACCAATGAAATGGTTTTAGAGAAATTGATCATCGCTATCGGTCATGATCTACGCAAGTTGAAACAACCAATAAACCTCACATAGTATATGGCACCTTCTCCGAGTCAAAGCCTACAATCAATCATACCAAAAAAAATGAGGCGGGCAATCCGCGGAACATTTTGCAGGCGGCACCAACCTCAGTGCACCAGATATGGGCCACATTAATTGTAGGTTTTGGTTAGCAGGATTGCTCGAGAGCGACGTGGAAAATGGGGGGTCTTTTGCTGGGAGGTGACCCAAAAGAGGAGGTGATACACATCCGATGATTTCGGTTTCTCCCGCTATCTCGTGTCAGCCTTCCGCACGCCGTTTCCACTTTTCGCACAGCTGGCGAAAACGACCGATTTGGGCGTACCCACCGGGCCTGGCCCAAAGATGCTTTTAGCAGCGTGCCAGCCACTAAGCAGGCCGCACCCAGAAATCCAAACATGAGATTTTTGCATCCTGATGGCTGTTTGGAGAGGATGCGACCTACCAATCGCAGCCTAGCCAACAACATCGATTCGGTTGAACACTGATCTTTGTAGGTTTTGGTTAGCGGGCATGCCCGAGAGAGACGTGGAGTGTAGATGCTTGCCCACAAAATTTTCTTTCCATTCCAAATAGGGCATAGAAGGTGCATTTCCAACGTGGTGCTCCTTTCCGGTTGCTTCTGGATTGGACGAGCTATATTGATGGTGGAGAGGCGCTGCCATGGCCGTAGGTCTGGCCGGCCCCCCAGCACCAGCCTCCGTGAATTTAGGCCGGCTTGTCGCCACCATTCCCCCTCTTCCTGCTCTCGTTCCTGCATCCCATACCACATGACGATGCACCAGTTCTCGGAGATGCTTCGGGTGTTGTGTTCCGATGTGGTGTCTTGGTCAGATCTGGTGCCCCACCACGTCGTCAGCGATCAGTTTCCTGCAAGCTGCTCACGAGCCTTTCTGCACGGCTAATCCCATCATCATCCCGCTGCTCATTGGTCCCTAAACCTTGTGACCCAGAAAAGACACCGCCGATCAGTGTCGGGCTCACACGCAGGTCCAGGCCCAGGCCCAGGCCCCTCCTGATAAAAAAGAAGTGAGCAGCGTCCAGCTGGTGCGTCGACCTGACCGCCCAGAACACACGAAAAGTCAACTTTATTAATAGTACTGTAACATTGTTTTACTTTACCCCCTGCTCGTCATGATTGATAGTCGACCGTCGGTGTAGCAGCTTGATTGGGGAGGGTTTCTCGAACGGATGCTAGAGATGAACTGGCTCCACGTCCACGTCCGGCCGCCGAAATTAAATTTGCTCGAGACGGGTGCGGAGCTCTGGGCGTCTCAAGACAAGGACAACAATAACTAAACCCTGCTGCTGGCTGCACTGCACACAACCGGCCGGCAGGTTTCTCTGCTTGCCGCCGTGACGAGATTAAACCGGCGAGCTCATTACTCGGTTAAAGCCTGCGATCGACGCGCCGCCCCACACACGCACAGCCGGTCCGTCAGCTGCAGCCAGGCTGTGATCCATCCGTCCTCTACTCGACGCCGACACGTCCGCCCCAAAGTGAAACGCCAAAAGAGAAACAAACTGCCACCCCCCCTCTCTTTTCTTCAAGATACTAGAATTCTTCAAGCACCGTCCGCCGCTGCCAGGGATGCAAGAGGAAAACTAGCTAGGCGCCGTCCTAAGCTCCGGCCGCCGCTATTTTTGTATTCACGGACCGACCGACCTAAACGGACCAAATTTGACAGATTAGAACACAAAAATTAGTGGGCCCGTTAAAGATGCCCTAAGCGGGCGCGAGAATGAGATGATGCCGCTTTAAGATTTAGTTGGAGAAAAAGATGTCAGTGGGCGATAGGCCTGTCTGAGTGGGCGAGGGCCTGCGGGATCGGCAGGCCTGGTTGACACCTGTGTCTGCTCTGGCCGGAAGAATGGGCCTGAACCTACACCGGCGAGACACACAAGCCTAGTTCACACACTTGAGACTCTTCTTCTGATCGTCCGTCGTAGGGTTTAGGGTCTTCTGTCTTCTCTTCTGCTCCCTCGATCGCCTCGTCGGCCTGCTCTCCTTTCCTTTGCGCGCTGCATCGTGGAGGCAGACCGTACGGTACGGTACGGCGGCGGGTAACGACCATCATAGCCCGACGCATCAGCGCTCACGTGCAGAGCATTGAAGAACCTGCTCCTCCCAGCCTCGCTGCTGCATCAGGAATCTGGAATGGAGCTTCAGATATCCAGCCTCGCTGCTGCATCGTCGGTTTCAGACAGAGCTTTTGCAATCTGCTGCGTGCACCAACTAAGTCAGCCTATTCCCTAGGCTAACACTCGTGCAGGACGTTGGCTCCAACTGATGTTGCGCCTTGCCGTTTCTCACAGCTTTGCTGTATCAAATAACACCATGGCATCACACCATGCACGCCGCATCGGACGGCAGCAGTCTGTCATCTCACCTCCTTCGCGCGCACAACTGAAGCTTCACCAAGTTCATAAACTAATGCAGAACGAAAAAGAAACTAATATGCAGAGACATGATCAAGATTAAACCTAACAATCCTTCCTGTTATACCATTTCGTTGGAAATGACCATATTGATCAAGCACCTTGTAGCTAGCTTGCATACGGATTGTCAGAGAGGAAACATGGAAATGCGAAATGAGGGTCTGCTCATGATACTTCAGTCTCATAGCCAAAATTAAGAGCGGGCTGCAGGAAAGATTTGACACCATCTTCGCATTCTAATCTCTCCCAGCATTCAACATTATCAAACCGTAGTTCCTGTAGTTTCATTGGTAGGTTGTGCGTCTGGAAAGGGAGCCTAATCAACCCTGGAGATTTTGTAAGCACCAGCTGTTCCAGGGACGGGAACGTCACATCGGGGTCGCAAATGGTGAGCAACTTAACATTGTCCGATAGACACAGATGCTTCAGGCAACCAAATGTCCTTGGATAATTCTCTTGATCCATGCTCATGATTTCACCGTGGTGACCCATCCTTGGAAATGCTTCCTTCATATTTGTGCAGAAACGTGCCTCAAGCTGCTCAAGGCAAGGCAAGTACATCACCCAGGAGAGGTGCTCTAGCTTGGAGCAGCTATTCACATCCAAACAAGTGAGCCTTGAAAATACATATGCTGGAAATTGTCCTATCCACGTGATCTCTTTCAAGTTCTCTAAAAACCACAGGGAGAGTTTAGTGAGAGTACGAAACCGGTAGTTTGGTTCTTGTCTTACTGTTATCTGCTCCATGTTGCTCTGTATAATTTCCAGATCATACAAGGTGCATTGGGCAAAGCCAGCTGAAAGGATGTCAGAGAGACAGAATGCATGTGTTTCTTTGAGATTCCCCAGAATTAAAGACCTGATAGGGAGGTTAGTGGCATCTCTTAGTGATTCATACTCCATAAAGCCATCGGCCTCAATGCCAACCGCTTTCAACTGATCTAAGGTCCCAAACTCTTGGAATATTGTAGGGTTATAGTTCAAAGAGCCTGCTCCATGATATGCCCGCCAAGACCTCAAGTCTATTACTTGCAGTGCTTTAAGGTTAGATATGATCCCATCCGGTATTATTCGTATGTCAGTGCACTGTAGGTACACGAACTTGAGCTTAATTAGGTTTCTAAAGCAGTATGGCAATTGGTATATGTCAGGATTGTGTGACAAATCGAGGTACTCCAAGTTTACTAAGGAACATAATTCGTCAGGTATGTTCTTGAGAAGGTTCGTCCTCATATCCAGATATGTCAGTGAAGTGAAATTCTTGATTGTTTCAGCTATGCTTCCATCAAAATAATTATTTTGAAGGCATAACATCCTTAGTTCCATGGGGCAACGGTCAAGGCCAAAGGGAGGAAGTTTCCTCATTTCATTCAACATCAATGATATATACTCAGCTTTGCTCCAAGGGATGGTAAAATTTTCTTCAATGCTAACTTTTGCACGGACAAACCACCTGTTATTGTTCTCACCGCAGCCACAAGAGATCCATAAGGCCATATCACGAATCACGTCGTGCACTTTTACAAAACCGTACCAATTTCCCCAGTTCTCTAACAGACATGCATCTCTAAGGTCGCCTATTAGACTATATGCTTTTGTGTAGGAACTTTGTATGTCCCCATCCACAAGACTTAAGCCGATCCAGCATTGAGCGAGGTCAGTTTTCATAATCTCCCAATCCTCTGGCCACAGTGCGCAAGTCAAGAAACAACGTCTCAAGGTATTGTTTCGTAAACTATCATAACTGAATTTGAGCTGTCTAAAGACATTTTCCATGGAAAGGGGGTCATCCTCGTCACAACATGACTGTCTCAATTGTTTGATAGCATATTCCCAATCAGAGGGTTGAATTTTTGGATACATAGCCCTTCCAACAACTATCAAAGCTAATGGCAAACCGTTCAGTTCTTTCACAAGTTCTCTTGCAAGGGCTTCAATGCGAGGACTCGAGGAAAGAGTTTCTTGACTGACCTTTTCTTTGAATAATTCCCATGCGTCATCCTCCTGCAGACAAGTGACTTTTAACTCTTTCCGCACCTCCATTTCACCACAAACTTTTCTCGATCTAGTTGTAAGCACCACTTTTCTCTTGAGTTGGTTTACATTTCCAAGGGGATAGGGTATGCCAACTGCTTTCAGATCAATTTGCTCCCAAAGATCATCCAAAAGTACAAGAAAGCTTCTGTTTCTAAGGAAATTATATATCTTTTGGCCTTGAGATTCCACATCACCACCTTTTTCCATTCCGAGCTTCTTTAGAATATCTCCTTGGACCGTTTGCACTAAACACCCCCTGGAGGCCGTTACAAAGATAACATGAAATGACATGCCTCCGGCAACAGCAATTGAGTTATTTATACTATTCAGAAGATATGTTTTCCCAACTCCACCTTGACCCCATATTCCAATCATCCCGACAGGGTCATCCTCAATGAACTGGAGAGCCTTTTGAAGGTTATGGTTCTCAGCAGACATAGATGGACCAGGTATCTCTTGGGCAGGAGGTGGCACTGCCACGAGTGCAATATTATCATTATTGGGACAAGACCTTAGACATTCTTGGACCTCAGAAAGCTTCGCAACTGCCTCCATAGTAACATCCTTATTCAACTTGTTGCCCTGAAAGATTATCTGCACATCAGAACTGACGGTATCCACTTTTTCCAGCCATCTGTCCACCTCATTCGTGGATGTCATGCCTAGCCTTTCTGCAACCTCAATCCTGCAACGGACATCATTTTTCCTGGCATGCAAGTTCTTAGCAGAATCCTCGAGATTTTTCAAAGTCCTTCCTGCCTTGAAGGGAACAAAAACAAGTGTTAATTAATAATAAAAAAGGGCATTAGGACAAGATATACAAAAATATGCAGTTTTAATGTACTTACAAAAGTCGGGTCTTTCTTTTGAAAGTTCAGTTCCCTTACTGCCTGAATGACATCTTCCCACTCTCTTGGATCTCTTTTACCTTTCATTTGCTTCCCATAATGTATCAATTCTGATGGCACACCTTTTATTTCCTTCACGAGATCTTTCGCCAGGGCCCTGATTTGGGGATCAGAATCAATATCTTCCTGACCGACATTTTGTGCAAATAGCCTGAGTGCTTCAATCTCACCCAGACCAGGCACTTCTATATATTTATAAACACCCATTTGAACACATACAGTTTCTGATCGTGACGTGATCACCACTTTCCTCTTGAAGTCGCCCACAGTTCCAAGAGGATATGGAATCCCAACTGCTGCAAGGTCTAGCTTCTCATAAAGGTCATCCACCAACAGGACAAAGTTTCTTATCCTGAGTAGCTTTGATATATTGGTGGCTTGAGTTGCTACATCACCATCATTTCTTATTTCGAGCCGCTGTAGGATTTGAGCTTGAATCCTTTGTACTGAGCATTCTCTGGAGGCCGTAGCAAAGATGACAAAATAGGAAGAATCTCCAACAAACGAGTTATTGATCTTCTTGAGGAGATGTGTGTTGGCAATTTCATCTGGACCCCATATTCCAATCATTCCTACTGGATCATCCATACGTGTAATGCATTCATAAGCATGCAGGCGAATACTCTCTTGACTTGGCAGTTGAGCACTGGCAGACTGGATGGGAATATCTATTACGAAAGGTGGTGGACCTTTGACCGTAGCATTATCGGGTATACTTTCAACACATGCTTCCACTTCAGAAATCTCCTTAGCTGCTCTCTTACCAATCTTGTAGTTTGCCCAGCAATTTAGGGAACAGCAAGACAAAACTCTGATTCTTTTGTCATATCGTTCACGGTTTTTCTCTACTTTTGAAATAGCTTCCTTTGTCCTGTTCAGCCACAAGCCCGCAGCTTCTGTTTTTACAAAGCCGTTGGGGATGCCAGCTTCGATCTCGCCTTCGACAGCAGCTTGTTTGCCCTTCAAAGTATTAGCAACCCTCTCATGAGCTCTGACGTTGTTGCTGGTGTTGAGGCAATACGATGCATGTGTGAAGAAAATATCTCTGAGTGGACTTGAGATTGTGCTGATAGTAGCACCGAACCAAGTACCAAAGCTGGTAGCCATTACTGCCGCCAGTTTACAGAAAAGCACAAGCAAAATACTGCAAGGCAATTGGTGTGTCCCAGTGATCAATATGCCAAGAAAAATGTCCTATTGACAAGACATCCAGACACTAACAAAGAAGTGTAAGTTATGAAATTTCGAAGACTCATGAAATCAAGCACGGTCACTAGATTTAGCTAAATGTTCTCAGAAGTTCATCGACAGTAAGAAAAAGAGAATTACCTTCTATAAGAAAAAATTAAATAGATCCCAAACTAAGCTTGAAAGACATAGTATATCATGTTAGCTACCACCAATTGGAATTCTGGAAATAAGTCAGAATATTAAGAAATTAGAACTAATAATTACATTATAACCACGGTAAAGAGGAAGCATATTATTACAGAGGTACTTACTGCGGATCTCCTGTTTCCAGAAGTTGCTGATCTTATAACAACACAATTTCCCCTTTCTAGAAGTTGAACCTCAAGTTTTATTAAGGGGAAATCAAAATAATTTCCATACGTTCCCTTCGAAACTGGATCAAGAATCTCAGGTTTTATTAAGAGGAAATCAAAATAATTTCCATACGTTCCCTTGGAAACTGGATCAAGAGAAGAGGAAACAGAGAGGGTCAAGGTATAGAATGAAGATAACACGACAACGAACTCTTCTTAGCTTCTCCTTCTCTCTGAAATATCAAGAAGAAGGCAATTCATATTCATCCGCTCAATCAAAAATCATACTCTGGACGCAGAAATAAAATAACACAGAAAACCTAGTCTAGTACTATATCAAAATGGAAGAAATGTGCAACAGTCACTACTTCTATATTTTTTACTTTATGTATATACTTATAAGATCAGCAAGTTCAACTACAAGAAGTAAAGAACATGTAGGTACTTTGTTTATTTTTGCTAGCAAAATACCTCTTGGAAACACAAATTATACTCTTTGTGGGCACAAAATAAAATCCACACTTGTACAGAGAAAGAAATGTAAACTGATAAACAAGAGAATCAGTTTTGAGACAGAAAAGACTTAAGATGGAGAATACGTTCTCATGTGATGAGGGGAATTGCAACGGGAAACTATGCAAAAACATATAAATAATTGGCAGCAAGCAAGTAGAAGTTAATGAGCTCTTAAACGATTAGGAGAGCAAAGCACCAGAAACTCTAGGAGTAGTACATTTGACGGGATGCAGAAGTGAACCAGGATTGCAGCAGCTCAAGCAGGAGAGCTTTGAAAATCGCAGTAGGGAGTGAAGCAAATAAGATTGTTGGGATGAACTCCGGAATTAGAAGGATGCAATGAAAAGACCAATTCTTTTGCAGCAAAAACTGATGCAGTGTGGAGAAGTGGGTGTGAGATTCCTTGTAAGGGAGAGATTAGTTAGCAGTAGATCTGCAAACGAAGAGTAGAAACGGTAAAAGTTGAGTACAGCCAATAACTTATAGCAGGTGCAGTGAAATAATAATATAGAACTCGGACGGCTAACAGCATGCAAATCATATTCATCCGGTGTCATTATCTTTTGTTAGTCAACGGAGAACATACGGCCAAAGGTGAAGTCACATCTTTGTTAAAAAAAAAAAAGGTGAAGTCACATCTGAATCTTAAGAAACACATATCAGCCTGTTTGGTAAGCTGTTAGCTACTCCTATTATTTATTTATGCAATTTCCATTGTACCCGGTCCATCACATTCAGTGAATCTAAATATTCAAATACCCACCATGTTGCTCCGAGCCTCTGATTACCCTTTGGATGTCCAGGGCGTTCACAATATTTTGCACAAGTTGTTTGTAAGTAGATCAGTGCAGCCCTAGTTGCGTTTTTGAAGGCCAACCACAGAAACAAGTAATTCTTGAGCACAGGAAAACATTATTTGCTTCTAAGAGCGGGGAGGATAACTTCACCTGAAAGCGAGGAAGTCCAAGGCAGTGACAGATTGACCGAAGGTAGAACCATAAATTGTGACCTGATCTGAAGTTGAAGCTGCACAACTCTCTCAATCGCCCTGCGTCTTCTGTCCACGAATCCTCCAAATAAGGCCCTTAAACTTTAAGAAACACTCCGGATTCAAATCAGTAAATTTGTCGAACGCTTGGCATGCATACGCAGTGGGCAGTGGGCAGTGGGCAGTGGGCAGTAGAGCAGGAGGACACCATTGGCTTTGACTTCGCATCACTCCTTCGCCGCCGGTTTTCGTGAGTGAAAGGAACGGCGAGCGGCCGTCGGCGGCGGCTGCGTCCAGGGACTCGGTTGGGGGTGGAACATCCTCCTATCCTACTCCGTAATCCGTACAAGTACAACTCGTTCCTGTAGGCACCAATGTTGCTGCTGAGTAGCCTCTCCCTACCGCTCTCCTTCCATGAACGGGGCCGGCAAGGACAGACGGCCGGTGCCCGATGGCCATGGCATGGGGCTTGGCGACCTTGCCCCTGCCCGCGGCGTCAGCGACGGCGACATGGCGCAAGTAGCGTGTATGGAGTGGACTGACCTCAGTCAAACCAGCAGCCGGAAGCTGTGCGCCTGTGCCCATCTCGTCTATGGGTCAAGCGCGGGCCTCTGCATATGGCCCGAACGCGCCGAATTTCATGTTATAGTATGACCGTCACCGGCCCATGAATGGTAAATCCTATTTTTTTTTTGAGAAATTTCTACGTTTTCCTTAAACAATTGTCAACTTACAAGACAGACACACGGAAATAATCAGAAACGTCGACACTAGACACATGTCAAGGCACATTTGCAGAAAAATTCCTAGATAAAATAAATTTGCAACTAAGCCCATGAATGATAAATCCTATTCAGTGCTCACTCGGGCGATTCGGCGAAGCCTATGCACCAACCAGATCGGCACTCTCACCGCGCCGCACACCCCGTGTACGGTGTGGGCCGGCCAGGTTAGGTGTTAGGGCTTCTGCCTTCTTCTGTTTCTTAGTTCTTTTTTGATTTTATTTTCTTATTTTTTGATTCTATTTTCTTATTTTCTATTTCTTTTTCTTGTAAGATTAAGAAATGTTCATATTTTCATAAAAATTAAAATTCTAAAATTTTAAAATGATCAGAATTTTGAACTTTGGCTAGAAATTTAAAATTTTGTTCCAATTTTGAAATTTATTCCAATTTGAAATTATGTTCTGATTTGAAAATTGTTTTGATTTTGAAATTTGTTCCAATTTAAAAAAACTCGATTTGAAATTTGTTCAGTATCTAAAATTTTCAATTTTTTTAAAAAAATGCAAAACCAATAGTAACCATAGAAAAAAAAGAAACAGCAGAAAAAACAAAAAAAAATGATTTCCGGGCCGGCCCAACACCGCCGCCTAGGAGTGCGGCAGCCCGTAGGGGGGATATTTTGTTTGCGGTCACCAAGTTGTTTGGCACAGGCTCACAGGTGCCTTTCTTGGCTGCAATCACATCGCGGTACCGCAAGTTGATGGGGTCAATTACTGAGAGGGTCATTTCAGGGTCAAATTCGAATAGCCCAAATAATACCGGTTGAAATCGTTTGAACACAAATATCTCCATTACGGTGACGACTCGGCGCTCCACTTGGCAGGATACCCCTTTACTGGTTTGCCACCGTGGCCGCCAAGTGGCGTACCTCGTCCACGTAACCTTTCTCTTCTCCGCCCATTGTTCTTCAAGCTCCTGCTCCCGCTCGCCTACCGAGATCTTAGAGTACCACAGCGCTGCTAGCGCCGCGCAGGGGACATGGCCTCGAGGTTGAAAGCGGGTTCTCCTCGCTGCGGATCTGGCAAGATCGGGATCGGGAACTGGGAAGATCTGGAGGAGGCTGTTCTCGTGCTGGAGAAGTTGGGGCGGAAGCCAGTGATCATGCGGAGGTTGTTCTCGTACTGGAGAAATGGAGGCTGTTCTCAGCCTTCCATCAATTCCAGCAGCTCTAAGAGAAATGGAGAAGTAACAGATATGGAAATTCTGAATTCTCTCTGAATTTGAATATATACGATGAATACTCTCTGAATATGCACATATAACGCTGGATTCTATTATGTTGCTCTTGCTCTCTGGTGAATTGCAGATTATCATGTTCCAGGACAGCATCATCCTCTTGCTCTACTATGTCCTGAACTTAGTTATGATAATCAACCTTTCTGTCAACTGTAGCATTACAAATGTGATTATCTACGGCATTTTTTTGCCAGGTATCCTCATCTGCTTCTCCTTCTTGACAAGTAGACTGTTCTGCTTCCGGTTGTGTTTCTTGTCCTGTTCTATGACTTGTATGAATATCTACTGGTGGTTGTGGTTCTTGAGTAGTTCCATGATTTCTGTGAAATATTACTGGACACCAATTCCTTAAACATTTCTCTCATTTCTCTGAGGTGATACAGTAGATATTATGTTGTCAAGTAGATGGTCAGTCTGACTGCTGGCTCATGTGCCCTTCCATGCTTGAGCAAATCACTTCTCAAACATTGCACAAATTTTGTGTGATCAGCATATAGGTTCAGTACTGTCAACTTTCAGTCGATGTCAACTATGTGTGTATCATTAACTAATTAACTATTTTCTGATGCTGGAGTACTTAGATCATGTTAATTAAGCAAATCCACCAACTGAACAGCTATGCTTTGCATGAAAACTAGCACATAAAAATCAACAAAAATGGTGTATTTTCTGAATCTTGCAAAGAACAGAGGGAACATGACAGCTTCCCGAGAAGGCTAGAGGGGGAATTGGCAGTACCTAGCTTTTAAGTAACAGCAAAATACAGATAATCATAACACGATAAAATATGTCAATTTAGCAAATCCGAACAACAGAAGATTATTCCATTGCTTGGTCATACAGATAAACATAACACAACAAAATATGTCTGTTACAAGCAGATAATCAATCACAGAGTCATTACACATCATCATACTAGTGTTCGTTAACTAAAGTTTAAAAGTAGAACACTTCAAGGTAACTAGTCTTCTGGCTATTCCCAACGATGAGTTTGGGGAGCCCCAGGCATTGTTGGGAAGATCCACATTGGCGCCTCCCACTCATTGTAATAAGTGGGTCCGTATATCAGTTCTGATCCTATTGCCAGAGCTCCTCCATTCATGTGTATACGGCTCCATTCTGGCACTGGCCTCTGGGTGTAGGGACGGGCTTGATGGTATGCAACAAACACACAGTCTTCTTGTAACAAGGACATGCCTTGTCCAGCAGATGGACCAGCTCTTCGAACATCAGAACAGGGTTCTCGGTGGAAGATTGGGTTGTTGATTCCAACAAATACTGAAAGCCCGTGCAGATGCTCCTGCCTGATCCACACTGGACCATCAACAGGATCTTCGGCTTCTGGGCGAAGATTAAAGGGATGCCTTGCGAAAACGTGGCACCGTAGACTAGGATAAGTGCTCAACCGTATCCCATCTTCAAACTGTACAGGAGCATTGCTGTTTCTATCACCATCTATCTGAATCCAAAGTAGTTCGAAATTGCCATAATGGTAGGTATTGGATGCCAAGAACCAGGTAGTTTGTGAATTAGGCACTAGAACTTCTTCAACGTCTTCATCCGGATCGGCAGGAAATGCATCTCCTTCAGCCGCATCGCCATCAACTGCAGCTGCTTGAGCCGCATCGCCAGCAACTGCAGCGCCTTCAGCCGCATCCCCTGCAACTGGATCCTCGATGGTCGGGGCAAGTATTAGACGCGCGCCTTCATCTGTGCCTGCGTACGGAAGAAGATAAGCCAGAATACAACAATGCAGTAAGCAGGTAGAACTACCTATAAATTCAGATAGAAAGAGGGCATAACTCACCCCAAGTATGTGGTTCCCAAACCAGAACATCTCCTCGTGGTTCTGTAACCGCGTACACGCGGAACAAATCTGTGTGATCACCGAATAGATGAATTGCACAAGCGTCGACATACCTGCGAGGTGCAAGGTGGTAATTTTTGAGGATGACCCAAGCGTTGTCTTGTTGACTGTCTACATAGGCGATCAGTTTGTCAAAGATCACGATTGCTTCATAATGCCACTGATCACTGCATTTTTCCTTGTAAGGGGTCTTTGTAATCTTTATCTTCAGAAGCTGTAACTCACACTGCTTGTACGAAAACATGCATGTTCGAAACCTGGGGAAAACTCCAATATGAGCCAGTAATGGGAGAGGCAGAGTCACTTCTCTATACATGTGGCGGATCTTCAGGAGGCCGTTATTCATGAGTAGTGCCATCCAGTCACCGTTACTTCCAACCCAATGCCCTCTTCCATCGAAGTCATTGCAATGCACGTGTGCTTTAAGCATCTTCTTGTTTAACGGCATGAAGAGGGCGTCAATGCCCTGCAATTGAATTTGTTTGAAAACTTTGTAAAAATTAAGGTGTTCCACAGAAGGAAAAGTTTGCTTGAATTGATGGAAAACTATATAGGTAAACGTAAACCGTTACAAAAAGAGCGGTCATGGGCAGAGTAACAGTTGTAGAGCATTTTCTAAGCACTGCCTCAGCTGTACCCTCTATGTGAACTGTTAATAGGTGCATCAAGATACGTGCTAGTCTTTTTTTTCCCTCTCAAACAACTTCTCTTTTTTGTATCTCTCACTCTATATAACATTTGAATCTGAAACTTTGCAGTTTACTCAAACAATTTTTGTTGAATTTTTAATAATTGAATAAGATAAATTTCACACAAAAAATCAAAAATATTTTCCCCACATTCTAGTTGTAATATTACAGCGACCTGCAAAGTTTGAAATCTGTATGTTACATAGTTTGATAGATATAAAAAAGACAAATTCAAAAAAGTATGGGAGTGTAGGTGAGACCCTGCTTAGACAGAAACTTTTCCATTCCAATTTTTGCTATTTAAAAAGTCATTGCATGGTATTCGACAGAATGCTAACTGGATTGCAAGAACATTGTTTGGTAAAAAATGATGTGCCTACTAGATGTTCGACAGAAGGATAACTATGCTTGAATATATCATAAACACATACAAGATGGAAAACTAAGTCCGTAAACCAAAACCCTAAAAGGCGTCATGGGCGGAGGAGTAACTTCAATTTTCGGAAATATTGTATCTAAAAAGTCGATGCATGCAAGGTGTTCGACAGAGAGATCGGTGGATTGCAAGAACATAAACAGACAGGAGATCGGTAGATTGCAAGAACATAAACAGACAAAATACTGAATCTAGTTACTCTTACTTGTGCATCGCTATCATGTGGCCACGAGGATTCGTCGGCGTGGAGCAGGCCCGGCGCTTCAAGCGGTAGATTCGGGGTCCCTCGAATGGCACGACGCATGCCAACCATGCCGACAGCAAGGCGAGCAACGCTTAAGATATCGACCCGCTCGACTATGTTCTCAACCGATGGGTAGTGGAGATTACCCCACCCCATGGATTCGTGGTAACGATCAGCAATGGACTCTTTAGGAGTCGAACGCTGACGCTTCCCCCCCTGGGGTTCGTCCCACCTTGACCCAGACATGACCTGTGCCGGCAAATGCGGGCGGCGGCGACGTGATGGAAAGAGAAGCGGCGATGCGATGGAATGCAAACAAGAGGGCGCAGCGGTGTTGTGGAGAAGATGGGGAATAATAAGGCGATGAACTGCCTAGCGCAGGGTAATAAGTGGAAGTTGGCGTTGGGAAGGGGAGGGGCGGGGAGGCGGCGGCGGTTCACTGTACAAGGAGTGGAAATAATATTTTATCTCCGCCATGGGCCCTCATTGCAGCAGGCTTCCTGCCCGCCAGTGCAATCCGTGCAATCCGTGTACAAGGCATGCGCACGCCGTTCAAAAATTAGTTTGACGTCCATCTTTCTCCAACAAATTATGCCATGAAATTTGTATTTTAAAGTTTCAAAAAAATTCGAAAAAAAATTCTTGTGATAGGCATTGTTGAATGCTATAAACCGGTAGAAATATCAATATGAAATACTTTATATTCTATTCTACATAAAAAAGACAAAATCTGACATATTATATAGTGAATAGTAAACGATAGAACACTATAATTTTATTAGATTTTACCATATTTGTGTAGCCTAGAATATAAAGAATTTCATATTGAAATTAGTACCGGTTTGTAGGATTCAACATTGCCTATCACAAAAAAAGACAAATTCCTAAGAAAAAGATGTACTTTTTTACTACTATTTTAATACTATTTACATTCACAAATTTATCTTCTTATATCTTTCAAAATTCAACATATCTTTGTATGTATTTAACGCCAATTTTTTTGAAAACATAGAAGTTTGACAATTCGAACTTTGAAGTTGGGAGTATATTATTTTACAAGGTGCACACGACGGGCGCTCTGACTTGCGAAGCGTGACTTGAGAGTCATTGACAGATGGGTCCCCCATGTGATGGGGCCCGCGTGCAGTGAGGGCAAGTCAGAGACAAGTTGGGCAGGTCAGGGCCTCGCTCTGGACATCAACGACACTCATGCGGCATGTCTGGGCATCTCCGGCAGAGCGCGCTCTGGACATCAACGGAAGGCATGGCCGCGCTCTGGGCATCTCCGGCCCCTTATACAGATACACTTCAGTACATAGGGAAAACACACTTACTAAATCATATATAAGGATGGTCCTCGCTCGGACACTTACATATATAGGTGGAACGAACAGTACATGAATCTAGTATTGAGGGAGAGGACGCAGGCATCTTCTCATGATATTAATTCTACGGCACGCGTCGTAGCATACATACGCATCCTTTGCTGCGTAGTGGATATGCTCCGGCCGTAGTTCCTGAAGATGCCAGGTGTTGTGTAGCTTCAGCTTGCGGAAATCCACCTTGTGGTCTTTGAACTTCTCGTCGATGATTTCCTTCACCATGGTGGCCAAGCCGGTCCTGGCTTCGCCCGGGGCGTTGAAGTGATCTTGTAAGTCCACGTGGTTTGGTATGTGGGCGCCCAGGGCTTCAAGCTTGGGGGTGTCTTGGCGCTTGTCCACAGATGCGAAGCAAATGTCGGGGCGGTTGAGGAACTGTATGAGTTCATGACAGTTCCTCGTTGCCACGGCTTCGTGCCAGAGTAGGCAGTGATCGTGCATGCAAAGTTGCAGGAGGGCAGCGCAGGGAGGCTTGGCGATGGTGTACTCGAGGTCGAGGCCGACGATCGGCTCTTGGTCCCGCTCGCCGAGCCAACGCTCAAACATGGCGATGAACTTGGCCGCCTCTCTCGGGTCGGTTGTGTGCATCACCGTGAGGACGGTGTCACCATGAGCAGGGACCTTGTGGTAGTCGGTGAAGACATTGCCGTCGATCTCCATGACGGCCGCGGCGCAAGGAGTAGGAGTGGAGGGGGTAGGGGGTTATCTCTGGAGAAGACGAAGTTGGGGATCCAATTGTTTTCCAGGCCGCGAGATCGTGGGATAAATAGTGCGCGACGGGTCGCTGGTGTAGCGCTTAGTGGGTGCTTTGGAAGTTGAGCCCCCGTCGCTTCGTTTATGAGAGAAGACGAAGTTGGGGAAGCAATTGTTTTGCAGGCACGCCGCGGTAAATGCCAGTCTAGCGCTTTGGAAGTTGAGCCTCCGTCGCTTCGTTTATGAGAGAAGAGGAAGTTGGGGAAGCAATTGTTTTGCAGCACGCCGCGGTAAATGCCAGTCTAGCGCTTTGGAAGTTGAACCAGATGCTTCGTTTCGTTTACCGCCAGGCAGCAATTAGAAAGTCTCGTTGTTGGGTCCCCTCGTTGTTTGACTACACGCAGCAGAGCGACAGTCTGAAAAAGGAGATAGCGTGCAAGGTGGGAATAAATCCGTTCTCGTCTGACACGCGGATGGAATAGCGAACAAAATCCATTGAAATGCTTCTCGTCGAGGTCACCTGCTCCATGAGCCAAACGAGTGAGACAAACTAGTCTAGGTTTAGCATCCAAAGCGTGTGGGGACCCACTTGTCTGGGTTAGGTTTGGTCCGACGTGTGTCTGGGGCCCCACTTGTCATAGTGTTCCGGGCCTTCGTGGGGCCACATGTCATAAGGGTTAGGGTTCGTGGCCAGTGGAAAAACCCAAACAACTGAAGCGTGGTACCAAGTTGTGCGTACCAGCGGGATGAGAATTGACAGGGCAGCGAGATTTCAAAGGCAAGTACATTGACGAGACACGCCGCAGTCTGACAAGGCGTGCTCAAGAGATCTCAGTAGCATCATCATCGCTCACTCTACTCTGGCAACTAGTTCAGTAGATGGAGGAGTTCCCTTCCATGGGTAATAGCTTGCAACTAGGTCTAAATCACAACTTAAGCGGAATAACAAGACATCTAACGCAAGGGGCCCACTAGTCAGTGCTGATGTGGCATTGCATGTACACATGACATCATTTAGGGAGGTCCCCTGGGGGTGTGGGACCCTAGAACCAAGGCCAAACCATGGTTCCCACCCCACCTGGCAGACATTGATGGCACGGCCGAGTCTGACCTAGATCTCGGAGGGGGGCCTGGGGAATTCAGAAAAAATCAAAAAAAATGGAAAAGCACTGCATGGAGTCATGGTGAGTGATGCATCACCTAGGAAAAATACCAAACATGCCATCCCAAGGGTTCACATGTGGACTCTCTCACGGAGAGGTGCTTCCAGGCAGGAGTTCTCTTGGTCTTCCTTGGCAGATGACCATGGTTTGTGCAACTTCCACAGCAAACTTTGGAACCATGGTCCCATTTTTTGGTGGAGATGTGCATCTTTGCATTCCCAACCACTTTTGCAACTAGTGTTTTTCCAGTTTCCACATAAAAAATGCATTTCCCATTTTCCGGGTGCCCGGAGGGGTCGAAACAGGTGCTTTTTTGTGAAGGGGCCACCAAGGGCAGTGTGCAGAACATCACCACTCTATTTTTCATGGGTGGGGGACCTACCAGGGGTGCCACATCCAGGAGGCTAGGAATTATCTCGGCCTGCTGCCATATAAAGAATTATTTTTGCCCTAAATCCTTTTTAATCCAATTTTGCACTGGGGCTACAAGAAATGCACACCAGAAAAATCGGGGAAAAATACAGGGAGGTCCCCTGGGGGTGTGGGACCCTAGAACCAAGGCCAAACCATGGTTCCCACCCCACCTGGCAGACATCGATGGCACCGCCGAGTCTGACCTAGATCTCGGAGGGGGGCAAGGGTAATTCAGAAAAAATCAAAAAAATGGAAAAGCACTGCATGGAGTCATGGTGAGTGATGCATCACCTAGGAAAAACACCAAACATGCCATCCCAAGGGTTCACATGTGGACTCTCTCACAGAGAGGTGCTTCCAGGCAGGAGTTCTCTTGGTCTTCCTTGGCAGATGACCATGGTTTGTGCAACTTCCACAGCAAACTTTGGAACCATGGTCCCATTTTTGGTGGAGATGTGCATCTTTGCATTCCCAACCACTTTTGCAACTAGTGTTTTTCCAGTTTCCACATAAAAATGCATTTCCCATTTTCCGGGTGCCCGGAGGGGTCGAAACAGGTGCTTTTTTGTGAAGGGGCCACCAAGGGCAGTGTGCAGAACATCACCACTCTATTTTTCATGGGTGGGGGACCTGCCAGGGGTGCCACATCCAGGAGGCTAGGAATTATCTCGGCCTGCTGCCATATAAAGAATTATTTTTTCCCTAAATCCTTTTTAATCCAATTTTGCACTGGGGCTACAAGAAATGCACACCAGAAAAATCGGGGAAATATACAGGGAGGTCCCCTGGGGGCGTGGGACCCTAGAACCGAGGCCAAACCATGGTTCCCACCCCACCTGGCAGACATCGATGGCACCGCCGAGTCTGACCTAGATCTCGGAGGGGGGCCAGGGGAATTCAGAAAAAATCAAAAAAATGGAAAAGCACTGCATGGAGTCATGGTGAGTGATGCATCACCTAGGAAAAATACCAAACATGCCATCCCAAGGGTTCACATGTGGACTCTCTCACAGATAGGTGCTTCCAGGCAGGAGTTCTCTTGGTCTTCCTTGGCAGATGACCATGGTTTGTGCAACTTCCACAGCAAACTTTGGAACCATGGTCCCATTTTTGGTGGAGGTGTGCATCTTTGCATTCCCAACCACTTTTGCAACTAGTGTTTTTCCAGTTTCCACATAAAAAATGCATTTCCCATTTTCCGGGTGCCCGGAGGGGTCGAAACAGGTGCTTTTTTGTGAAGGGGCCACCAAGGGCAGTGTGCAGAACATCACCACTCTATTTTTCATGGGTGGGGGACCTGCCAGGGGTGCCACATCCAGGAGTCTAGGAATTATCTCGGCCTGCTGCCATATAAAGAATTATTTTGGCCCTAAATCCTTTTTAATCCAATTTTGCACTGGGCTACAAGAAATGCACACCAAAAAAATCGGAGAAAAATACAGGGAGGTCCCCTGGGGGTGTGGGACCCTAGAACCAAGGCCAAACCATGGTTCCCACCCCACCTGGCAGACATCGATGGCACCGCCGAGTCTGACCTAGATCTCGGAGGGGGGCCTAGGGAATTCAGAAAAAATCAAAAAAATGGAAAAGCACTGCATGGAGTCATGGTGAGTGATGCATCACCTAGGAAAAATACCAAACATGCCATCCCAAGGGTTCACATGTGGACTCTCTCACAGAGAGGTGCTTCCAGGCAGGAGTTCTCTTGGTCTTCCTTGGCAGATGACCATGGTTTGTGCAACTTCCACATCAAACTTTAGAACCATGGTCCCATTTTTGGTGGAGATGTGCATCTTTGCATTCCCAACCACTTTTGCAACTAGTGTTTTTCCAGTTTCCACATAAAAAATGCATTTCCCATTTTCCGGGTGCCCGGAGGGGTCGAAACATGTGCTTTTTTGTGAAGGGGCCACCAAGGGCAGTGTGCAGAACATCACCACTCTATTTTTCATGGGTGGGGGACCTGCCAGGGGTGCCACATCCAGGAGGCTAGGAATTATCTCGGCCTTCTGCCATATAAAGAATTATTTTTGCCCTAAATCCTTTTTAATCCAATTTTGCACTGGGGCTACAAGAAATGCACACCAGAAAAATCGGGGAAAAATATAGGGAGGTCCCCTGGGGGTGTGGGACCCTAGAACCAAGGCCAAACCATGGTTCCCACCCCACCTGGCAGACATCGATGGCACGGCCGAGTCTGACCTAGATCTCGGAGGGGGGCCTGGGGAATTCAGAAAAAATCAAAAAAATGGAAAAGCACTGCATGGAGTCATGGTGAGTGATGCATCACCTAGGAAAAATACCAAACATGCCATCCCAAGGGTTCACATGTGGACTCTCTCACAGAGAGGTGCTTCCAGGCAGGAGTTCTCTTGGTCTTCCTTGGCAGATGACCATGGTTTGTGCAACTTCCACAGCAAACTTTGGAACCATGGTCCCATTTTTGGTGGATATGTGCATCTTTGCATTCCCAACCACTTTTGCAACTAGTGTTTTTCCAGTTTCCACATAAAAAATGCATTTCCCATTTTCCGGGTGCCCGGAGGGGTCGAAACAGGTGCTTTTTTGTGAAGGGGCCACCAAGGGCAGTGTGCAGAACATCACCACTCTATTTTTCATGGGTGGGGGACCTGCCAGGGGTGACACATCCAGGAGGCTAGGAATTATCTCGGCCTGTTGCCATATAAAGAATTATTTTTGCCCTAAATCCTTTTTAATCCAATTTTGCACTGGGGCTACAAGAAATGCACACCAGAAAAATCGGAGAAAAATACAGGGAGGTCCCCTGGGGGTGTGGGACCCTAGAACCAAGGCCAAACCATGGTTCCCACCCCACCTGGCAGACATCGATGGCACGGCCGAGTCTGACCTAGATCTCGGAGGGGGGCCTGGGGAATTCAGAAAAAATCAAAAAAAATGGAAAAGCACTGCATGGAGTCATGGTGAGTGATGCATCACCTAGGAAAAATACCAAACATGCCATCCCAAGGGTTCACATGTGGACTCTCTCACAGAGAGGTGCTTCCAGGCAGGAGTTCTCTTGGTCTTCCTTGGCAGATGACCATGGTTTGTGCAACTTCCACAGCAAACTTTGGAACCATGGTCCCATTTTTGGTGGAGATGTGCATCTTTGCATTCCTAACCACTTTTGCAACTAGTGTTTTTCCAGTTTCCACATAAAAAATGCATTTCCCATTTTCCGGGTGCCCGGAGGGGTCGAAACAGGTGCTTTTTTGTGAAGGGGCCACCAAGGGCAGTGTGTAGAACATCACCACTCTATTTTTCATGGGTGGGGGACCTGCCAGGGGTGCCACATCCAGGAGGCTAGGAATTATCTCGGCCTACTGCCATATAAAGAATTATTTTTGCCCTAAATCCTTTTTAATCCAATTTTGCACTGGGGCTACAAGAAATGCACACCAGAAAAATCGGGGAAATATACAGGGAGGTCCCCTGGGGGTGTGGGACCCTAGAACCAAGGCCAAACCATGGTTCCCACCCCACCTGGCAGACATCGATGGCACCGCCGAGTCTGACCTAGATCTCGGAGGGGGGCCTGGGGAATTCAGAAAAAATCAAAAAAATGGAAAAGCACTGCATGGAGTCATGGTGAGTGATGCATCACCTAGGAAAAATACCAAACATGCCATCCCAAGGGTTCACATGTGGACTCTCTCACAGAGAGGTGCTTCCAGGCAGGAGTTCTCTTGGTCTTCCTTGGCAGATGACCATGGTTTGTGCAACTTCCACAGCAAACTTTGGAACCATGGTCCCATTTTTGGTGGTGGTGTGCATCTTTGCATTCCCAACCACTTTTGCAACTAGTGTTTTTCCAGTTTCCACATAAAAAAATGCATTTCCCATTTTCCGGGTGCCCGGAGGGGTCGAAACAGGTGTTTTTTTGTGAAGGGGCCACCAAGGGCAATGTGCAGAACATCACCACTCTATTTTTCATGGGTGGGGGACCTGCCAGGGGTGCCACATCCAGGAGGCTAGGAATTATCTCGGCCTGCTGCCATATAAAGAATTATTTTTGCCCTAAATCCTTTTTAATCCAATTTTACACTGGGGCTACAAGAAATGCACACCAGAAAAATCGGGGAAAATACAGGGAGGTCCCCTGGGGGTGTGGGACCCTAGAACCAAGGCCAAACCATGGTTCCCACCCCACCTGGCAGACATCGATGGCACCGCCGAGTCTGACCTAGATCTCGGAGGGGGGCCTGGGGAATTCAGAAAAAATCAAAAAAATGGAAAAGCACTGCATGGAGTCATGGTGAGTGATGCATCACCTAGGAAAAATACCAAACATGCCATCCCAAGGGTTCACATGTGGACTCTCTCACAGAGAGGTGCTTCTAGACATTGCATGACATGGTTTCATAACAGTTCATAACATAATAAACACAAAGTACTTCAATGTGTTCAGTTCATTACATAATTTTATTGCGAAAGCACGACACATCAGGGTTCAAGCTGGGCGCATAGCTGCTCGTTTTCCTTCTTAAGAGATGCCACGAGTTGGCAGCTTGCGAGGTATTTCATTTTGGAATCCACGAGCTCCCTGAGTGCTTTCTCGTTTTCAGCCAGCAGGTTCCTGCATGTGATCTCCAGGGTGACAGTACTGTTTGTTAGCTTCAAATTTTCCTCCAATAGATCTTTGATCCTGCCTGTATTCTTATGTGCCGAGGCTATGGCTTCCTTGTGCAGTTCCGACCACTGTTGATTCTCCTTTACAAGCTCCTTGCGCTCACGCGCAAGGCACTTGGCAACTAAGAGGACTTTAGCCATATCCATTTCCTGGGCCAATTTTTTCTCCCTTTGTTTGGCTATCCGTTCATTAAGCCAGGACGCCATATCTGGGTTCAGCCCCACCTTCATTTCCTGTATAAAATAAAAACCGAGTTATTTCTACCAACGACGCCAACTAATAAGTGGCAGTGGCGTCCTCCCAAAAACCCCATTACAGGTAAAGCACTCTACTCTCACCTAAGTCAGAATCGCAAGAACCCCAATGCATGTCAACACAATTAGAGAGTGCTTACCTCGCTGAGCCGGTGAAATGTGGGCATCGGGTTCTGGATCGCCGCCGCCATTTTTTGGGAGAGAGGCACACCCTGCAAAACCATCATGGCTCCGCCGGCTCTGGAACATTTTATTCCACGGTAATGAGTTAAAGAGGACGAAGAAGAAGAAGAACAAAAAGATGATGATGAAGAAGGAGAATTCGTCCCAGTACCCGGATGAGCCCTCGCCTGATTCAAGTTTTCCCTTCTCCACCAGGGAGAGCAAAGATTGCGCCTCTATGTGAGGGCTTTCTCTAATGGATGGAGCAAGTTCCTTCCGGCGGCGAGCTCTCTCCATTTGCTCTGCTTCCTGAGTCGTCAGGGGGCGGTTTCTCTTTCGAGGCATGGCTAGACAGAGCGGATGGGGGTCCGGGCAGGAGGAAGGAGAAGGAAGTAGGTGAATGAATAATATGGCAAGATAGTCAAACAGCCTAGCCCGTGGTCCAACCACTGCTCTCTGTCTTCTAGCCTTCTCATGCGAGCTATATGCTCCGTAATTGAAAAAATAGAGCCCCCGCCCGGCACGCGGGTGGATACGTGGCGCCGATTAACTGACGCTCACTGCCCCGTCCCATCGTGCCAGTGCCAGGGTCCTGGCTAGACATGAGAAGGCATGCCAGGACACGCCGGAAGATAAAATGCATTATATTTTATATATTAACTGAAAATGGAAGGGTCAAATATTACGCAAGATAAATTGCATTGAACAGAAAATGGTAGCTAATATGCATGGCTTTTGCATTTTCTTCATAGATTACTAACTTAACCACTAGCTAAACCCAGTACATGACGTCGTCGGAGTCGTCGGAGTTGACCTCCGTTGGGGCCTTGTCCTTGCCCTCTGCTTCATCCTCCATCGTGGTTGCCTTGCCCTTCCCCCTGCCCTGGGGTTCCAATGACCTGGTCATGGCCGTCTTCATGTCTCGCGCAAACTTTGCGCCGGCGGATCTTGGCTGCTCAGTGTTGACGCCGCCGTCCTCATCGTCCGATTCAAGATTGATGAACGGTACGGGTTTGAGGGCGGTCTTGAACCGGCCTACACTGCGAGGCCTGCTGGAGCCACTGCCAGACCTGCTCGATGTCGATGAAGTAGGAGTTGGAGTAGATGCATTGCAGCTCGGTTCAAGCCACCATGGCCATCTGATGCGGCGGCGGCTTGACCTGCCGCGCTGTGCACGA
This sequence comes from Dactylis glomerata, assembly GCA_007115705.1. Taxonomy (NCBI): domain Eukaryota; kingdom Viridiplantae; phylum Streptophyta; class Magnoliopsida; order Poales; family Poaceae; genus Dactylis; species Dactylis glomerata. The sequence goes on from QXEO01000551.1 coordinate 5,116,850, forward strand.
CCGGGCGTGGAGTTCCCGCTGTGGTAGTACGTACCACCGCCGTGGCTGAAGCCTGGGGTGGCGTGGCTGAGGCCTGGGGTGGAGCTTCCGCGTCGTGCGCGGGAGGTGTTGTAGCGGCCGGTGCGAGGCATCTGAACTACGGGGAGGGCTCGCTCGTGTGAAGAACAGGAGGCGGAGGCTAGTGTTCGTGGTGTCTGCCCAGAGGGAAACAGATCTTTTTGACAGGGTAGCTCTACATGGAAGCACATGCCCCCAGCGACTGTGCATAGCTTCCACGCTTGTAAACAATACATTTTCTTAGTGTCCATGATGGCAATTTCATTGGTGGCATAGTTGCGTTGCACGATCCCACCTGTCATACTCAAACGGTCATATTCTGGGGGGCGCGCCCCCTGGTATAACTGCCGGATGCAAAAGCAGTGTCGTCACTCCGATTCTTCCTTCTTCCCATCTCCCCCTTGCACCTATGATTCTTTTCCGGGCTAGCTCACATCTGCTGTTCTAGTTCCCCACCCAGTCCCTCTGCTGTGCTCTACCTTGGGTGCAAGGCAATGGTTCGCAGCTACTGCAGTTCTTCGCGGGCGGAATCAGGGACGGCTCGCCGACGCTCCCCTATCCCGTACCGGAGTAAGCCCTACGACTATTCGCCGGACAAAATCTGTGACTGTGGAGTAAAGATGCCGAGATGGATTGCGTGGACGGATAAAAACGCTGGGAGAAGATTCTACAACTGCGGCATCCGCGCGGTATTATTGTAAATTTATCATGTTTGTTTGCCAGTTTTAGATATTTTAATTCTCACATCTTTCCTCTTCCTTTACTATGTTTTTGGCAAGAAGGCAAGGGCCGAGGCTGTGAGAAGTATGAGTGGATGGACGACCCACTGCCAGTTTTCCAGAGAGAGCTTGTTCGTGATCTTCGTGATGCTGTATGGGAGAAGATGGAGGAGAACCGTGCGCTGCTTGATGAAAACAAAGAGCTTCTAGACCAACTTCGGAAGCTCGAGCAGAGTGGTGGTGTGCATGCTCAGTTGCAGAAGCAAGCAGCCGAAATAGAGCAGATCAAGGTTAGGGCAGATGGTGGAAACAATCTGCTTTTCATATGGATATGTTCCATGGTATTTGCAGTTTATGTTGGCATTATGATGTCTAGCACCTGAAAAGCAGAACTGTAAGGACCCAAATATTGTGTAATGTGAAATGTTATCCTGTGCCATTTATTCTGCCTTTTCTGACTGTCCCTCAGAACAAAAACTCCAATATAAGAACATATGCATAATGTCAAACATGGCTTATTAAAAATGAGTACATAGTTTACAAATTACAAATTCCATAACAAATACAGTTCGGACAGAATTTCGGGCAGGTCCAGGGCCCCTCTTTTACAATGCACACACAAACACACATGTTCCGGAAAAATAGTTTTCAGAATTTTGCTATATTACAGAGACGGAGCACTCAGAAAAAAGACTGAATTAGTCTTACTCCCACCTAGCTGTCTTCTTCCTCTTTGGGGACAGTTTTCTCGCCTTCTTGTATGTTGGATCAGAAGGTTCTGGAATGTCCGGCCAATCTGACTCAGATCCCATGTCATCATCACTCCACTCAACTTCCTCGTGAAGCACATAGACAGCATCAGCAGTCTTGCACCTTGTCTTGCGCTTCCTGACAAATGTTAGAAAGCAGGTAAGCCCCAGCTAAGCATAGATATTACCTAATTATAAATAAAGATCATACACGCAAATACTTCATACCTAGGCTTTGGTCCGTTCAAAGGACACCCAGCCGCTCTATGTTCAATACATTTGCATTGCTTACATCTGTTTTTGCCTTTCTTGCTACCACTAAAAGGCATGCCCTGCTTCTCCATGAAATTCTTGAACCTACTCATCCTAGGTCTTCCTTTGCCTCTTTTAACATTTGGCTGGCACAGCTTGAAAGGTAGTTGAACCACAGGCCACTGTGACTGGTCTGTGCAAGGAGGGACGGCACCTGCGTAGGTAGCTCGAAATCTAGCCAAAGAGAAGTACTCACTCACATATTGATCAAGGTGTGGCAGAGTTCTTTTGTGAACCAAGAAGATTAACGCGTGTGGGCATGGCTTCCCAGTATGCTGCCACTCTAAGCAGCTGCATTCTCTAGTGTCAATCTTCACGACATGCCTCAGGCCATTCCGGCTCAAATCTCTCACCTCACAGCTGTGGTCGTTAGACTCTCCAACTCTAAGGTAACCAAGACCTCGACTTCTCTGGTTTATTTGCTGAATAACAGCGGGTAGAATGTGCCCTCTTAGTCTGTCCCCAATATCTCTTCTTACTTTTATCAGCCTCATCAACATACCTCGTATGGTGTCCATCAACATATGAACTGGAAGGTCTTTTGAGTCATTAACCCAGTTATTTACGGTTTCAGCAAGGTTGTTGTTTATGTAATCACACTTTATTGCGGGATTAAAAGCACTCCTCATCCATAAAAGGCTGTGATTCCTTTCCAAGTATACGGCAAAATCAGAGTTCTCAGCATGTATCTTGTCCATAAAAAATTTGTAGCTCTTAGGCTTGTAGGCCCTAGCAGCAGTCCACATGTAGCGATATACAGTGCCTGAGTAGTGCCTGTACAGGTTCAGCATCAAATGAGCATGGCATTCTCTTTGTTCAGCATGTGGAAATACTGTCCGAACTGCATTTGCCAATCCTTTGCATGCATCAGTGCTTATGGCCAGTGGTGAAACATCACCTATTGATCTATGCAGTTGCCTCATAAACCACTCCCAGTTCGCCTCTGATTCCGACTGAAACATGCCGAATGCCACCGGGAACATCCAGTTGTGCCCATCCAGTGCTGTCGCTGATGCTAGACAACAATTCCATCTGCCAGTGAGGACAGTGGAGTCTATACTCAAATATGGCCTACAACCCTCCTTGAACCCTTGAATACAGGGCTCAAGGGCCATAAAAATGGTTAAAATATATGTTCCCCTCCTCCTCTTTCGTGTCAATCTCGACAACACTAACTTGAGACCTAGATTGTATTTCAGCCTTGAAGCTGTACAACAGCCTGAAACTATTTTCCCAGTCCCCGTATAGTGTTTGCAAAGCTCTCTCTTTACCTTTCCAAACTATGTGATACGGTAGCTCGACGTTGTAATCAGTCATAAGCTTTACCTGAATCGCCTTGGCAGTCTCATTGGGCGTTTTCTTAAGAATCGCCAAAGCATGCTTCTCAACCCATTCTTGAGTTGCACAAGAAGATCTTAGTTTGCAGCCTGTTGGACACCTGTGTGCAGGTCCCATCTTGTTCACCTGCATCGGAACATTCATTTTATACATTAGTTGCTTCATAATAATTCCTAAACTTGCTTCACATATGAAAACCCGAACCCGTCAGTTAGAAATAGATATTTATGTGCGAGGAAAGCTTGTCAGTACCCTAACTGTTTCTCCACCAGGAAGTATCCTAACGGAGATCTTCCATGGGCATTGATCCTTCACCCTCTCCCCATTGTAGTAGTCTAATCTGCACCTCGCCTCGTACCGTTTCCTTGTGTTTCTAGTTCTGAAGACGTCAAGCTCTCCGATGATACAATATTGCGCAAATGCTTTCCTGAATTCTACCATGTTGGCGAAGTATGTGCCCACCATAATTACAGGTACCATTGGATCATATGTTATCGCTAACTCGCTAGTGACCTCATCATCTACCGGTATGGCGGCTTCCTCCATTAGTGATTCATTGATTACATCATCACCTGTTTCTTGTTCCAGCACCTCTATTTCACTGTCCTCATCTTCCCCTATGTCCGAAACGGGAGGACCTTCATTGTCATCCTCTACATCATCATCACTAGGTTCATTAGCGATGCCAAGTACATCACACATTGTTTTCTCTGCCATGGGTTCGTCGACGCCATCACCTCCCATGGGTTTGACATTGACAGTCTGCCAATCTACTTGCTGTGCTGAGAAATTTTCTCCCACATCTGTCTCTACTACTGATGGTGGTTCTGCCCTTTGTTCAAAAAAATCTTGCTCCATTTGGCATTCCCATTGACAAGTATCATCGTTATCTGAGTCTGCTAACGTCCAGTCCTTCTTGGGGGTGGACTCCTTGTTGGTATACTTCTTGGGGGTGATCTTCTTTGTGGTTGACTTCTTGGGGGTGTTCTCCTCGGTGGTCTTCTTTGTGGTTGACTTCTTGGGGGTGTTCTCCTTGGTGGAATTCTTTGCGGTTGACTTCTTGGGGGTGTTCTCCTCGGTGGTCTTCTTTGTGGTTGACTTCTTTGGGGTCTTATCCTCGGTGGTCTTCTTTGTGGTTGACTTCTTGGGGGTGGTTTCCTCGGCGGTCTTCTTTGTGGTTGAATTTTTGGGGGTGGTTTCCTCGGTGGTCTTCTCTGTGGTAGACTTCTTTGGGGTGTTCTCCTCGGTGGTATTCTTTGTGGTTGACATCTTGGGGGTCTTATCCTCGGTGGTCTTCTTTGTGGTTGACTTTTTGGGGGTGGTTTCCTCGGTGGTCTTCTTTGTGGTTGACTTTTTGGGGGTCGTTTCCTCGGTGGTCTTCTTTGTGGTTAAGGGGGTGTTCTCCTCGGTGGACTTTTTTGTGGTTGATTGGGTGTTCTCCTCGGTGGTCTTCTTTCCGGTTGTCTTCTCGCGGGTGTTCTCCCCCTGGGTGGTCATCAACCACTCTGCCATAGACTGCGCCGAGGCGTTCTTTCTGGGACAGGTCCTCTTGCATAGGAACTTGCGGTCCCGACTCACACTATCTGTTGGAGTAACCTTTGCAGTATTCTTTGGACTATAATTTCGAGTGCCAACCTTACTAGGGCTGATCCAATCCATGTAAGAACTAGGAATGTTCCCGTTACCTTCAGTTACACCATCCCCCTCTGGATCAGCACGGGTGCCTACGCAAGCGAGAAACAGTATATGGTTGCCCCCTCCATATTTCTCCAATGCCGCATCTAAATTAGGTTGACTGTTAACGCCAATCTCAATGTAATCATTGATTCTTCTATTCCACCACATATATTTTACTTTTTGGTGAGATCCCAGCAGCAACTTTTCACTAAACTTTCCAATCAGTTCAGCTACTGGTATCCCCTTCTGGCGATCTATGTAGACATCAACATCGTGTTTTTCAACGAGAACTTCTGAGCCATCATCCAGTTCTGCAGTGTAGGGGTCGAATGTGGCCACCATTCTCAAAAGAGGAGGAGGTTCAACGGCAGCAGGTTTTTCAGCACCAGCAGCAGCAGGTTTTTCAATACCAGCAGGAGGTTCAGTAGCTGTATGATGTTTACCAGGAGTAGGTTTACCAATAGCAGCAGATTTACTGCTAGGATGTGTAGCAGCTTGAGCACCAGCAGCAGATTTTCTTTGATTACCAGCAGGAAATTTCTTGGATGCCCGGGCAACAACACCATCTCCTGTTCCACCAATAATTTTAGCATGTAAAATGTGGCCAGGAGAGTCTGCAAACCTTTCCAATTGATCTTCAATCTTTTCCATGTCCACAGGTGTAACAACCCCCCGCGGTGATACCCATTCGAATTCTGCAGTTTGTGCGGAGCCCATTGGAACAATTCCACGAACAAGTTCAACCATCCCAGATAAAGACTTGAAGCTTCTTTCTGCAACGAGCAATGTTACCTTACAACCCTCCACAGCTACGGAGTTCCCATTGTCAAACATACCAACGTACTCATGAATTTGTAGAGTGACGCTGTAATCTTTGCAAATCCTACTCGACACAAGGTTGGGGAAATAAGAAATGCTTGTTAGTGTTTGACTAACAAACATCTCTCAACGAAATATATCTTGATTTCCTACATCCAGCTAGCAGATACCGATGAAGAATGGTTAAATACATAAGAGAAGACAAGCTCACCTCCTCCGCCTGCTCAGGGTGAGACATGATTCCTGATTTGCAGGCCCTTCCATCCTCTGTGCTGCTCAGCTCGTCTCCCGGCGATGGCGATCTATCTCTGCGCAACGGCTCGCTCGACATTCGGCATCACCGCGGGCCGTCGGGCGCGGGCACGCGAGCTTTAAGCAGCGCTATCTGTCTGTGTCGCCGCTGCCTCCGCCGCCGTCCTAGGGTTCAGGCAAAGTTAAGGGTGGGGGAACGAACTAGATCTTGACCGTACACCGCTGCGTACTGAACTCGGTTACATCGAATTGCCACGCAGATTGACACTCTGGAACTAACATGAAACGGAGAAATACTGACATGCGGGACCGCAGTGGGCCCAAAACGGGAGAAGTCACGGCAATATTTGGTTTGCCCTCATTTCGTCCAGAATGGGCCCTCTGAGGAATTACCTACCCAACTTTTCAAATAGCGTCTATTACAAGCAACAAAGGCACCTGTGAGCCTGTACCAAACAACTTGGTGACCGCAAACTGAATCGCCCCCCGTAGGGGCCGACCAGGTCGGTGGCGAGATTCTCCTTGGCGATTTGGTAAATCCTATTATCCACTCATTAGCATGCAGCAACGCTGCAGGCCCACGGGGACGCGTGATGGGCCGGCTCATCAACGGTAGGTTTTTTCCTTTTTGTTTTTTCTATTTTCACAGCATTATGCTAGTATTTTTGGATTCTATCGGTTTTCATGGTTTTTAGTGTTTTCATGTTTTTTTACAGATTTTGAAAATTGTTCTATTTTGAAAATTGTTCAAATTTGATCATTTTAAAATTCAAAATTGGATTTTTTAATTAGAATATTTTTCAAAATCAAAAAATTCAAATCAGAATATTTTCAAATTGGAACATTTTTTATGTTCAAAATTTTCCCAAATCACAACAAAATTTAAATTGGAAAAAATTTCAAATCTGAGCATTTTTTAAGTTGGAACTTTTTTCAAATCGCAATTTTTTTAAATTGGAACAAATTTGAAATCTAAACAAATTTCAAATCAAACCATTTTTTCAAATTTGAACATTTTTTAGTCTAAAGAAAAAGAAAAATGAAAAAAATTGGTGAAAGAAGCTTACCTGGGTTAGGTCCAACTAACGCTCCTTGTGAGCGTGAAGTACTTCGTCCCGCAAAGGGTATAGGCGCTTCCGGACGATTCCTATTTGACTTTTTTTATGTCCGTTAGGGAACCAACGTGTGAAACATTGTATTTGTATAGAGCTAGAACTCCTATTGTTGTACAATATCTTGGACTCTAAGGAACAGATATAATCTGTCCAATATATAAAGACCAAGGTTGGGCCGGTTTGGCACCACCGAATAACACAAAATCTTTACGATTTACATGGTATCAGAGCGAGGTTTCCTATCGCATCTAGTGCCATAAGCTTCTCGGCCGACAAGGTCCAAGATGATGATGACATCGCCTCCTATACGCTTGCCGGGTTGGATGATCAGTATAATGGATTCGTAGCAGCAATTACTGCATTAATCAAGGCTCAGCAATCTATAAGTCTGGGAGATCTTTATTCGCAATTTCTTGCGTATGAATCCTGCCTGGAGACCCAAAACCCTAGCAGCAGCAATGGTGGTGGTGAGATTTCCACTAACGCCTCAAACCGTGGACAGCTCGGTAACAGGGTTGGTCGTGGTGGGCGAGGTAGCTATGGTGGTAACAGCCGTAACCAGTCTAACGGCGGAGGTCATTATTCCAATAATTTTGTAGGCAATGGTACTGGTCATGGAGGTGGCGGCTATGGACACTACAATGGTGGCTATCAACCAAGAGGTGGCTATCAAAATCGCCGTGGTGGTGGTGGTCGCACCAATGACCAGGGACGCTATAGTGATATCACATGTCAGATTTGTGGTAAAACTAGTCATCCTGCAAAGATTCAAGAAGAACTTTCAGAGTCCTAAGCGCTCTATGAATTCAGCTTCAGGATATAATGGAGCTGATCCAGTCTGGTACACTGATTCAGGTGCTACTGATCACATTACAAGAGAGCTAGATAAGTTGACCATGAGGGAGCAATACAATGGTCACGTTCGAATTCATGGGCCTAATGGAAAAAGTATGGATATACGTCACATTGGTCACTCGTTATATTATACGCCCAAGCATAATTTTCGTCTTAATAATATCCTTTATGTTCTTGATGCCAGTAAAAACCTTCTCTCTGTTCATCGGAGTAAATAGCACTGGTGGTCACTAAACTTGTAAGGCACGTGCACTTAAGTCACCGAACTTACAAAACAGACTAACCGGTCACTGAATTTGTATTCTTGGTGCACCCGTGGTCACAAACCGGTCAGTTTAACGGTTTTTTACAAAAATTAGTCGGTTGTGGGTCACGTGCATGTTCGCTGACCCGGGGCATTGTAATTTTTTTAAATTTTCTTTTAAAAAAAAACCGTGTGTATTTTTTTCAGACATTGACCTTGATGCTTCCTTGCATGCGGGCCCCATATGTCAGTGGCGAAAGCACAAATCAAAACTTCACCCGTGGTCACAAACCGGTCAGTTTAACGGTTTTTTACAAAAATTAGTCGGTTGTGGGTCACGTGCATGTTCGCTACCCGGGGCATTGTAATTTTTTTAAATTTTCTTTAAAAAAAAAACCGCGTGTATTTTTTTCAGACATTGACCTTGATGCTTCCTTGCATGCGGGCCCCATATGTCAGTGGGGAAAGCACAAATCAAAACTTTATGGCACGGTTGGAATTCGAACTGACGACCTGCTCTACAGGTTTCGACGGCATGACCACCAGAGCGCACGGATTAGTATGTCTAATATTAGAGGATAACATATATTATACAAAACTGTGAGCTCGTTTTTTAAAGTTTTCAAAAAACATATTTTGAGGTCTAAAAAATTTAACCAAAAAATATATAGCTAGACATATATGTTAGGAACGTGAGAAACAAATTTCACTTCAAAATACCATGTACTTTGGGAGATACAAAAATACAAATTATCGATAAAAAATACGTATACTGCCAGAAATTTGTCTTTTTTCTATAGCCCAAAATAAAACGAGTAATTTGGCAAAACTTCCTGCGCTTATACGGAGGATGTATATATATTCCCTAAATAAATTTTAAATTTTTAAAAAGCTTAAAAGTATAAATAAGCTGAAAGGTAATACAGGTTTCCACACGACTAGTTTTTATATAAGAGGGTATAGTATAGTGATTTTAACATGTCGATACGTTGGGCTTGCTATGCGTGCGTGGCTGAAGGTCTTAGTCTTGAGTTCGAATTCCAAACTCAACATTTGTAATTTTACTTCTTTCCTGTACTACTGACATCTGGGGCCCACACATCAAGGTCATATGTTTAAAAAAAATACACACGGGTTTTTCTTGAAAAATTACAATGCCACATGTCAGTTGGTGATTGCTCGGTTGTTTGGTTTTTTTTTAAACATCAAGCTGACCGGTTTGTGACCACGTGTGCACCAAGAATACAAGTTCAGGGACCGGTTAGTCTCTTTTACAAGTTTAGTGACTTAAGTGCACTCGCATTATAAGCTCAGTGACCACCAGTGCTATTTACTCCTGTTCATCGTCTTGCAAAAGACAATAATGCTTTCCTTGAACATTGGCCTAATTTTTTCTCTATTAAGGATCAGGACATGGGTCCTTCTTCAAGGTAGATGCGTGGGGTGCCATCTCCTTCCGTGTCGACGCAAAAGCAAGTCCTCGGTGTGCAGTCTTCATTGCATTGGCATAGGCATCTTGGACATCCTTCTTCAGTAGTTGTTCAGAAAATTCTTAGAGATAATGATATTTCGTTTAGTGAGTCCAATAAAGAGTCTGTTTAGTGATACAAGAGCAGCACCGGGCTCCACGCAGAACCGGCGATCCAAGGCTCCCTCTGTGGCTGACAATTTGGCAGTGAATCTTCTGTACTGGATGCTATTGTTGCTCCGCCAGTTGCTAAGTGCCCTCAGACACAATTACATGATGAAATTGTGCAGCCTAAAATTATTACTGATGGTTGTATACGGTATGATAAACTTTGCTTTGCTAATTTATGTTCGACTGGTGAACCAGAAAATATTCAGGAGGCTCTTGGAGATCCTCGTTGGAAAGCGGCTATGGATGAAGAATTTTCTGCAAAACGTGGAAGGAATGTTATTAACTGTAAATGGGTGTATAAAGTCAAGTGTAAGGCAGCTGTTGATCGGTACAAAGCACGGCTTGTTGCTAAAGGATTTAAGCAACAATAAGATATTGATTATGAGGACACTTTTAGTCCAGTTGTGAAGCATGCTACTATTCGGCTGGTCTTGTCCCTAGCTGTATCTCGTAATTGGAAGCTCCGGCAACCTGATGTGAAGAACGCGTTTCTGCATGGTATTCTAAAAGAAGAACTGTATATGCGGCAACCTCCTGGGTTTATTAATGTCTCTCATCCAGATTATGTTTGCAAGCTTGATAAAGCTCTTTATGGTCTGAAGCATGCTCCTCATGCTTGGTATGCTCGACTCAGTTCTAAGCTTCAGCAACTTGGTTTTTCTGCATCACAGGCTGATACCTTGTTGTTTTTCTCCGTTGTTAGTAGCTATCTTGGCCGAGTAGTTGCTAGTGACTCCAAGAGGGGGTATTTATGCTCGATAGTGGGTTCATGCCTCTATTTAATCTGGGGGAGTGACAGAAACCTCTAAGGTTATAGATGTGCTGTTGCTACTAGGGAGAAAACAACATTCATATGCTCGAGGGTATATGCTTTGTTTACATTACACACTTTGCTTAATGCAATTATCTGTTGTTTGTAACTTAATACTCATGGGGTGTTCGGATGATATCCCCGCGAGTGAATTATTAGTCATAGATGCAGTTGGATGGCGGTCTATGTATTTTGTTGTAATGCCCAGAGTAAATCGCATAGTGATCTTCTTGACATATCACGTTTATCTTTATTCTATCAATTGCCCAACTGTAATTTGTTTACCCAGCATGTGTTATTTATCTTTTGGAGAGACACCACTAGTGAACTGTGGACCCCGGTCCTATTTCCATCATATTGCTATCACCTGTTTACTTTACTCGTACTGTTTACTTTACTCGCATACTTTCACTGCTTTCCACTCGATATGCTCATACCCTTTGTTTCAAGCAAACCGGTGAGATTGACAACCTCATCGCAAGTTGGTAATAAAGTATTTGGTTGTGTTGTGTGCAGGTTCCATGTTGCTGCTCGTAAAGCAAAGCTTAGACGAGGCACCATATATAAATTGTCCGAAGCTGTCGCGAAGCTTGCAAGATCACCTTCAGTCGTTTGTCTCTCCTCTCCTGATCGATAAACCTTGGTTTCTTAACTGAGGGAAAACCTTGCTGCTGTATTCATCACACCTTCCTCTTGGGGTTCCCAACGGGCTGGACATTCAACTAGGCACCAACTCTTTTCTGGCGCCATCAACCAGCAATCAAGCTCTTTTCTAGGGCCGTTGCCGGGGAGGAAGTAGAAGACTTCTGCGAGGGGAGTTTTTTGCACACACATCCTTTACTTTGTTTTAAGTTTTGCTTTACTTTATTTATTTTACTTGCATCGTTTTATCAAAAACCCAAAAAATTTAGAATCCTTGGTAGTTGCTTTTATTTGTTTGCTTTTAGTTTTGCTGAAATGGCTAATCCTGAAAACACCAAGCTGTGTGACTTTACTAGTATGAACAATAGTGATTTTATCTGCATTCCTATTGCGCAACCTGCTCCTGCTGCAAACTTTTATGAGATTAAGCCTGCTTTATTGAACCTTGTTATGAAAGAGCAATTTTCTGTTGCTAGTACTGAAGATGCTGCAGCTCATCTCAACAATTTTGTTGAGTTATGTGAGATGCAAAAGTATAAGGATGTAGAAAGTGATATTATTAAGCTCAAGCTGTTTCCTTTTTCTTTGAGAGGAAAAGCTAAAGATTGGTTGCTGTCTTTGACTAAGAATAGTATTGATTCATGGACTAAGTGTAAGGATGCTTTTATTGGTAGATACTATCCTCCTGCTAAGATTATAGCTTTCCATAGAAATATTATGAAGTTTAGTCAGTTTGATAATGAACATGCTGCTCAAGCTTGAGAAAGAATGAAATCTATGATAAAGAATTGCCCCACTCATGGACTGACTACTTGGATGATTGTTCAAACTTTTTATGCAGGACTGAATTTTTCTTCGAGGAACCTACTTGATTCAGCTGATGTAGGCACTTTATGTCCCTTACCTTCGGCGCCGCAACAAAGCTACTTGACAACATGATGGTAAATTACTCCGAATGGCACACCAAGAGAGCTCCACAAGGTAAGAAGGTAAATTCTGTTGAGGAAACCTCTTCCTTGAGTGATAAGATTGTTACCATTATGGCTATGCTTGCTAATGATAGGACTCATATTGATCCTAATAATGTTCCTTTAGCCTCTTTGGTTGCTCAAGAAGAGCATGTTGATGTGAATTTCATTAGAAACAATAATTTTAACAACAATGCTTATAGGAACAATTTTGCTAGTAACAATTATAGGCCGTATCCTTCTACCAATGGTAATAGTTATGGTAACTCTTATGGTAACTCCTCCAACAACACTAGGGCCGCGCCCTCCGAGCTTGAGGTAATGCTCAAGGACTTCATCGGTAAGCAAACTGCTTTTAACAAGTCTATTGAGGAAAAGTTAGGCAAAATTGATATTCTTGCTTCTAAAGTTGATAGCCTTGCTCATGATGTTGAACTTCTGAAATTAAAAGTGTTGCCTAATGATGTGAAAGAGAACAATGTTTTTGCTACTGCTAATACTATTCAAGTTGGAATAGATGAAAATATTAGATTGTTAGCAGAATTGCATGCTAGATGGGAAAGAGAGGATGAGATTGCTAGGAATATGAAAGTTTGTACTATTACTACCTCTGATGATGTTGTTCCTAATGCTAGCAATCCTCTTACTTTGATTGGTGTAGAGAAAACTCCCACTCCTTGTGTTAAAAAGCCTAAAGCTGCCAAAACTTTTTCTCAAAAGAGTGCTGAAATTTTTCGGAGTGCTACAATATATCTGAAGTAATTTTGTTCTTGCAAAAGCTTGCTTTGACTCCCAATGCTAGTTCTTTAAATATTGCTTTTACAAAGCATATTACCAATGCTCTCATAAAAATTAGGGATGAAAAGTTGCAGCAAAAAGCTTCTGTTCCCAAGAAGTTAGAAGATGGTTGGGAACCCATCATTGATATGCATGTTAATGGTTTTGATTGCCATGCTTTATGTGATCTAGGTGCTAGTATTTCTATTATGCCTAGAAAGATTTATGACATGCTTGATTTACCACCGCTTGAAAAATGTTATTATGATGTTCCTATTGCTGATGTTGCTAAGAAGAAACCTTTGGGAAGAATTAATGATGTTCTTATTGTGGTTAACAATAACCTTGTTCCCGTTGATTTTCTTGTTATGGACGTTGAATAACATGCTTCATGTCCTATTATTTTGGGAAGACCCTTTCTTCGAACTGTAGGTGCCATCATTGATATGAGAGAAGGCACCATCAAATATCAATTTCCACTCAAGAAAGGTATGGAACACTTCCCTAGGAAAAGGAAGAAATTACTTTTTGACTCTATTCTTAGAGCAAATTATGAGCTTGATGCTTCATCACTTGATGTTACTTGATTCGCAATTTTCTGCGCCTAGCTCAAAGGCGTTAAAGAAAAGCACTCTTGGGAGATAACCCAATGTTTTCTTTTCAGTACTTTTTCTTTTATTTGAGTCTTGGAAGTCATTACTACTGTAATGACTGCTCCTTATCCTTTTTATTTTGTTGTTGTGCCAAGAGAAGCCTCTAATTTGAGTGAGGTAAGATTTGGGGATGTTGCTGTCCTGAAACTGTTTTCGGTGCTGCACCGTAAAAATTCGTATAAATTCTCTGTATATCTTTTTGACCTGCGATTTCTTGTGCATATGCCCCAGGTTATATCTAAACTGTCATTAGTTGAACACTTTTTGATTTGAGCAACAGAAAACCCCTCGAAAATTCATCCTTTGTCAGCTGTTCTGTTTTGACAGATTTCTGCCACTATTCGTGTTTGCCGCTTTATCGCTTTCTTTTGAGTTCTTTTGATCACGGAACTTTTGGAGAAGTTGTTACAGTAGTATATGCTATATATGTGGTGGTTTTAGGTTAAAACCTGAAGCAAAAAGAGGTTGATTATATGTTATGCTACACTAATGTTGCTAATAGATTTGTGTTTAGTTTTGTATGAAGGAAGTTTTCAAGTGTAGGGATTGGAGAATGATGAGATGAGTTGAAGAATGGACAAAAGCTCAAGCTTGGGGTTGCCCATGCATAACCCCAAGAAATATCCAAGAAGTACAAGCGTCAAAGCTTGGGGATGCCCCCGAGGCACCCCTTCTTCATCGGCAAAAATCAGGTCATCTTTCAAGACACTATATTTTTATTGCTTCATGCACTATGTGTTTTTCTTGGAGCGTCAGTTGTTTTAGTTTTCTTAGTTAGTTTAGTTTTGTTTGCTGCAATAAATGGTTGGACCCCAACAAATTTCTTTTGGAGAAGTTGCCTTGCTTTTCATTTGCCAAGAACGCTCTAGTTTTCATTCTTATCAAAAATTGAGTGTTCTTTTTTTTCTGCTACTGCTTTTGGTTTTCATTTTCGCCTTGATTTGCATTCAGACCTTGTCATATCTCTTCATCAAGGTGTATTTTTTCCTCTGATCTTTATTGGTTTTCATCAGAAGAGGTGTCTTAAAAAATTTCAAATGGTGTTGGAAAAGAGAAAAAGCTTTATGCAAAAAAGTGGTACAAGAAGGAGCTTGTGTAGACTGCGGCTTAGGCTTTTTCATGTCATGCTTGATGTCTTTTTGATAGTATGCTTAGTGGTTTTGCTGTAGCATGATTTGTCTCAAATAACTGAGATTGCTTAATGAGCCTTTGAAAAAATCATGCGTTGTTTTTATTGTTTGGAAGCATTATGTTGGTTTTCTCCTTGATGCTTTATTTGGGTTGACTTGGCGCATGCTCACACATGTTAGACTCATACAAAGTCGCCAATAGCCTCTATGATCATTTAGTTTTTGACTTTTGATGCCATCTTATGCTTCTTTTAATATCGCTTTGTCGCTTTGCATGATTATGGCCATTATTGCTCTCTTAGTTGGTCGCTCCCAGTCTTTTGCTAGCCCTCGCCTTGTACTGAGTATGAGCTCTACTCGTGCATCCAACTCCTAAAAACCAAGTTTGCCAAAGTGTCCACCATACATACCTACTAGCAATTTGCTATTCCAAGTAAATTTGACTTGCTTTTATTTTCTCTTCAAATTAAACTCTTACCAGTAAAATTGGTCAGTAAAGCTCTCACGAACCGGAAGGCACACTTTACTTTTTCTCGTTCTTAAAAATTTGACATTGTGGTCTCTTATATTGAGTTGTTATGCTTGCAAGTTGTAAGTTGGATACTAGCCCAACCATGCTGTCATGGGGCAAGCTTTCAACATTGCACTTCTTATTGAGATATTGTGATCTTTTGTTTATGGATGCCCACGGTGTGAAATGAATTGGGAATCTTGCGGGGATCATGGAGTTTGTATATGTGTTAGGGAAACGCCTGGGCCGCCAATCTAAGCCATGCATAATTCATGGTGGAAATTTGCAGCATACCCATGGTGGATGATACGTCTCAAACGTATCTATAATTTTTGATGCTCCATGCTTGTTTTTACACCATTTGCCTATTGTTTCGTTACACTTAGTGGCACTTTTATGCATTTTCCGGAACTAACCTATTAACGAAGTGCCACAGTGCCAGTTTCCTGTTTTCTGCTGTTTTTGTGTTTCAGAAGTGATACACAGGAAATATTCTCGGAATTGGACGAAACAAGTTCCTGAAGTCATATTTTTCCCGGAAGCTTCCAGACATCCGAAGGAGAGACAGAGAGGGGCCACCAGGGCCCCACACAAGGGGGCGGCGCGGCCTGGCCCCTGGCCGCGCCACCCCTGTGTGAGGGAGCCTGGCTCCACCTCTGACGACGCCCCTTCGCCTATAAAGACCCCCCGACAAGAAAAACCTAAGTACCCGATCCGATTTCCAGAACACATCGCGATCCGCCGCCGCCGTCGACCCGAAGATCGGGAGGGTCCAGAAGCTCTTCCCGGCACCCTGCCGGAGAGGGGAATTGCCACCGGAGGTCTTCTTCATCGCCATGCTTGCCTCCGGAGCGATGAGTGAGTAGTCTACCTTGGACTATGGGTCCATAGCAGTAGCTAGATGGTTGTCTTCTCCACCATGTGCTTCATGTTTAGATCTCATGAGCTGCCATACATGATTGAGATCACCGTTATGTAATTCTATGATGTTGGTTTGTTGGGATCCGATGAATATTGGTGTTTATGATTAAGTTGTTGTACTGAATTATATCTTTTGTTATCTCTATGTTGTTTATGATCTTGCATGCTCTCCGTTGTTAGTAGCTATCTTGGCCGAGTAGTTGCTAGTGACTCCAAGAGGGGGTATTTATGCTCGATAGTGGGTTCATGCCTCTATTTCACCTGGGGGAGTGACAGAAACCTCTAAGGTAGTAGATGTGCTGTTGCTACTAGGGAGAAAACAACATTCATATGCTCAAGGGCATATGCTTTGTTTACATTACACACTTTGCTTAATGCAATTATCTGTTGTTCGCAACTTAATACTTCTAGGGTGTTCGGATGATATCCCCGGGAGTGGATTATTAGTCATAGATGCAGTTGGATGGCGGTCTATATATTTTGTTGTAATGCCTAGAGTAAATCTCATAGTGATCTTCTTGACATATCACGTTATCTTTATTCTATCAATTGCCCAACTGTAATTTGTTTACCCAGCATGTTATTTTATCTATGGAGAGACACCACTAGTGAACTGTGGACCCCGGTCCTATTTTAATCATATTGCAATCACCTGTTTACTTTTCCCGCACTGTTTACTTTACTCGCATATTATTACTGTTTTCCACTCGATACGCTCATAACCTTTGTTTCAAGCAAACCGGTGAGATTGACAACCTCAGCGCAAGTTGGGAACAAAGTATTTGTTTGTGTGTGTGCAGGTTCCACAACACCTTCAGTCGTCACCGTCTCTCCTCTCCTGTTCGATAAACTTTGGTTTCTTAACTGAGGGAAAACTTGCCGCTACACTCATCATACCTCCCTCTTGGGGTTCCCAACGGGCTGGTCATCACCACGCACAAGGACTTACTGCTCCCATGTCAACTAAACGCCACAGCTCTTTTCTGGCGCCATCACCAAGTAGCAGCTATTTTTCTGGTGCCGTTGCCGGGGAGGAAGAGAGGACTTCTGCGAGTGGAGTTCTTCGCACACACATTCTTTACTTTGTATTTGTTTTGCTTTACTTTATTTTATTTTACCTGCATTGCCTTTTTATCAAAAACCCAAAAAAATTAGAATCCTTGGTAGTTGTTATTTCTTCACTTTAGTTTATCATGTTGTTCCCTAAGTTCGTTCTGGAGGACCTCTCAGTAGGTAGTGGTTCAATTATTGGCAAAAGTAACATTGAGGAGTTCTTTAATCACATTAGTATGCATGAGGAAGATGAGGAAAAGTCTTTGGTTGAGCTTGCTCCTAGTATTGAAGTTGCTTCTGTTATATTAATTGACATGTTGGAAACTAGGTTTGCTAGTCTTAATCCTTTTATACAATATATGTTCCTTAAGCTTCATGAAATTGAGGATCCCGAAAAGAAAGCTTTTATCTTGGAAACTTTGCGCCTAGAATTTAAGGATGTCGTTGTTGAAGCTAGGAAAGTTCTTAAACGTTTTAATAAACTCGGTTCACCTATAAAAGTTATTGATACTAATGATGAGGAGACCGAAATACCTATACCTTGCAAGCTTTTGGGATTGAATGATGCTTTCGAAAATAATTTTGCCTGGATTTCTCCTGAAAATCTTTTTCATGAGAATAGTGTACCAAAGCATGATCACAAAGGGTCTTCAAAAACTTATGTGGATGAAATACAATGCCTTATTGACAAGACCTCTTCTGTTGATCTTAATGCTTCTTCTGAAGGTACTTGATTCGCAATTTTCTGCGCCTAGCTCAAAGGCGTTAAAGGAAAGCACTCTTGGGAGATAACCCAATGTTTTCTTTTCAGTACTTTTTATTTTATTTGAGTCTTGGAAGTCATTACTACTGTAATGACCGCTCCTTATCTTGTTTATTTCGTTTTTGTGCCAAGAGAAGCCTCTAATTTGAGTGAGGTAAAGATTTGGGGATGTTGCTGTCCTGAAACTGTTTTCGGTGCTGCACCGTAAAAATTCGTGAAAATTCTCTGTTTATCTTTTGGACCTGCGATTTCTTGTGCATATTCCCCAGGTTATATCCAAACTTTTCTTAGTTGAACACTTTTTGATTTGAGTAACAGAAAATCCCTAAAAAATTCGTCCTTTGTCAGCTGTTCAGTTTTGACAGATTTCTGCCAATATTTGTTTTTGCCACTTTATCGCTTTCTTTTGAGTTCTTTTTTATCATGGAACTCTTGTGGAAGTTGCTACAGTAGTATATACTTTATATGTGGTGGTTTTGGGTTGAAACCTGAAGCTAAAAGAGGTTGAATATATTTTATGCTTACACTAATGTTGCTAATAGAATTGTGTTTAGTTTTGTATGAAGGAAGTTTTCAAGTGTAGGGATTGGAGAATGATGAGATGAGTTGAAGAATGGACAAAAGCTCAAGCTTGGGGATGCCCATGCATCACCCCAAGAAATATCCAAGAAGTACAAGCGTCAAAGCTTGGGGATGCCCCCGAGGCACCCCTTCTTCATCGGCAAAAATCAGGTCACCTTTCAAAACACTATATTTTTATTGCTTCATGCACTATGTGTTTTTCTTGGAGCGTCAGTTGTTTTAGTTTTCTTAGTTTGTTTAGTTTGTTTGTTTGCTGCAATAAATGGTTGGACCCCAACAAATTTTCTTTTGGAGAAGTTGCCTTGCTTTTCATTTGCGTAGAACGCTCGATGAATTTATAAGAGTGAAAACGGAGTTGTTCTAGTGTTCTACTTTTTCTGCTACTGCTTTTGGTTTTTGTTTTTGCCTTGATTTGCATTCAGATCTTGTCATATCTTTTTATCAAGGTGTATTTTTGCCTCTGATCTTTATTGGTTTTCATCAAAAGAGGTGTTTATAAAAGTTTCAAATGGTGTTGGAAAAGAGAAAAAGCTTTATGCAAAATAGTGGTACAAGAAGGAGCTTGTGTAGACTGCGGCTTAGGCTTTTTCATGTCATGCTTGATGTCTTTTTGATAGTATGCTTAGTGGTTTTGCTGTAGCATGACTTGTCTCAAATAACTGAGATTGCTTAATGAGCCTTTGAAAAAAATCATGCGTTGTTTTTATTGTATGGAAGCATTATTTTGGTTTTCTCCTTGATGCTTTATTTGGGTTGACTTGGCGCATGCTCACACATGTTAGACTCTTACAAAGTCGCCAATAGCCTTCATGATCATTTAGTTTTTGACTTTTGATGCCATCTTATGCTTCTTTTAATGTCGCTTTGTCGCTTTGCATGATTATGGCCATTATTGCTCTCTTAGTTGGTCGCTCCCAGTCTTTTGCTAGCCCTCGCCTTGTACTGAGTATGAGCTCTACTCGTGCATCCAACTCCTAAAAGCCAAAGTCTTTCAAAGTGTCCACTATAAATTCCTATACATGGTATTTGTAAGCCATTCCAAAGTAAAATTTCCATGTGCTACCTTTCAAAACCTTCAAAATACTTCTTGTTTTGTGACACTATTTTCAGCTCATGGGGACGTAGTGGTCGGATTTGCTATCTTCCATATTGCTTATTCCAAAAAAGGAAAAAAAAGAAAAAAATAGAAAAAGGCACTCCTCCAATGAATGTGAATGTTGGTGGGCACCCGATGGAATCGGTTAGCCATGGTATGTGAAAGGAAAAGGTGGGGAGGAGTGCCAAGTTTTATAAAAAGAGCACAAAAGTGCCAATCTCTCTCTCAAAAACTTGCTTCATTTTTGTATGGAAGATAGTAAGAACCCCATTGCCAGTTGCTACTCCAAGTTAATGTGGGAGCAAACTGTCCTTGTGCGTGGTGAATGACCAGCCCGTTGGGAACCCCAAGAGGAAGGTATGATGAGTGTAGCGGCAAGTTTTCCCTCAGTTAAGAAACCAAGGTTTATCGAACAAGAGAAGAGAGACGATGACGACTGAAGGTGTTGTGGAACCTGCACACACACAAACAAATACTTTGTTCCCAACTTGCGATGAGGTTGTCAATCTCACCGGTTTGCTTGAAACAAAGGTTATGAGTGTATCGAGTGGAAAATAGTAGAGTATGCGAGTAAAGTAAACAGTGCGGGAAAAGTAAACAGGTGATTGCAATATGATTAAAATAGGACCGGGGTCCACAGTTCACTAGTGGTGTCTCTCCATAGATAAAATAACATGCTGGGTAAACAAATTACAGTTGGGCAATTGATAGAATAAAGATAACGTGATATGTCAAGAAGATCACTATGAGATTTACTCTGGGCATTACAACAAAATACATAGACCGCCATCCAACTGCATCTATGACTAATAATCCACCCCCGAGGATATCATCCGAACACCCTAGAATTATTAAGTTGCGAACAACAGATAATTGCATTAAGCAAAGTGTGTAATGTAAACAAAGCATATGCCCTTGAGCATATGAATGTTGTTTTCTCCCTAGTAGCAACAGCACATCTACCACCTTAGAGGTTTCTGTCACTCCCCCAGGTGAAATAGAGACATGAACCCACTATCGAGCATAAATACCCCCTCTTGGAGTCACTAGCAACTACTCGGCCAAGATAGCTACTAACAACGGAGAGCATGTAAGATCATAAACAACATAGAGATAACAAAAGATATAATTCAGTACAGCAACTTAATCATAAACACCAATATTCATCGGATCCCAACAAACCAACATCATAGAATTACATAACGGTGATCTCAATCATGTAGGGCAGCTCATGAGATCTAAACATGAAGCACATGGTGGAGAAGACAACCATCTAGCTACTGCTATGGACCCATAGTCCAAGGTAGACTACTCACTCATCGCTCCGGAGGCAAGCATGGCGATGAAGAAGACCTCCGGTGGTGATTCCCCTCTCCGGCAGGGTGCCGGGAAGAGCTTCTGGACCCTCCCGATCTTCGGGTCGACGGCGGCGGTGTATCGCGATGTGTTCTGGAAATCTGATCGGGTTTTTGGTTTTTCTCGTCGGGGGGTACTTATAGGCGAAGGGGCGATGTCACGAGAAGGACCAGGCACCCTCACACAGGGGTGGCGCGGCCAGAGGCCAGGCCGCGCCGCCCCCTTGTGTGGGGCCCTGGTGGGCCCCCTCCGACACTTCTTCGGATCTCTGGAAGCTTCCGGGTAAAATATGACTTCAGGAACTTGTTTCGACCAATTCCGAGAATATTTCCTGTGTATCACTTCTGAAACACAAAAATAGCAGAAAACAGGAAACTGGCACTATGGCACTTCGTTAATAGGTTAGTTCCGGAAAATGTATAAAAGTGCTACTAAGTGTAACGAAACAATAGGCAAATGGTGTAAAAACAAGCATGGAGCATCAAAAATTATAGATACGTTTGAGACGTATCAAGCATCCCCAAGCTTAACTCCTGCTCGTCCTCGAGTAGGTAAGTGATAACAAAGAATAATTTTTGAGGTGACATGCACCTACACAATCTTGATCATATATGTAAGCATTGGTGAGCTGGGATCAATAGAACTTAAAACATGGGCATGAAAGATATAATCATGACAATAAAAACTTAGCAACCATGTTGTAAACATGCAAATGAACACAAACAAAAGATCATGAAAATGAAACAATGAAAGTCAAACGTGTGTTCAAATCATAAGGAAAAACATACAAATGGTTTTCAGCTTGTCCTTCAAAGAGAGCAAAACATAAATGCATAGGACACCTCAAAGTTTAAGAGGGCGACTAGATACAAATAATTTAAGAACAAGTGAAACTAACAATATGAATCAATCAATGAACTTTGGGACAATGCATATCACACTAAGAATGACAACTATGCTCTCTTAATGGTGCATAAAGAAAGAAGGTGGTGACTCAACATAAAAGTAAAAGAAAGGCCCTTCGCAGAGGGAAGCAGTGATTGCAAGTTTTATAACCTTCAAAAATTATGGTACTTACCGGCTTTGAGCTCTCATTGCCCCCATCATAAGCATCTTGAATGGTTAAAGTTAATGCGAGAACAATTATGATGCATATGCTTGACAAATCATAAGTTGAAAACCTCGTGTCCCGTGAATACGAGTACCCAAACCATGCTAATTTACTTAGAGTCCCAAGCAAGGCTCTTGCCATTGTAAGTGTATGCGTATCATTGAGAACCGCTAATGGGGTACCTCCGTGCCCGATGACATGGAACAAGCCCACACCAAAATGATAGGACAAGCAGACAATGAACACCTCGACATCTCTTTTATTTGCTATATTGTTTAGCTTTTTATTGTGAGATGCGTCGTTGAATGTTTACCATGGGTATGCTGCAAATTTCCACCATGAATTATGCATGGCTTAGATTGGCGGCCCGGCGTTTCCCTAACACATATACAAACTCCATGATCCCTACAAGATTCCCAATTCATTTCACACAGCGGGCATCCATAAACAAAAGATCACGATATCAACTCAAAAAGAAGTGCAATGTTGAAAGCTTGCCCCATGACAGCATGGCTGGGCTAGAATCCAACTTACAACTTGCAAGCATAACAACTCAACATAAAAGACCACAATGTCAAAATTTTAAGAACAGGAAAAAGTAAAGTGTGCCTTCCGGTTCGTGAGAGCTTTACTAACCGAGTTTTGCATAACACTGGTAAGAGTTTAATTTGAAGAAAATATAAAAGCAAGTCAAATTTACTTGGAATAGCAAATTTCTAGTAGGTATGTATGGTGGACACTTTGGAAAACTTTGGCTTTTAGGAGTTGGATGCACGAGTAGAGCTCATACTCAGTACAAGGCGAGGGCTAGCAAAAGACTGGGAGCGACCAACTAAGAGAGCAATAATGGCCATAATCATACAAAGCGACAAAGCGACATTAAAAGAAGCATACGATGACATCAAAAGTCAAAAACTAAATGATCATGAAGGCTAATGGCGACTTTGTAAGAGTCTAACATGTGTGAGCATGCGCCAAGTCAACCCAAATAAAGCATCAAGGAGAAAACCAAAATAATGCTTCCATACAATAAAAACAACGCATGATTTTTTCAAAGGCTCATTAAGCAATCTCAGTTATTTGAGACAAGTCATGCTACAGCAAAACCACTAAGCATACTATCAAAAAGACATCAAGCATGACATGAAAAAGCCTAAGCCGCAGTCTACACAAGCTCCTTCTTGTACCACTATTTTGCACAAAGCTTTTTCTCTTTTCCAACACCATTTGAAATTTTTATAAACACCTCTTTTGATGAAAACCAATAAAGATCAGAGGCAAAAATACACCTTGATGAAAAGATATGACAAGATCTGAATGCAAATCAAGGCGAAAACGAAAACCAAAAGCAGTAGCAGAAAAACTAGAGCGCTCGATAAACGATAAGAGTGAAAACTAGAGCGTTCTTTGCAAATGAAAACGAGTACATCTCCTCCAAAGGAAATTTGTTGGGGTCCAACCATTTATTGCAGCAAACAAACAAACTAAACAAACTAAAACAACTAAAACAACTGACGCTCCAAGAAAAACACATGGTGCATGAAGCAATAAAAATATAGTGTCTTGAAAGGTGACCTGATTTTTGCCGATGAAGAAGGGGTGCCTCGGGGGCATCCCCAATCTTTGACGCTTGTACTTCTTGGATATTTCTTGGGGTGATGCATGGGCATCCCCAAGCTTGAGCTTTTGTCCATTCTTCAACTCATCTCATCATTCTCCAATCCCTACACTTGAAAACTTCCTTCATACAAAACTAAACACAATTCTATTAGCAACATTAGTGTAAGCATAAAATATATTCAACCTCTTTTAGCTTCAGGTTTCAACCCAAAACCACCACATATAAAGTATATACTACTGTAGCAACTTCCACAAGAGTTCCATGATCAAAAAGAACTCAAAAGAAAGCGATAAAGTGGCAAAAACAAATATTGGCAGAAATCTGTCAAAACTGGACAGCTGACAAAGGACGAATTTTTGAGGGATTTTCCGTTGCTCAAATCAAAAAGTGTTCAACTAAGAAAAGTTTGGATATAACCTGGGGCATATGCACAAGAAATCGCAGGTCCAAAAGATAAACAGAGAATTTTCACGAATGTTTACGGTGCAGCACCGAAAACAGTTTCAGGACAGCAACATCCCCAAATCTTTACCTCACTCAAATTAGAGGCTTCTCTTGGCACAAAAACGAAATAAACAAGATAAGGAGTGGTCATTACAGTAGTAATGACTTCCAAGACTCAAATAAAAGAAAAAGTACTGAAAAGTAAACAATGGGTTATCTCCCAAGAGTGCTTTTCTTTAACGCCTTTGAGCTAGGCGCAGAAAAGTGCGAATCAAGTAATATCAAGTGATGAAGCATCAAGCTCATAATTTGCTCTAAGAATAGAGTCAAAAAGTAATTTCTTTCTTTTCCTAGGGAAGTGTTCCATACCTTTCTTTAGCGGGAATTGATACTTGATAATGCCTTCCCTCATATCAATGATAGCACCTACAGTTCGAAGAAAGGGTCTTCCCAAAATAATAGGACATGAAGCATGGCATTCAACGTCCATAACAAGAAAATCAACGGGAACAAGGTTATTGTTAACCACAATAAGAACATCATTAATCCTTCCCAAAGGTTTCTTCTTAGCAACATCAGCAATAGGAACATCAAAATAACACTTTTCAAGTGGTGGTAAATCAAGCATGTCATAAATCTTTCTAGGCATGATAGAAATACTAGCACCTAGATCACATAAAGCATGGCAATCATAACCATTAACATGCATATCAATGATGGGTTCCCAACCATCTTCTAACTTCTTGGGAACAGAGGCTTTTTGCTTCAACTTTTCATCCCTAATCTTTATAAGAGCATTGGTAATATGCTTAGTAAAAGCAATATTTAAAGAACTAGCATTGGGAGTCAAAGCAAGATTTTGCAAGAACAAAATAACTTCAGATATATTGCAGCCATCAACATCAAAATCATTAAAGGAAATAGAGCTATCATCTCCCACACTCCGAAAAATTTCAGCACTCTTTTGAGAAAAAGTTTTGGCAGTTTTAGGCTTTTTAACACAAGGAGTGGGAGTTTTCTCTACACCAATCAAAGTAAGAGGGTTGCTATCAGTAGGAGCAACATCATTAGAGGTAGTAATAGTACATACCTTCATCTCTCTAGCCATCTCATCTTCTCTTTCCCACCTGGCATGCAATTCCGCTAATAATCTAATATTTTTATCAATTCCAACTTGGGTAGCATTAGCGGCAGCAACAACATTGCTCACATTCACATCATTAGGAAACACTTTTAATTTCAGAAGTTCAACATCATGAGCAAGGCTATCAACTTTAGAAGCAAGAATATCAATTTTGCCTAACTTTTCCTCAACAGACTTGTTAAAAGCAGTTTGTTTACCGATGAAGTCCTTGAGCATTACCTCAAGCTCAGAGGGCGCGGCCCTAGTGTTGTTGTAGGAATTACCATAAGAGTTACCATAACCATTACCGTTGGTAGAAGGATACGGCCTATAATTGTTACTAGCAAAATTGTTCCTATAAGCATTGTTGTTAAAACTAGCATGGTGGCCCTCGCAAATACGAGGGCATCATCTTTATGGTGTAGTTTTTTCTTCCAATTATCTCTATGTATATTGATCATTCTGTGCATCTAATATGGAAAATACACAACATGGTACCTATAGGGGTTTCTTTGCATCCAAATTCGTTTGATTAAACCGTATCAAAATGAAGGAATCTCATCAAGTATTTATGTAGGATAAAAATGTCATACTAAACAGTATAATAAAAATGGACCATATAAAATGGATATAGGATAATCCAACTAATAAAATATCCTATGTACAAAAAAATTCTAAATATTCCAATCATGGAGTTTAACTATGCGAATCCTGCGAACACTAAAGCCCTAAGTGAGAGTTAGAAATTTTTTTGAGTTAAAGATAAATATAATTTATACAACATAGATTGAGAGAATTGCTAACATAGTAGGTTGAAATTATATGTTGGAGTTCACCCTTATCTCCCTGCCACTTACTCTTCAATTGCTATGTATAACGTATTCTTCTCAAATATTGATGGAATTTCTATCTAAATGATATTTTATAAGGATTGTACACTTACAATAGAGATTATCTTGTGATACTAATTAATTAAGAAACCATAATACACCATAAATTTTAGGAAAATAGAGAGGATATATCAGTACCTTTCTTCAAATTGATTATTGTTTATCCCATTAAATAAGAAGAAACGAATTGCAATGATGTTATGGGCATATAATAATTTTTATGTTTTTACGTTCACTGGATTTAGGTCATGGGCAAATGTAAAGGTTTGTAATGATATCATAAATGACCGAATGTATCACACCATAGTGAAATACTGAATAAATTAGTAATGCATTGTTATTATTATTTTACAACATTACATATTTGCAACAAGTACCTATGTCAGCTGTAGAATATTTCAAAAATTGTATTTAATTTGAAAAATATTTGCATTAGTATTATGTAAACTTTGTCACCAAAATTGTTCCTCATATTGTTACAATTGAGCAGTGTGTTTTGGCAAACGCCCAAAAATAACGGTGGCATGTAGCAAATTTTCCCTTTCTTTTATGTCATCTCAAAATCATATTGTGCCAACATCAAGCCCATGTTAGACATATTATATTTAATAGAGTGCAATTTTTTGAAGAAATGTGTTTGAAAAAAGCTCTAAAATGTTTAAAATACTTTGTGAATGAAATCTCACTGCCATGTTTGACAATATTGTTTTTAGAAAAAAATTCAAATTGTAATTTGAAGATAGACATGTCCCACCTCTCAAGCCGGTCAGCAAATTCATGGCTCTCGTGATTGGACCCGATGAGTGTGTACAACGCGGTAAATTAAAACTAACTATAATCATATTGATTTTTTCATTTTATTTTTCATTGTGATGATCTTGTCCTATATTATGTGAAAACACATAATTAGATAGATTCTTAGATGTTTGTCATCCTCCCGTTTCGAGATATAAGATGTTCTCACTTCTTTTGAATTCATATGTATCTAAATGCATTCCAGTGTTTCTCACTCATTTTAGTTTGTATCTAGTCCATATAGAAATATTTAATAAACTATAATTCGGAGTGAGTATATGGGAAATCCATTTGACTTGTTTTCTCTAGGGGCTTAAGTTTTTCTTGCATCCACGTGAATACAAATGCCCACTTTTTCACAGTGGGATACTACTTTGTTGTATTCATATTTATTTTCTATGTTTATTTGTTTATTTTTTATTTGTAGAGGCGCTCGTCTTTTTCAACCCGTGGTGGCTAGCTTATAGGCTGTACGGTGAAATAAAGATTGTCAATGTTATCTGTCAAAAAAAGATTGCCCGTGTTATGCACAGACTCTTCTTATTTCTTGAAAGAGTCCAGGAACCTCACGTCATATCTTATTACGTGGATAAGTACTATGTGTTTTTTTCTATGGAACACAAAATTACTCCTACCTTTTTAACACAATCAAAGAATAAGACGTGTCCATCTAACCCAAATTGTGCACGCATGTAACGTATTGTCTAGTAAATCTCAGCCATTATAATCTGGTCCCACAATATAATTAACGGACCAAATAATTAAGCCTATGTGGATTAACGTGGTGTCTCTATTTTAAAATTCCGTATTGTGCTTTTAGTATATAGTAGATTGTTGTTTCTAATGAAATTTACATCAACATGCTCTTCTTGAGCAACCAGAGAGGCCAAAGGAACATTATTAGGATCAACATGAGTCCTATCATTAGCAAGCATAGCCATAATGGTATCAATCTTATCACTTAAGGAAGAGGTTTCCTCAACAGAATTTACCTTCTTACCTTGTGGAGCTCTCTCGGTGTGCCATTCGGAATAATTTACCATCATGTTGTCGAGTAGCTTTGATGCGGCGCCCAAGGTAAGGGACATAAAAGTGCCTCCAGCAGCTGAATCAAGTAGGTTCCTTGAAGAAAAATTCAGTCCTGCATAAAAAGTTTGGAAAATCATCCAAGTAGTCAGTCCATGAGTAGGGCAATTCTTTACCATAGATTTCATTCTTTCCCAAGCTTGAGCAACATGTTCATTATCAAACTGAGTAAACTTTATAATATTGCTACGCAAAGCTATAATCTTAGCAGGAGGATAGTATCTACTAATAAAAGCATCCTTACACTTAGCCCATGAATCAATACTATTCTTAGTCAAAGACAGCAACCAATCTTTAGCTTTTCCTCTCAAAGAAAAAGGAAACAACTTGATCTTAATAATATCACTATCAACATCCTTATATTTCTGCATCTCACATAGCTCAACAAAATTGTTGAGATGAGCTGCAGCATCTTTAGTACTAGCACCAGAAAATTGCTCTTTCATAACAAGGTTCAATAAAGCAGGCTTGATCTCATAAAAGGTGGTAGCAGGAACAGGTGGTGCAATAGGAGTGCAGATAAAATCACTATTGTTTGTGCTAGCAAAGTCACACAACTTGGTGTTTTCAGGAGTACCCATTTCAGCAAAACGAAAGTAAACAAGTAAAAACAGCTACCAAGGATTCTAATTTTTTTTGGGGTTTTTGATATAAAAAGCAATGCAGGTAAAATAAATAAAGTAAAGCAAAACAAATAACAAAGTAAAGAATGTGTGTGCGAAGAACTCCCCTCGCAGAAGTCTTCTCTCTTCCCCGGCAACGGCGCCAGAAAAGGTGCTGCTACTCCAAGTTAATGTGGGAGCAAACTGTCCTTGTGCGTGGTGAATGACCAGCCCGTTGGGAACCCCAAGAGGAAGGTATGATGAGTGTAGCGGCAAGTTTTCCCTCAGTTAAGAAACCAAGGTTTATCGAACAGGAGAAGAGAGACGATGACGACTGAAGGTGTTGTGGAACCTGCACATACACAAACAAATACTTTGTTCCCAACTTGCGATGAGGTTGTCAATCTCACCGGTTTGCTTGAAACAAAGGTTATGAGTGTATCGAGTGGAAAATAGTAGAGTATGCGAGTAAAGTAAACAGTGCGGGAAAAGTAAACAGGTGATTGCAATATGATTAAAATAGGACCGGGGTCAACAGTTCACTAGTGGTGTCTCTCCATAGATAAAATAACATGCTGGGTAAACAAATTACAGTTGGGCAATTGATAGAATAAAGATAACGTGATATGTCAAGAAGATCACTATGAGATTTACTCTGGGCATTACAACAAAATACATAGACCGCCATCCAACTGCATCTATGACTAATAATCCACCCCCGGGGATATCATCCGAACACCCTAGAAGTATTAAGTTGCGAACAACAGATAATTGCATTAAGCAAAGTGTGTAATGTAAACAAAGCATATGCCCTTGAGCATATGAATGTTGTTTTCTCCCCAGTAGCAACAGCACATCTGCCACCTTAGAGGTTTTTGTCACTCCCCCAGGTGAAATAGAGGCATGAACCCACTATCGAGCATAAATACCCCCTCTTGGAGTCACTAGCAACTACTCGGCCAAGATAACTACTAACAACGGAGAGCATGCAAGATCATAAACAACATAGAGATAACAAAAGATATAATTCAGTACAGCAACTTAATCATAAACACCAATATTCATCGGATCCCAACAAACCAACATCATAGAATTACATAACGGTGATCTCAATCATGTAGGGCAGCTCATGAGATCTAAACATGAAGCACATGGTGGAGAAGACAACCATCTAGCTACTGCTATGGACCCATAGTCCAAGGTAGACTACTCACTCATCGCTCCGGAGGCAAGCATGGCGATGAAGAAGACCTCCGGTGGTGATTCCCCTCTCCGGCAGGGTGCCGGGAAGAGCTTCTGGACCCTCCCGATCTTCGGGTCGACGGCGGCGGCGTATCGCGATGTGTTCTGGAAATCTGATCGGGTTTTAGGTTTTTCTCGTCGGGGGGTACTTATAGGCGAAGGGGCGATGTCACGAGAGGGACCAGGCACCCTCACACAGGGGTGGCGCGGCCAGGGGCCAGGCCGCGCCGCCCCCTTGTGTGGGGCCCTGGTGGCCCCCCTCCGACACTTCTTCGGATCTCTAGAAGCTTCCGGGTAAAATATGACTTCAGGAACTTGTTTCGTCCAATTCCGAGAATATTTCCTGTGTATCACTTCTGAAACACAAAAACAGCAGAAAACAGGAAACTGGCACTGTGGCACTTTGTTAATAGGTTAGTTCCGGAAAATGTATAAAAGTGCTACTAAGTGTAACGAAACAATAGGCAAATGGTGTAAAAACAAGCATGGAGCATCAAAAATTATAGATACGTTTGAGACGTATCACCAGTCGTTGACAAAGACAACCACCTCTCAAAACCAATTTTTATCTCTCTGTTTTACAAATGAAAAGCTCTAGCACATGAGCAATCACTGCTTCCCTCTGCGAAGGGCCTTTCTTTTACTTTTATGTTGAGTCACCACCTTCTTTCTTTATGCACCATTAAGAGAGCATAGTTGTCATTCTTAGTGTGATATGCATTGTCCCAAAGTTCATTGATTGACTCATGATGACTGGTTTCACTTGTTCGTAAGTTATTTGTATCTAGTCGCCCTCTTAAACTTTGAGGTGTCCTATGCATTTATGTTTTGCTCTCTTTGAAGGACAAGCTGAAAACCTTTTGTATGTTTTTCCTTATGATTTGAACACACGTTTGACTTTCATTGTTTCATTATCATGATCTTTTGTTTTTGTTCATTTGCATGTTTACAACATGGTTGCTAAGTTCTTATTGTCATGATTATATCTTCATGCCCATGTTTTAAGTTTTATTGATCCCAGCTCACCAATGCTTGCATATATGATCAAGATTGTGTAGGTGCATTTCACCTCAAAAATTATTCTTTTGTTATCACTTACCTACTCGAGGACGAGCAGGAGTTAAGCTTGGGGATGCTTGATACGTCTCAAACGTATCTATAATTTTTGATGCTCCATGCTTGTTTTTACACCATTTGCATATTGTTTCGTTACACTTAGTGGAACTTTTATGCATTTTCCGGAACTAACCTATTAACGAAGTGCCACAGTGCCAGTTTCCTATTTTCTGCTGTTTTTGTGTTTCAGAAGTGATACACAGGAAATATTCTCGGAATTGGATGAAACAAGTTCCTGAAGTCTTATTTTTCCCGGAATCTTCCAGACATCCGAAGGAGAGACGGAGAGGGGCCACCAGGGCCCCACACAAGGGGGCGGCGCGGCCTGGCCCCTGGCCGCGCCACCCCTGTGTGAGGGAGCCTGGCTCCACCTCTGACGACGCCCCTTCGCCTATAAAGACCCCCCGACGAGAAAAACCTAAGTACCCGATCCGATTTCCAGAACACATCGCGATCCGCCGCCGCCGTCGACCCGAAGATCGGGAGGGTCCAGAAGCTCTTCCCGGCACCCTGCCGGAGAGGGGAATCGCCACCAGAGGTCTTCTTCATCGCCATGCTTGCCTCCGGAGCGATGAGTGAGTAGTCTACCTTGGACTATGGGTCCATAGCAGTAGCTAGATGGTTGTCTTCTCCACCATGTGCTTCATGTTTAGATCTCATGAGCTGCCCTACATGATTGAGATCACCGTTATGTAATTCTATGATGTTGGTTTGTTGGGATCCGATGAATATTGGTGTTTATGATTAAGTTGCTGTACTGAATTATATCTTTTGTTATCTCTATGTTGTTTATGATCTTGCATGCTCTCCGTTGTTAGTAGCTATCTTGGCCGAGTAGTTGCTAGTGACTCCAAGAGGGGGTATTTATGCTCGATAGTGGGTTCATGCCTCTATTTCACCTGGGGGAGTGACAGAAACCTCTAAGGTGGTAGATGTGCTGTTGCTACTAGGGAGAAAACAACATTCATATGCTCAAGGGCATATGCTTTGTTTACATTACACACTTTGCTTAATGCAATTATCTGTTGTTCGCAACTTAATACTTCTAGGGTGTTCGGATGATATCCCCGGGAGTGGATTATTAGTCATAGATGCAGTTGGATGATGGTCTATGTATTTTGTTGTAATGCCCAGAGTAAATCTCATAGTGATCTTCTTGACATATCACGTTATCTTTATTCTATCAATTGCCCAACTGTAATTTGTTTACCCAGCATGTTATTTTATCTATGGAGAGACACCACTAGTGAACTGTGGACCCCAGTCCTATTTTAATCATATTGTAATCACCTGTTTACTTTTCCCGCACTGTTTACTTTACTCGCATATTATTACTGTTTTCCACTCGATACGCTCATAACCTTTGTTTCAAGCAAACCGGTGAGATTGACAACCTCATCGCAAGTTGGGAACAAAGTATTTGTTTGTGTGTGTGCAGGTTCCACAACACCTTCAGTCGTCACCGTCTCTCCTCTCCTGTTCGATAAACTTTGGTTTCTTAACTGAGGGAAAACTTGCCGCTACACTCATCATACCTTCCTCTTGGGGTTCCCAACGGGCTGGTCATCACCACGCACAAGGACTTACTGCTCCCACGTCAACTAAACGCCACAGCTCTTTTCTGGCGCCATCACCAAGTAGCAGTGGACATTCGACGACGCATCTCAAAATAAAAAGCTAAACAAATGGCAAATAAAAGAGATGTTGAGTTGTTCCTTGTCTGCTTGTCCTGTCATTTTGATATGGGCTTGTTCCATATCATCGGGCACGGAGGTACCCTGTTGGCGGTTCTCGATGATACACATATACTTACAATGACAAGAGCCTTGCTTGGGACTCTAAGTAGAGTAGCATGAGGTTTGTGTACTCGTATTCACGGGACACGAGGTTTTCGACTTATGATTTGTCAAGCATATGCATCATAATTGTTCTCGCATTAACTTTAACCATTCAAGATGCTTATGATGGGGGCAATGATAGCTCAAAGCCGGTAAGTACCATAATTTTTGAAGGTTATAAAACTTGCAATCACTGCTTCCCTCTGCGAAGGGCCTTTCTTTTACTTTAATGTTGAGTCACCACCTTCTATCTTTATGCAGCATTAAGAGAGCATAGTTGCCATTCTTAGTATAATGTGCATTGTCCCAAAGTTTTCATTGATGGATTCATATTGTTGGTTTCACTTGTTCTCAAATTATTTGTATCTAGTCGCCCTCTTAAACTTGAAGGTGTCCTTTGCATTTATGTTTTGCTCTCCATGAAGGACAAGTCGAAAACCATTTGTATGTTTTTCCTTATGATTTGAACACACGTTTGACTTTCATTGTTTCATTTTCATGATCTTTTGCTTGTGTTCATTTTCATGTTATAACATGGTTGCTAAGTTTTTATTGTCAAGATTATATCTTTCATGCCCATGTTTTAAGTTCTTTTGATCCCAGCTCACAAATGCTTACATATATGATCAAGATTGTGTAGGTGCATGTCACCTCAAAAATTATTTCTTTTGTTATCACTTACCTACTCGAGGACGAGCAGTAGTTAAGCTTGGGGATGCTTGATACGTCTCTAACGTATCTATAATTTTTGATGCTCCAAGCTTGTTTTTACACCATTTGCCTACTGTTTCGTTACACTTCGTGGCACTTTTATGCATTTTCTGGAACTAACCTATTAACAAGTCGCCACAGTGCCAGTTCCCTTTTTTTGCTGTTTTTGTGTTTCAGAAGTGCTACACAGGAAATATTCTCGGAATTGGACGAAACAAGTTCCTGAAGTCTTATTTTTCCCGGAAGCTTCCAGAGATCCGAAGAGGAGTTGGAGGGGGGCCACGAGGGCCCCACACACCAGGGCGGCATGGCTAGGCCCCTGGCCGCGCCCCCTATGTGTGAGAGCTCCTCGGTCCACCTCTGACGATGCCCCTTCGCCTATAAAGACCCCCCCGACGGAAAAAACCTAAGTACCCGATCACTTTTCCAGAACACATCGCGATCCGCCACCGCCGTCGACCCGAAGATCGGGAGGGTCCAAAAGCTCTTCCTGGCACCCTGCCGGATAGGGGAATCGTCACCGGAGGTCTTCTTCATCGCCATGCTTGCCTCCGGAGCGATGAGTGAGTAGTCTACCTTGGACTACGGGTCCATAGTAGTAGCTAGATGGTTGTCTCCTCCACTATGTGCTTCATGTTTAGATCTCATGAGCTGCCCTACATGATTGAGATCACCGTTATGTAATTCTACATGTTTGGTTTGTTGGGATCCGATGAATATTGGTGTTATGATTGAGTTGCTATACTGAAATATATCTTATGTTATCTCTATGTTGTTTATGATCTTGCATGCTCTCCGTTGTTAGTAGCTATCTTGGCCGAGTAGTTGCTAGTGACTCCAAGAGGGGGTATTTATGCTCGATAGTGGGTTCATGCCTCTATTTAATCTGGGGGATTGACAGAAACCTCTAAGGTTGTAGATGTGTTGTTGCTACTAGGGAGAAAACAACATTCATATGCTCAAGGGCATATGCTTTGTTTACATTACACACTTTGCTTAATGCAATTATCTGTTGTTCGCAACTTAATACTCATGGGGTATTCGGATGATATCCCCGCGAGTGGATTATTAGTCATAGATGCAGTTGGATGGCGGTCTATGTATTTTATTGTAATGCCCAGAGTAAATCGCATAGTGATCTTCTTGACATATCACGTTTATCTTTATTCTATCAATTGCCCAACTATAATTTGTATACCCAGCATGTGTTATTTATCTTTTGGAGAGACAGCACTAGTGAATTGTGGACCCCGGTCCTATTTCCATCATATTGCTATCACCTGTTTACTTTACTCGCACTGTTTACTTTACTCGCATACTTTCACTGCTTTCCACTCGATACGCTCATACCCTTTGTTTCAAGCAAACCGGTGAGATTGACAACCTCATCGCAAGTTGGGAACAAAGTATTTGGTTGTGTTGTGTGCAGGTTCCACGTTGCTGCTCGCAAAGCAAAGCTTGGACGATGCGCCATATATAAATTGTCCGGAGCTGTCGCGAAGCTTACAAGAATCACCTTCAGTCGTTTGTCTCTCCTCTCCTGATCGATAAACCTTGGTTTCTTAACTGAGGGAAAACCTTGCTGCTGTATTCATCACACCTTCCTCTTGGGGTTCCCAACGGGCTGGACATTCAACTAGGCACCAACTCTTTTCTGGCGCCATCAACCAGCAATCATGACCCCTTACACCACTGGCATGATGAGCTAAGATCACAACCATTGTAATAGATAATTCCATCATGCAACAAATTACCTTGACCATATGGACTAGAAATACTAAGCTAAGCAAATAATTATTTGGTTTTAAGATCTGCAAGTTATTGGGTAAGGTCCTTTTGCTCCCGCGTGCATATGCTCCTTTATTCAAATGTATTTTTGAGAATTTTTTTTTTTTAAAAAAAATGTTGCACGTAGATCCTCACATGCTACACGAAGTCATTTCAAGAAATCTGACTTTTTGTGTAGCCTATGTATAAAAGACAAAAAATGGTGCTATACTATGCCTCTTCGTGAATGTTTTTTATCTAGTTTATACAGCCCGCAAAAAATGTCACTTTTCACGAAATGTGCGTTAATTCTCAGCCCACGACGCCATGAGGACCACAACGTGATCGAAGTCCTTCATCTAGAAGCTCCAACCGATCTAACCTCTTGGGCTACACTATGACGTCACGAAGGCTTCTTTAACCAGACATACTTTGAAGGAAGTCGTAGGATCAACATGGTGTACAAGACTTTCCAAGAGATACTGTGAAACATGAGACATCTAGCACCAGCGTCTATATATATCGAAGACCATTCATACCGAAGGGGAGGTCAAACATCTACACCAAGTCGTCACCATACTCTCCATTGCCATATATAAACCGTAGATCTATCCATAAACCTCGTCATGTGCAACTATTAGTCCTAGAATTCATCTTGTAGAGTCTTGTATAATCATGTGGTTACACCAATAATAAAGTCTAAGAGAAGTTCTTAATCATCTACATCATGTTTTTGATCGAATCTTGTTGACCCGAGCCCCTTGCCGAATAAATAAACTTACCACTGATGCTGGGAGTAAAAGTGGTGGGCGATGCGCAATTATGCACCAAACAGAAGGGGATAATTAACATGATGGAAAGACATGTCTCCCTCTGACCGGTTTGGTGTACTAGGTCATCGCTTACAAGTGGGTCAAAATCATCAGAACCACTGTTAACACAGCTAAACACCATAATCAATGGACATTGCA
Source organism: Dactylis glomerata (assembly GCA_007115705.1). Classification (NCBI taxonomy): domain Eukaryota; kingdom Viridiplantae; phylum Streptophyta; class Magnoliopsida; order Poales; family Poaceae; genus Dactylis; species Dactylis glomerata. The sequence goes on from QXEO01000551.1 coordinate 5,153,206, forward strand.
AGCAACCGACGCAATAGTGGTGGATTTTTGCAATTTTGAAAAAAATGGTGGTTTTCCATACTTCGCGCTGTAATGTGGTGGTTTTTTTTGGAATTAACTCATAATAAAGTTTGAGAGAAGTTCTTAATCATCTACATCAGGTTTTTGATCGAATCTTGTTGACTCGAGCCACTTGCTGAATAAATAAACTTACCACTGATGCTGGGAGTAAAAGTGGTGGGCGATGCGCAATTATGCACCAAACAGAAGGGGGTAATTAACATGATGGAAAAAATGTGTTACTCGTGTAAGTTTGATTGGTATACGTAGATCTGTGTGATGACAATTAATTCTTTTAGGGAATGGGGAAAGTGACTTAATTAAATCGTAACATCGATGTAAGTTCACCACATAGAAATTCACTCCTTTCAAAAAGTTGTTTCTTTCTAAGAAAACTATAAGGATTAGATGAACACTATGTACACAGTGATTGTAGCACGTCTCAGAAGAAACTATGTGCCAATGCTACATGAGAACTAGAGGAACCATCATGGCAAAGGAAAATTGGCATGAATTGGAGCATACACGAAGGTTGAGCCCGTCTTGTGCTTTCGAGAGATTTAATTTCATATTTTGTAAATCAATTGATAGTGGTTATACTAATGTTTTTTAACAAAACAAAAGATAAAGAGAGGCGTTTTGCAATTCAACTCTCCCACCTTGGAGATCAAACCCAAAAGCACAAGGTCAAGACAGACTATAGTGGGTAATATTATATAATAATATTATGCATATGACTAACTTAAACAATTTCTATAATGAATGATATCATGCAGTAGTATTATTGTCTTATTATATTTACTAATTTGTGAATCTCAATGTAAATTTGTGTATAAGATCTATTTGACATTATTTTTTCTCGTAATATATGTGCTAATATGAGTTATGATACAATAATAATAGCTCTTCCTTAATTAACTACCAACATTTTTGTAGGTCTAAATTGCATAATACTGCTAGCTAAGATTTCAGCACTATGGCTATCATAAGAGACTTAGGCTATACCGACTGAGCCAGACAAACGCTTCATTTTTAAATGTAAATTATAATTTTATTTGTTACCATTTCCTATGCATCTTACCTTTTCTTTATGAAGACCACCACTCAGTTGGACCATCGTTTGTTTAAATGGACCATCGTCTCGATGCGTTCCAGCCCATGCATGGGATCGGTGAGATGAGGACGAAAACGTACGGCGCTCCTGGATCTGTCGATGCTGCCCGTCTGCGCGACAAGTCACACCAAATTATTGGTCCCATCACGTATGATATATCCATGCAACGTTGCCATTGCCGCGCGCGGCCAAAACCCTCTGCCGAACCCTCCGAAGCAATGGTGCGGGACGAGGAAACGAAACGACCATCCACATGCTTGCCACGAGCCATCGACCGGCCCTATTCCTATATGCGCCCTCTCCACCACATGTTTCCTTTGCACTTTCATGCATGGTGGGCGAAACGATGATGAGTTCATGACATGTCACATCTGCATTTGTAAAGCTCTATGCAGCATGGTGGGCTCTCTTGGGAGCTAGCTTACGCGCGAGAATCTATGGCCAATACTACCAAATATTACCCCCGCTCGAAATGTAAGCTAAATTTAGCTTTCTAAAAAATCTTATATTTCAAAACGAAGGTAGTAGTATGTAAGTGTTCGCGAAGAAGAAAGGGTTTGGTAATGTTCTACACATGGACTTTACAAATTAAGCCGTACGGACGGGCGTGCCGCACAATCTGTTCACAATAATTGATGTGCTTCCTTCCCTTCGATTTTACCGAGTCCTGTTGGCACACGCCATGGTTTCAAGACTTAATTGGACAATCAGAGTTACCATGCACATGCATTCATCTTTCTCTTTCTTTTGAAACTCGCGTTCAGTTTTTTCCCCCGGTAAAACCAGGAATTTTATTAAACATGTGGGGTTATAAGGCGATCGAGCTCTAGCAACTGAAGGACATCAAAGTTCAAAGACCCAACCATATATTCAGGTCAAAGACTGGCGTTGCAATCTTGCCAGATTTGCAAATTCTTTTTTTTTGCTAACCCTAAGCCCTGCATTGTCGATTCAGACGTGAACTCTTGTCACGCTACATGCTGGTGCTGTGTGCTGAATGATTGAAGTACATATGTTCGTACTAGCATCATTATGCAACAAGATGGGGATTGCAAAATTTGTCGTGCACGATCGCTCGCGCAATTGCTTATTTCCCCGTTCAAAAAGATCTACGCGCACTCCACTCTGCCCGTGTGGCGCGCGGCACGGAGTGCGCAAGCGAGCCGAGCCACACGTCCGCATGCCATGGCGCGAGTTCTGTGCGCCAAAACCACTGTCGTCGAGCTCGTGCCGATTCCTCGAGCTCTCTCGTGGCCTCTATAAAAGGCGAAAGCCCTTCTTTCGATCGTCAGCAGTCCACACATCAACCACCTGTGCGCGCAGCATTGCCACCGATCTATTTTGCTACTCTGCTAGCTGAGCCTGTGAGCAATGTCGTCGCGCCATCGGCGGCAGCCGTCGCGTGCGCTCCCTCTGGACTTCAACGTGGTCGACGTCGGCGAAGACGAGCCTGTGGCAGCAGCAGCCAAGGGCAAGGCGTCCGCGCATGGCCCCGCCGGCGGCCGGAGCGATGCGGCCGCGGCTGCCAAAGCAGGGCAGGAAGGCCGCGACAAGAAGCTGCCGCCGGCCGCTGGCAGTGGCCGGCCATCGGCGCCGGAGGGGACCGAGAAGACGTCGTGCGACGGCAACGGTACTGGTCGCTAGGCCATGTGTTGCGTCGCCGGCAGATGCACGCGGCAGCTAGCCCACGTTGTTCGATCTGAGTGCTCTCACGGCCGGCCGTGCTATGTTTGTCGTCCGATCTGCGGTTCTCGATCATCTCAAATCTATTCGTGTTTGCATTTCCATCATACACATGTCTCCTTGCCTTTTGTGTTTGAAGGGCTTAAATATGTCTAATATGTATCTCTCTCCGGTGTAATATGTTGAAGTACAAGTGTACAAACCTGATGTGAAATGCAAAAAAAACTATGTAAATCCATGCCTCTCGTCTCGTGAAGAGCATATGATCAGCAAGTAAGATCTGAAGTTCTTCTGTTTGTTTTCTGGTGATCTTGCCTTTGGCGTATGAGGCTGTATCGTAGAGGATCTGAACTTTTCGAATGAATACGGGAGGGACGAACGTTATGGCTTTCGTGGAGACAGCGTGCATGCGTCTCTGCGATGCGTGGTCTCCCAATCATAAGCACGGCGATTTAGACACAATTAACCCAAACTTGAAACTATTTTAAAAAATAAACCATCGGCAAAACTATTTCAAAAAACTAACCCTTTTTTGCGTCGCCAGGAGGGGTGGCGAAGCAGAAGTGCGTGCGTCGCCAGGGGAAGTGGCGAAGCAGATAGTGCGTCGCCACTGGTAGTGGCGAAGCACGAAGGCGTGCGTCGCCACGGTGAGTGGCGAAGCACATTAGGGTTAGTTCATGACCCCGGCCCGTGCCCGACCTCCCCCACCCCTCACTCTCCCTCCCTCACCTCTCCCTCCCTCATCTCTGGCGGCGCCGGCGGCGGGTGGTGTTCTTCCCCCTCACTCTCCCTCCCTCACCTCTCCCTCCCTCATCCATTGGTGCCCTCTTGATCTTCACTAAGGTATGTTCCTCCAATCCCCCTTCTCTAATCCCCCAATCCCCCTTCTCTAATCCCCCTTCTCTATTTGTATGGTGGTATTTTAGCAAGATTGATAGATGGATTTGTAGGATAATGTCCTCAAGATGAATTTATTTGTATGGTTGATTGAAATGAATGATTCCAATGAATTGATGGATGATTCCAATGGATTGATAGGTAGGGATGGATGAACTAGCAATTTGTGTGATTGTTTTATGTTTTTGTTATTGAAGTAGCAATTATTGATTACTTGTGTGATTGATTTGTGCTTCATCATATGTATGAAATTAGTAGAATTATTGATAGGATGAGTTGTATATTATATGGATTTTGTGCATATATGCTCACATATGATTGATTCCAATGAATTATTGATTTGTGCTTCATCATATGATTGATTTATTATATGGATTTTGTGCATATATGCTTCATCATATGATTCCAATGAATTATTGATTTGTGCTTCATCATATGATTGATTTATTATATGGATTTTGTGCATATATGCTTCATCATATGATTCATCATATGCTCACATATATGCTCACATTATAGTCGGATTGTTTAGGATGGAGGATTTAAGTAATGAAAGCATTCTCGAGGGTGAAGTTGATGTTAAGCACCGTGCCTATAAGATGTCCGAGAAGAATATGGTAATTATAAAACCAAGTACTCAAATGTGATATTCTTAAGCGTGAATTGGTATGTGACACCATGCATGTATGTTCGTCACCGTGCAGATTTTTGGACCATTGTGACTGAGGTACAACCAGATGACGTCAACGGCGATGAACTATGATGAGCGGTACACCCCCTACATCCGCAATCTAGGGCTTCTACCATTCATCCATATGGTCACCCGGACGACACTCAACGTCAATCCTGCCGCGATCACCGCGCTTGTGGACCGGTGGAGGCCGGAGACCCACACCTTTCACCTCCGGACCGGCGAGATGACGATCACGCTGGAGGACATGGCGATGATACTTGCGCTCCCCATCGAGGGGGCTCCTCTTTGCATCGATACATCCTCTGATGATTGGCGCGGGAAGATGTTAGATCTCATTGGGAAGTGCCCCGGGGATACTCTCAACAGGCAAGGAGTAAAGTTGAGGGTCCCCGCGGGGGCAACTTTCAAATGGATCTCAGATAACTTCGGTACGTGCCCTGAGGATGCCGATGAGGATCTCGTCAAGATCTACGCCCGCGTGTACGTGTGGTATGTTATCACACGGAGTCTGTTCAATGACACTAGTGGGAAGACCGCGCACTGGCATTGGCTGAAGGCGCTGACCGTCATGGGTAAGAAGTGGAGCTGGGGCACTGCTGCATTGGCTTGGTTGTATCGTCAGGTAATGAGTTGTTTTGTCCACTCCGTACATTTGCTCTCCATTTTGGCTACATTCTTGTTTTTGATGTTTGCTTTCATACCTTCTGCAGCTTGACGATGCTAGTTGTAGGACAGAGCCACAAGCTTGTATTGCTGGTTCCCTGCTTCTTCTTTCGGTGTGGAGTTGGGAACGGTTCCCTGTTGGACGGCCGAAAATTGGTCCTCGTAGAGACTGGGACGATGGTGACGACCGCCTCCGGTATCCCACGTTTGCTCACTATTGGGACCAGCATTCTGAGTTCACTTCTGACCCAGAACAAGCATATCGACAATACACCAACGAGTTTGACAACCTAACCCCTGAGCAGGTAAAAAACTCTATTCCCTCACTCTAAACTTGTCATATATATGATATATGATATTGTGAGCTTGATCTTCTTTGATATGATCTTCTTTGATATATGATATATGATTTTGTGAGCTTGATCTTCTTTGATATGATCTTCTTTGATATATGATATATGATATTGTGAGCTTGATCTTCTTTCATATGATCTTCTTTGATATATGATATATGATATATGATATTGTGAGCTTGATCTTCTTTGATATATGATATATGATCTTCTTTGATATATGATACATGATATTGTGAGCTTGATCTTCTTTGATATATGATATATGATCTTCTTTGATATATGATATATGATCTTCTTTGATATATGATCTTGTCTCGGGTATTTAGGATCTTCATTATTGGGCATGTTGTAGGTGATATGTTCCCACCGCATTTGCTGCCACCTTTTCCGCTCCGCTTCCTCTTTTTCAGCTTCCTCTTTCAGCTTCCTCTTTCTTTCTTCCACTTTCTTGGCCGCATCTTGTTCCTTCACTCTCCTCAAAGCTTCATTTTGAACATCTTCGTCCTCCTTGTGACCTTGAGTTGAGCTATGTCCCGTCCCACTCACCTTTCTCTCCCTCTCCATCTCTACTTCCATGTTGCTTATCTTATCGTAGGCTCTCTTCATTATCTCATCGTACTCACGAATGCTCTTTATTACCCCCTCCGCAAGCTCCTTCTGACGTTGCTCTTCTCTTTCTCTCCTCATTCTTTCCTCACGAATCCTCAATTGTTGATCTTCTTCCATCCTCATTTGTGTTGCCTCTTTCTTCTTCCTCTCGGCCGCATCCATCTCCATCACCTTCCTCCATGACTCATTGAAGGTCTGATCCCACTCCTTGTTGGCTTGACTCCCCGCCATATCTACAATAAGAGTGGAGATAAATGTTAGTAAACACAATATGTAAAATGTTATCTCAAATTTAAAAATTGTAGAGCACAAAATAAAAGTACATACGGAAATGGTCCTTGTAGATATCCTATCATACTAGTTCGATTTACACCACGGACTCCTCTAAGACCTAGTTGTCTTCCTCTTTGTTGCCTAGGATTACGATAGCTTGGACCACCTCCGTGGCTTCGACCACCTCCGTGACTAGGACCACTTTGTTGGCTTGCAACACTATGTTGGCTACTCCTTTGTTGGCTTGGACCACTTTGTTGGGTACTCCTATGTTGGCTTGGGCTTGGAACATCTCGGTGGCTTGGACCACTTTGTTGGCTACTCCTTTGTTGGCTTGGACCACCTTGTTGGCTTGAATCACCTTGTTGACTACTCATGGGTTGGCTTGCGTTTGAGTCATTTCTCTTTGTTCTTTTCCTTTGGGTACATGTCCTAGCATTGTGTCCATGACCATTACACTTTCCACAACGAGCTCTATCACATGGCTCTTGAAATTGGTCATTTCCTGATTCTCTCGCACCACCACGACCCCATCCATCCATATCACCCCTAAAACGCTTTGTCTGACGTCTTCCACGTTTAACAACCTTCCATGAAGGATGGGGCCAGAGTTGGATTCCATGATACTCGGGCCACTGTGATTGGTCTAGGTACGGGTTAAATCTAGGAGCCCATGTTTTCTTGGTCGTTGTGATGGAGAACTCTGACTCTCTCACGATGAGAGGGTGATTGTAGTCAAAATGACGCACCCGAGCCGCCGTTAGCAAATGCGAGCAAGCGAGATGGACCAAAGATGGCCTCGCACATGTGCACTCGCAAGTCCTTAGCGAGACCTTGAAAGCTCGGCCTCCGTGTTGGACACCGTCGGCCGTGGTTCCTCCGGGCTCATTCACTTGATAAATGAGCTCATCGTTATCATAAACGGTTGCAACTTCAGAATCCGCCTTACGAGACTGAAATGTCCTCCACTCGTCAACTTTGGGTGGGTACTCGTATTTATGCTTTTGCGTATTGTCTCCCGCAATCTGCCTTTCCGTTTCATCTGAGTACTTTAAAAAATACTCATTCAACTTGTCGAATGTGTATCGCACAATTGCCGTCACGGGCAATGCACGGACTCCCTTGAGGACCTTGTTGAAGCACTCTGCCATATTGCTTGTCATTTGACCGTACCTCCGACCATTTTCATCGTAGGCTCTTGCCCACTTTGTTCTATCTTGGATGTGCCTAGTGAGAAATGCTTGACCCTTAGCATCGAGCTTTCTGTTTGAGGTCAATTTGATGTACAAGTTTGCGAAACGCCGGTCAGTGAAAGCGAGACAACAATCTTGAAGATCATCAGTCAACTCCTTGCTACCACATGCCCTATAGAAGTTTGAACAGAAATGCCTCATGCACCATCTATGGTGCAAAGTAGCATGCCCTGGAATTTCAATATTTACCGCTGCGAGAATTCCTTGATGTCGATCTGAGATGACACAAATTTCCCTTTGTGGCGGTAATACCTTGGTCCTCAAAAGGTGAAAAAACCACTGCCAGTTATTGTTGTTCTCCGCCTCTACGAAAGCAAATGCCAAAGGAACCAAACGGTTGTTGGCATCATTTGCTATTGCAACCAAGAGAGTCCCCCTATATTGCCCGGTCAAAAATGTCCTATCAACAGAGATTACCGGTCTACAATGCTCGAAAGCTTTCATGCATTGCTGGAAAGCCCAAAATGCACGGCCAAATACTCGGACAGTTCTTCCATTGTAAATCCTTGTTTCCTGTCCATAAGGCTCTACCACATGAACCATGCCCGGGTTTGCATCGGCCATTGCTAACAACAACCGAGGAATTCGGTTGTATGCTTCTTCCCAATCACCATACAACATCCTGAATGCAGCTTGCTTTGCTTTCCATGCCTTGCCGTATTTCACATCATAGTGAAAGAGAGCTTTCACAAGCTCCATGACTGTTTTGATGCTCATTGTTGGAAGTGACGAGATTTGGTTGGAAAGTCTATATGCGATGAACTCGGAGGTGAGTTGTCGGTGATCGTGCTTTACTGCTTTGCCATCCACCCTCTTTCCGCGACACATGTGAGTTGGCACACAACTTGTTATGCGCCACTCGGGTCCTCCCTTCCATGGTCTTGCACGCACAATCCAAGGACATCGATCCTCCTCGCACTTAACAGTGTAACGCTTCTTCACGTCTGAGTGAAGCACCGTATAGGGATGATGATACTTAACCGAGAAGTCCTTGATCCATTGTTTAAATTCTAGCAAGGTTTTGAACATCAAGCCTTTTGATATACCATTACTCTCGTGATTGCCATCCCGGTAAGAAGTAGGCCTTGGTCCAAGCACTATACCCTCGCCGCCGTCAACCGTGGCTTCATCTGCGAGACTAAGATCACGGAACAATGGTATCCGATGATCTCGCCCCAATACCTCCTCGTGGACTTTGGCCTCATTGGCCGTGAACCCTTCCTCATCAACTTCTTCTTCGGGACCATCGTCATCCGAGTCCGATGCATAGCATCGCGAGTACGGGATGTCATGGTCCATGTTTTCTTGCGTATAGTACATATCCAAATCTCCAACATTGTGGTCATGAAGCTCAATATCATTGTCATCATCCCCGCACTCATCATCCTCTTCTTCCAATGATAGTGTCTCCTTTGAAATTGGCCTTCCATCCGTCATTTCTTCTTGGTGGTTCGGTGGAGAATTCCTAGCATCAACCCGGGAGGCACTCCGGTTCAAGTCCACATGCAAAGTACCACCAGTCTTTTTGGTGGCAAATAACTCAAGAGCCTTGTCGAGAGATTCGGCCACCACCTCCTTGTATGCACCCCAACGTTGCTCGGAGTTGATACGCATTATCTTCCAACGGAAGTGCATGCCAAATCCGGCGTTGTGCCTACCTTCCAACTCAACAACATCACTAGGGTCCATCCAATTCAACTCTATTCTAACTTGTTCCAAGACCTCGGCGTACGTAGGAGTACGCTCGAACACCAAGTCAAGCTCATCCGGGTCGGGCTCTATATTGCCTTTCAAATATGCTTCCTTGTCAACATGATGAACATGAACAATTCTCGCCATACCTAATTTTTATTATCAACAATAAGGTAAAAAAATTAATAAGTACCTATGCCAATATTTACTCATCACACCATACTTCATAACAATAAAACCCTAACCCTAACCCTAACATAACAAGAAAATCCTAACCCTAACCCTAACATAACAACAAACCCTAACCTCACAAACCCTTACCCTAACCTACCAATATACACTAAAATACTTCATACACATCATACAAGCCAACATTGACCAAATTAACATTGCAATTTGGGTGAATCAATATTTCTAGGGTTTCCAAGATTTGGGGATTCAAAACCAAATATGCAAATTCCAATGGGTCAAATCAATGGGAAATGATGGAGAGTACCTTAGGAGACTTGGGGAAGGAGAAATCCACGGAGAAAAGCTTCGATTTGGGTGGGAGGATTGAGAGGGGGAGAGAGAGCCGCCTTTGCTGTGAAAAGATGAGGGAGGAAGTGAGTGAGGAGGCCAGCTCGGGGCTGGGCTCCAAACCCTAACCCTAAAGTGCTTCGCCACTGAGAGTGGCGAAGCAGGCCATTATGCTTCGCCACTCAGAGTGGCGACGCAAGAACGCCTGCTTTGCCACCGTGAGTGGCGACGCACATCGCTGCTTCGCCACTTCCTGTGGCGACGCACCCTCAGCTGCTTCGCCACCGTGAATGGCGAAGCTAAAAGAGGTTATTTTTTTGAAATAGTTTGGCCGATGGTTTATTATTTGAAATCGTTTCAAGTTTGGGTTATTTTTGTCTAAATGACCCATAAGCACAGCCAGCCTCAAGTGCCATCGCACAATAAACCTGACGCAGACGTGGATGTGAAACAGTACGGATCGAGTCTGTCGTGATCCAATTGGGGAGATCTCGACTAATCAGTCAGACGCCGGACAGCCACATGTCTGAAGAACGACGTATGCAGGTATGTATGGCACACGCCACAAAGACAAAGTGAAACCCGGACGGTGCGTAATGATGCAGCAGAGTGAGCGGCTAATTAACATGGAAGGAATGATGTGTTAGTCAGTAAGTTTGATTGCATACGTAGATCCGTGCTGGAGACAGTGACTTAGTTAAACGTAAGATCGATGTCTCAAATCCACGGGGTATGTACAGGCCCAAAAAATTCAGAGAATTCAGCGAGCATTTTTGTGGACGGCTACTAGCAAGGTTTCTAATGTCCAATTCAAGGTGAATTGCCAAACGGTGTGTAGACCGAAAAATCTTGGGGGTCTTGGAATAGTCAATGCCGATTTTTTGCAAGAGCGGTTAGATTAGATGGCCATGGGTAGAATGGAAGAAACCAAGATTTGGGTTGGTTTAGAAAATCCATTCTCTGATGTGATAAGGATCATTTCTATGCCGCCAACACTATTAAGGTTGCAAACTGATAAAAGGTCATTTTTTGAAACCCCTTGGCTCAATCGCAGAAAACGAAAAGATATGGCTACACTCATTTTCAAGATCTCGACAAGGAAGCAATAGAACGTTAATCAACCTCTGAACAATAATGCATGGATCTCCAAGATAACATAAATGCAGGTTTTCAGTGGATCACATTTGACAATTTGTCACTCTTTGGATTAATCTTGGGGAAATCAACCTTCAAGATGGCATGGTGGATGATATTACTTGTAAGTTGCAACTTAGCCAAAAATGGGCAATGCATGGCTTAATCCGCATACAAAGCTCAATTCTATGGGATAACTACTTCGGCTACTAGCTCTTCAATTTGGGAGGTTTGGGCCACTCCAAAATTAAGTCTTTCACTTAATTAGCCATCCAAAATAGGCTTTGTGGGCTCATCAAGAATTGTCTTGGGCTTCACCTCCTTGACCTTGACGCACGACGTAATCAATCGATCTTCACTTGGTGGTCTACCATGACAAAGCGCAAAGAATTACATCAACCTTCCCATATATTGGGAAATTTGGAATGAGTGCAATGCTAGAGTCTTCCAAACTAGGTATGCACCATTTTTGGTCTTGTTTGGAAAAATTTAGTATAAAGCAAAACTTTGGGTGCTAGCCGGTGATACGTCTCCAACGTATCTATAATTTTTGATGCTCCATGCTTGTTTTTACACCATTTACCCAATGTTTCGTTACACTTCGTGGCACTTTTATGCATTTTCCGGAACTAACCTATTAACGAGTTGCCATAGTGCCAGTTTCCTGTTTTCTGCTGTTTTTGTGTTTCAGAAGTGATACACAGGAAATATTCTCGGAATTGGACGAAACAAGTTCCTGAAGTCTTATTTTACCCGGAAGCTTCCAGAGATCCGAAGGAGAGTAGGAGGGGTGGCGCGGCCAGGGCCCTGGCCGCGCGAGCCCCGCGTGAGGGCACCTGTCTCCTCCCCTGACGACGCCCCTTCGCCTATATAAAGCCTCGGGACGGAAAACCCTAGGGGAGTCGGCAATTTTCCAGAAAGAGTTCCGCAGTTCCGCCGCCGCCACCGACGAATTTTGGGGGACAGAAGTCTCTGTTCCGGCACCCTGCCGGGATGGGGAAGTGCCCCCGGAGCCATCTCCATCGGTCTTCATCGCCGTCTCCATCGACCTCACCGTCATCTCCATCAACCTTGCTGTCTCCTATGATGAGGAGGGAGTAGTTCATCCCCGGGGCTGAGGGCTCTACCGGTAGCTATGTGGTTCACCTCTCTCTCCCATGATGTGATCTTTATGTGATCGTGAGCTTTGTATCATGTTGAACAAGTAGATGTTATTATTCAGATATTATGTGTACTCCAGTGGTATTATTAAAGTAATCTATTCCTCCTGCCATGGTGTAACGGTGACAGTGCGTGCATCATGGTGGTACTTGGTTTAGGCTATGATTGTGATCTCTTGTGGATTATGAGAATAATTATTGCTATGATAGTATTGAGTGATCTATTCCTCCTTTCATGGTGTAATGTTGACAGTGTGTGCACCGTGTTAGTACTTGGTCTAAGTTGCAATAATATCTATCTTGAGTTGTGGTCTAATCTGGATATCTCTATGAGTGGTGTTTGTCAAGTACTTGATGAACTTTAAGGGGTGCTTCTGTAGCCACTATGCAATGATTAGTGTTATTCAATAGGAGAGTAATTCAGAGTACCATAGTGGAGAGAAGTTGTTTATTTGTTCAATCATGTTATATTGTTGGGAGTGTGTCCACTAGTGAAAGTATGATCCCTAGGCCTTGTTTCCAAGCTTTGCACACCGTTTACTTGCTGTTTTGTTACATGTTTGCTCGCAGCGATATTTATTTCAAATCACATTTGCTACTTATAATCATCACTACTACTTGTATTTCACTATCTCTTCGCCGAACTAGTGCACCTATACATCTGACAAGTGTATTGGGTGTGTTGGGGACACAAGAGACTTTCTGTATCGTAATTGCAGGGTTGCTTGAGAGGGATAGCTTTGACCTCTTCCTCCCTGAGTTCGATAAACCTTGGGTGATCCACTTAAGGGAAACTTGCTGCTGTTCTACAAACCTCTGCACTTGGAGGCCCAACAAGTATCTACAAGAATAGAAGTGCGTAGACATAAAGCTCTTTTCTGGCGCCGTTGCCAGGGAACGAAGTAGAAGAAGCTCCCACATCAACTACAAGCTCCCACGTCAACTACGCGCCAGCAGCCGGCGCTATATATTTGAGTAATTTTATCCTGGAAGAGTAGGACCTTTGTTGTAATAAGACTTCTACTTTCTTGCTAAATTCCTTTCTTAATTAGTTGATTGGGGCAAAGTTTTTGCCATCGTTTCCAAAAAATTCAAAACGACATGGCTAAATCATGAACACACATTCAATGGACGTACATATGTAACAATCAGTACTATATGCAGAATGAATCTATCTAACATTTCATGGTGAGAACACGTGTGTGCATATCTTACGAGATGGTATCGCATAGTCCTCTTGGAACTAACCGGCTAGTCGGAAGTGATTCATGCTGCGAGATGGGTATTCATGCTAATAGATGCAACGCCGTCGGGACACGTCGTTGCAATTTAGTTCAGTGTTCCAAAAAAACACATGTGTAGCACAACCCCGCCGTTCAGAAATTTTGTAGAGCCACCCATTTGTCGTGCACAATCACTAGTTTAGCAATTGTGTCGAAATTCAACCTATGAGTAACAACAACTGGACCATGCTAGGGAATGTAAGAACTTCAGAAAACTTACTGTGTTTTGAATAAGGTTCTACCATCCCCAAGTTCTTCATGCAACAATGCATGCTGATAAGCAGTGTTGAGATCAGGAGGTAACTTCATAGCAACCATGAGACAAACTAGCTATCTCAATCCATCCATGATTCTGGTAAAACTATACAAGGGATCTGGGTGCTTACCATTAGCGGATAATTAGTCCATCAATTGGGACAATTTTACTTCCACATAAGATTCAAAGGTGTTAGTCTAACTAATATGAAACATGCAGCAGACTGGTGTGTTGATTACTGCTATAACAGGCCTCAATGCTTGATAAAATCCCTCCAAACATGTTGTTGGGGAAGATTGCTTGAACAATTCCAGACATTTTGCAGATATACCATCAAACATACGAGATCCAGGGAGATGTGGGTGTCACCCCACAAGGAAAAAAAATACTCTACACATCTTGACTACCAATGTCTTGGTTGAGTTCCATCGCCATGGCTTGTTGCAAAAGCTGTTGACGAAGATCTGTGTAGTGTGCGTGATCGGGAAGAGTTATGATCTAATGTTCTGAATACCAATTGTTAGACTCTACCTATGGATTATCAAAGGAACCAGGAATTCAGAAGGAACTTTAAGAAGTAGATCTAGGTACTATGAAATTGTTGCTAAGGTATTCTTCACAACCTCCCTCACCTTTGTAACATTACAGGGATCCGTGAACTGTGGTACAGTCAAGTATATCTGAACCTTCCATCCTTCCTAGCCAAGTCTAAAAGTTACAACGAGGGAACATAAGTACTAGGAAAACAATCTGGATTGGGTGACCGATCACTAGCTCTCAACTTGTCATCAGACTTAGCGCGCAATTGTTGTTTCTTCTAGGTGCACCGCCCTCGCGATCATCATAGCCTCGCAGAGGTAGAATGATATTCTTCTTATTTTTGGCCCACTGCTCAGCGCGTGAGAGCTGCATGCCACCCAACATCCTAGCAATCATGTCTCGGTGGACCACAAGCTTCTACTAGCACACATGCTCTTATCCTTGTTGCCTTCTTTTCACGCGGCCTAGTTTACTACTACCAGTTAGCCAAATCCGGTGATTTGTTATGTGTAAATAGCAAACAACTACGATAATTTTGGCTTCTGCATGAATCGACAATCTCCTGTTCACAATAAGTCATGGTACATCCAAGTGTTTTGGTGAAATTTTTGATGTTTCATATAGTCATTAATTTTCTAGCAAATGTGTGTGAGTTTTATTATAAAAGAACAAACAAGATGTTGCAAGGTTTGTAGGTATTTTATTTTTTGTTGTAATCATGTGATTTTTGTTGAAATGGTTGGTGTCTTTTGTTGCTTAACCACTTTTTCCATTGTTATAAACATATGGCTTTTTGTTAAATTCTTGGCGATTTTTGTTGCAAATCAGTTTGTAGCAAAATAAAGGGGTTTAACAATTTGTTGTAAGATCACTTTTTTGAAATTTGTTGAGGCGATTTGTTGTCATAGTATAATTTTTGTATGCAGAGAGAGATATCGTTACAATACTTATTATGAATCAAATCTGATATGGGGTGGGTTTTTTGTTGTAAATATCACAAAGCTCTGACAAAATGGATATACCGTATTCTATTTAATTGGAAGAAAATAGGATTGTGGGCCGAGTTTCTAACATTCGATGGCTAAAATGAAAAATTCTTCTGCGGGACATCATGATGATCTTTTTTGAACTGCGTGGAGAATAACCGAATTTGGGGCCTGATCTAGCGACCAACACCTAGCTATTTGCAAAGTACTATTTCTATGGTCGATAAAGAGTGTTAGCGATTTTATACTAACTTAGTACAACGATTGTATTAAGGCACTCACACTCTTTTTCGATTGGAGGGATTAGCAAATCGCATCAGCGGATCAGCCACTCCTTGGCATCATGCAAGACTGTGCCTTGTTTTTCTCTACGGCTAGCCCTCCTCTGCTTACTGGGCTTCGTCATCTGTCTCTTGGATCAAGTCAACATGCTGAGCATTGATACCATTTCATAACGGGCCAAACCACATGTACCCATGCATGATGTACCATTGCCCATTGGAACTGCTACAGCTAGCTCAAAAAACAAATTGAAGAAAATTTTCGCCATGAATGATGAGAGGCGAAGGGGGAAACGCGAGAATATATTCTATGAAACGAGTTAACTCATGCACCTCTTGCACCTATTAATTGTGGACTATTGGACGTGCAAATAATTGACAAGATATTGACTGGTGTTCATTTTACAGGAGAACACCCGCAATGTTATTGCTACTTTGCATGGAACCCCTCCTCAACTCTCAAATAACCCTCGCATCTATTTGACTGTAGGAAGCTAGCGTCATACTCGGTAGTTCAGGCGCCGGGCATGAACTTTGAGGAAGAGGACACTGGGAGAAAAGCCTTTGGAGCACGGTGATGACGACACAAACACAATCTAGATATTCAGATCTTCATGCGGATATAAATTTGGACTCCAAACCACAAAGTTTTTGTGGAGCAGCCTAAAAATCTTAGGAACGACGAATAAGGAACATCCCAAAATCTCAACACCTTATACTGTACATAGTTTCATGGACACATATCGGTGGTCTCTCCATGATGTAAACATCAGGATCTGGGAACTGGAGTAGAAATCCGTGAATAACTATAAACACAAAGCATCTAAATCCAAGGAAGTTGGGCGACCAGATGGAGCAAGCCGTGAGGAGGAGAACACTAGCATCCAGATCCGGCGGTGTCAGAAATTCAGGCAAAAGGAGAAGTCGCGGGAAGCTTGAGTTGAATAGAAGAGGGAGAGAGGCGACATGGGGTGCTCCACGAGAGGAAGCTAGGAAGAGGAAAGAGAGGAAGAAGATGACTTCGGGAAGGACTATTTGCAGAATTCAGATACACTTCAAGCCGTATTTTGTATAATGTGCCGGCAATCCATGTGTGGGCTGCATCCTATCCATTTTTTTGGCATCTGGCTCATAACAGGTGGGTGCAGTGGGTACATGAGATGGATGGTTTTACTGGATACATTCTCGGGGAAGCACATAGGCTTGCGTGCGCAGCTACTTTTCTTGATGTTGGCCGGCATGTATGGTATTCGACCCCCCAAGTGATTTGGGCATTTTTTGTAAACAATTTCATAAGTAATAAAGCTCTCGCCGTTCCGCTCAAAAAACTAGCTCAAAAAACAAATTGATGGAAATTTTGTTCTGTCCAAAAACCGTCATCCACAAAACATGAACAACACTTAGACTGTGCATTTCCTCGCCCGTGCCGTGAACACCATGGCGCATGTTGTCGCTGCAGCAACGGCCCCGACAAAGATAAAGCCACAAGTGCCGGCCGGTGGTGGACCTACGGTTGCACTAGCTCACTGCCTTCTCCGCCGCCCCGTGAACCTGATCTTCAAGTGGGTGCGTGACAAGCAAACAAGAGAGCTTCACGGGCTGGTTTGGTACAGTACGTAGTACGTTCTCATGTTTTGCACCTAGCACTTGTGTTATCGGAAAAATTGCACACCACTACTCGCATTCTCGCATTGTTTCGAGGACGTGCCGACACGCGCGCTGATCGAGCTCACACATCAAACACAAGATAATCATGTTGCTCAACGCTATCTTTAGCTAGTTTGGCAACTGCTGCTCCTGTCTTCAGGGCCAAAAATAACCATAATCTGTTTCTTACGGCATAACTCTCGTGTTACAACTTACAGAACCGAAAGTCGGTTAAGCAACCCAATGGGAAGGCCCTCTTCCCCAAAACCACAAACTCGCAACACCCAACAGCCAAAACATCCCATTCCTCGCGGTATAAGTACCCCGCCATGAGCAACTTAGCTTGAACAACCCCACCACAACCATTCCAGCACCGAGCTAGCCGAGCAAGCTCAAGCCTCTCTATACCTTTATCGTGTGAAATGGCCAGCAAGAAGACGGTGGCGCTCGCGGCGCTCCTCGTCCTCGCGGTGGCTCTAGCCGCGGCGCCATGGCCCGCGCACGCCGTGTGCGACATGAGCAACGACGACTTCATGGCATGCCAGCCCGCGGCGGCGGCGACCACGGACCCGACGCCGGACCCGTCGGCGGAATGCTGCGAGACGCTGGGGAAGGCGGACCTCAAGTGCCTCTGCTCCTACAAGAACTCACCATGGCTCAACCTCTACAACATCGACCCCAAGCGAGCCATGGAGCTGCCGGCCAAATGCGGCCTCACCACGCCACCCGACTGCTAGGTGGATCCACGCTCTTCTACAGCCAGGGATCTATTCGGTGTAAATGGATGGACCCTGGAGGTAAAGCTGTACGTGTATATGCCCTCATGTTGTGGTATGTGTTTGGTGTGTCGACAACTTCATTGCTGCCATGTACGCGTGGTCTTGACTTGTATCAGATCATGCATGTATCCAGTCAGCGGTGACTGTCCGCAACATTTGCTGGTGCCTATTTTCTTTCGCCTCACTGTAACAAATACTCATGCATCCTTACAAAATAAAGAGTCAAATGATGTTGTTTGTGTAACCATGTCATCTTAACAATTCCCTGATATCATGTGGTGCCACGGTTTGGTTGGTACATAATGAAGGGTAAAACTTCGAGTATAAATGTTATCAATATGCCGATATTTACTTTCTGTTATATCTATTTAGAGGAAAAGGGTCTCGTCCCGGTTCCATTTAACTGAAACCACATGATTAAGAGCGCTCGGGGAAGTTCAGAGCAAATTCTCGAATATAAACTAATTTTCGGTTACAGAAGTATAAAATGAATGAAGCAGATGAAAGAAATAGGGAAAAGCTTTGACAAGTAGAGGATAACGACCCCCTTGACGCTCCGTACGAGGGACTCGGGGGGGGGGGGGACCCTAAATCGTGGGCGCCAAATCCCCTCTCCCCTCCCCACCCCCTCGCCGCCGCAGTTGCGGGTCGTCCTCGCGCTGGCGTGGCGACGTAGTGCTCGTGGTGGCGTCCGCGAGCGCTCGGGCTCAGTGGGCTTTACGGGTTGCTCTGCAGTCTTGGATGTGTGGCGCTAGTTCTCGGACAGTGTGGAGGCTGCCCTAACCTGCCAAGTTCATCGTCGTCCATCGCTTGTGCTCTCCTTCCCTGGCAGAGTCCGCCACATCCAAGGTCCGCCAACTCATCTCCTTGCCACAGACGTATAGGTTGCAGTGGAGCGGGAGAAATCCCTGCCGACAAGTTCGGCACTGGTATGGCGGCACCTACGGGAGTCCGCATACCTCCCTGGAGGGCATCGTGAATACTAGGGGAAACCCTTGTCTAGCTTTGTTGGTCCGGGCAGCAGCGGCGCAATGGCGTCGCAATTCTTCTTGAAGGTGCTTCCTTTGTGTTCAACATTCCGAAGCTTTGGATACAAAATGTGGGAGTATGTCAGACTCTGCTCAGGACGTGGGTTTCTGGGGGCATAATGTACCATCTTTGTGGCGCTGTGGTGGCTAATCCATCATTAATTTAGTTCCGGTCTAGTACCTCCCACTTCCCGAGGCTAGGCCTCCTCTCTCGACCTACCTTCTCTCCTAGGCATTTGAGGTGTGAGGTGATTGGAGCAGTTTTGTGGTAGTGGTGGGTATTGGGTGTCTCATCCCCGGCGACGCAACCTTTGAAGCTCGGTGCTTAGTGTCATCGCCATTTGGCTGTATGCTTGGCAAGGAGGACGTGTGCTGGTGTGCATGGATAGAGATTGGAGATGATGTTGTTGTGGCTGTCGATCAATGTTGTTGTAGTGTTGTTGTTTGCTTTGTTACCGCGCCTTGGGTGTACTGTTGTTGTTTTTGTCCTAGCTTTGGTTGTTTTGTTGTTGTGGTTGTGCTAGCTTGACTAGGTGCTATACGGTTTTCAGGCTGATTTTCCTCATAAATCGAGCCAATTTGTTCTATTGGTCAATGAAATGCAACACTGTCTGCCATTTCAGTTAAAAAAAGGAAAAAAGGCTCGACTTTGTTTTTTGGCTACATCACAAAAAAAAACAGTACGGAGTAGGAGTACTGGAATCTTGTGACGGTAAATTTGCTGTTCGCACTAGATTATTCAATCAACAACACCATCGACCACGCATTCAGACATCTTTTAGACGGAAAAATACAGACATCTCGACGAGTCACATTCATCAATCGCAGCATCCAACACCGCTAACTCTCCTGTCCAGACTCCGCAGCAGATTTACCCAAGATGAGCCTGAGCGCGAAAGCCTGCAGAGCCAGCAGGATCTTCCTCAGCCGCTCCTCCGTCTCTGAGTCGACCAGGTTGCCTTCGCTGTCGAACTTGCTCGTCGGATAGTGCGCCTGCACGAACCCTTCCGGCTTGTTGACGAAGTGGATGTCCAGGAACACCCCGACCTGCCGGACGTGGTACACCATCCGCTTGCCGCCGGACTTCCCCGACGCGCTCACCACGGCGGCGGCCCTGTCCGCCCACACGTTCGGCGGGCGCGACCCCCAGTCCAGCGCGTTCTTCAGAGGGCCTGGAAAAGATAAACTTTCAGAAGGGGAATTCTATGTGGCTTTCAGAACGAAGAACAGCTTCAGTCTACTGTACCTGAGATGGAGTAGTTGTACTCGGGCGAGGCGAAGAGGAAGCAATCGGCGTCGCGGACCCTGTCCCGGAACGCCTCGACGGCCGCCGGGAACACGTTGCCGCCGGCGTTCTCGAGGTCGGTGTTGAGGAGCGGCAGGTCGGAGATGTCGACGTGGTCGATCTGCAGCCCCGGGATGGACTCCTCGCACAGCTTCGCGGCTTTTGCACTCGCACATCAACAGAACGAACACCTCAGTTTCAGAATATGCTGATCAGGAGAAGTTGGATAAGGGACGTGCTTACCAGCGCGGATTAGGCCGGTGTTGGTCGAGGCCTGGCGGAGCGAGCCGGAGATCGCCGCCACTCTCAGCGTCCGCTTCGCCCGTTTCGCCGGCGCGCCCGCCGCCGTCGAGCCTTCCATATCTGTTTAGTGCTGGAATTCGTAGCTAGCCTGATTGGAGTGTGCGGATGAAACGGTTCCGATAATCCGATTGTTGTATCCACAGACCGAGGTGGATGGAATTTGTATACGTAGCTGTCTTGACCAGACGTGCTCGATCGCGTTGCGGAAAAAGTTATGGCGCGGACCTTTTGTTTTTGAATGTTAGCAGGAGAACTGCTAAATTCATTGATTAGAAAGAAGGTTTGGTACAGTTTATAAGGAAAACCGGACCCAAAAACCATACAACACCAACGCAACGCCTTGCGGCTTACACCACACACCTACACAAGCACTTGACAAGAACTCGCCTTGTTCAATCTCAAGCCAATAATGGCGAGGAGAGAGAACATAGAGCCACAAGACCGCGTCACCACTGGAAGAAGACAACACCGAAGCACAACCTCGAGTCAAAGATGACACGCGTCGACGTACCGCCCACCCATGGCGCCTAGAAAGGAGTAGTCGGCGAGTGAAACGGCAGGACCCGGACGAGCTTGAGAGAGGCGACACCCGGCAATGCCAGACCAGTGTACATTGCGCCCTCGAGGCCCACGCTTAAGGTAGCAGTCAACATCGACTCCAGTTGTCAACTTCGGACTCCCCGAGCAACAAAGGCAACGCCTTCAAGAAGGAGAACGACGTCGAGACGCCGCCGCTGCCCGATCCAGCAAACTGGATCTAGGGTTTCCCCCGTAGCTCGGAAGGGGCAAAATGAGAAGGGCCTCTACCACGCCTCCAAGGAGGTAACGGCGCCCGCAGGCGTCGCCGTCGTCTTGCATCTGCAGGGATTTCTCCCAGCCCTCACATTGATCCCGACCAAAGAAACAACACAGGAGCACCAGCTGAAACATGCCACCAACCAGAGGACCATCCTTGACAATGGCGAGGAAGGAGGGCGAAGACAAACCTCCAGCGCCACCCCGCAAAGCCCACCACGCTGCAGGCCAACCTCCCTCTACCCAGCACGGCCATGTGCAGTAGACTCTCCATCTTCCACCTTCCCGCACAGATGCGAGCCAGCACCAGGCACACACGAAGGTGCACGTGCAGCGCCGGCCAGCCGCCTTCCATCTTTCCTCCACGCCGCTGTTGCACCAATGCGCCTGCTCCTCACCAACGCGCCGGCCGACGGGCCGCGCCCTCCTCCTGCACCAAACCACCACCGCACGCAACTTCCCCAACAACCGGCCGAAGCCGGCCTCCTCCACCTCGTCGACCTGCGCCGCGCCAACGGGGCCCCGAGCAGCCAAGCCGCTGCCCGGGATCGACCTCCTGCACGCATCTTCATGGCGGCCCATCCGGGCCCAGATCCGGGCCCGAACCTCCACCTCGCGCCCTCCGCGCTCCTCCCGCGCCGTAGCACCCCCGACCACCAACCACCGCCTGCCGCAACAGCCCACCGCCGGAGAGTAGGCAGTCGCCGCCGTGGTGGCAGGTCCTCCCGCATCCCCGCACCGTGAGAGCCGCCATGGCTCCTGAGCTCTGCCAGAAAGAAGATCCCGCCGCCGCCGGCCGCCAGCGGGCTTTGCCCGGCGGCGTGAGCCGACGGCGGCGAGGGAGGAGGAGGGGGGCGGGGTGGCGGCGGCGCTAGTTTTGGGTTCCGCCCGAGCCGCTCCAGGGGGAGCGACGCGGGGGCGGCAGCGATAAGGCAGTCACGACTGGTGAACGGCGCGAACCTCTTGGCTAGTCGTTGGCACCTTTGAATTTCGATAGAAGAACAGTGAGGCCTGTGGGCCCTCCTAATATAAATGCGAGATTTTCTAGACATGACAGTGTCCCTTTCTGGTAGGCCATGCTACGAGCAGGTTGTTTTGTCTTGAGTGGGTGAGCCTACCCCGCCCCGGAGGCCCGGCGCGGGTGTGGGCCTGGCCCATTAATGCTGGCCGGGAGGAGATTTGACAGTGAAAGAAAAAGTTGGCTGGGAATTGTGGGGACCCCGGCTTACCACCCGGGATTCCCGTTATACATACAATCCACGATCCCAGGAGACCATCGTGAATCCACATAACAGAGTTGGCATTTTAGATTACATCATCCATTACATAACGAGTGTTAAAGTCTTACATAAGCCGCTTGGCTGAATACAAATGCCACGCAGGGCAAGTTCAACTGATACACTTATTCATGAAGTAGCAGCGGATACATGCAGCGTAGTTGACCCAAGTCAGGCCTACTACCCTATAGGCGACTGACCGGGAAACGATTCCTAATTCGCACCGACGTCGTCATACTCCTCATCGTCCTCCTCATAGTCATCGCCAAAGTCTAGCCAAGTTAATAGCCAGGGACAAAGCCGTGAGTACATTTTGGAATTGTACTCGCAAACCATCTAAGAGAGAAACATTCACATGCTATATGGTTGTAGCAAGGGTTGGCTTGGTTTCGGTAACTATGTGTTACTAGTTTCTCATGTCGATATAGCATGTCATACGACATCTCTATATCCTTATTAAAGAAAACTTTCATAAAACAATTATAGGAAAAGCTCTAGGAAAGGGGGAAACTCCTTTGTAAGATAAGGTCGGTGGTCAATCTGACCTGACCACCTCAAATCGTCGGCAGTACCCTCCAAGTACTCTGAACCACGCCCGTGCCACAGCCGTACCCTCCAAGTACTCCGTCCGGCACCAACTCCATTTTTCTAGAAAACCATTTACAAAGCCAAAACCTGACACAGGTTAAGTATGGCCATTCCAACCGTACATGACCGAGGACTCGGCTATTCAAATAGATTACACTCTGCAGAGGTTGTACACTTTACCCACACCATCCGATAAATCCACCGGGATATCACCACGGACCACCATACACAAGTATGCGGGGTTCGGATAATCGATCAAAGCCCTCCATCTATCTACCTTAGCACGGGTGCCTACCCTATGGAGTCTACCTCCCCGGCACATCCCGGCAGTACCTCCTCTAGAGCGTAACTCCGGCGCCACGGCAGGAGAACCCAAGTGTCTTCCGGCGGCTCGGGATATGCCGTGATATGTGTTGACCTTCGTTTGGCGTCAACCCGGATTCCGGGGTCCTACAGACCCTTATATAATTGTGAGGCTCCCCGCACTAAAGCAAATAAACTTCAAACTAAGCCCCGTCCCATACCGGGGTAATGTGGTTGCACGGGAGTAATTGGTTTGGTGAAAACTTATACACAATGCCACTTTTCAGAAATCCCCCAACTCCTTCACCTTCCATGTCCAACTCCATATTTATAAAACCATTTGTAAACATCTCAATGGAGTAGCAACTACTCCAAGGTTTTTCAAAAACATTTTCAAAATCTTTCCAGAGAGTATTCCCAATCCTAGAGTTTTTGGCTCCACTACAAGTTTTCCAAGGACTTTGATGCTAACCATCAAGTCTCTAACAATAGGAGTATTGAGTAGGTCACAAGAGGGGTCATCTCAAAGGATGATAACAAATCGACTCGTGGAGCTAAGTCGTCAACTATTGCTATATAGGGAGTAATAGTAATATAAGAAAAACAATGCATAGTAAGAAAAGCAAGAGTAGAACAATGCATAGTGACTTAATAGGATTCAGATATGCAACAAGTAGATGGCTTGCCTTGGTTGGCTTGTCCCTGATCTCCTTCCTCTTGATACTTAAATACCTTCCCTTCCTCCGCACAATCGTCGTTCGATTCTATCGCTGGAAAAGAAACAACAACCCACACACAATAAGCATTCATGCATACATGGATCATTCCCAAGGTAAGCATCACACAACTCAAGCATTGAGTATCAGAAGCAAACATGTTCAGATATCTGAACTAATATCTAGTTTACAAAAGAATAAATTACCATAATAATAACAACAATTTCTAGTTGCATAGTAATACCTATTCACAAACAAACAACTTGCAGGTATCATGGTTAATCAAAACATGACATCCAGCACTCTTACAGGTAGCTAACAACATTACAGGACCAACACAATTGGAATCAAACTAAAAGATTAAAAAGGTGAATTAATATGAATTTCCTAATTCTATGAATCACTAGAATAGCAAAATAATTCTCTAAAACTTTCTGTAAGTCCTAAAATTCTACCAGAGACCATTCTGGAAAGCTAATGAAATGAAAAACACACCAGAAGTGGAATCACCCAAAAATTATTAACCTACTGTGCACAATAATTAAATCAAGGTAGAAAACAAATTTCACTAAAATAATTACTGCAGGCAATACCATGCTCCTAAAATAGCAAATCCAGTTTCTCAAGCTTCACAATACAACAGGGCATCACTGAAAATTGGAATCACACATTTTCATAATATAAAACTTCAGATTTGGATTTAAGATGATAAAACCCTAGATCTACAAAAATTAATCCTCAGATAATATCCATGGTCCTAAAAATCATGCATGCAGTACTGTAGGTTAGACAATATTGTAGGGATCACAGGGAAATTTGAATCACCAAATTTTGATGCCTAAAAGATTTTCTAAGCAATTTTGAATGCAGCAGTACAAATCCATCACAGAAATTCATATATGAAAAAATAGAAAAGGGCCGGATCTGGCCAGGCTCGGCCAGATCTGGGCCGGATCGGCCCGATGCTTCGCCGGCGAGCCCAGCTGCTACCGAAAGGGTACAGGCTACCCCTGGCCTTCCGATTAGACGATGATCGATGGCCAGAGGTCGTCGTCCACGTGCGGCCCTGCATGCATGCGAGCAAACCCTAGCGGGGTCGGGGAGGGTAGCCAGAGGCTCACCAAGGGCGTCTGGAGTCCGGCGAGGTTGGGGATCGGCGGTGGAGGTGAATCAGAAGGAGGTCCGGGTCCAGGTGATCTGCATGCACGAGCTGCAGGGGTCGAGGTGATGCCGAGGCCGGCGAGCCGAACTCCGGCAGAGGGTGGCGATGGCGACGTCTACGGCATGCCTGCAACAAAAGCAGAGAGGAGTGAGATCTAGGTGATGGCGGCGAGCTTCGGAAAATAGAGAGAGAGCAAAGGCACTGGCTAGATCGACCGCAACCTCTACCGTCGCCGGTGATGATCTACCAGATGCTCTCGAGCTCTCTCCGGCGATGGTTTCTCCTCGGCTACACGGCGGCGAGGACCTGCAGGTGTGAGAGAGTGGAGTGGGGCAAATGAGGGGGAGAGGAGAGTCCCAGGGGGCTCCCCGGTTTATATACTGAAACGGTGAGCTCGGTCTAGGGTGGTTATCATCGGAGGCGATTGGCCGTCGTGGGCGGTGTCTGGGGACGGCGTCATGAGCTGGGTTTAGGGAACATGAGAAGAACATCGGTGGCGGGCTAGCTCGGTCGCTAAGCGTGCGGGTTCAGAGAGCGAGCGAGAGAAAGGTGGCGTGGCGGTGTCGGTGCGGTGTGAAGGGTTTCGCAGCATAGTAAATCAAAAAAATTCCTGCGGATGCGAACAAGAAATCCAAGATCTAATCTAGGAGATGTAATCAACGAGAGAGATAGATGAGATCTTCATACCCTTGAAGAAATCGCACAGCGGAAACGTTCAAAAGAACATGGATGATGTAGTCGTACTAGCCGTCTCCTCCGCGCGATCCGATCCGATCCAACGCCGCAAGTGGCGGCGCCTCCGAGAGATGCACACGTACGGTGTAGCGACGTCTCCTCCTTCCTTGGTCCAGCAAGTATGGTGGAGAGATAGATTGGATCTGCAGCACGACGGCGTGGTGCTTATGCTGGAGAGTTTCTACGGCAGGGCTTCGCCTACGCACAGTCGCGAGAGAGAGAGAGAGAGAGAGAGAGAGAGAGAGATTGGAGGGCAGTAGTTGGCCGGCAGCTAGGGTTTTGAGGTGAGCACGCCCCAGCCCTCCCCTCCCCTTTAAATAGGTCAAGGGGAGCGGCCAAGGGGGCTGCCTTAGCCTCCAAGTCAAGCCGGTGGCCCCAGGGAGAAAACTTGCCCCCTAAGTTTCCTTTGCCTTGGCCCATAAGAAAACCCTAGGGTTTTGCCCTTGGTCTCATAGGACAAGTGGGCATGGATGACCAGGCCCATGTAGGCATCACCCTTTGGTCCATGTGGACCCTTTGGGGCATGTGGGCCCCACCATGGAGCCCTCCGGAACATTCTAGAACATTTCAGTACTCTACCAAAAAAGTCCAGAACTTTTCTGAAACCCAAAAACTGCTTTCCATTATATGAATCTTATTCTCTGGACCATTCCGGAACCTCTCGTGATGTCCGGGATCTCATCCGAGACTCCGAACGAAAAACTCAATAACCAATTATCCATTCTATCCTAGCATCGAAGCACGTTAAGTGTGTGACCCTACGGGTTCGAGAATATGCAGACATGATCTTCTATCAATAATCAATAACGGGATCTGGAAACCCATATTGACTCCCACATATTCATCGATGATCATATCGGATGAACCACGATGCTAGGATTCAATTAATCCTGTATATGTATTCCCTTTGTCTCGCGATATTTTACTTGCCCGAGATTCGATCGTTGGTATCACCATACCTAGTTCAATCTCGTTCACAGCAAGTACTTTACTCGTTCTGTAATCCGATATCACTTTGTGATTAACTTCTTAACCACGTGCTTGCAAGCGATGTTGATATCGATTACCGAGTGAGCCCGAAGTATATCTCTCCGACTTGGGAGGGACAAATTCCATCTCGATACATGCAACCCAACAAGTACTTTCTGATCACCCTTTCATAGGATGACGTTTGATGACCTCAAAGCTTTCTTCCGATACCAGGGAGTTGCATTATCTCATGGTCTAAGGAATACAATACTTGACATAAGAAAAGCTTCGCAAAGATGAACACAATGACACGATCTAATTGTTGTGCTTTATTTGGGTCTGTCCATCACATCATTCTCCTAATGACATGACCTCATTATTAATCGACAACTCATGTCTATAATTAGGAAACCTTAACCATCATTAATCAATGAGCTAGTCTAGTAGAGGCGCACTAGGGACACGGTGTTGTTCATAAACCACACAAGTATTAATGTTTCCGCTTAATACAATTATAGCATGGAGTATAAACATTATCATGAACAAGAGATATGATAATAACAATATTATTATTGCCTCTAGGGCATATTTCCTTCAGTCTCCCACTTGCACTAGAGTCAATAATCTAGTCATACTTGCGCCTTTAACACCTATGGCATTCCGGTGTTATTCATACGTGTTGCACGTGGTAAACCTTATCTACGGGTCTGACACTTTCAGGTCCATTTGTATTTGCATATTCTTTTGCGTTAGCACGCATTACTCATCTTGTATGAGATGGCATCGTATAAACTTGGTCTTCTGATAAAACCTTTGTTTCTTTGCTAAAACTATGTTGTCACTATTGTCATACAATAGAACTATATATTACTAGCACACTTGGAACTAAACCTCCATGATCGGATCGCAGAAATTTAATTTTCCTGTTACGATGGTTTTCCACTTCGTTCTGAAATTCTTTGAACTTTTCAAACGTTTCAGATTTATGTTTCATTAAATAGACATACCCATATCTACTTAAGTCATCAGAAAAATGAGAAAATAGCAATATCCACCGCGCGTTGAAATACTCATTGGTCCGCACACATCGGTATGTATGATTTCCAATAAGTCCGTTGCTCGCTCCATTATTCTGGAGGACGGGGTTTTGATCATCTTGCCCATGAGGAATGGCTTGCACGTGTCAAATGATTCAAAATCAAGAGACTCCAAAAGTCCATCAGAATGGAGTTTCTTCATGCGTTTTATGCCAATATGACCTAGACGACAGTGCCACAAATAAGTTGGATTATCACTATCTACTTTGCATCTTTTATGCCGCTTCTAAAGTGATTATATACTTAGGCCTCATTGCAGTGTCCGCCACAATGTTAACATTTGAACTCATCCAAGTCATCATGGAACTTTCTTCCATCTTATTGTGCCACCTTCTAACTCAAAACAAATAGCTTAAAATTGAGATAAAATTTTACCTGTATATGTGACAAAGCCAATGTAACACATTGCAATGATACATTTGTCACTTTTGCATACAGAATATATTCTTAGTTCTTCAAAAGTACATAAGAATATTCTTACTATTGTCCAATGATCATCATATGATTGCTGATACGTCTCCAACGTATCTATAATTTTTGATGCTCCATGCTTGTTTTTACACCATTTGCCTATTGTTTCGTTACACTTAGTGGCACTTTTATGCATTTTCCGGAACTAACCTATTAACGAAGTGCCACAGTGCCAGTTCCCTGTTTTCTGCTGTTTTTGTGTTTCAGAGTGATACACAGGAAATATTCTCAGAATTGCCGAAACCACATCCTGAAGTCTTATTTTACCCGGAAGCTTCCAGAGATCCGAAGGAGAGTAGGAGGCGGGCCACCAGGGCCCCACACGCAGGGGCGGCGCGGCCAGCCCCCTGGCCGCGCGGGGCCCGCGTGAGGGAGCCTGGCTCCTCCTCTGACATCGCCCCTTCGCCTATAAAGACCCCCCGACGGAAAAAACCTAAGTACCCGATCAGTTTTCCAGAACACATCGCGATCCGCCGTCGCCGTCGACCCGAAGATCGGGAGGGTCCAGAAGCTCTTCCCGGCACCCTGCCGGAGAGGGGAATCGCCACCGGAGGTCTTCTGCATCGCCATGCTTGCCTCCAGAGCGATGAGTGAGTAGTCTACCTTGGACTATGGGTCCATAGCAGTAGCTAGATGGTTGTCTTCTCCACCATGTGCTTCATGTTTAGATCTCATGAGCTGCCTTACATGATTGAGATCGCCGTTATGTAATTCTACATGTTTGGTTTGTTGGGATCCGATGAATATTGGTGTTTATGATTAAGTTGCTGTACTGAATTATATCTTTTGTTATCTCTATGTTGTTTATGATCTTGCATGCTCTCCGTTGTTAGTAGCTATCTTGGCCGAGTAGTTGCTAGTGACTCCAAGAGGGGGTTTTATGCTCGATAGTGGGTTCATGCCACTATTTCACCCGGGGGAGTGACAGAAA
The DNA here is from genome assembly GCA_007115705.1 of Dactylis glomerata. Taxonomy (NCBI): domain Eukaryota; kingdom Viridiplantae; phylum Streptophyta; class Magnoliopsida; order Poales; family Poaceae; genus Dactylis; species Dactylis glomerata. The sequence continues at coordinate 5,182,724 of QXEO01000551.1, forward strand.
CCTCTAAGGTGGTAGATGTGCTATTGCTACTAGGGAGAAAACAACATTCATATGCTCAAGGGCATATGCTTTGTTTACATTACACACTTTGCTTAATGCAATTATCTGTTGGTCGCAACTTAATACTTCTAGGGTGTTCGGATTGATATCCCCGGGAGTGGATTATTAGTCATAGATGCAGTTGGATGGCGGTCTATGTATTTTGTTGTAATGCCCAGAGTAAATCTTATAGTGATCTTCTTGACATATCACGTTTATCTTTATTCTATCAATTGCCCAACTGTAATTTGTTTACCCAGCATGTGTTATTTTATCTATGGAGAGACACCACTAGTGAACTGTGGACCCCAGTCCTATTTCCATCATATTGCTTTCACCTGTTTACTTTACTCGTATTGTTTACTTTACGCGCATACTATATTGTTTTCCACTCGATACGCTCATAACCTTTGTTTCAAGCAAACCGGTGAGATTGACAACCTCATCGCAAGTTGGGAACAAAGTATTTGTTTGTGTGTGTGCAGGTTCCGCATCACCTTCAGTCGTCATTGTCTTTCCTCTTCTGATCGATATTAAACCTTGGTTTCTTAACTGAGGGAAAACTCGCTGCTATACTCATCATACCTTCCTCTTGGGGTTCCCAACGGGCTGGTTATTCACCACGCACAAGGACCGTCTGCTCCCACGTCAACCATACGTTAGCAGGCTCTTTTCTGGCGCCGTTGCCGGGGAGGAAGAGAAGACTTCTGCGAGGGGAGTTTTTCGCACACACATCCTTTACTTTGTTATTGTTTTGCTTTACTTTATTTATTTTACCTGCATTGCTTTATATCAAAAACCCAAAAAAATTAGAATCCTTGGTAGTTGTTTTTACTTGTTTACTTTCGTTTTGCTGAAATGGCCTATCCTGAAAACACCAAGTTGTGTAACTTTACTAGCACAAACAATAGTGATTTTATCTGCACTCCTATTGCACCACCTATTCCTGCTGCAAACTTTTATGAGACTAAGCCTGCTTTATTGAACCTTGTTATGAAAGAGCAATTTTCCGGTGCTAGTACTGAAGATGCTGCAGCTCATCTCAACAATTTTGTTGAGCTATGTGAGATGCAGAAATATAAGGATGTTGATAGTGATATTATTAAGCTCAAGTTGTTTCCTTTTTGTTTGAGAGGAAAAGCTAAAGATTGGTTGCTGTCTTTGACTAAGAATAGTATTGATTCATGGGCTAAGTGTAAGGATGCTTTTATTGGTAGATACTATCCTCCTGCTAAGATTATATCCTTGCGTAGCAATATTATGAAGTTTACTCAGTTTGATAATGAACATGTTGCTCAAGCTTGGGAAAGAATGAAATCTATGATAAAGAATTGCCCCACTCATGGACTGACTATTTGGATGATTATCCAAACTTTTTATGCAGGACTGAATTTTTCTTCAAGGAACCTACTTGATTCAGCTGCTGGAGGCACTTTTATGTCCCTTACCTTGGGCGCCGCATCAAAGCTACTCGACAACATGATGGTAAATTATTCCGAATGGCACACCGAGAGAGCTCCACAAGGTAAGAAGGTAAATTCTGTTGAGGAAACCTCTTCCTTGAATGATAAGATTGATACCATTATGGCTATGCTTGCTAATGATAGGACTCATATTGATCCTAATAATGTTCCTTTGGCCTCTCTGGTTGCCCAAGAAGAGCATGTTGATGTGAATTTCATTAGAAACAATAATTTTAACAACAATGCTTATAGGAACAATTTTGCTAATAACAATTATAGACCGTTTCCTTCTAATGGTGATAATAGCTATCTTGGTAGACCTAAAATGCCTAGTGAAGAAAGAATTTTTGAACTTGAAAAGGCTACCAAGAACTTTATGCAGATGCAATATGAGCAGAACAAGGCTTTCACCAAGACTATGGAGGAGCAATCAGCTCTGTTGAAGACTATTAGTCATCAACTAGAAAATTTAAACAAGGCTATTCCTGAATTGCAAGCTAAGGTTTCCAAAGCTGAAACCAATATTTCATTATTGTCTAATGTGCAATCTTCTTTGGTTAATAGAATGTCCGCTAAGCCTGATCCTTTTGCTACCGCTAATGCTATCCAAGTTGGAATTGATGAAAATATTAGATTGTTAGCGGAATTGCATGCTAGGTGGGAAAGAGAAGATGAGATGGCTAGAAAGATGAAGGTATGTACCATTACTACCTCTAATGATGTTGCTCCTACTGGTAGCAATCCTCTTACTTTGATTGGTATAGAGAAAACTCCCACTCCTTGTGTTAAAAAGCCTAAAACTGCCAAAACTTTTTCTCAAAAGAGTGCTGAAATTTTTCGGAGTGTGGGAGATTATAGCTCTATTTCTTTTAATGATTTTGATGTTGATGGCTGCAATATATCTGAAGTAATTTTGTTCTTGCAAAATCTTGCTTTGACTCCCAATGCTAGTTCTTTAAATATTGCTTTTACTAAGCATATTACCAATGCTCTCATAAAGATTAGGGATGAAAAGTTGAAGCAAAAAGCCTCTGTTCCCAAGAAGTTAGAAGATGGTTGGGAACCCATCATTGATATGCATGTTAATGGTTATGATTGCCATGCTTTATGTGATCTAGGTGCTCGTATTTCTATCACGCCTAGAAAGATTTATGACATGCTTGATTTACCACCGCTTGAAAAATGTTATTTTGATGTTGCTAAGAAGAAACCTTTGGAAAGAATTAATGATGTTCTTATTGTGGTTAATAATAACCTTTTCCCGTTGATTTTCTTGTTATGGACGTTGAATGCCATGCTTCATGTCCTATTATTTTGGGAAGACCCTTTCTTCGAACTGTAGGTGCTATCATTGATATGAGGAAAGGCACTATCAAGTATCAATTCCCACTAAAGAAAGATATGGAACATTTCCCTAGGAAAAGAAAGAAATTGCTTTTTGACTCTATTCTTAGAGCAAATTATGAGCTTGATGCTTCATCACTTGATATTACTTGATTCGCAATTTTCTGCGCCTAGCTCAAAGGCGTTAAAGAAAAGCACTCTTGGGAGATAACCCAATGTTTTCTTTTCAGTACTTTTTCTTTTGTTTGAGTCTTGGAAGTCATTACTACTGTAATGACCGCTCCTTATCTTCTTTATTTCGTTTTTTTGCCAAGAGAAGCCTCTAATTCGAGTGAGGTAAAGATTTGGGGATGTTGCTGTCCTGAAACTGTTTTCGGTGCTGCACCGTAAAAATTCGTAAAAATTCTCTGTTTATCTTTTGGACCTGCGATTTCTTGTGAATATGCCCCAGGTTATATCAAAACTTTTGCTAGTTGAACACTTTTTGATTTGAGCAACAGAAAATCCCTAAAAAATTCGACCTTTGTCAGCTGTTCAGTTTTGACAGATTTCTGCCAATATTTGTGTTTGCCACTTTATCGCTTTCTTTTGAGTTCTTATGATCACGAAACTTTTGGGGATGTTGCTACAGTAGTATCTACTATATATGTGGTGGTTTTGAGTTGAAACCTGAAGCAAATAGAGGATTGATTATATGTTATGCCTACACTAATGTTGCTAATAGATTTGTGTTTAGTTTTGTATGAAGGAAGTTTTCAAGTGTAGGGATTGGAGAATGATGAGATGAGTTGAAGAATGGACAAAAGCTCAAGCTTGGGGATGCCCATGCATCACCCCAAGAAATATCCAAGAAGTACAAGCATCAAAGCTTGGGGATGCCCCCGAGGCACCCCTTCTTCATCGGCAAAAATCAGGTCACCTTTCAAAACACTATATTTTTATTGCTTCATGCACTATGTGTTTTTCTTGGAGCGTCAGTTGTTTTAGTTTTATTAGTTAGTTTAGTTTGTTTGTTTGCTGTAATAAATGGTTGGACCCCAACAAATTTCTTTTGGAGGAGATGTACTCGTTTTCATTTGCCAAGAACACTCAGTTTTTCACTCTTATCGTTTATCTAGTGTTCTTCTTTTTTCTGCTATTGCTTTTGGTTTTCGTTTTCGCCTTGATTTGCGTTCAGACCTTGTCATATCTTTTCATCAAGGTGTATTTTTTCCTATGATCTTTATTGGTTTTCATCAAAAGAGGTGTTTATAAAAATTTCAAATGGTGTTGGAAAGAGAAAAAGCTTTGTGCAAAATAGTGGTACAAGAAGGAGCTTGTGTAGACTGCGGCTTAGGCTTTTTCATGTCATGCTTGATGTCTTTTTGATAGTATGCTTAGTGGTTTTGCTGTAGCATGACTTGTCTCAAATAACTGAGATTGCTTAATGCGCCTTTGAAAAAATCATGCGTTGTTTTTATTGTATGGAAGCATTATTTTGGTTTTCTCCTTGATGCTTTATTTGGGTTGACTTGGCGCATGCTCACACATGTTAGACTCTTACAAAGTCGCCAATAGCCTTCATGATCATTTAGTTTTTGACTTTTGATGCCATCATATGCTTTTCTTTTAATGTCGCTTTGTCGCTTTGCATGATTATGGCCATTACTGCTCTCTTAGTTGGTCGCTCCCAGTCTTTTGCTAGCCCTCGCCTTGTACTTAGTATGAGCTCTACTCGTGCATCCAACTCCTAAAAGCCAAAGTTTTCCAAAGTCTCCACCATACATACCTACTAGCAATTTGCTATTCCAAGTAAATTTGACTTGCTTTTATTTTCTCTTCAAATTAAACTCTTACCAGTGTTATGCGAAATTCGGTCAGTAAAGCTCTCACAAACCGGAAGGCACACTTTACTTTTTCCTGTTCTTAAAAATTTGACATTGTGGTCTCTTATGTTGAGTTGTTATGCTTGCAAGTTGTAAGTTGGATTCTAGCCCATCCATGCTGTCATGGGGCAAGCTTTCAACATTGCACTTCTTATTTGAGTTGATATCGTGAACTTTTGTTTATGGATGCCCGCGGTGTGAAATGAATAGGGAATCTTGTGGGGATCATGGAGTTTGTATATGTGTTAGGGAAACGCCGGGCCGCAAATCTAAGCCATGCATAATTCATGGTGGAAATTTGCAGCATACCCATGGTGAACATTCGACGACGCATCTCACAATAAAAAGCTAAACAAAAGGCAAATAAAAGAGATGTCGAGGTGTTCATTGTCTGCTTGTCCTGTCATTTTGGTGTGGGCTTGTTCCATGTCATCGGGCACGGAGGTACCCCATTGGCGGTTCTCAATGATATGCATATACTTACAATGACAAGAGCCTTGCTTGGGACTCTAAGTAAAGTAGCATGAGGTTTGGGTACTCGTATTCACGGGGCACGAGATCTTCAACTTATGATTTGTCAAGCATATGCATCATAATTGTTCTCGCATTAACTTTAACCATTCAAGATGCTTATGATGGGGGCAATGAGAGCTCAAAGCCGGTAAGTACCATAATTTTTGAAGGTTATAAAACTTGCAATCACTCCTTCCCTCTGCGAAGGGCCTTTCTTTTACTTTTATGTTGAGTCACCACCTTCTTTCTTTATGCACCATTAAGAGAGCATAGTTGTCATTCTTAGTGTGATATGCATTGTCCCAAAGTTCATTGATTGATTCATATTGTTGGTTTCACTTGTTCTCAAATTATTTGTATCTAGTCGCCCTCTTAAACTTGAAGGTGTCCTATGCATTTATGTTTTGCTCTCTTTGAAGGACAAGCTGAAAACTATTTGTATGTTTTTCCTTATGATTTGGACACACGTTTGACTTTCATTGTTTCATTTTTCACGATCTTTTGTTTGTGTTCATTTGCATGTTTACAACATGGTTGCTAAGTTCTTATTGTCATGATTATATCTTCATGCCCATGTTTAAGTTCTTATGATCCCAGCTCACCAATGCTTATATATATGATCAAGATTGTGTAGGTGCATGTCACCTCAAAAATTATTCTTTTGTTATCACTTACCTACTCGAGGACGAGCAGGATTTAAGCTTGGGGATGCTTGATACCTCTCCAACGTATCTATAATTTTTGATGCTCCATGCTTGTTTTTACACCATTTGCCTATTGTTTCGTTACACTTAGTGGCACTTTTATGCATTTTCTGGAACTAACCTATTAACGAAGTGCCACAGTGCCAGTTCCCTGTTTTCTGCTGTTTTTGTGTTGCAGAGTGATACACAGGAAATATTCTCGGAATTGGACGAAACCACATCCTGAAGTCTTATTTTACCCGGAAGCTTCCAGAGATCCGAAGGAGAGTAGGAGGGGGGCCACCAGGGCCCCACACGCAGGGGCGGCGCGGCCAGCCCCCTGGCCGCGCGGGGCCCGCGTGAGGGAGCCTGGCTCCCCCTTTGACATCGCCCCTTCACCTATAAAGACCCCCCGACGGAAAAAACCTAAGTACCCGATCAGTTTTCCAGAACACATCGTGATCCGCCGCCGCCGTCGACCCGAAGATCGGGAGGGTCCAGAAGGTCTTCCCGGCACCCTGCCGGAGAGGGGAATCACCACCGGAGGTCTTCTTCATCGCCATGCTTGCCTCCGCAGCGATGAGTGAGTAGTCTACCTTGGACTATGGGTCCATAGCAGTAGCTAGATGGTTGTCTTCTCCACCATGTGCTTCATGTTTAGATCTCATGAGCTGCCTTACATGATTGAGATCGCCGTTATGTAATTCTACATGTTTGGTTTGTTGGGATCCGATGAATATTGGTGTTTATGATTAAGTTGCTGTACTGAATTATATCTTTTGTTATCTCTATGTTGTTTATGATCTTGCATGCTCTCCGTTGTTAGTAGCTATCTTGGCCGAGTAGTTGCTAGTGACTCCAAGAGGGGGTATTTATGCTCGATAGTGGGTTCATGGCTCTATTTCACCCGGGGGAGTGACAGAAACCTCTAAGGTGGTAGTTGTGCTGTTGCTACTAGGGAGAAAACAACATTCATATGCTCAAGGGCATATGCTTTGTTTACATTACACACTTTGCTTAATGCAATTATCTGTTGTTCGCAACTTAATACTTCTAGGGTGTTCGGATTGATATCCCCGGGAGTGGATTATTAGTCATAGATGCAGTTGGATGGCGGTCTATGTATTTTGTTGTAATGCCCAGAGTAAATCTCATAGTGATCTTCTTGACATATCACGTTTATCTTTATTCTATCAATTGCCCAACTGTAATTTGTTTACCCAGCATGTGTTATTTTATCTATGGAGAGACACCACTAGTGAACTGTGGACCCCAGTCCTATTTCCATCATATTGCTTTCACCTGTTTACTTTACTCGTACTATTTACTTTACTCGCATACTATATTGTTTTCCACTCGATACGCTCATAACCTTTGTGTCAAGCAAACCGGTGAGATTGACAACCTCATCGCAAGTTGGGAACAAAGTATTTGTTTGTGTGTGTGCAGGTTCCGCATCACCTTCAGTCGTCATTGTCTTTCCTCTCCTGATCGATATTAAACCTTGGTTTCTTAACTGAGGGAAAACTCGCTGCTATACTCATCATACCTTCCTCTTGGGGTTCCCAATGGGCTGGTTATTCACCACGCACAAGGACCGTCTGCTCCCACGTCAACCATACGTTAGCAATTGCTCGTAACCTTTTAGAGCATCGGACATATCTGGATCTAGATATCATGGTATACAAGATTGATAAAATCATTCTTGCGGTTTCACTCATCAAGTGTCAAAACAATTGATTCTTGCTCCAACCTCTTCCATGCAACAAGAACCGTTCTTATTGTTTCCATATTGAACAAATTCAATATTTCATCTATGTACTCTGGCAAAACTATATTAGTGCCTCAATCTATCTGCATAGACATTGATGCTTAATATTCTGGTTTTACCTAAGTCTTTCATCAAAAACTAATTTTAATGAAAACTTAACAATATCAAGAAAAACACATTATTTCCAATAAATGATATGTCGTCCACATAAAGTATTAGAAATATGTCTGAGCGCTCCCACTTACTTTCTTGTAATACAAGCATCTTCAAATATCTTGATGAAATTAACACTTTAACATTTTCATCATTGAAGATTCCAACTTCGCTATGCTTACTTCTACCATAGAAGTTTGCATACATATCTAGCAACCTTTGAATCAACAAAATCCATTGGGTCGTGTTAGGTACATGTCCTTGGTGTGCATTCTGGTAGAGGAACGTTGTTTTGTTTATTCAACTATCATATCTCAATATGTAATTGTTGCTAGAATAATTCATATGACGAAGTCAGGGCCCATCACCGCTTCTTTGTGTATTGTTGGTTACTATTATCTAATAATATCTCGTCCTCAAATCTTGCTATTTGATTACGACCAACTTGGTTAAATAGGAACTTCGATGCCGTGACTACAACATATTGTAGACATGTGAGCTATGAATGCAGTTGCCGCTTCCAGAACATTTTCTGGTGCTGCGCTACTCTGATCATCTTGCTCGGATTCAATAACCTCATCAAGTTCTATCTTCCTCCCACTTAAACCTTTCGCGAAAAACTCCTTCATAAGAAGTTCACTTCTTTCAGTGACAATCACTTTTAATTGGGTTTATGGCAGAAGAAACACCCATCGTCATTCTTTGGGATAACCTACAAAGACTTACTAATCCGATTTTGGTTGTAAACATTTTACTTATGTCATGCATACCAAAATTTAAGAAAAGACAACTATAACTTGTACGGTGTCATTTCAGCGGATTATGATGGTGCTCTATTCAGTGAAAAGCGGTAGTCTCTAAAGCATAATCCACAAATTATATTGGTAGTTTTATTTCATCATTGATCTAACCATGTCAAACAAGGTTTGATTACATCCATCGAAAACTCCATACTCTTATGGTGTTTATCATGATGCAAGTTTGTGGAACAATTCCTCTAACTCTTAGATGCTTGCTAAACTTGTAACTCAAATATTCTTCTTTATGATCCAATCATAAAAACTTGAATTTTTCTTGTTACAATAATTTCCACTTCATAAATTGAACAATTTCAATTGTTTCATACTTCTATCTTATCGAGTAGATATACCATACATCCATTCGAGTCATTGATGAAATAGAAAATACACCATGATCGACTTCACACCATGGACTACATACATCAATATGTACGATCTCCATTTAGTTAGTCGCTTGTTCTGTCCATGGCCCATGAACGGAGTTTAATCATCTTTAGGAAAAGTCTCACAAGCGTCAATCAATTCAAAATCAAATGACTCAAAAATCTATCAATATAGAATTTCTTTCATGTTTTGTTTCCAATATGACTTAAACGGCGGTGTCATATATAAGTGAAATTCGTTTTGTCTTGCGACCTTTAGCATCAGTGTTATAAATGTCTATTTCACCAACAAGATAATAATAATCTATCCATCGATTATGAAAGATGGTAATAATTTGAACAACCATTGCTCTCATAATACCAGAACAAAATAACAATTATTAAGTTCTTAACAAATCTAGAAGGCTAGGTTTTATGCCGACAAAAAACATAATAACACATTTATTTTTTTCTTGAAGCGCATTGTTACCACATTCTTTTGCTAGTTACTTAGGCCATCGTAGTTCTTGTATTGTTGCTTTGTATGACATTTCATACCAACAATCTAGTATCCAATATCCAAGAATTACATTATGTACTAGCAAAGAATACATCTATAACATATATATCATTTATATACCTGTGTTGGACATTTCCAGTCTTTTCCTTTTCTACCAAATACTTTTACATATCCTATTTAGCATTTCCTCTTTATTTAGAAGAATCTATCAACATCAATAGTGGCATCAACCATTTGACACATAGTCCAAAGGATGTCAGTCAAATACTAATGGCCTTGGACTTTGCAAATTGAGGTGGATCACCATCATCGTATAATTGGTATTCTTCCGGATTCAATTCTTTAGCAATCTTTTGGTATAGCAAAAATAGTTTAGCCAATACCTTTTCATTCATCCTATCATGACATCTTTCACGATGAAACTACTATAGCTCTTAAGGACAAATGCAAGTATAATATTAGTTTCCCAAACTTTTGGGTGATTGGGATGCCTAGCGTCTTCAATCTTCGCATTCGCATATATTCATACAATATGAGCATATGTTCTTATACTAAATTATACTTAATCATTTTGCAAACAATCAAAGTTTTAGATATCAAATATCTTTCACTTCTTGCTAGTTTCTGAAACAATTCTTTCAGCACCAAGATCACTTTGATTCTCAAACAATTTTGAAGATCAATTTCTCATGGAGGCAAACATGATCTTAGATGCTAAACTTGAATCATTGCTCTTAGATTAATACAACTTATTAAATCGCATGGAGCAAGTGAGGTTTGCTAAAGTTTGCAATAAGACTTAATCTTTGATCTTGATATTTTAACTAAACGGCACTAGTCCCAAAAGTGATTATCCAGAATTCTATAGTTCTTTTAACTCAATTAAAACTAAGTGTCGGTGGAAAATGGTTGCCAAAGACTACAACGACTTATGCAAATACACTAAGATTTAATTCATGATAATTAGTTCAAGTTAATCAAATTACTAATGAACTCCCACTAAATTCAACATCCCTCAAAGTTGTTTAGTGAAGCATGATCCAAATTCACTACACCGAGACCGATCATTACGTGAATGATGTAGCTTTAATGGTGAACATCAACATGTTGATCATATCATCCATATGACTCATGCTTGACCTTTCGGTCCGTGTGTTCCGAGGCCATGTCTGTACATGCTAGGCTCGTCAAGTCAAACCCAAGTATCTCCGCATGTGCAAATACTGGCTTGCACCCGTTGTATGTGAACGTAGAGTTTATAGCACCCGATCATCACGAGATGCTTGAACACGACGAACTTTCGCAACGGAGCATACGAGGGGAGAACACAATTTTATCTTGATCTTTAAGTGAGGAATCATCTTATAATGCTACCATCGCGATCAAAGAATAATAAGATACATAAAAGGATAAACATCACATGCATATAATTTTATGTGACATGGTATAGCCAATCTCCGCGCAATGATCTCCATCTTGTGCGCGCCGGCATGATCTCCATCACTCCACCATGATTGCCTCCACCACGAATAGCAACTACAACTATTGCTAACTACTTAGCGATAAAGTAAAGCTATTACATGGCGTATAAGAAGTTGACACGCAGGTCATACACAATTATAAAGACAACCATATGGCTCCTGCCAGTTGTGAACTCATCGACATGCAAGTCGTGAAATATTACAAAACATGATCATCACATACATCACATATATCACATCACATCTTGTGGCCATACCATATCACAAAACACTCCCTAAAAAACAAGTTAGATGCCTCTACTTTGTTGTTGCATGTTTTACGTGGCTTATGGGAGTAACAAGCTAAGAACGATTCTTACCTACGAGAAGCCACAACGGTGATATTATGGTTGCTAACACCCGTTGTAAATCTCATGACTACTATAGTGAGAGAAACTGACATCCACCAGCCGCATGTGTGGAACAAGCCACACGTCAAGTGCGGACCCGGTCTCGCGAACGAGGTCACGTAAAGTTGGCCTGGACCGCTTCGATCTCACTATGCCACACCATAAGAAATACACAACAAAGAGGTTTGCAACAGAAAACATCAACACCCACAACAAGCATGTTGTGTTCTACTCGTGAAACACATCTACGCATAGATCTAGCTCTGATACCACTGAAGGGTTTCGCAGCATAGTAAATCAAAAAAAATCCTAAGGATGCGAACAAGAAAGCCAAGATCTAATCTAGGAGATGTAATCAACGAGAGAGATAGATGAGATCTTCATACCCTTGAAGAAATCGCACAGCGGAAACGTTCAATAGAACGTGGATGATGTAGACGTACTAGCCGTCTCCTCCTCGCGATCCGATCCGATCCGATCCAACGCCGCAAGTGGCGGCGCCTCCGAGAGATGCACACGTACGGTGTAGCGACGTCTCCTCCTTCCTTGGTCCAGCAAGTATGGTGGAGAGATAGATTGGATCTGCAGCACGACGGCGTGGTGCTTATGGTGGAGAGTTTCTGCGGCAGGGCTTCGCCTACGCACAGTCGCGAGAGAGAGAGATTGGAGGGCAGTAGTTGGCCGGCAGCTAGGGTTTTGAGGTGAGCACACCCCAGCCCTCCCCTCCCCTTTAAATAGGTCAAGGGGAGCGGCCAAGGGGGCTGCCTTAGCCTCCAAGTCAAGCCGGTGGCCCCAGGGAGAAAACTTGCCCCCTAAGTTTCCTTTGCCTTGGCCCATAAGAAAACCCTAGGGTTTTGCCCTTGGCCTCATAGGACAAGTGGGCATGGACGACCAGGCCCATATAGGCATCACCCTTTGGTCCATGTGGACCCTTTGGGGCATGTGGTCCCCACCATGGCGCCCTCCGAACTTTCTAGAACAATTCGGTACTCTACCGAAAAAGTCCAGAACTTTTCCGAAACCCAAAAACTGCTTTCCATTATATGAATCTTATTCTCTGGACCATTCCGGAACCTCTCGTGATGTCCGGGATCTCATCCGAGACTCCGAACGAAAAACTCAATAACCAATTATCCATTCTATCCTAGCGTCGATGCACGTTAAGTGTGTGACCCTACGGGTTCGAGAATATGCAGACATGATCTTCTATCAATAATCAATAGTGGGATCTGGAAACCCATATTGACTCCCACATATTCATCGATGATCATATCGGATGAACCACGATGCCAGGATTCAATTAATCCCGTATATGTATTCCCTTTGTCTCGCGATATTTTACTTGCCCGAGATTCGATCGTTGGTATCACCATACCTAGTTCAATCTCGTTCATAGCAAGTACTTTACTCGTTCTGTAATCCGATATCACTTTGTGATTAACTCCTTAACCACGTGCTTGCAAGCGATGTTGATATCGATTACCGGGTGGGCCCGAAGTATATCTCTCCGACTTAGGAGGGACAAATTCCATCTCGATATATGCAACCCAACAAGTACTTTCTGATCACCTGAGAGACACCTTTATGATCACCCTTTCATAGGATGACGTTTGATGGCCTCAAAGCTTTCTTCCGATACCAGGGAGTTGCATTATCTCATGGTCTAAGGAATACAATACTTGACATAAGAAAAGCTTCGCAAAGATGAACACAATGACACGATCTAATTGCTATGCTTTATTTGGGTCTGTCCATCACATCATTCTCCTAATGACATGACCTCATTATTAATCGACAACTCATGTCTATGGTTAGGAAACCTTAACCATCATTAATCAATGAGCTAGTATAGTAGAGGCGTACTAGGGACACGGTGTTGTTCATAAACCACACAAGTATTAATGTTTCCGCTTAATACAATTATAGCATGGAGTATAAACATTATCATGAACAAGAAATATGATAATAACAATATTATTATTGCCTCTAGGGCATATTTCCTTCACGGTGCACCAAGGGGCTGGGCCAGGGTGGCGTCGTGCACTACTAGGAAAACAGCTATAGGTGGAAGAGTTACCCGTAGCGCATACAGCACATGGTGCGCTGCGGCTATTTAGCCGTAGCGCACCCTGCACAGTGCGCTGCTGCTATACACATTACCCGCAGCGCACCAGAGCCAAGCGTGCGCTACGGGTATTCGTAGACCTGGACGGCCGTTTTTCCTCAGCTTACCCGTAGCGCACCCTTCGAGAATGCGCTACGGGTAGTTAGTGTTACCCGTAGCGCATTCAAGAAAGGTGCGCTACGGGTAAGCTGAGAAGAGACATATAGGCATAATCCTAGGTTACCCGTAGCGCATTGGGTAGACATGCGCTACGGGTAAGTTCTCTACCCGCAGCGCATGTCTACCCAATGCGCTACGGGTAACCTGGGATGCTTATTTTTAAGGCATGAAGCCACCTAGCACCAATCATTGCCCCCCTTCTTCCCCCTCCATTCACCACTAGATCTGGTCGTCCCCCTCCTCCTCCCCAACCTAATTTCATCATTCTTCCATCTATTTTAGCTTATTAAAGCTACTTTGGTTGGTAGATATATGAGTGCAATGTCTACTAACCTTTAGATATCACTTTATTACTATCTCGTCCACACACACTCTCTCGTTCTCTCGTGTCGCTTTATCGTCTATAATAGGTGAGTAATATGAGGACATCGGTGTGTGGCATCGGTGTTTGTATGCCCTACGGGTATGCTTGTAGGTGTGTCATTGTTGTTTGTATGTATGCATGCTTGTGGCATCGGAACACGTTTGTATGTATGAATTCTTATTTGTTTGGATCCAAATATGATGATTTACCGATGGTGCCAATGTTGTTATGCTGAAATGTTGATTTACTTCCATTTCGGTATATTTTGGCACCACGGATAGGTCCATTTTTAGGCAAGGTCATGCCGAAACTTTTGGACGACTATGTGTGTATTTGGCCGGTTCTAAGATATTCTCTTGCTCTATATATATATGTATACCAGGCAACCATGGTCCGGTCAATGAATGAAGGCACAGTGGCAAGATATATGAAAGCCGCGACGCACGACATGATTCGAAATAACCAGACGGAGATAAAGTGTCCGTGTCACAAATGCAAACTGAAGTGCTATATCGACCCTTATTCCGGACAACTGCAGAGCCACCTGCTCTCTCGCGGTTTCATGGATGGCTACACTCGGTGGATAAGTGACGAAGATGATGACAACGTCCATGGAGCGGCGATGGGAAATGATGAGGAAGGGCATGGTGGTGACGAAGATTTTCCCGGTCATGATGAAGGCGGAGAAGATGCCGAACATGGTGGAGAAGATCAAGATGCCGGACATGGTGAAGAAGATCAAGATGCCGGACATGGTGAAGAAGATTGATACGTCTCAAACGTATCTATAATTTTTGATGCTCCATGCTTGTTTACACCATTTGCCTATTGTTTCGTTACACTTAGTGGTACTTTTATACATTTTCCGGAACTAACCTATTAACGAAGTGCCACAGTGCCAGTTTCCTGTTTTCTGCTGTTTTTGTGTTTCAGAAGTGATACACAGGAAATATTCTCGAAATTGGACGAAACAAGTTCCTGAAGTCATATTTCACCGGGGAGCTCCAAAACATCCGAAGACCTGACGGAGGGGGCCACGTGGCCCCCACACATAGGGGCGGCGCGGCCTGGCCCCTGGCCGCGCCAGCCCCGTGTGAGGCCGCGTGGCTCCACCTCTGACAGCCCCCCTTCGCCTACATATACCCCCTGACGAGAAAAACCTAAGGGCCCGATCAGTTTTCCAGAATACATCGCGATCCGCTGCCGCCGTCGACCCGAAGATCGGGAGGGTCCAGAAGCTCTTCCCGGCACCCTGCCGGAGAGGGGAATCGCCACCGGAGGTCTTCTTCATCGCCATGCTTGCCTCCGGAGCGATGAGTGAGTAGTCTACCTTGGACTATGGGTCCATAGCAGTAGCTAGATGGTTGTCTTCTCCACCATGTGCTTCATGTTTAGATCTCATGAGCTGCCCTACATGATTGAGATCACCGTTATGTAATACTATGATGTTGGTTTGTTGGGATCCGATGAATATTGGTGTTTATGATTAAGTTGCTGTACTGAATTATATCTTTTGTTATCTCTATGTTGTTTATGATCTTGCATGCTCTCCGTTGTTAGTAGCTATCTTGGCCGAGTAGTTGCTAGTGACTCCAAGAGGGGGTATTTATGCTCGATAGTGGGTTCATGCCTCTATTTCACCTGGGGGAGTGACAGAAACCTCTAAGGTGGTAGATGTGCTGTTGCTACTAGGGAGAAAACAACATTCATATGCTCAAGGGCATATGCTTTGTTTACATTACACACTTTGCTTAATGCAATTATCTGTTGTTCGCAACTTAATACTTTTGGGGTGTTCGGATGATATCCCCGAGGGTGGATTATTAGTCATAGATGCAGTTGGATGGCGGTCTATGTATTTTGTTGTAATGCCCAGAGTAAATCTCATAGTGATCTTCTTGACATATCACGTTATCTTTATTCTATCAATTGCCCAACTGTAATTTGTTTACCCAGCATGTTATTTATCTATGGAGAGACACCACTAGTGAACTATGGACCCCGGTCCTATTTTAATCATATTCAATCACCTGTTTACTTTTCCCACACTGTTTACTTTACTCGCATATTACTACTATTTTCCACTCGATACACTCATAACCTTTGTTTCAAGCAAACCGGTGAGATTGACAACCTCATCGCAAGTTGGGAGCAAAGTATTTGTTTGTGTGTGTGCAGGTTCCACGTTGCAGCTAGCAAGCAAAGCTTGGACGAGGCGCCATATATAAATTGTCCGCTGCTGTCGCAAACTAGTCTGCATCACCTTCAGTCGTCACCGTCCCTCTTCTTCAAGAACGATATTAAACCTTGGTTTCTTAACTGAGGGAAAACTAGCTGCTATACTCATCACACCTTCCTCTTGGGGTTCCCAACGGGCTGGTCATTCACCACGCATCAAGCTAATTTTCTGGCGCCGTTGCCGGGGAAGAGAGAAGACTTCTGCGAGGGGAGTTCTTCGCACACACATACTTTACTTTGTTATTTGTTTTGCTTTACTTTATTTTATTTTACCTGCATTGCTTTTTTATATCAAAAACCCAAAAAAATTAGAATCCTTGGTAGTTGTTATTTCTTTACTTTAGTTTATCATGCTGTTCCCTAAGTTCGTTCTGGAGGACCTCTCAGTAGGTAGTGGTTCCATTATTAGAAATAGAAACATTGAGGAGTTCTTTAATCACGTTAGTATTCATGAGGAAGTTGAGGAAAAGTCTTTGGTTGAGTTAGCTCCTAGTTATGAAGTTGCTTCGGCTCATTTAGTTCACATGTTGGAAGCTAGGTTTGCTAGTCTTAATTCTTCTATGCAATACATGTTCCTTAAGCTTCATGAAATTGAGGATCCCGAAAAGAAAGCTTTCATCTTAGAAACCTTGCGCACAGAATTTAGAGATGTTACAATTGAGGCTAGGAAAGTTTTTAAGAAGTTTAATAAGCTTGGCTCGCCTGTTAAGGTTGTTGGTACGCCCAATGATTCTAAGATGCCAATACCTTGTAAACTTGTAGGAATTCATGTTGCCTTGGAAACTAATTTTAGTTGGATTTGTCCTGAAAATCTTTTTGATGAAAATAGTGTACCAAGGCGTGACTACAAGGGGTACTCAAAACCTCAATTGGATAGTATTCATTTCTTTGTTCCTGCTGATCCTAGCACTACATCTATTGATAATACTTGATTCGCAATTTTCTGCGCCTAGCTCAAAGGCGTTAAAGAAAAGCACTCTTGGGAGATAACCCATTGTTTACTTTTCAGTACTTTTTCTTTTATTTGAGTCTTGGAAGTCATTACTACTGTAATGACCGCTCCTTATCTTGTTTATTTCGTTTTTGTGCCAAGAGAAGCCTCTAATTTGAGTGAGGTAAAGATTTGGGGTTATTGCTGTCCTGAAACTGTTTTCGGTGCTGCACCGTAAAAATTCGTGAAAATTCTCTGTATATCTTTTGGACCTGCGATTTCTTGTGCATATGCCCCAGGTTATATCCAAACTTTTCTTAGTTGAACACTTTTTGATTTGAGCAACAGAAAATCCCTCAAAAATTCGTCCATTATCAGCTGTCCAGTTTTGACAGATTTCTGCCAATATTTGTTTTTGCCACTTTATCGCTTTCTTTTGAGGTCTTTTTGATCATGGAACTCTTGTGGAAGTTGCTACAGTAGTATATACTTTATATGTGGTGGTTTTGGGTTGAAACCTGAAGCTAAAAGAGGTTGAATATATTTTATGCTTACACTAATGTTGCTAATAGAATTGTGTTTAGTTTTGTATGAAGGAAGTTTTCAAGTGTAGGGATTGGAGAATGATGAGATGAGTTGAAGAATGGACAAAAGCTCAAGCTTGGGGATGCCCATGCATCACCCCAAGAAATATCCAAGAAGTACAAGCTTCAAAGCTTGGGGATGCCCCCGAGGCACCCCTTCTTCATCGGCAAAAATCAGGTCACCTTTCAAAACACTATATTTTTATTGCTTCATGCACTATGTGTTTTTCTTGGGGCGTCAGTTGTTTTAGTTTTCTTAGTTTGTTTAGTTTGTTTGTTTGCTGCAATAAATGGTTGGACCCCAACAAATTTCCTTTGGAGGAGATGTACTCGTTTTCATTTGCAAAGAATGCTCTAGTTTTCACTCTTATTAATCGAGCGTTCTACTTTTTCCGCTACTGCTTTTGGTTTTCGTTTTCGCCTTGATATGCGTTCAGATCTTGTCATATCTTTTCATCAAGGTGTATTTTTGCTTCTGATCTTTATTGGTTTTCATCAAAAGAGGTGTTTATAAAATTTTCAAATGGTGTTGGAAAAGAGAAAAAGCTTTGTGCAAAATAGTGGTACAAGAAGGAGCTTGTGTAGACTGCGGCTTAGGCTTTTTCATGTCATGCTTGATGTCTTTTTGATAGTATGCTTAGTGGTTTTGCTGTAGCATGACTTGTCTCAAATAACTAAGATTGCTTAATGAGCCTTTGAAAAAAATCATAAGTTGTTTTTATTGTATGGAAGCATTATTTTGGTTTTCTCCTTGATGCTTTATTTGGGTTGACTTGGCGCATGCTCACACATGTTAGACTCTTCCAAAGTCGCCATTAGCCTTCATGATCATTTAGTTTTTGACTTTTGATGCCATCGTATGCTTCTTTTAATGTCGATTTGCATGATTATGGCCATTACTGCTCTCTTAGTTGGTCGCTCCCAGTCTTTTGCTAGCCCTCGCCTTGTACTGAGTATGAGCTCTACTCGTGCATCCAACTCCTAAAAGCCAAGTTTTCCATTGTGTCCACCATACATACCTACTAGCAATTTGCTATTCCAAGTAAATTTGACTTGCTTTTATATTCTCTTCAAATTAAACTCTTACCAGTGTTATGTGAAATTCGGTCAGTAAAGCTCTCACGAACCGGAAGGCACACTTTACTTTTTCCTGTTCTTAAAATTTTGACATTGTGGTCTTTTATGTTGAGTTGTTATGCTTGCAAGTTGTAAGTTGGATTCTAGCCCAGCCATGCTGTCATGGGGCAAGCTTTCAACATTGCACTTCTTTTTGAGTTGATATCGTGATCTTTTGTTTATGGATGCCCGCTGTGTGAAATGAATTGGGAATCTTGTGAGGATCATGGAGTTTTTATATGTGTTAGGGAAACACCGGGCCGCCAATCTAAGCCATGCATAATTCATGGTGGAAATTTGCAGCATACCCATGGTGAACATTCGACGACGCATCTCACAATAAAAAGCTAAACAATATAGCAAATAAAAGAGATGTCGAGGTGTTCATTGTCTGCTTGTCCTGTCATTTTGGTGTGGGCTTGTTCCATGTCATCGGGCACGGAGGTACCCCATTGGCGGTTCTCAATGATATGCATATACTTACAATGACAAGAGCCTTGCTTGGGACTCTAAGTAAACTAGCATGGTTTGGGTACTTGTATTCACGGGACACGAGGTTTTCAACTTATGATTTGTCAAGCATATGCATCATAATTGTTCTCGCATTAACTTTAACCATTCAAGATGCTTATGATGGGGGCAATGAGAGCTCAAAGCCGGTAAGTACCATAATTTTTGAAGGTTATAAAACTTGCAATCACTGCTTCCCTCTGCGAAGGGCCTTTCTTTTACTTTTATGTTGAGTCACCACTTTCTTTCTTTATGCACCATTAAGAGAGCATAGTTGTCATTCTTAGTGTGATATGCATTGTCCCAAGGTTCATTGATTGACTCATATTGATTGGTTTCACTTGTTCTTAAATTATTTGTATCTAATCGCCCTCTTAAACTTTGAGGTGTCCTATGCATTTATGTTTTGCTCTCTTTGAAGGACAAGCTGAAAACCATTTGTATGTTTTTCCTTATGATTTGAACACACGTTTGACTTTCATTGTTTCATTATCATGATCTTTTGTTTGTGTTCATTTGCATGTTTACAACATGGTTGCTAAGTTCTTATTGTCATGATTATATCTTTCATGCCCATGTTTTAAGTTCTATTGATCCTAGCTCATCAATGCTTACATATATGATCAAGATTGTGTAGGTGCATGTCACCTCAAAAATTATTCTCTGTTATCACTTACCTACTCGAGGACGAGCAGGAGTTAAGCTTGGGGATGCTTGATACGTCTCAAACGTATCTATAATTTTTGATGCTCCATGCTTGTTTTTACACCATTTGCCTATTGTTTTGTTACACTTAGTGGTACTTTTATACATTTTCCGGAACTAACCTATTAACGAAGTGCCACAGTGCCAGTTTCCTGTTTTCTGCTGTTTTTGTGTTTCAGAAGTGATACACAGGAAATATTCTCGGAATTGGACGAAACAAGTTCCTGAAGTCATATTTCACCGGGGAGCTCCCAAACATCCGAAGACCTGACGGAGGGGGCCACGTGGCCCCCACACACAGGGGCGGCGCGGCCTGGCCCCTGGCCGCGCCAGCCCCGTGTGAGGCCGCGTGGCTCCACCTCTGACAGCCCCCCTTCGCCTACATATACCCCCTGACGAGAAAAACCTAAGGGCCCGATCATTTTTCCAGAATACATCGCGATCCGCCGCCGCCATCGACCCGAAGATCGGGAGGGTCCAGAAGCTCTTCCCGGCACCCTGCCGGAGAGGGGAATCGCCACCGGAGGTCTTCTTCATCGCCATGCTTGCCTCCGGAGCGATGAGTGAGTAGTCTACCTTGGACTATGGGTCCATAGCAGTAGCTAGATGGTTGTCTTCTCCACCATGTGCTTCATGTTTAGATCTCATGAGCTGCCCTACATGATTGAGATCACCGTTATGTAATACTATGATGTTGGTTTGTTGGGATCCGATGAATATTGGTGTTTATGATTAAGTTGCTGTACTGAATTATATCTTTTGTTATCTCTATGTTGTTTATGATCTTGCATGCTCTCCGTTGTTAGTAGCTATCTTGGCCGAGTAGTTGCTAGTGACTCCAAGAGGGGGTATTTATGCTCGATAGTGGGTTCATGCCTCTATTTCACCTGGGGGAGTGACAGAAACCTCTAAGGTGGTAGATGTGCTGTTGCTACTAGGGAGAAAACAACATTCATATGCTCAAGGGCATATGCTTTGTTTACATTACACACTTTGCTTAATGCAATTATCTGTTGTTCGCAACTTAATACTTTTGGGGTGTTCGGATGATATCCCCGAGGGTGGATTATTAGTCATAGATGCAGTTGGATGGCGGTCTATGTATTTTGTTGTAATGCCCAGAGTAAATCTCATAGTGATCTTCTTGACATATCACATTATCTTTATTCTATCAATTGCCCAACTGTAATTTGTTTACCCAGCATGTTATTTATCTATGGAGAGACACCACTAGTGAACTGTGGACCCCGGTCCTATTTTAATCATATTGCAATCACCTGTTTACTTTTCCCGCACTGTTTACTTTACTCGCATATTACTACTGTTTTCCACTCGATACACTCATAACCTTTGTTTCAAGCAAACCGGTGAGATTGACAACCTCATCGCAAGTTGGGAGCAAAGTATTTGTTTGTGTGTGTGCAGGTTCCACGTTGCAGCTAGCAAGCAAAGCTTGGACGAGGCGCCATATATAAATTGTCCGCTGCTGTCGCAAACTAGTCCGCATCACCTTCAGTCGTCACCGTCCCTCTTCTTCAAGAACGATATTAAACCTTGGTTTCTTAACTGAGGGAAAACTAGCTGCTATACTCATCACACCTTCCTCTTGGGGTTCCCAACGGGCTGGTCATTCACCACGCATCAAAGATCAAGATGCCGGAGCAGATGGAACACCGTCAGGTAGCTGGGTGCAGAACCCTTACGTTCAAGCACTACTTCTCAAGCAGACAAGCAACGCGCGGGATGCCGCTAGAGAGAAAGCCAAGCTGGCGAGCCTAGAGAAGGACGCGGTTACTCCATTGTATGCAGGATGCAGGCCCGGGGATACACATTTGGATGTCATGCTGAGGGCACTGCAGATGAAGGCAAGACACAAATGGACCGACAAAAGCTTTGACGAAAACATGGCATTCTGGCAGGAGCGTCTTCCCGAGGGGAACAAGTGTCCAACTAGTATCGAGGAGGCCAAGAAAATCGTGTGCCCTCTTGATTTACCTCACGTGAGATACCATGCTTGCATTAATGATTGTATCATTTATCAGCGAGAAGATGCGGAGAGAAACACATGTCCGGTGTTCGGCGCATCTCGATACAAGAGTGGGAAGAAAGGTCCTCGAAAGGTAGTATGGTACTTTCCGATCACTCCTCGTCTACAGCGATATTTCGCAGACCCTAAGGAAGCAAAGCTTATGTGCTGGCACGCGGAAAGGAAGAAGCCAAAAGATGATGACGATGATGATCAGGAGGACATGATACCGAGACACCCTTCAGATGCTAGCCAGTGGAAGGCATTGGACATCGAGTGCCCAGAATTTGGTAATGATCCAAGGAACGTCAGGTTGGGTGTGAGCACCAATGGACTCAATCCGTTTGGCAGCCAGAGCAGCACCCATAGCACCCGGCCCGTATTTGTATGGATGTACAACCTACCCCCCTGGCTGTGCATGAAGAGGAGGTACATACAAATGACTATGCTAATTCAAGGTCCGAAACAACCGGGAAATGACATCCAACTGTATCTCGGTCTGCTGATAGAGGAACTAGCCACGTTATGGGACACACCACCCAATACATGGGACGCTGTCACACAAGATTATTTTCCTATGAGAGCCGCGTTGGTCACGACGGTGCATGACTATCTCGGTTGCGGATATGTCTCGGGGCAAGTGGTCCACGGATATTGTGCCTGTATTCGGTGCATGGATGACACAACATATCACCAGCTACAGAAAGATCCTGGTTCTTCGAAGACCGTGTTCCTTGGGCATCGAAGGTGGCTTCGCAAGGATGACCCATGGAGAAAACGCAAAGATCTGTTCAATGGTAAAATTGAGATCCGAGATCCCCCATGTCTAAGGAGCGGCGAGGAAATCGATGAGTTGTTGACAAGTTGGCCAGAGTGCCCTGCACCGGGAAAGAAGCGAAAGGCGCCCAAGCCGCTCCTGAAGGTATGGAAAAGGAGGTCTGTTTTCTGGGATCTGCCTTACTGGAAGATCCTCCGCATGCCCCATAGCCTTGATGTCATGCATATCACAAAAAACGTGTGCGAGAGTCTGCTTGGCACCCTTCTCAACATGCCTGATAGGACCAAAGACGGACCGAAAGCAAGGCACGACTTGGCATTTATGAAGATCAGGGAAGACCTTCACTTAGGACGATCTGATGATGATGACGATGATGATGAGGAGACCGAAGGTCGTCGCAAGGGAAAAAGGGCCAAGAGGAACGACTATCACTGCCCCGCTTCGTGCTTCACTCTAAGTCCTCAGGAGATCGAGCAGTTTTTCAACTGCCTCCTAGGAGTCAAAGTTCCCTACGGTTACTCGGGCAAGATAAGTAGATACCTAGACAAAGCGAAGCAGAAGTTCAGCGGGATGAAGTCTCACGACTGTCACGTGCTGATGACGCAGATACTTCCGGTTGTAATTCGAGGAATAATGGACGAGCACGTCCGCAAAACGTTGTTTGGCCTCTGCAACTTTTTCGACGTCATCTCTCGGAAGTCAATTAGCCTGAGGAAACTTCACAGGCTACAGGAAGAGATCGTGGTGATTCTATGCGAGCTAGAGATGTACTTCCCGCCCGCATTCTTTGATATTATGGTACATCTGCTCGTCCATATCGTGGAGGATATCGTCCAACTCAGGCCGATGTTCCTGCACAGCATGATGCCGTTTGAAAGGATGAATGGTGTCATCAAAGGATACGTTCGCAATAGATCACGTCCCGATGGAAGCATAGCCAAGGGCTTCCTGACCGAAGAGTGCATCTCCTTCTGCACGAATTATCTTAACATCGAAAACCCTGTTGGTCTGCCCGTCAACAAGCACCTTGATAGGATCGATGGATGGGGTCACCGCGAGGGTCATCGTGAAATGCATGTCAACTTCACTGGTCGACGCGCCGACTTTGATAGAGCAAACCTAGTCGCGCTACAGCACATGCAACTGATCGACCCTTGGGTAGAAGAGCACAAAAGCTTTATTGCGAATAAGTATAGTGACAGGGCGAGCAGAGGACGGAAGGAGCAATAATCAATGAGCACAACTCCAATTTCACGCGTTGGTTCAAGGACAAGCTTCTAGCTAATCCCCCACCAATGCAATCTTCTGAGGAAGAAAAACTCATATTCGCCTTGTCACAGGGAGCTGAACACTGCCTAATGACCTATTAGGCATATGATATCAATGGCTACACATTTTACACTGAGGAAAAGGACAGTAATTGTGATTACCAGAACTCAGGGGTAACGATGGAAGCCTAGACCGGTGATGTCAAGCAAAGATACTACGGAAGGATCGAGGAGATCTGGGAGCTGAGCTACGCTGGGGAGAAGGTGCCGATGTTTCGTGTTAGATGGGCCAAAAACGTTGTAAAAGAAGACCGGTATTTCACCACCATGGTTATACCCGAAGCCAAATCCAAGACTGCCGGCGCAAACGTCACCGCTAAAAATGAGCCATGGGTACTGGCAAGCCAAGTGGACCAATGCTTCTTCATTATCGACCCGCCAAAGCCTACCCGGGTTGTCGTGAGAAGAGGCAAAAGGAACATCATCGAAATGGATGGAGTCGCCAACGAGCAAGACTTTGACATGTACGGTGACCCGAAGATGGAAGATGAAAGCGATGCCGATGAACCATACACAACAAGAAGAAGCCGGACCACCCAACCTAAAGGTCTACCGTTCAAGAGAAGAAGTCTCACGGTTCCGGGGCTTAATTATTCAACATTGACAAAGAAGGGTAAAAAGATTGTGAAACGGTAGCAAGCTTGACCGTGTGTGTGGGCATATTATTATTATGTATCACTTATCCATTTTTGGACCAAACTAGACATGTAACTTATATTTTGTATCATTTATCAATCACTTTGTATTTTTGGCATGATACAAAAATATTATGTGTGCTTATTTACTTTATAATATATATTATAATATATTATAATGTAATAACATGTTAAAAAGTCAATTAAAAAAATGAAACCAAACTAGACATGTAACTCATATTTTGTATCATTTATGAATCACTTTTGTATTTTTGGCATGATACAAAAATATTATTTGTGCTTATTTACTTTATAATATATATTATAATATATAAGAATGTAATAACATGCTAAAAAGTTAATTAAAAAATAAAACAAAAAAATTTGGGTTCCAGGACTCGAACCTGGAACCTCTGGGTTTAGAACAGACAGGCCGGCCGAAGCCACTAGGGTAGTGAGAAGCTTGTGTCTTACACGGCTTCGTTTATTTTTAACCTATCTCTCTTATTAGCCGTAGCGCATCTTCACCCCCGTGCGCTACGGGTAATATTACCCGTAGCGCACCAGCCCACCTTGCGCTACGGCTATGGTGCTTCTAAGCCATACCGCACGCCCTTCTCCCCTAACCCCCAGCACCAGATCGACCATTCCCCCCGCATCTCAGACCAACCCTAGCGCCGCCGTCCCGCGTGGAGTCTTCTTCATCGCCGGCCGACCAGAGGAGCCCCAGCAAAGAAGAGCCCAGGCCGGCGCCAGATCGACCAGAGGAGTGATACGTCCAATTTGCATCACTATTTTGTATCATAATTTACTGTTATTCATTGATATATTTCATATTTAGATATGATACTTATGTTATTTCCTTTGTTTTCACATGTTTGATGATCATCGGAGGAGCTGCTGCCGGAGTCAGGATTCTGCTGGAAAAGGGACCATCTGGAGACCATATTTTGAAGATCAGGAAAATTCCAGAAAAATACCCAGAAATTATAATTTCCCAGAAGACTCACGGAGCCAGAAGGAGGAGTCGAGAGGGGCCAGGGCTAGCCCACACGCTAGGGCGGCGCGGCCACCCCCCTGGCCGCGCCAGCCCTGTGTGAGGGGCCCCTGGCCCACCTCTGGTCTCGCCCCTTCGCGTACATCATCGTCCCCGAAAACCTAAGTCAGGGGGGGTTCAGAATTAGACACAGCCGCCTCTGCGGGGCGGAGAACACCAGAGAGAGAAAGCTCTCCGGCAGAGAGAAATCTGCCAGGGAAATTCCTTCCCGGGGAGGGGAGATCGTCGCCATTGTCATCACCATCGCACCGGACTTCATCGGGATCATCATCATCATCATCATCTCCATCACCAGCACCTTCATCTCCACCATCACCTCGCCATCCCGCTGTAACATCTTGAGTTGGATCTTGTTATATTCATAGGGGAGACTTTCCCGGTGTTGATTACTCTTGTAGTTGATGCTATTGAGTGGAACCGTTGAATTAAGGTTTATGTTCAGATTGTTATTTACCATTATTTCACCTCTGATCATGATCCATATGATGTCTTGTGAGTAGTTCGTTTAGTTCTTGAGGACATGGGAGAAGTCAAGATGTTAGTAGTGAATTATTGTTGAGAAATATTTAATGGTTTGATATTGTTGTGGTGCTATTTCACTAGTGGTGTCATGTGAACGTCGACTACATGATACTTCACCATTTATGGGCCTAGTGAGATGCATTGTGTATTTGGCTACCAATTGTGGGGTTGCTAGAGTGACAGAAACCTAAACCTCCGTTGGGAAACCATTGCACCAGGGAGCGTAGGATCCTAGAGTTTAAGGCTGTGGTTAGATTTATCTTAATTACTTTCTTGTATTTGCGGATGCTTGCAAGGGGTATAATCACAAGTGTGTATTTATCCTAGTAAGGGTAGTGCGCTAGCACAGGTTCACCCCCATAACACTTACCAAATCAATAAATACTATTGGCTCTATGAAGCGAAAGCTCTTGACAGAAACCTCCCGTGTGTCCTCGAGAACGTTTGGTTATTATAAGAACACAACTGGCTTGTCCTTTGCTGAATAAAGGATTGGGCCACTTGCTGCAATTGTTACTACTGTCTTTTATTTACTCGCACTTTATTTACTCGTATTACCAAATACTCCTAAAAACCTGTTTGCTAGCATTTACAGTGATTCCTTGATCAAAACTGCTCATCAACACCTTCTGCTCCTCGTTGGGTTCGACACTCGTATTTATCGAAAGTACTACGATACACCCCCTATACTTGTGGGTCATCAAGACTATTTTCTGGCGCCGTTGCCGGGGAGTGTAGCGCTATTGAAGAGTGGAATTGGAAAAGGTAACCGTCACTGTGAGTATTGTTTTATTTTGTCTTTTATTTTTATTCTGCTATGGAGAACTCTCCATTTGGTTTCCTATTTGGAAACACATCTACTACTACTGCTGCTGCTGCACATGCGGAGGAACCACCACCGCCACCGCCTGCTGAAATTGATCCTTTTAAAATACCTATGAAAATTGTTGGGCGTATTATGGATAACTGCTATTCAGGAGATGGAACTGTCCATCCGGGTGATCACTTATTGTTTATACATGAATTATGCGAGTTGTTCAGGTGTGCGGGTATTTCACCAAGCCAGGTCAAGAAGAAATTATTCTCTATATCATTGAAAGGCAGAGCTGAAGAGTGGTATCGACTACTCCAAGATGGTCCATCTATGGCATGGGAGGATATTGTGCCTCTCTTTTATTCCAAGTTTTATCCTCCAAGTGAAATTCATAAAGACCGTAACAAGATATATAATTTTTGGCCTCATGATGGAGAGAGTATTGCCCAAGCGTGGGGGAGATTGAAGTTACTAATGCTCAAATGCCCCATTCATGAGCTTCCTAATAATATTGTTATTGATAATTTTTATGCGCGGCTTACTCTTCCTGATAAGGATTATTTGGATGCTTCTTGTTTTGGATCATTTACTCATATGAAAGAAGATGCCAAGTGGAAACTTCTTGACCGTATAAAAGAGAATGCTGAAGGTTGGGAAAACGACAAAGGTAGGAAGTCAGGTATAAACTATGATTATGAATGTATTAAATCTTTTATGGGAACCGATGACTTTCATAGTGTTAGCGCTGCTTATGGTCTTGATTCCCAAATACTTGCTAATTGTCTTAAGGCCTTTGCCTCTTATATTGATGTTCCAAAGAAAGATTGGAACAAATATCATGCGCCTTATAAAGATTCTATTAGTCATATACCTGCTGCAGCTACAGAAGTTTGCACGGTTGATAGCATCATTCCTGAACCTTATATTGAGAAGACACCTTTCCCTGCTAAGGTAAAAAAGTATTCTACTTTGGTAAGTGTGTCTAATAAAAGTACTAAGAAAGCTGCAGAGCCTGATGAGCAAATTACTATTAAATCTCCTGTTGCTATATTGAAAGATCTTGTTACTAAAGATGTAGGAGATGAATATATTCTTTTTTGTGAAGATGCTTCTAACATTCTCTCGCATCCTAAAAAGCATAGGAAAGCAAGTGTTCCTGTTATTTCTGTCAGGATTGGAGATCATTGCTATTATGGTTTATGTGATATTGGTGCTAGTGCAAGTGCTATTCCCTTAGAGCTTTATAAAGAAATTATGCACGAGATTGGCGCTTGTGAACTTGAAGATATTGATGTGGTTGTTCAGCTTGCTAACCGAGAGACTGTTTGGCCCCTTGGTATTGTTCGAGATGTGGAAGTTCTTTGCGGTAAGACTAAGTACCCTACTGATTTTCTAGTACTCGGTAAGGAGGCTAGTAAAACTTGTCCTATTATTTTTGGTAGACCCTTTTTGAACACTTGTGGCGCCATAATAGATTGTAAGAAAGAGAAAATTTTTACTAAGTTTAATGGAGAGTCTTATGAGTTTAATTTTTCCAAGTTTGCTAAGACTTCTTATGAAAATGACACGCCTAATGAAAATTTTCGAGTTGAGCAGCTTGCTTCTATTGCTCTTGCCCCTAATAATGCCTTGCAGCAATTCATGGAAGATCACGAAAGTGATGTTTTTAGCAAGGAAAGAGAAGAGATTGACGATATTCTTCTTCGTCAACCACCATTACTCAAGCATAATCTACCTGTGGAGGATCTTGGTACCACTTTGCCACCTAGAGAAGATCCTGTGTTTGAATTAAAACATTTGCCTGATGACCTCAAATATGCTTATATTGATGATAAGAAAATATATCCTGTTATTATTAGTTCTAAACTTTCAGGAAAGGAAGAAGAAAGATTATTGGAGATATTGAGGAAACACCGAGGAGCTATGGGATATACTCTTGATGATTTAAAAGGGATTTCTCCTACTTTATGTCAGCATGCCATTAATATGGAGAAAGACGCAAAGCCAGTTGTAGAGCATCAACGCCGCTTAATTCCCAAGATGAAGGATGTGGTAAGAAATGAGGTATTAAAACTCCTTGATGCTGGTATTATTTATCCTATTGCTGATAGTAGATGGGTTAGTCCTGTTCATTGTGTTCCTAAGAAAGGAGGTATGACTGTTGTACCTAATGAGAATAACGAGCTTATTCCTCAAAGGGTAGTTGTTGGTTATAGAATGTGCATTGATTATAGGAAGGTAAACAAAGTTACTAAGAAAGATCATTACCCTTTACCGTTTATAGATCAAATGCTAGAAAGGTTGTCTAAGAAGACTCATTTTTGTTTCCTTGATGGTTATTCTGGTTTTTCCCAAATTGCTGTTAAGAAGGATGATCAAGAGAAAACCACTTTTACTTGTCCTTATGGAACTTATGCTTATAGACGTATGCCGTTTGGTTTATGCAATGCTCCTGCTACTTTTCAAAGATGCATGTCTGCTATTTTTCATGGCTTTTGTGAAGAAATTGTGGAGGTCTTCATGGATGATTTCTCCGTCTATGGAACTTCTTTTGATAATTGTTTGCACAACCTTGATAAAGTTTTGCAGAGATGCGAAGAAACTAATCTTGTTCTTAATTGGGAGAAATGCCACTTTATGGTGAATGAAGGAATTGTCCTTGGACATAAAATCTCTGAAAGAGGTATTGAAGTTGACAGAGCAAAAGTGGAGGCAATTGAGAAAATGCCATGTCCAAGAGATGTTAAAGGTATTCGTAGTGTTCTTGGTCATGCTGGTTTCTATAGGAGGTTTATTAAAGATTTCTCTAAGATTTCAAAGCCTCTTACCAATCTTCTTCAAACGGACGTACCATTCGTCTTTGATGATGATTGTAAGGAAGCTTTTGAAACTCTTAAGAAGGCTTTAACTACTGCTCCTATTGTTCAACCACCTGATTGGAATTTACCTTTTGAAATTATGTGTGATGCTAGTGATTTTGCTGTTGGTGCTGTTCTTGGACAGCGCATAGATAATAAGTTGAATGTTATTCATTATGCTAGTAAGACTCTTGATGCTGCTCAGAAGAATTATGCTACTACTGAGAAAGAGTTTCTTGCTGTTGTTTTTGCATGTCATAAGTTTAGATCTTATATTGTTGATTCTAAAGTTACTATTCATACTGATCACGCTGCTATTAGATATCTTATGACTAAGAAGGATGCTAAGCCTAGGCTTATTAGATGGGTGTTGCTTTTACAAGAGTTTGATTTGCATATTGTAGATAGGAAAGGTGCTGAAAATCCTGTGGCTGACAACTTGTCTAGATTGGAAAACATTTCTTTTGATCCTATTCCTGTTAATGATAGTTTTCCAAATGAACAGTTGGCTGCAATTAATGCAACTTCACGGGACCTTCCTTGGTATGCTGATTATGCTAACTTTATTGTTTCCAAGTATTTGCCTCCGACCTTTACAGCTCAGCAAAGAAGAAAATTCTTCTATGATTTGAGGCATTATTTTTGGGATGACCCACATTTATATAAAGAAGGAGTTGATGGTATTATGAGAAGATGCGTACCGGAATATGAGCAACAAGAGATATTAAGAAAATGCCATAGCAGTGCTTATGGAGGGCATCATGCTAGAGATAGAACCGCACAGAAGGTTCTACAATCAGGTTTTTATTGGCCAACCCTCTTTAAGGATGCCAGAAGGTACGTTTTATCTTGCGATGAATGTCAAAGAGTTGGAAATATTTCTAGACGCAATGAAATGCCTATGAATTACACTCTTGTTATTGAACCGTTTGATTGTTGGGGATTTGACTTTATGGGTCCTTTTCCCCCTTCAAAAGGCTATACCCATATACTTGTTGCTGTTGATTATGTTACTAAATGGGTAGAAGCCATACCTACAAAGAGTGCCGATGGTGAGACTTCATTAAAAATGCTTAAGGATGTTATTTTTCCTAGGTTCGGAGTGCCTAGATATCTTATGACTGACGGAGGTTCTCATTTTATTCACGGTAGTTTTAGAAAGACTCTTGCTAAGTATGATGTCAATCATAGAATTGCTTCTGCTTATCATCCCCAAACTAGTGGGCAGGTAGAGCTTTCAAATAGAGAGATCAAGTCTATTTTGCAGAAGACTGTTAGTAGATCTAGGAAAAACTGGGCTAGTAAGTTAAATGACGCTTTATGGGCTTATAGAACTGCTTATAAGAATCCCATGGGTATGTCTCCTTATAAGATGGTTTACGGAAAAGCGTGTCACTTGCCCTTAGAATTAGAACACAAAGCTTTTTGGGCAGTGAGAGAGCTTAATAAAGATTTTAAACTAGCCGGTAAGAAGAGGTTGTTAGATTTAAGTTCTCTAGATGAGTGGAGAAACGAAGCGTATGAGAATGCCAGACTTTTCAAAGAGAAAGTCAAGCAATGGCATGATAAGAGAATTCTTAAGAGAGAGTTCCATGTTGGTGAGAAAGTTCTATTGTATAGGTCTCGTCTCAGATTTTTTGCAGGTAAATTACTTTCTAAATGGGAAGGACCATATGTTATTGTGGAAGTGTACCGCTCAGGTGCTATTAAGATTGCTTCATTGAAAGATGATTCTACACAAGTGGTGAATGGGCAAAGACTCAAACATTATATTTCTGGAGATTCTTATAATGAAGATGTTGATGTTATTGAAACAATTTCTCCGGAAGATTACATCCAAGACAAACTGCAGGAACCTGCAGAGTTCGTTTTCGAATAGGTAACAGTTCTAGTCAGAAAAGTTTCGCGAAAAGTTCTTCTTTTAATATTTTTGCTGTTTTTAATAAATATGAAAAATCACGAGACGAAAACGGGGAGGAAAAGGAGTCCGTGTGGGTCTCACACACTGGTGGCGCGGGCCCACCCCTGGCCGCGCCACCCCCGTGTGAGAACGCCTCGGAACTCTTTTCCGTCCCGGTTTCCTCCTGTGACTTCGTTTCGATGTATAATTTTCGCCTATTTAACCCCCCGGAGTCCTCGAGGTCTGTATATCGTTTTCTCGTCGTGTTTTGTTTCGAGCTGTTTCTGTCAGGAATTGCCCTCGACCTTGAAGTTATAATGTCTTCGTCTGGTTCATCCAAAGAGAACCCTCCTGCGAATTCCATCAATCCGTACATGAGGGAACTGAAGATGCATCTGAAGGAGTTGTCGCTCAAGGATGGGGAGTTACAGATTAAAGATGTTCAAGGACCCAAGGGAGAGGGGAGTCTCGAAGCAAGGATGGAAGCACTGGAACAGGAAGTCTTCAAATACAAGAAGATGGCAGAACGCGAGGTGGAAATTATCTATAGAATTAATCAAGAGCTTGTCGCCAAGTACAAGAAAGAGACTACGGAGCTTTGGAAGGATGTCCTCTCACTCCAGGAGACGACTAGCCAATTACAAGCACAACTCTACGACTTGCATAACCAAAATTGTGAGTATGAAGCTAGATTTCATCAAATGAGTGCTGCTGCAAGTTTCAGGATTTTGGAGACCAAGACATCCTTCTTTGATGGGGGACCTCTGCCTTGGAAGTACGGCATCGATGAAGATTCACCGCCACCGCCAAAGGAGTAATTCGTCATCGGTATAGGCATCCCCTTGGCTTGTTCCAAGCTTGGGGGAGTGCCGCGGTATCACATCATTACCTTCTGTTCATTTACTTTTCAAGTAGAGTCTTATCATGAATAGAGAAGTTATCATATAGAATAGTTTGCAGTTGGAAGCATCCTCCTTAGTTAGTTATCTTTGTATCCCTTGGTGTGAGTTGCGGTAATGAAATATTAATGAGAAGTTTTATCGTTTACTTTTCGCACACTTTATGTTAGTCTGCAATCTCTCTTATGTGACTAGTCTTGTTGATTGGTATTGGTATCACATTGGGAGCATGAGTAGATTCAGTTGGTTTTGGCAAACCTAGCTTGGTCAGTAGCAACTTTACCTTGAAGTTTGAGTAGAAAAGAATAAAGAAGTGCTTGTAGTACATCACTTCAGTTTTCCTTATGTTTGGCTTATAAGCATTGTTATTCTTAAAGTTAAAATCGTTGTACTTTCAGGGGAGTTTGCATGATTGTTCTTATTATATGTATGTTTGTTTGTTTCATGCAACTCTTATGCTTGCTACCCAACCTTGCTAGCCAAAAACCTGTACTGAGAGGAAATACTTCTCGTGCATCCAATTCCCAAAAGCCAAGTCACTTCCAAAGAGTCCACTATAAATTCCTATGCATGGTATTTTAAGCCATTCCAAGTAAATTTTCATGTGCTACCTTTCAAAAACTTTCAAACACTTCTCATTTTGTGCCACTGTTTTTAGCTCATGAGGACGCAGTGGATGGGTTTGTTATCTTCCATACTAAATTAAGTACCCCTCGACTAGGCAGCTTCATCTGCTCGTCATTAATTTTGCAAGAGAGCTGGTCAGACCATTATAATCTTAATTCTAAAGAAAGAAAAAAGGCACTCCTCCAATGGATTGTGAAAGTTGGTCGGCACCCGATGGAATCGGTTAGCCATGGTTTGAGAAAGGAAAAAGGTGGGGAGGAGTGCCAAGCTATAAAAGAGCACTAAAGTGCCAACTAATTAAACATCTCGGAACCGCTCTCACTTGTTTAGTATGGAAGATATCAAGAACTCTGTTGCTAGTCGTTGACAAAAGCAACCACCTCTCAAAACAATTTTCACCTCTGTTTTACAAATGAAAAGCTCTAGCACATGTTTAATCCCTGCTTCCCTCTGCGAAGGGCCTATCTTTTACTTTTATGTTGAGTCAACCTATTTCCCCCTATCTCAAGCAAGCATTTGAGTTGTTATGTTTCACTCATCCATATGTTGATCAGTTTAATCATGTTTATTATCTTCCTTGTTTTCGTATAATGCTTTTGTCTGAAGGAATACATCTTTGAAAGCTTTCTTTGAATGTAAAAGTTTACTTGTTGAGCATATAGTCTTTGCTATATTAGCTCCGTTTTAAAAGGCTCCGTTTAAAAGAAAGAATAGTTTGTTCTCTATTCCTTGACCAGAAACTAAGGTTTGCCATTGCCAATTATAATTTACCTTGTGCATCCTTACATGTGATTTCCTTTTACTTATTGCAAGTTTACATCTTATAAAGGGAAGTTGCTGTCTATTATAATTTGTGCCTTAGTGAATGTGATGCTTCTTGTTCGTATTTTGATTATCGACACTTCACTCCATAAACCTGTGGTCATGTTTACCGAGTTTAGTTTTCGCTTGGGGACAAGCGAGGTCTAAGCTTGGGGGGGTTGATACGTCCAATTTGCATCACTATTTTGTATCATAATTTACTGTTATTCATTGATATATTTCATATTTAGATATGATACTTATGTTATTTCCTTTGTTTTCACATGTTTGATGATCATCGGAGGAGCTGCTGCCGGAGTCAGGATTCTGCTGGCAAAAGGACCATCTGGAGACCATATTTTGAAGATCAGGAAAATTCCAGAAAAATACCCAGAAATTATAATTTCCCAGAAGACTCACGGAGCCAGAAGGAGGAGTCGAGAGGGGCCAGGGCTAGCCCACACGCTAGGGCGGCGCGGCCACCCCCCTAGCCGCGCCAGCCCTGTGTGAGGGGCCCCTGGCCCACCTCTGGTCTCGCCCCTTCGCGTACATCATCATCCCCGAAAACCTAAGTCAGGGGGGGTTCAGAATTAGACACAGCCGCCTCTGCGGGGCGGAGAACACCAGAGAGAGAAAGCTCTCCGGCAGAGAGAAATCTGCCGGGGAAATTCCTTCCCGGAGAGGGGAGATCGTCGCCATCGTCATCACCATCGCACCGGACTTCATCGGGATCATCATCATCATCTCCATCACCAGCACCTTCATCTCCACCATCACCTCGCCATCCCGCTGTAACATCTTGAGTTGGATCTTGTTATATTCATAGGGGAGACTTTCCCGGTGTTGATTACTCTTGTAGTTCATGCTATTGAGTGGAACCGTTGAATTAAGGTTTATGTTCATATTGTTATTTACCATTATTTCACCTCTGATCATGATCCATATGATGTCTTGTGAGTAGTTCGTTTAGTTCTTGAGGACATGGGAGAAGTCAAGATGTTAGTAGTGAATTATTGTTGAGAAATATTTAATGGTTTGATATTGTTGTGGTGCTATTTCACTAGTGGTGTCATGTGAACGTCGACTACATGATACTTCACCATTTATGGGCCTAGTGAGATGCATTGTGTATTTGGCTACCAATTGTGGGGTTGCTGGAGTGACAGAAACCTAAACCTCCGTTGGGAAACCATTGCACCAGGGAGCGTAGGATCCTAGAGTTTAAGGCTGTGGTTAGATTTATCTTAATTACTTTCTTGTATTTGCGGATGCTTGCAAGGGGTATAATCACAAGTGTGTATTTATCCTAGTAAGGGTAGTGCGCTAGCACAGGTTCACCCCCATAACACTTACCAAATCAATAAATACTATTGGCTCTATGAAGCGAAAGCTCTTGACAGAAACCTCCCGTGTGTCCTCGAGAACGTTTGGTTATTATAAGAACACAACCGGCTTGTCCTTTGCTGAATAAAGGATTGGGCCACTTGCTGCAATTGTTACTACTGTCTTTTATTTACTCGCACTTTATTTACTCGTATTACCAAATACTCCTGAAAACCTGTTTGCTAGCATTTACAGTGATTCCTTGATCAAAACTGCTCATCAACACCTTCTGCTCCTCGTTGGGTTCGACACTTGTATTTATCGAAAGTACTACGATACACCCCCTATACTTGTGGGTCATCAAGGAGCCCCGGCGCAGAAGAGCCCCGGCCGGCGCCGCTCGCAGACGAGCCCCGGCGCAGAAGAGCCCCGGCCGGCGACCGCTCCCGCCTCCACGATCTCCTCTGGTCTTCTTCATTGCTGAGGGGGAAGCTCTGCTCGCCTCCACGACGGAACAAACTTCCAGCGCCGCCGACCGCTCCCGCCGTCCCGCATCGACTCTTCTTCATCGCCGGCCAGAGGTATATCTTTGCGCTTCAGCTTGCTTGCTCCTGCTTAATTTGTGCTTGCTTGCTCCTGCTTAATTTGTGCTTGCTTAATTTGTGCTTGCTTAATTTGTGCTTGCTTAATTTGTGCTTGCTCCTGCTTATGTTTCACTGGAACATGTAGAAAAGCTATGGGGAATCTTTTACTTGAGTTATAACTATATAAAACAGCCAAGAAAAAACATAGTTAGATAAATTGTTGCATATCTTTCACTGGAAGTTAGATAAATTACTGCTTAATTTGTGCTTGCTCCTGCTTATGCTCCTGCTTATCTTTCACTGGAAGTTAAGTTTATCATACATTAAAATGTTCATGAGATCAGCAGTAGAAATTGTTGCAATTTTTTGAAAAGCAGATGTATATTTTCATGTTTGTGTTCGAAAAAATAAACTTCCAAATCACCTGCCATAGAACCTAATACTACTATTATAGCATAGAATATGAACATAATCATAAGCATTTAATAGTATAATAATAACTTTATTACTGTCTCTTGGACATATTTCCAACATTTGCTAGCTATTTTTCCAACGATCGATCTCTTAATGATTTATCTTTATGGCTAGAGGAAGAGGAAGAACAATGACCAATTCATTTGAATTGTTGTATGAAATATATATTTCTATTTCAATGTTTGAATTACTGTGAACCTATTTAATATTATTTGCATGATGTTATATTTGCATAATAACCTAAAACCTACTGAGAGCGACGTATCAGGAGTGCCGCTGCCAATACGGCGGCAACATAGCAAGTGCTCCCAATAGCACTCACCAACACAATACACAAACACCAAGCTTAGCAAACTGTCCCCCAAAAATCTGTAGCTTGCTTGCAGAGACTTAATTGTAGCTTGCTTGTAGAGACTTAATTTGCTTGCTCCTGCTTGCTTGCTTGCTCCCCTAGAGTGTCTTTTAATTTCATTAACAAAAATCTGTTAGAATCTGTTAGAAATCTGTTAGAGTGTTATGCTTGTTGTGGTGTGTGACCACTGTTAGCTAAAAATGCAAAAAATCTGTTAGAAATCTGTTAGACTTTTATGCTTACTTCTTTAAAATGTTTCTGTTAGCTAAAAAATGCAAAGAATTATTTGCTACTGTCCATCATGTCAAAGACTGGACAAATGGAGCTCATTTGTTAAACCACTGTTGTTTATCTATCTTGAATTGTCCTCTGCTTAGGATTATAAGTTTCTGTTAGCTAAAAATGCAAAGAATAATGCTCCAGGTTGCTACTGTAAAGTGCTTTTGTATCTGGGAGTTGTTTGAGTTCATGCTCCAGGTTTCTCTATCATGTAAAGTGCTTTTTTCTCTATCATGCTCCAGGTTTCTCTATCATGTAAAGTGCTACTGTAAAGTGCTCCAGTTTTTGTATGTGGGTTGCTACTATAAAGTGCTACTGTAAAGTGCTTTTTTTCTCTATCATGTACTGCTACTATACTTCTTGCCATGTATTGCTAGTGGAATTTGCTTATATATGATGGAATATTGTATGAATTTGTATGCAGGGAATTTAAATGAGTGCCCATATGCTGAAATGTTGATTTACTTCCGTTTCAGCAAAAATGGGCACTCCCTATGTCCAAAAAACAGCATAGGTCATGCCGGATTTTTTCATGAATTATTGTATTAACTTGTAGCATTTTCTTTATTTAGTGTGAACATGGCCGACAACGAGGAAGCCAGTGGTTCTGCCAAGCCATTCTGGAAGTTGTCCCAAGAATTGGAAGAAGAGGAGATGATGATTGTAGAGGTAGAGGAGAGGGAGGAAGAAGATGAGATGGAGGGCGCAGATCCCGATGATATGGATGTAGAAGAAGACGATATGGATCAGGGTGCCGACGACACCACTACCACCACATCTGGCGGTGAAGATGGTACCCAACGGAAGAAGAAGAAGCCACGGAAGGATAGGAAGGATCGGCGCCCAAACCAGCTGCTGCCCGACCGACAAGCAATCACACAAGTGTCGGAGAATGGGTATCCTCTGGCGCCTGAGGACGTTGTGGCCGGGTACGGAGGGCAAGTCGCGTAAATCCTCCGAAACACTGTCCCGCTCAACACCGAGAACCTGAGGAGTGAGGAGAACGAGCATTACCGCACACTCCTCTTGCGGAAGCTTCATGCTCGATACATCTTCGATCCCGAGTATGTCAACACGGATATCAGTAAGAATCCTGTGAACAACGCCGCCATCACGAAGATGAGCACCGCCCTGGCCAGCTGGAAAGGCAGGGTGAAGAAAATGATCCTCAAGGGTAAAACATTTGAGGAGGTCAATAAGAGCAACCCGACGGTCACGGAGGCGGACTATGATGAGATGAAGCTCAAGTGCGACCCCAACGACATACGTACCAAGGAAAAGAGTGACTGGGGGAAGAACTTGCAGTCCAAGAACTTGGGTGTCCACAACCTCGGTAGCGGCGGTTACCGAGGGAAGGATAAGATATGGGCGCGAGAGGACGCAGAATATGCGGCGAAGGGCATCGAAAACCCTTGGCTTAGGATCGAAGATCCGACGGCCAGGGCAGTAATTAGGTCCAAGTACCATTGGGACCCGAAAACCAAGCAACTAACCACGGATCCGGAGGTGAAGAAGTTTGAGGAGATTCTGCTAGCTGAAGAAAAGGCATCTCATACGTCGTCATCCCAGGGTTCGACCACCACTGGGTCGTCTAGGTGGGACACAACTTTGAATAGAGCTGTGAATGTGATAAAGGGACGGCCAAAGTTGAAACCGCCGACATCAGCTGGCCGTGTGCTCGGCGAAGGATTGTCCGTGAAATGGTCGGACAAGTTTGGCAAGCCAGAAAGGGGAAAAAAGTCACTCAATGCGGATGAAAGCCGCGAGCTTCAAGAACTCAGGGAGAAAGTGGCACGGATCCCAGAGCTTGTCGAAAAACAAGTTCAAGAAAAGATGACCTCGTTCATCCCTACCATTGTTGAAGCGCTTGGGAGTTGGGAAGCGGCCGGTCGAGTTGGGCCGCCCCCGATACCCAGCATGGGCAGCAACTCAAACAACGCCGCGGCGCCGAACGTACGACCGGACGCCAACACCGCGGCACCAAACGTATTGGTGACACCCGTCACCAATATCGCGGTGCCAGAGATTAATGCAGCGGCAGGTACCGCGCAACGAAGCACTCCATCCGTGACCTGCACGCCGATGTACGTCGGCGGTCCTTCTACAGCAGCCGAGCTCGACGCCGTCAAGGTAACTAAGCGGCGGTGGCTCAACTTACACTTTCCGCATTGTGTAACCTATACACTTGCATAACATCTGGCCTACACCACCTGTTTTCGCAGGCCGCGGGCGCCGACGTTCCTTGCACTCTCCTACATTATGTCGACGGCGTGTTGAAGGATGTTGCCACTGGTGGTATCATGCAACCGGGAAACAGGATGTTCCACGGTCGGCAGATGCCATCAAACGTGTTAAGGGTCCAAGTGGCTCGGACGCTGCGGGGTTGTGACCACGTGTGCCTCCCTTTCAGCCCGAGGGAGACGAAGATGAAGAGCCGAAAGCCCTCAGGCAGTGCTTTGGCTACCCAATGCTATGGCCGGAGAGTCAGATTCGTCTGGGGGCAGGGAGCACCGCCCCACGCATAACACTGCCGGTCGTGCCGGGGCCAAGCCATGTGGTGTCTAATCCTGATCCTGATATGCAGATGGCACATGATCCAAATGATGATGATGATGATGTCACGTTGAGGCCTACATCAATACTGCCTACTGTGATGGCTTAGATGACCTTGAAGGTCCCTCGGACAAACGACAAACTATCACCAAACGTTTGTCATTCCATTCTCAGGAGACGCCTCCAGATGCCGCCTCCAAGAGGAAATCCTGAAAACTTTATCTCCCCCACGACACTCCATAAGGTGGTCGAGAAGCAGAATGCAATTCCCATGAAGAAGAAGGAAAGGAAAAGGAAAAATAAGAAGGAAATTGAGAGCCAGCCGCCGCCGGTTACGAAACCGATCCGAGCTCAGGACGGGCCACCAAGACACAAGGGTCTTAATCACATCGTGCATACTATGGGTGAGCCGATGCTGAATGAGCGAATGCTCAAGGCTTGTAGTGCCGATATGCGGAGTCTACATGACTCTATTCTATACCTAGAACAGCGCCAACTTGATG
The DNA here is from genome assembly GCA_007115705.1 of Dactylis glomerata. NCBI lineage: Eukaryota > Viridiplantae > Streptophyta > Magnoliopsida > Poales > Poaceae > Dactylis > Dactylis glomerata. Next base: position 5,223,152 of record QXEO01000551.1, read on the forward strand.
AAAATGATTCAACGTACCCGCTTTACATGGCCAAGGTGCCAAGGGGCAAGGGCTTCATCGAGGCTGCCCCCGCCGATATTATGCTTCTTCGGTTTGCCGACATCTTCGACCTATTTCACATGTATCGGCTATACCAGACCTTCGTCCGCCTATTTTCTCTAAGTATTCAGATGCAGATCATACGAGACAAGACCCCGGGCATCGTGGTAGTCGACCCCTACTACATGCGTGAAAGCCAATTGTCTAAGTTGGCAGGCCGAAATGCCGCTATTAATTATCTCAGCGACGTCATGACGTCAAACATTGAGAAGGACTTGCTCCTGGCCTACTTTCCCGAGTAAGTGATTGGCTCGCCGCCTTCTTTCTTAGATTTCCATCTCGGTCTTTGCCAACATTTTGTTTGAATTGTTTTGCGCAGTGACAAATACTGCACACTCATCCACATCTCCCCGATGTATATGCGTACCCTGTTTTTGGACTCGGGCAGTGCAATCAAGAAAAACTATACGCATGTCAAGATAGTTTTGGATGATGCTCTTACCAAGTACGTCCTTCAGGGTGGCTCATTCAAGAGTAAACGGCCGCCCAAGCACGGCTTGTACAGCTTCGCCCATACTACGTCGTTCCCCTGCGTCAAGCAGCCCGAGGGAAGTCACAGGGAGGCCTATTACGCCTTATATCATATGCTGGCGATGGTACGGGACAAGAAAAACTCGACGCTGCCAGATTCACTCCAACCCTGGGCCGAAAAGTTGGCGATGATTGATGATGACAATCTACGAGGACAGTTCTATCGCATCCAGGAGCAGTTTGCGACAATCATCTTTCAAGATGTCATCAGAAAAGGGGGGATGTTCTACACTGCCCAGCTGAAGCCGTCAAATGAAGAAGTAGATCAGAGGCTGCTTCTGCAGGGCGACGACAGGGCATTCTTTTTGCCAGCACGCGGCTTCCGCTTTGTTCCTGATACTGGCAAGCAAAAGTTGTAATAATAAGTACACTATGTTCCTAGCTTGCTTAGCATGGCATGTTTCGTAGACATCGGTGAACTTATTAGTTCTGATCGTGTCGTGTGTGATGAAAACTTAGTCGTGGTGTAAAGTTAATAAGTACATCCTAGTTAATTATGTCATATTTCATTACTATTGCATACATGTGATGAACTTCTTGCTTTCTGTTATCTAACCTTATTTGTCTTGAAGGTAGGAATGCCGTATGTTGTGTACAAAGGTAGGGTTCCTGGAGTTTATATCCACTGGGAAGATTGCTTGAAGCAAGTCAATAGGTTCAAGGGCAACAGCTACAAAGGGTACACGACGATGGCGGAGGCGGAAGCTAGGTGGAGGAACCACCTTCGAGAGGAGAGGAGGACGACCTTCTTCAGCGTCACCACCGTCGTCTTGCTCACCGCGGTGATTGTGGTTGTAGTGTACTTCATCGTACCGTAGCTGACTATCTTATTCATGTAATGTGGGATGATGAACTTGCGTACTTGACCGGTCTCGATGACTTAGAGACATCGAACTCATGTAATATGTGATCGCTTCATTTCGAAAATAATGAGATTCATATTCCGTGTCTATTTCATACTAAATATATTGCATTTTCCTGTATACTTCTTGTAATCTTGTATTTCTGCAATTTCCTGTATAAAAACTGTAACCTGGCAGTATAAATGGCTATATTTTCGAAATTTGAAAAAACATACCCGTAGCGCATTGTACAATGATGCGCTGCTGGTATTGTCTATACCCGTAGCGCATTGTCAACGGATGCGCTGCTGATGTTGTTGTATACCCGTAGCGCATGGTGTAGGTGGTGCGCTACCACTAAAGCGCATACCCGTAGCGCACTAGACATTAGCCGTAGCGCACAGGGTGCATGCGCCACGGGTAAATAAGATACCCGTAGCGCACGGTGGTGGTGCGCTACGAGTAATTAGATACCAGTGGCGTGGTAGTGGCAGCGCGGGGGCATGCGCTACGGGTAATATTAACAGGTGCGCTACGGGTAGCTGTTTTCCTAGTAGTGGTGACAGCGTCACCGTGCCGTGCAGGTGGGCACGAAAGGCGGGCACTACTGCAAAAAGGCTTATCAGTGACTTAGCCGAATTCAAATTCAAATTTGAATTCGTTTGAAAAAGATTTGAAAACCTACCAAAATAGCTTCCAATGGTTTCAAACATAATCAAGAGATCATAGCCAAAGTTTGATGAATTTTAGAATAGCTAAGCTAGGGTTTTGGAGATGTCTCTAATTTCGGATAAAGGGACAAAAATAAAAGAAAAGAAAAAGGTATGTGTTGAGTTTTAAGCCAAGAGGCTAACTAAGACATTTGGTACAAGTAAGATGATCCTAGGGTAAACATTTTATGCATAAAATCATAGCACTAGTTCTTAGTTCCTATTGCACAAGAGATTAATAGATAGCATGGCAAAAATTCACACACACACACAAGCACATGAAATCATAGACACACACACATGAAATCATGGATCATAGCACACAAGTACATTGCTTAGCAAAAGTTTTTAATTCACTCAAAATAAAGTACTTAAACAAGGTTTTAATTTTGGTCAACAAAAGTGGGGTGTTACAGGGATGGAGAAGGAGAAGAGGAAAAGACAGGGTCAACGGGGAGGTTCTCGCTGTAGCAGGCGATGATGCTGCTCTTCGCGGTGGCGTAGGCGAAGGTGAGAAAGAACACTTAGGGTTTAGTGTGTGTGTGTGGGGGGGGGTCGAATGCGGGAAGCTTCCCGGCGACGAGGCCTTAGGGTTCGGGTGCGGGGGCCTTGTCGGTGCCGAAGTCAAGGGAGGTTAGAGGAAGGGCCGTGGAGGCAAAGGACCGACAAAGGCGGTAACTGGAACAAGGGTAGGCAGCGAGGGGGCATGTGGTTAGGTCGGCGGCGGCGGCCGGGGCACCGACGAGGAAGAGACGGGCCAATAGGAGGAAGGAAGAAGGCGTCGGGCGATGGTTCACTCTTGCAGAAGGAAGAAGATGAGGTCGCCTTTTTACGGGCCTTGGCCCATGTCCTACGCTCCTTGTGCGGCACCTCATACGCAGCAACCAGGCCAGGAGGACCCAGCCGGACGTGCGCGGCGCAGATTATTGACAAATCTGTGTGTTTGGGCATGTGGGCTTAAAAATCCTAATTTCCGCCTAACGCGATCTGCATTGTGCCCTGCACCCGCTCGCTCTTGTTAGGCCGGCCCATGAGTGCGCTAGTTGGTCCGAATTTACTATTTTCCCATTTTCTTTTGTTGTTTTTGGTTGTTTATTTATATTTTTTATACATGTTTATTTTTCATCACCAATTTTTCCTATTTTATTTTGGTTATTTAGTTAAAATGAATGTTTTTTGTTGTGGTAAAGAATTATTAGTTTTTCTTTGTGTTCAAATAACATAGATGTACGTATTAAGATTTTCTTCAAATAATATAGGAGTTCTGATTGAAACCCATTTAAATTAGAAAATTATTCTTATTGAAAAATTGTTAACATAATATAAATTTTCATATTGAAAACTGTTTATATGAGAAAGATATTCTTCTAAAAAATCGTTCACATAGTATTAATGTTTCTATGAAAAAAGATCAAATGAAAGAAATGCCTTTTTAAATGTTAAACTAGATAAATGCTAATTAAAATTGATCAACAAAGTGAAAGAAGTAATTTCAAAGTTTATTTAGAAAATATCAAAATTATTAAATTTAAACTATGCAGTACGTTTTATTTGGGCTCATATGAAGCGGTCCATAAAAGCATTCTACAGCGAACCTTCCGCATTGAGCAAGAAATAGGAGCCTCTGTTTGCACCCATTCTCACGACCACGGGAGCTCCTTTACTCCGCCCAAAGCGGCGCGGGGCAGTGCGGCCGCACACCATGCCCAGCGCGTGGCGCTAGTGGGCCGTGGCCCAGCCGCCTAGGTAGTAGTTTATTTTTTTCGCTGTTTTATATTTTCTGTTTCTATTTTGCTTTATATTTTGAACAAATTTTTTAATCTGAACAAAATATGAAATTTGAACAAATTTGATATTGAGACAAAAATTTGAAGAAATTCGATATTTTTTCTGAATTTGAACAAATTTTGGAATATGAACAAATTTTTACATGTGAACATTTTTGAAAAAATAAACTTTTTGGAAAAATTGAACATTTATAAATCTGAACTTTTTAAAAAATCAGAACATTTTTCGCATTTCAAAAAAAACTTTTTGAAAAATTTGAATATTTATAAATCTGAACTTTTTTAAAAAATAGAATATTTTAAAAATTTGAACACTTTTTAAAATCTGAACATTTTTCACATTTGAACTTTTTTACTTTGAATATTTTCACATTTGAACATATTTTTACATACGAACATTTTCAAAAAAAATTGAACTTTTATAATTCTAAGCAATTATCAGGTTTAAATAATAAAAAGTAAAAAAGAAAGAAAACAGAAAAAAGAAACGAAAAAAGGAGAAACGAAAAAAAACAGAAACAAAAACACAGCGTGAAAATGGGCCAGCCCAATGCGACGACGGGGTGTGCGGAGCCCCCTGCGCCGCATTGAGGGGCGTAAAGGATTTGCCCACGACCACAGCCACTATGACAATCTATTTGCTAATGTTGACCAGCCGGACAACACACCTTGTTATCGAGATATTCAAAACGACACAATCTGTTTGAGTAAAATAATAGGATATCACCTTGTTCGTACGAGAAGACCGCATAAATCACCACACTTTAATTGTTGGTTGCTTTTGCACATACAATCAACAACACAAGTTTGTTGCAGAAACCACCGATCTTTGGTATAACTTGTCATACTTAGGTTCAAATCTCAGCTAAACACAAGTAAAATCGATTCTAAAATCCTCAATAGTAAGTTTTAAAACTTGATGAATGATGATGTATTCACATACTTGCCATGTAAGCGGTAACTTGTTGTCAAATTACAAGGATCTCGGATTTTGATCCAGCTTTCTTTGCGCGTCCTCCTAATTGGGCTATACGCATCACTTTCCGCACTTTTCTTATTTCATTTACACTAGTTTATTCGGTAATTATGTGCTTTGAGAAAAACTTTAACCATAAATTTGGTTAAGAAAATATGAGGTATATGCCAAAAAAAAATATACCATTTGAATCCAATGGTATGTTTTTTTTTTGGCATATACCTCATATTTTGTTGTCAAATTTAATGGTCAGAATTTATCTCAAAATATTCAATAGGCTAATAAACCAATATGGAGGGAGTATAATATTCTCAAGTACAAAGAACCAGCTCCAAAAATGAATTGACCTTTATCATACGTCGTCCTATTATTTAGCAATGGGGAGAAGTTTTTTTTAAACAAGGCAAAAGATTTACCATTTTTATTAATTAAGGAGAAGAGAGTTGGCCGTTTCTTTACTATAGGATTCCAGTTGGTGATGGTGAAGCCACTTTTCGTTAAAACATTCGACTACCCAAAATACCCCTAAGAAAATAAATAGCTATTTGCATCTATCGGGAAACATCACGGTATTAAATCAAGGCATTCAATCTCAATTAATACTAATATCTTGGCTATTAGGCCTTTCACAATGGGAGTCTCTTAGCACGGTATCATAGATAAAATGGTGATGTGGCACCCTAATTAATGATGAAAGAGAGTGGTATTGTATCTTAGCTAAGCTACAACCCTTACACAGTATCATATGTAAAAATGCATGGCTAGCCCAATCACATACATGCATGTACCCAAAATCAATTAATGTAGATACAACACTTAAGAGACAATGCATTGTGAAAGGCCTTATGCTCTTGCAGCGTGATCTAGGCATACAAGGATTGGGCAAATATCTTTCCGTTAAATCGTTTGGTTACCAATTTAGTCGTCCTGATTAATTAGAGGAGGCAATCATCTATCGTGCGCCCAGTTGTCAACAACAGCGCATGCAGCCTAATTAATCACTCTAATTAATGTTAAATTTTGCCTAATAATTTGGTATCTTTTCAAATCCACTAATAGCGTAATAATTCGGTATAAAGGGAGTATCTAAAAATAACTCTGTGTTTGGTCGTCGACCAACACATTAATGCCTGCGTCAAACCATCCTCCGTATCAAATCTCACAGGTCCTCTCATCATTAATCCCATTTCAAAGTCGCGTCCTCCACACCACCTGACCACGTGCCTCGCTAGAGATGCACCAGCGGCGGCGGCAACGAAGCCCGCCTTCTGATTCGGCGTCAAGGCCGTGGAAGCTGGGCGCGCCGAGGGTGCCGTGGACGGAAAGCTGGACGGAAGGTCTTGGCTGTGCGTGCCGCTGTGGGACTTCTCCGAGGAGCTCTGCGCGGTGGAGTTAGCTGGTACAAGCACGTCAGCGAGTATGTCCATCTGCGGGGCTCGCCTTGGCAAGAGGACCCTCTCCTTGGTCTTCTCCAAGAAACAATCTGGGAAGCCCATCTAGGTTTGCTTTCATCCGGTGCGGTGCATCCGCCTCTCAAGGCCCTCCTTCGTCTCCTCTCTTTCTTTCTCTGGCACGTACGTGTGTATATCCTGCTGCTCCTTTGCGACCTTGCTGGCGTGCTAGCTTTCTGAAATCTCTAATCCTTCGATGCAGGAACAGAGAACAGCCGTTCTTGGCCGGGAATGGATGCAGGACAGCGGCGGGGAGGGTCTGGACTCTGGACACGCGAATGGGTCCATGGAAGCGCCGGATCGCCAGCTCACATCTTTACTATTAAAGCGAACCTGTGATCATGGGTGGTACGTCGTGCCAGTTTTACATTTTACTCTCCCAAAATTTGGAAATAAACCTGCAGTCTACAATCTATGGATGAAACGTTTTTCTATGGGTGAAACACTGCAGCCGCTGCCTCCACAGGCCAATCAGGCCGCTGCCTCCGTGATCACACGCCGCTGGGTAAAATATTTATAACGCATAATATGAAAATTACAACATAAGAGAGAGCACAAGCATGATAAATATTTGGATCGATGTTGTTTCTATGTATTATACAAGTTATTTCATGGAAACTCAAAAATCATGGGATATGTGATACATGAAGAGAGGAGGTTTGACAAAGTTGTCGAAAATATTGGCGCACAACGGCAAGTGATAAGTTGTTAGATTATGGAGACCATAAAGTATAGTGACGTTGTTGGTGAAATGACTATAACGCATACTGACTACAAAGCACAGTAGCATTGCTGGTGAAAAACTATAAGGATGTAGCAACGCATAGGTATTCAACTAGAGAATATTGAAAAGAAAAATTGAAAGACAAAACGGAAAAAAGAAGGAAATCCGCTGCAACGCGCGGGCATTTAGCTAGTAATTATTAGAAATCGACCAAAAACCGATACAAACACCCTCGACGACCGTCGTGAGGTCACACACAGCCACCCTGGCTACCAAACATAAACCACATACACACCACTGCAAACGAGCCACCGTGGGGAGAAGTTCCGGTCTCCAGCTTGTCGAGCTCCAACGAATCATTATTTTTGTTTAACCATGTTCTTCAGTATATTCAGGTAGAAATTGCCAAAATGATGCACATGAGAGAGCACAATGTGACTTAACTTTTTTTGTGCGAGACCCAACCTAAAAACATCTCTAACAACTTAACTATAAATTGATAAGAGGGCAAGCAACTGCTCTTTTAGATAAGATGGGTAACATAGGTTGCTCTAATAACTCACCTATGATTCCATACCAAAAATTATGGGTTATCGTAGCACCTCCTACCAATATTTTGATAACAGCACACGGAATTTGGGTAAGCTGCCACACATCAGCAAATTAAACAATAATGCCAAGCCACAATCAACGGAGCTGATCGAAGCTTTCATCACACTAGCCGAGGCGACTGCCGGCGCCCGAGCTCATCTTCGGCGCCTCGCTTTCAGTCGCCGGCGCATGCATGAATAACCTCCACCGACCTAGCCTCGTTCCAGCCTAGCTATGGCGTGCTCATACTAGGTCAGCGCGAACAGGCCGCCGTGCTTCTGGCCGGGTTGGGTTGTCGGACCTAATTGGGTTTTGTTTCTTTTGTTCAAGGTCTTTGATGTAAAAAACAAGGACATTGTAGTAGTTTTGACTGCAATGAGAATTATATTGTGTTGTATTTTCAAACCTGGTAACCACATATGGGTAAGCGGGAAAAGCCAGAAAGAAAATTCTTAACCATACCTTCCCTCCTTCTTACCCAAGTTTTGGTCCCGATGGGGTCGGCTCCACTATGACTAGTCTTAGGGCATCTCTAGCGGGCTGACACATCTGGCCAATGCAAACGTTCCGTTTTGGTTTGGATGGATTGAACCCCGGACATTAATGGATCGTGGTCCGGTAGGCCTGGCCAGTGTGCCTAGCGGCCCGACGAACCTTGTCTGTTGGCTGCTAAAAATCCCCGCCTTGGCCTCTTCCAGCGTGTTACAGTTTCCCCGCCGCTGTTTCCCGCCATCCCACCGCTATATAAAGGTGAGGCCAGTGGCGGAGGAATTCCACCATCCTCCCAACGAGCACCATGCCAGGCCACCATTTTCCTAGCCATGGCGCCTGATGCGGCGATGGGGGAGAGTTAGCAAGCAACCGGCCAGCAACAGGTCAGCGCAAGGGCTGCGGCGCCAGCCAGCCAGATCTCCTTCCACCGGCACTGGCAGCTACCGCAACCAGACCACCGGCGAGCATTCTCGTGGGGAGTCCTCGGCGTGGTCATGCTATCGGTGGTGCTCCAGCGGCAGCATGCCAAGAGCCCCGCATGGAGTTGTTCGAGGCTCTGCGCTAACCCCGACGAGACGCGGGCTTGCGTACTCAGTTTGACCAACCGGTGCAAGAGCTAGTGGAGGCGGCGACCAAAGTGCGGGCACTAGAATTGGAGTGCGGTTTTGTTGATCCAGCGCTGGTGCCACCACCGGCAGAACTGTAGCCAGCTACAAGTAGATGCGTAGATAGGGTAGTGTCGGTGATCATTGAATCATTTGTAATAAAATGAAAACTTGCATTGCATTGCAGGATGGGATACATTGCAACCATAGTTGCATACATGATCGGATATATTGCAACCAAAGTTGCCCTAGAACAAAAAGAAATAGTAGCTCGTGGCTATTTGTTGTCCTCGAAGGAAGAGCTAACGGCGGCCTTGCCCCGGGTGGGCGTAGTGTAGTGGCGACGACACATGATCTCGTCAAATTCCGTGATAGTGAGTGTGTGCTCGCCGTCGTAGTTGAAGATGAGGAAGTGTCCGGTCATGATTTCATGGATACGGCATAACCTCCTCCAACCGCTGGCCAGGTACAACGTGCTAGTGTGGTCGAAGAGGACCTCCGTAGTCCAGTAGCCGGTAGCACCGCCGCGCACCCATAGCAAGACTTGGTTTTCCTGCTTGTCCACCACCTCGGCGAACTTGTGGGGCAGCCTGATCATGTCCTTGTCCCGGCCGTGGTAGAGGATCACGCCAAACTCGAACACGTCAGCAGGCTCAGGCTTGTGCGTCGGGGGGGGAGACGGAGAAGGCGACAGAGATGGTGGCGCACCGCTGCTCTCGCCCCGCCATCCACAACGTCCACGGGCAGGCGGCGGCAACGAGCTCTGGTCGCCACCACCACGACTCCCTCCACGGCTCCCTCGAAGGCTCCCTATACGGCCATGGCCCGGTGTGCGCCCTAGCCGCCCTCCCCTTGATCCAGTGCCTCCGGCCATGGCCTAGCCAGCGTCGTCATACGCGTGGTATGGACAAGGTGGGGTGTAGAATGGAGAAGACGGCGAGCGGTGTGCAAGAATTGGCCGAGGGGGTGGCCTGTTTAAAAGGGCATGTGGCCTTGGATGCCAACGTGGAGGCCGAAACACCGACATTGATGTGGCCTCGGCGGACAGTGGGCGGCGCAGCATGTAGCCAATGCCACATCATGGAGTGAAGCGTCGGGCAGCGCTGCATAAGTCTAGGCGGCCGGGCTAGCCTTTGACCAGCATAGCTCCGGCCGTTGGGCCACTGCCTTGCAAGGCCTAGACCCATGCGGAAGGACACGGACGGACAGTGCGTCTATTCACGCCGACACATCGATGTCCTAAATTTAATCGATCGATACATCGGACCGAACGCGTCGGTCTAATTGCGTCGACCCGCTTACGAGGGTGAAGCGATGCACCCATCTGATCGGACCAGTTCAAATGGCACGGACAAGATGCGTCGTCTACCGAAGATACCCTTCTACTCCCTCCGTTCAGAAATATAAGATGTTTTAGCTTTGTGAAGCAAATGTATTTAGATATCTTTTAGTGAGCGAATCTATACACTAAAAGATGTCTAGATACATCTTTTTCACAAAGCTAAAACATCTTATATTTCTAAACGGAGGGAGTACATTGTAAACTCCACAGTATCGCGCCTTCCCGAGTAAAATCTGTACCGATAGACGTCAGATACTACATGCAGTACCATCTTTATCATCGTGCTTCGCAGCTGGTTGTAGCTTGTGCTGCATGCCTAGCAAGGTTCCCAGACAAGTTCCGTTCCCTAGCCTGTTGCACAGGCAAGTTGAACGCTGCCACGCCATAAGTGCATGTCAGGCCAGAGAGGTCCACCCAGATACGGAGGTTGCTCAGTGCACTAGTGGAGTTGTAGCTTTTTCATTGGAGCTGATCGGGTACCATAGGTGAAAGCGTTCAATCTTTACGTTCAATTCAGCAATACTTTGATCATTCTTCGGAATTTTTGACACATGAGACCACCTGCGCGAGTGAAATGCTAGAAAAGACCACCTGCGAAAATTTTTGTCAAAAAAGACCCCCTACGAGTGGCGGCACCCCTGGCCAGGCGACATGTGGCACGTGCCGCCTGGGCCAGTGCCGGCAGGCCCCTGCCGCCGTTGCCGTTGCCGGCACGTACGTCTCCGTTCGACGCCGCTCGGCCGGGTGGGCCCTGCCGCCATCCTCGTTGCCGGCAAGTGACGTGGCACCATGCCGCCATCACCGTTGCCGGCACCCTGGCATGCGATATTCATTTTATTCACTTGCTTCAAGCATAGTACTGTATGCGATATTCATTTTATTCACTTGCTTCAAGCATAGTACAACTACAGTACTCTAAATTGTTATCAGGCTCTGAACTTGCCGGCAACGGTGCCACGTCACCTTGGCGGCAACGAGGATGGCGGCATGGCCCACCCGGCCGAACGGAGACTACGTGCCGGCAACGGCAACGGCGGCAGGGGCCTGCCGGCACTGGCCCAGGCGGCACGTGCCACGTGTCGCCTGGCCAGGGGGTCTTTTTTGATAAAAATTTTCGCAGGTGGTCTTTTCTAGCATTTCACTCGCGCAGGTGGTCTCATGTGTCAAAAATTCCATTCTTCGATGATAGTTATCATCTATCTTTCACATTAACACATCGAGTGTATCTATTTCTGACAAAATCAGTTATTGTAAACTTTATTCAAGTTTATAAAACAATGCCTACAAGTACAACAGTATATGATCTACTCTGGATAAACCGACATGCTCCTGTGCCGCTCCCTAGGGCGGCACAGGGGCGAAACCCTAGCACCACCACACACCCAACCGTCGACAGGTAGGAAGATCGCGACGGACGGTGAAGGTGCTGGGTAGGAAGATCGTGACGGATCCTGCCATAGAGCGGCTTGGGCGGCTTCATCGATGGTGGTCTGGGTGAGGCGGCTAAGGGGGCGCCCCTAATCGTGTGCGTGTGGTGTGGCTGGATGTAGGTCTATCCTCGTGCCTAGACCGCCGTCTGTGCGCCTTCTGGCCTCGAAGATTCGTGGGGAGGGAGCAGCTGGCCATCACCAAGGGTGTAGCCAGACCCATGCAACACTGACCATGGCCTGGGACGTGGCAATCAACTTTGTTGACTGTAGCAATTTTATCACTATTTGATAATGTTTACCACGGTAGCATACATGTTGGCCCGGGGCATTGCGAAATCCTGGGCTACGCTACTAGCCATCACCATGGTCTTCTCCGTCAACAAAGGTCATGGCAGCAATGGGCTTCGTGGATTGATTGTCCATTTCACACCTACAGTCTCCAGAGAAAACCCTATATCCTTTAGATCAGTCGATGATGGCGCTATCAGCATCATATCCTTAGTGAAGGCATCATCCAGGAGCATTTGTTTTAGCTGATACTCGTCTCGCTGTCTAGGCAGTTCCTGGGAAAACTCTAGATCTAGGTCTTACGGATTAGATGATGGCGGCGTGCAGCGTCATTCTCCCCTCTGGGGCATTGTTTTTGGAGCTTCTGCAAACTAGAGTGGCTCTGAGGCGGAGCGGTTTTCATCTACCTTGTCAACGACGATGAGCCTCGGCAGCGTGGGGTAGCAGGGACATGGCGTTGGACATGGCTTGATGGTTTCACACAGGATGGAAGCGCAGTTCGACGTCATGTTGGCGCTGGTCGTAGGAATGATGAAGAATATGCGTAATTTTGGTTACGTGGCGGTGACGGCTGTTGTAGCGTGTACACAAGGTGCTCGCTAAGAGTCTACTAGACTAGATTTGCTCTCTCATTTCACTTAGTGGGTGTCTTGGAGTATAAGATGTTCCCAATTTCTAGTTGATTAGGGTTTTTCGTTGTTTTCAAGGCACAATGCCTCTTTGACATCATCTTCACTCGTTGTCGGGTGTAGGTATTGCCTGGTAGCTTTGAATTTTTATATTTATGTCCATTGTAAGACCTTTATTGAATAAAATTATAATAATTCGTATACAACTCTTCGATGGAGAGGCCAGGGGTCTATCTTTCATTTCGAAAATAGTACAATAGCATATAAATGGAAGAACAACAAAAAAATGATGTAGGCTAGATCAGGCTTGGGCTAGATACATGTAAAATCAAATTTAAAAATTGAAATCTAAAGTTCAAAGAGAGGAGAAAATAAACAAAATACGCAACCTGAAGAGTCACCCTGCGGAGGATTCTTCAATTCATCTCGTGAAGGAAAAGTTGTACCAACAAAATCTCTTTTTTCTTTCAAAATGGGGAGACTCCGGAGCCGGTGCATGAAAATGATGCATACAACCTTTCTATTTTATTAATATTGATCAAAGTATCTCAAAGTTTATATCTCACGGGTGACATAAAATCGACACATGTACCAACCATCAAATGATACAAAAAATGATAAATCGGTGCATCAATATTATATTAGGTTGTCAAACTACCAAACACACCTGTTCACTAGTGGAAATCGGGGAATTTGCACCGGTTTGTAACTGCCTTTTGCACCGGTTTTGGAACCGGTGCAACGCATCCGGGATTAAAAGCCTTAACCTTTAGCACCGGTTGCGTTACGAACCGGTGCTAAAGGTCCACCACGTGGCCTCCCACACGCGCCCCCGTCGGAGGACCTTTAGCACCGGTTTGTAATATGAACCGGTGCTAGAGGATGGTGACGTGGCAGCCCCTGCAGTGTTTGGCCAAAACCCTAATCCCTAGCCTTTTGAAATACGATTTTTTTGGGTATTTGAAAAATGTTGATGCACATATAAAAGAAACCATCATATATAGTACACAATATCATCATACATATAGAGATCAAAGCTAGTATGTGTTATCTTTTATCGTGTTTGGTCGAACATATTACATAATGGAACATTGTACACGTTCATGAATATATACAATATAATTTCAGCTACGATTTTCCAAAATCGTAATGTCGATGGTATTCACCGGTTGGTGCTATGACCTCATCAAGTAGGAATCCCGCCAGTTCCTCTTGAATTGCTCGTATACGCTCAGTTGCTAGAAGACGATCCCGCTTCAGTTCGATCTAATGTAAAGAAGGGGATCAATATATATGAATGAAGAAACTCAACATAAATGATGGTAATAAAATAAAATTGTGAATATTGTTTACGTACATCTAGTTGTTCTAGTCTTCTCTTCTCACGACAAGTCTCTCGCATGAACTCACAGACATAGAATCCACATAAATTATTCCCGTCTTCTTGCTTCAAGCACTTTACGAGAATAGAGTTCAATCAAAATAATAATCAAGGATGATAATGGTATTGAAACTAGAACCAAAGAGATGCGCGGACCTAGCTAGTAGTACTTACCGGTACTTGTTTAAATTCAAGCTCATTTCTCCAGGGACCCGGTGCCTTAGCCGTGAACCGTTTCCAAGCACTGCCCGGCAAAGAAAATGAATAAAGAAGTTAGTAATTACTTGATATCGGGAAATAAACGAAAGTAGCTGATATAGTGCCATGCATAATGATTAAAATTACCGCTGGAGTATATCAATCATGTCCCCGAATGTCTCAAGGGATTTTTTTTTCGAGTCCATGACTAGTACTCGTCCTCTATCAAGTTCAATAACTAGCAGAATAAAATGATAGCTGCGCACACACATAACACACACTTAACATCGAGTAACCAACAAAATATATAGTAATGTGTGTATAAGACAGTTAACACACTCACTTGAAATTGTAAGGAAATAGTATTTTCGTCATGGTTTCTTGTTTCCTTAACGCCCGTACCAAGTTATCCTCCGTGTCCTTGATATGGTTATGGAGAGTTACCTCGTTCACGGTATATGGGTCAATGAACCCAATATCATAGATTTGTCTTCTTTTGCATTCGAGTTTCTTCAATCTGCATAATATAGTGAGTAAAATTATGCATGCAATAAACGAGATGAGATAAAGACTTATAGTTACAAGGAAAAATAATACTTACAAACAATAGGCACTGATCATCGATTTGTCGAGGGCGTCATGATTGTATAACTGAAATAATTCAGCAACTTCGATGTTTATGTCGTCGTTTCCACGAAAGTAATGCTCATCATTAATTCCTATTACGATCCAATTCTGCCCACGCTGTGAGGCTTCCAAGTACCAGTTATGCAATTTTCGCATTCTTGTTGGTAGATTAGGAATCTCCTCGGGTCTGACGAGAGGGCTCCCATACCGGTATTTGTATGCTACTACTTCAGCCGTGGGGAAATCACACCTGCTTAAGTATTGAGCAACAGACATACCTGCAGCTTTGGCCTCCTCTTTGTACAGTGCTATGATCTCTGGATCATACTGGACATCGGGAAACACTTGGAGCGGGGGGTAAGAGTTCATCTGTTCTCCGAGCTGAGGAACTGATTTACCTTTCGACCGCTTTGCTGCATCTGACTTGAGAATAGTGCGGTCATAATCTGATGCAAGCCTTGGCTCGGGTTGGTGAAGGTTCTTCAACATTTTTAACACTTTTGGATCTAGAGGAGGCTGCTCGGCGGACTGCTCGGTCTTCTTTCTCTTCAAATTTTCAAGAAAGTTCTTTGATTTCTCTTGTACCTTCGCCGCGGTTTCCTCCGGAGTATAGTCGTAAGGTCTCTTTGGAGGAACCTTAGGTACTCTTGGAAGGGGCTCCTCTCGACGGATCGGTGATCGGTTACTCTTGGGAGCGGCGATGGTACGCTTCTGCCTTTGGCTCTGAGCCTCAGTGGGTGGAGGTGGCGGAGACGGCTCACTAGCTGGCGAAGGCTGGTATGCTGGAGAAGGCTGGCGCGGAGATGGCGGAGAAGGCTGACGCGGAGATGGCGGAGAAGGCTGATGTGGCGGGGGAGAAGGGTGACGTGCTGGAGACCTTGGCGTCCAATTTGGAAGCACGATTAATTCCTTTAGCCATAGAACTGTGGTCTTCTTGGCTTCTCCCAGCTCGTACAAATCCCCTTCACCCGCAGGGTGGTCAAGCTTCAGCTGCTCAAATCCGCCCATAACTTCATCCACCCCGGCAACAGCATAGCCAGGTGGAATCGGACGGCAATGATAGGTTGAATCTGGTCCAATGGGTAAGGCATAGCCGACCGCCACCTTCATGGTTATGTTCACGACCTTCACATGTAGCTCACAAGATGTCGACTCCGTGATATCATCCACTGGGTAGCGGATCGCCGGTTCATCATCATCCGCTGGGAGGTCCGTGGAAGCCACGCTGCTTTTCCGCTGAGATGGTGGGCCGGTAGCATCATATCCGGCTTCTATCTGTGGCTGAGATGCGGCGGTTCCTTGCTGGCTTATCCGATTTAACAAGTCTGATTGCCGCTTCAGCTCTTGTTCTATCTGAGACATGCGGTCTGCTTCCCTTTCCTTTCTTCTCTGACGGCTTCTATCGGGAAATTTCTTCATTTCCACGGGAAACCCGACTTTCCACGGTTTGGAGCCCGGAGTGGTTCGTGTTCGTCCTGGGTGTTCATCATTCCCAAGGGCACGCGTGAGCTCGTCCTTCTCTCTATCGGGATGGAACCTTCCCTCTTCAACATCCTTTGATGCGCTTCTAAGGGCATCAATGGGAAGAGGGTCTTCGTCATGCTTTTTTGTGTATACACACTTCCCTTCCGAGTCCAACTTCCCTCCATGCCCGTAAAACCAATCCCTTGACCGATCATTCCATTTCAATGTCGCCGGAATGATCCCTTTGGCAATTAGATCGTCCTCCATCTTCTTCCACTTAGGCTTGCCAGTCTTGTAGCCTCCTTGCCCCATAGTATGGTGATACTTTTTTTAGCAGCATTTTTCTTATTTATTTCTGACCTTCGCTTAGCTGCCTCTGAAGTCTTGTACTCCACGAATGCGTCCCAGTGATCTTTTATCTTTTCATATTGTCCAGTGAACACCGGAGTCTTTTTTTGGTCGACAAAATCCTTGTACAATCTTTTCTTCCAGTTGTTGAATTGTATTGCCATCCTCGAAAGAGTCCACTTCTTGACTTTCCGCTCTATGATATTCAGATGACGATCATCGTCATCTGAATCCTCCTCATTTGAATCCTCCTGATTTGGATCCACCTCAGTTCGATCCACCTGTGGCGCCTCTGGTAGGGTAAAATTAACCATGAGCTTCTTCCAAAGAATATTCTTCAATCTGTTGCGGACATATTTAGCTGGTTCCGTCTTTGTCTTCTTCCATTCTCGAAGGGTGATCGGAATGTTGTCCCTAACAAGAACTCCGCATTGTCTTATAAATTTACTTGCGTGAGCCGCGGGAGCAATCGGTTCGCCATCTTCACTGATTTCTTCTATTCGGTACCTTTCATGTTCTTCCAACCTTCTGGCCGGACCTCTTCTATTTACAGAAGAGTGGCTCGATCCAGAGGGCTAAAAGAAGAAGGAGCGTTAATATATGTATATACACAAATCAAATAATCCAACTATACAACAAATGCTTAATTTATTATTAATACACATCTACCTCGCCGGCGCCTTCTCCCTCATCTCCGGCACCTTCTCCCTCTCCGGCACCTTCTCCTTCATCGGTGCCTCCATCCACTCCGGCACCTTCTCCCTCTCTGGCACCTTCTACTTCACCGGTGCCTCCATCCTCTCCGGCACCATCTCTACGATTTCGTTCGTCTCCCTCACCGGAGTCGTTTAGAAACACCGAGGTGACATCGTCGTTATTATTGCGGATGATGTCCTCGATAATATTTTCCTGGAAGTCGTCTCTTCCGAGATCCATAGTTTCTGCAAAGAATTATTACAAATTATTATAATGATACGGAGACCAAAAAAAAAGGGGGCGTTGGCCGAGCGCCCGAGCGGTGGGGGAAGATTAGGTCTTCCCTCCCCACCACGCCGGCGCCCGGCCAACGCCCCCATTTTATAACCTAAAAAAATGTAAGACCTAAAAAAATGTTCACGAGTTTGATGCATGCAAAATCAATATTTACAGTGTTGTGAGTAAAAATCTCGTGCAAACCCTAAATAACTAAATAATTAATTAAATACCCTATAATGAACTAGAGAAAATTCCTTATATGACACTACTTGTAAATTATGATTCCTTATATGACACTCAATTTTTTTGCATTCCCTAGATGACACTCGGTGTAAATTTTTTTCTCTCGCGGGGGCTACTTCGATCTGTCTTACACATGCAGATGCATACAGGAATTAAGCTCGATGAATCTCGTTGTATTAAGCTCGATGGATCTCGTTGCGAAGTCTAGTGCTGTGTGTCGTGCATAACTAAATAACTAAAAAACTAAAAAAAATAGCTAACTAAATAACTAAATAACTAAAAAAATAGCTAACTAACTAACTAAATAACTAAATAACTAAATAATTAAAAAAATAGCTAACTAACTAAATAAAAAAATAGCTAACTAAATAACTAAAAAACATAACTAAATAACTAAAAAACTAAAAACAATCAAAAATAACAAAAATCTAAAATAACTAAAATAATTAAAGTAAAAAAAACCTAGAATAACTAAAAAAAAGGTGCTCGAACCTTGCAGGCGAGCGGCGGGCGGCGCGGGTACGTGCAGTGCGGCGCGGGGGCGAGCGTCGTCGTCGGCGGCGCGGGTCCGGCGTCGTCGGTGGCGAGCGGCGCGGGGGCGAGCGGGCGCGGGCGCGTCGGTGGCGGGCGCGGGGCGCGTCGTCGGTGGCGGGCGCGGCCGGGCGCGTCGGTGCAGGCGGGGGCGAGCGGGCGCGGCGCAGCGTCGGCGGCGGAGGCGAGCGGGCGCGGCGCAGCGTCGGCGGCGGAGGCGAGCGGGCGCGGCGCAGCGTCGGCGGCGACGAGTGGGACGCAAAAATCCGGCAGCGTAACGGCGTCCAAGAGAGCTCCTCGCGCGGGACTTAGGCGTTTTGCGATGCGGGAGAGGAAGAAGAAGGGAGTTATAAAGAAAGGCCCCTTTAGCACCGGTTCGTGGCTTGAACCGGTGCTAAAGGACCTTTAGCACCGGTTCAAGCCACCAACCGGTGCTAAAGGTCAGACCTTTAGCACCGGTTGGTGGCTTGAACCGGTGCTAAAGGTTGCTTTCAGGGAACTGCACCGCCACCCCCTTTAGCACCGGTTTGAGCCACGAACCGGTGCTAAAGGGTGTTTTAAAATTTTCAGTTGTTCCCGCCAAATTCTTTTGATTAGTTATATTTGATTTTCTTTTTTCTTTTGATTAGTTATATTTGATTTTCTTTTTTCTTTTGATTAGTTATATTTGATTTTCTTTTTCTTTTAATTAGTTATATTTGATTTTCTTTTTTCTTTTGATTAGTTATATTTGATTTTCTTTTTCTTTTAATTAGTTATATTTGATTTTCTTTTTTCTTTTGATTAGTTATATTTGATTTTCTTTTTCTTTTGATTAGTTATATTGATTTCTTTTTCTTTTGATTAGTTATATTTGATTTTCTTTTTTCTTTTGATTAGTTATATTTGATTTTCTTTTTTCTTTTGATTAGTTATATTTGATTTTCTTTTTTCTTTTGATTAGTTATATTTGATTTTCTTTTTTCTGTTGATTAGTTATATTTGATTTTCTTTTTCTTTTAATTAGTTAAATTTAATTTTCTTTTTTCTTTTGATTAGATATATTTGATTTTCTTTTTTCTTTTGATTAGTTATATTTGATTTTCTTTTTTCTTTTGATTAGTTATATTTGATTTTCTTTTTCTTTTAATTAGTTATATTTGATTTTCTTTTTTCTTTTGATTAGTTATATTTGATTTTCTTTTTTCTTTTGATTAGTTATATTTGATTTTCTTTTTTCTTTTGATTAGTTATATTTGATTTTCTTTTTTTTATTAGTTATATTTGATTTTCTTTTTTCTTTTGATTAGTTATATTTGATTTTCTTTTTTCTTTTGATTAGTTATATTTGATTTTCTTTTTCTTTTAATTAGTTAAATTTAATTTTCTTTTTTCTTTTGATTAGATATATTTGATTTTCTTTTTTCTTTTGATTAGTTATATTTGATTTTCTTTTTTTTAATTAGTTATATTTGATTTTCTTTTTTCTTTTGATTAGTTATATTTGATTTTCTTTTTTTAATTAGTTATATTTGATTTTCTTTTTTCTTTTGATTAGTTATATTTGATTTTCTTTTTTCTTTTGATTAGTTATATTTGATTTTCTTTTTTTTTGATTAGTTATATTTGATTTTATTTTTCTTTTAATTAGTTATATTTCCATGAGAGGAAAAGGGCGGGAAGAAAAGGGCGGAAAGAAAAAGGGCGGGAAAACGATTGAACAGGAAAAGAAGTACATATCTCAACTGAAAATTAAGATACATGGCCAGATTAAGTCACAATCGGCCGAGCTTGTTTTCGAATGTTGGATGATTCAGTCATAGTCGTGCCTAGCCCTATAAACATCGCCACTGTAGTCGTCGTAGTCGCCGGTGTCATCGTCGCTGGCATCGGGGTCGCGGTAGTCGAACCTCGACTGGTGAGCACGCGTGGGCTGAGAGTGAGGGTAGCGCAGGCGGGCGCCACGGTAGGCCATGACGCTCTGGAGAGTCCGGCCGCGCCACCATAGCCGACGGCCGGCCTCGTTGAAGTTTGAACGAGGCGAGCCGTCCTCCTCGTGCCTGGCAAGCGCACTCTCACGCCGATTGATGAAGAAGGCGTCCCAAGTCGGGCTGTAGTCGGGATGCCACTGAGGATTCCTTCGCTGCTCTGGCGTGAGCTCGAAGTAGTAGTGGTTCGTGATGGCCATCTGGCGCGCCACACCTACAGGGACAGGAGGGACCGGTACGCCTCCGACGCTCAGCATCCAGTCGGTGGGGACGCGGTAGCCCGGCGGGCAGGGGTAGTTTGAGGCGCAAAGCGCCTCCGCCTCCTGGAGGGTTAGAGATACGATGGAAGCCATGGAAGAGAGTGATGAGGTTTGCAGATATGAGTCTAGATGTGATATGTAAATGGAGGCCAAGCCTACATATATATAGTGAAAAATGGCGGGAAGACGGAGGCGGGAAGTGGTCGAAAGCGCGGGAAGAAAATAGGCGGGAACACAGTGGAGCGGGGAACCATCTAACCTTTAGTCCCGGCTGGTGGGTACAACCGGGACTAAAAGGTGGTTTTTGTGTCATCTAACAAAACTGTCGGTGGGATAAGGACGTGTGGAAAACCTTTAGTCCCGGTTGGTGGGTGCAACCGAGACTAAAGATATCGGCAGGATAAGGACGCATGGGTGGATGCACTGCTCGATGAGATAAGGACGCGTGGGTGGACGCACGATGCCCCTGTCGGAGGTAGGGAGAGTGAAAGACTCCATCTCCTCTAAGAATGTTGGGTAAATTATTGGGAAATCTCCCGTGGCGGAGCTTCTCACAGATATCGTTGGTGCTCACGCCCTACGATATCTTTGGAAGCTCCGCCTCGAAAAAATTTCCCTCATACAATAACATCATTACACAAAAAATAAATGGGAAAGTGATTTCCATATTGAGATACACAAGTTATGATCCCTATCTAGTCTTCCGAGTTTTCTTCTTGTGTTTCCCTTTCTTCTGATTTTTTGTCTTGGAGGCCATGAACCTCCCTTCGCGTATCTCCCTTGATTAGGATCGCTTCGGTCGTAACCATGGAGTATGTTCACCATTTAACGCGATGATTGGGTCAATATTCACTCTGAAGGGCGGAATTTCATCAAACTTATTATAATCTTCTGACATGTCTGTCTTATCCTCAACTCCCACGATGTTTCTTTTCCCTGAAAGAACTATGTGACGCTTTGGCTCGTCGTATGATGTATTCATTGTCTTATCTTTTCTTTTTTTTTGGTTTGGAGGACATGTCTTTCACATAGAAAACTTGAGCCACATCATTGGCTAGGACAAATGGTTCGTCTCTGTAACCAAGATTGTTGAGATCCACTGTTGTCATTCCATACAGCTGGTCAACCTTTACCCCTACTCCATCTAGCTTGACCCATTTGCACCGAAACAAAGGGACTTTAAAAGAAGGTCCATAGTCAAGTTCCCATATCTCCTCTATGTAACCATAATAGGTGTCCTTTTGCTCGTTGTTGTTTGTTGCATCAATGCGGACACCACTGTTTTGGTTGCTGCTCTTTTTATCTTGGGCGATCGTGTAGAATGTGTTCCCATTGATCTTGTACCCTTGGAAAGTCAATATAGTCGAAGATGGTGACCCGGCCAACAAGTATAGCTGATCTCCAACAATGTTGTCATTTATGAGATGTGTCCGGAACCAACCGCCGAAAGTCGCCATATGTTTATGTGTAATCCAGGAGTCAGACTGAGCCGGGTGTTGGGAGCGTACAATATTCTTGTGTTCAATGATATACGGGGCCACCAAGGCGGAACTTTGTAGAACTGTGTAGTGTGCTTGAGAGAAAGAAATCCCGTCCATACAATACATTGATTTCTTTCCTAGCGTGCCTTTTCCACGTAGTCTCCCTTCATGCCGCGATTCAGGAACACCAATCGACTTAATATCAGGGATAAAGTCAACACAGAACTCAATGACCTCCTCTGTTCCGTAGCCCTTGGAGATGCTTCCTTCTCGCCTAGCACGGTTATGAACATATTTCTTTAAGACTCCCATAAATCTCTCGAAGGGGAACATGTTGTGTAGAAATACAGGACCGAGAATGGCAATCTCTTCGACAAGGTGAACCAGGAGATGCGTCATAATATTAAAGAAGGATGGCGGGAACACCAACTCAAAACTAACAAGACATTGGGCCACATCCTTCTGTAACCTTGGTAGCATATCTGGATTGATTACCTTCTGAGATATTGCATTGAGGAATGCACATAGCTTAACAATGGGTACGCGGACATTTTCCGGTAGCAACTGCGTCATAATCACGTGACAGTCATGAGACTTCAGGTTTTGGAATTTTTTCTCTGTCATATTTATTATTCCCTTTATATTTGACGAGAAGCCAGACGGCACTTTAATACTTGAAAGGACATCAAAAAAGATTTCCTTCTCTGCTTTTGTAAGAGCGTAGCTGGCAGGACTTAAGTGACGCCCTTTATCCGTCTTGCTCTGTGGATGCATGTTGTTTGGGTCTTTCATACGTTGTTGATCCTCCCGTGCTTCTGATGTATCTTTTGTTTTTCCATACACGCCCAGAAAGCCTAGCAGGTTCACGCAAACATTCTTCGTAACGTTCATCACGTCGATTGAAGAGCGAACCTCTAGGTGTTTCCAATACTCAAGCTCCCAAAATATAGATTTCTTCTTCCACATGGGTGCGTGTCCGGTAGCGACGTCATTTGGAACAGATTGACCGCCAGGACCCTTTCCAAAGATTACTTCTAGGTCCCTGACCATATCAAATAAATCATCACCAGTACGGAGATCAGGCTTTTGCCGGTGATCTGCCACACCTCTAAAATGCTTGCCTTTCTTTCTTACGGAATGCGTGGTCGTAAGAAATCGACGATGCCCCAAGTACACAATCTTCTTGCATTTTTCCAAATATATAGCGTCAGTCTTATCTAAACAGTGCGTGCATGCATTGTATCCCTTGTTTGTTTGTCCTGAAAGGTTACTAAGAGCAGGCCAATCATTGATGGTTACGAAAAGCAACGCTCGTAGGTCAAACGGCTCCTATTTGTGCTCATCCCATGCACGTACACCTGGTTTGGTCCATAACTGTAAGAGTTCATCAACTAATGGTCTTAGATACACATCAATGTCATTGCCGGGTTGCTTCGGACCTTGGATGAGCACTGGCATCATAATGAACTTCCGCTTCATGCACAACCAAGGAGGAAGGTTATAGATACATAGAGTTACAGGCCAGGTGCTATGACTGCAGCTCTGCTCCCCAAAAGGATTCATGCCATCTGTACTCAGACCAAACCTTAAGTTCCTTGCGTCGCCTGCAAAGTCTGGGTAGTCTCTCTCAATTTTTCTCCACTGCGACCCATCAGCGGGGTGTCTCAACATCGCGTCTTTCTTACGGTCTTCTTTGTGCCATCGTAACAACCTGGCATGCTCTTTGTTTCTAAACAGACGTTTCAACCGTGGTATTATAGGAGCATACCACATGACCTTGGCAGGAACCCTCTTTCTGGGGGGCTCGCCATCAACATCACCAGGGTCATCTCGTCTGATCTTATATCGCAGTGCAGTGCATACCGGGCATGCTTCCAAATTCTCATACTCCTCACCGCGGTAGAGGATGCAGTCATTAATGCATGCATGAATCTTCTGAACCTCTAATCCTAGAGGGCAGAGAACCTTCTTTGCTTCGTACGTACTGTCAGGCAATTCATTATCCTTTGGAAGCTTCTTCTTCATTATTTTCAGTAATTTCTCAAATCCCTTATCAGATAAACCAGTCTCTGCCTTCCATTGCAGCAACTCCAGTGTGGTACCGAGCTTTGTGTTCCCATCTTCACAGTCTGGGTACAACGTCTTTTTGTGATCCTCTAACATACCTTTTAACTTCCGCTTCTCATTCACACTTTCTGCTTCTCTGTGTGCATCTACGATGGCCCGACGAAGATCATCATCAGGCTCATCTGATGCCTCTACATCTTCAGCTTCTCCTGTCCCTTCAGCTTCAGCTTCCCCCGTTGCAGTATCACCATATTCAGGGTACATATCATCATCCTCTTCTTCTTCATTGTCTTCCATTATAACCCCTCTTTCTCCGTGCTTGGTCCAACAATTATAGCTAGGCATGAAACCTTTCCGAAGCAGGTGGGCGTGAATGATTTTCCAGGAAGAGTACTCCTTCTTGTTCCCACAGTCAACACATGGACAACACATAAAACCATTCTGAATATTTGCCCGAGCCACATCGCCAAAATTACGAAGACCTTCAATGAACTCGGAAGTGCGTCGGTCACCGTACATCCATTGTCGTTGGTTCATCTGCGTCATATAATTAGGTTTACTAATACTATTACCGAACATCATAAATAGTAAAATGACGAAACATGTATTTGTATCAATGACAAATAAAAGAATAGAGTTGCTAACCTCGATCGAGGAGGAAAGAACGAGGAGAAGACCTAAGTATCGCTCGGGCACCTCATATCATCTTTATTTTGTGTGAGCTTAAGTTGGTTCATGCTTTTAGGCATTTCATCAAACACCTCTTGTGCATAGGGGAAAAAACCAAACTAGCACACCCCCTCTCACACCTTCCAAAGGAAAAAAAACAGAGGAGAAGGCTGGTGGGCGGCTGTATTTATAGGCAGGGCCTCTAGCACCGGTCCGTGTCCAGAACCGGTGCAAAAGGGTATCCATTAGCACCGGTTCGTGCCACGAACCGGTGCTAAAGGTGTGGCTTCTGCCACGCGGCAGACGCCACACCTTTAGCACCGGTTTGTGTCACGAACCGGTGCTAATGGTTCCTAACAAACCGGTTCTAGAGCTCCACGGGCTCAATTTAGCTCTCTGGCAGCTCGAACCGGTGCTAAAGAACCTCTTTAGTCTGGGTTCGTAAGCCAACCGGTGCAAATGCCGTTTGGAGCAAAAAACGAAAGCCCTATTTTCTACTAGTGGTTGTATAAATCTTCTGCGACCATTCCCTATCGGTTGCACGGAGAATCCACAGCTTGCATGTCGCTTCCGTTCTGGTTGGAGATAGGATCGCATACAGATTAGATGGGTAGACAAGGGATTGGCAGTTCAGACACATTATAGGGATATTTGCTCGATCACTATCTAAATTTTAGTCCTCAAGCTCCTAATTGCCGCACAATTCCTTATTAATTTGGGTCACCCTTACCCGTTAAGGGTTAATCTATCTTTAAAACTGAACAAATATATTTTGAAGTGGCCTAAACACCGGATCAAAAGGAGTTCTAGTAACTGATATGACATTATTTTGGTGCACTGAACCCACCTAACAGAACACCGTTAAAATCCAATCTCTATATTAGGTCTTAGTCAAAGTAAGAGCAAGAATGATAGTAAAGGCAATAACTGGCTATAATCAATTGCCATGTCATATATAGCTAGCTTATAGCTAATATGTATAATAATTGAATATAAAATGGTACTAATTTATGAGTATATATGGTCCACTTGACACTCACAAAGTGCTTAGGAGCACGTGTAAGACCTAGCTCTTGTATTAGAGCCCACTTCTTTTCTCTCTCTTCTGACTAAACACAAATATATTATTTTAATCCTTATAGCCATTGTGGGTATTAATTAACGCTAAATAGTGCTAGATATGAGCCTAACTCTTGACATTTTCCTAATTTTTTAGTAGTTTTAATAAATTGAGATGGAGGGAGTACTTTTTGTGGTCCGTGATATCATTTTTATGTCTTGGTAACACTTCAAACACTCAGTTCTCTAGCTATGCACATTAGAATGGTGTAAAAAATATCCTATAACTATGCACAATTATCTTGGTAATTCTTTAAAGCTAATCTATCAACCATACCGTTATAATATGGGACAAAAAATCATCACATATCCGGTAAGCATGTACAGTTATTGTGGCAATTGTTCAGTGCTAATCTAGCAACTGGTATGATAAAAAAGTTTATCAAAATATAGCAAGATGAGGTTTAGCTTCGAAGACCTCGATGAGACGAACAACAATGTTAACAGATCGCTAGTCGAAATAAAGGTTTAGAAGATAACCAATTCTTTATTTTCAAATTTAGCAATTAATACGATGATGTCAGCTATGAGGTGGCAGATTTTTACATGCGACAAGTTTACATCCTCATGAGGTCTACTTGAAGATGCATCTAGTGATTCCGATTTGGTGTTGTAAATACGAAAGTGGTTTTGCGTCTCAAGCTTCAATGATCCTTTTATTTTATTTAAAATATATACGTTTCTTGTTTTTCTGTAGCCCAAAATACAAAGTATTTGAACGTTATGTTTTGCACATTTGATGGAATAAATAGTTGGCTACATCTGAATATTATTTCCAACTTATATGAAACTCAGGGATATGATTTTCAATTTTTTTAAGGATCACTAGTGCCCGTATGCACTACACATTGTCAGTTTCTACCAAGTTAGTCAAATGACTTAAATAGGATATTTTTTTTATCGGCACAAGGAGTACTTCATAACACGGACACTCTCTTCCCTTAAATAGGAAGCGTACAGTTTTTGTTCAAATTAGAAATTTCTTAAGTTTGAGCAACTATGTTGAAAGAAGTGTTGATATCTATAAGCTAAAACCAACGATTTAGAACCACCATGAAATATAATTTCATAGTATGTGCATTTGTCATGGTAGATGTTGGTATATTTTCCAATAGTGTTGGTCAAACCATAAAATATTTAAGTTTGACCAAAAATTATAAGCATCATATATATTACATTTTGTGCCCAATTGCACTCAAGGTCACCCCTCATTCATGTCCGACTGGGCCATATTTTGGGCAATTCCTTCTCAAATCTAAATTTGCATTGTTCATGTTGATAGCTTTTATAATAAACTTTGTCAAATACAACAATGTTTGGTTTAAGGGATAATAATATATGCCTTTGTTTCACGAAAGCAGGGAGTCTCACAATAACGACATGCTAGTTTAGTGGTCCTAAGTGCATGTCAATAAATAAAATGAACATGACAAATACCAAGATAATTCATGCTCATTCTACTACCAGTTGTGCTTATCATGCGATTGGGTAAGAAACATACTCTACTATCAGCACTCTGAAAAGTGATTGAGTAATGAGTACTACCCCATCAGTTAGAAAGTCATGAAATGAACCAATTACACCATCCACATCAGCAGCAAAGCAAGAACGATCAACCTACTGGTGACACGAACCGTGCAAATCCTGGAGAATGAACACGCTAATGCTGAGTTGCTGACACTACAAGTAATGATAGTTTGAAGGCTGGTTCGGAGCCCCTGAGTCTGCAAACTGGCCCCACGGGAGCATCTGATCGGCATGCTGCTGCTGGTAGTGGCCCACCTGACCCGGATACCCGCCACCCCACCCCGAACCCCCGCCGTAGGCAGCGACATGCCCCTCGTCGGCGGCGGCGCTCGCTGCCACCAACGCCTGCTCCTGCTTCAGCTGCAGCTGAGGCAGCAGAGCTGTTGCTTGCTGTGGCGGTGGGTGCCTCTCCTCCTGACGACCACCGCGCCCATCATCGCCTCGTTCTTCCTCCGCGTCCTGTCCGGGAAGCCGGTGCATCTCGGCGTCCCTGAACGTGGCGGCCACCACCACCAACCCGCCCTCCGCCGCCGTCATCACCCCCGCGAGCGTGCCGCCGATCACCTGCCCGCTCCCACCGGCCAGCGCCACCGTGAACGGCGGCGGCTGAACGTCACCCTCGCCGGCGGCATTGGACGGCAGCACCGTCCCGGACAGCGACAGCACGTCGAAACGCCCCTCCAGCTTCATTATCTGCAGCGTCGTCGGCGAGGTGGAGAGCCGCAGCGCGACGGTGGAGAGCGCGCCGCGGCCGCAGAGCACGGACACGCCGACACCGCGGCGGCGCGCGAAGTCGGCCAGCGCGGCGGCCACGTCGCAGCCCGCGGCGAGCTCCAGCACCACGGGCCGCATTGCCGCGGGGCTCTCCCGCACGATGACCACCGGGGGCTTCGGCTTGTTCCTTGATCCAGCCGGCCGGCCCCGAGGCTTCCCCTTGCCTACAGGAGTCGCCGGTGGCAGCTGCGGCGGCAGGAGCGCGAGCTCAGGTGCCGTGGCGGGCTCGAGCAGATCGGCCAGCGTTGCACCCTCGTTGTGATCCGCCATGGAGGTAGCCGAAGCAGCTAAAGAGAGCAACGGGCGAGGTTGTTCTTATACAGGGAAGTGGCCTGCGACGGTGAGACGAATAGTGAAAAAGCTTCTACTCTCGGCTTAAACAATGGCGGCAGGCTGTGAGCTTAAAATATGGGAGCAAGAAGGTGGGAACTGAGTTCGTACGACGAAACGAAGTGGCTTCGTTGGACTTATTTATAGCGGGAAAGAGGAAGACGAAGACAAAGCGCGCGCACGATAGAGACCATCGGCGCCGTAGTTTTGCCCGGTGCACATCTCTCGGCGCAGCGGCAGCGGCAGCTGACGCCGGGATCGAGGCGTGTGACCGTCCACGAGACGTCCAATCCAAGGCGTTGGGCTTGGCCAGGGTCTGGGGCAATGTCACTGGCGCTTTTCGACTTGGGTGTCACGAGTCGCTTCAAGTCAGATGCAGGAACGGGGAACGTGACAGTGTAGGCGTCTAGGAGCCGAGGTGACTCTGGTTCTCGAGAATTTTTGACGGATCAGACCACCTGCGCGAGTGAAATGCTAGAAAGGACCCCCTCCGAAAATTTTTGTCAAAAAGGACCAGCTGTGGGTGGCGGCACCCCCGGGGCAGGCGACACGTGCCCCTGCCGCCATTGGGGGTTGCCCCCTCCCTGCCACCTGCCGCCAGTGTGGGTGGCGGCATGCCCCTCCCTGCCACCTGCCGCCAGTGGGGGTGGCGGCATGGCCCACCTGCCGCCAGTGGCGGTGGCGGCATGGCCCCTGCCCTGCCACCTGCCGCCAGTGGGGGCCCCACTGGCGGCATGCTGCCTGCCGCCGCCACGCACGCCCGCCGTCTCCGCGCCAAGCCACATGCCGGCGATGCCAACGGCGGCAGGGGCCTGCCGGCAATGGCCCAGGCGGCAAGGGGCACGTGTCGCCTGCCCCGGGGGTGCCGCCACCCACAGCTGGTCCTTTTTGACAAAAATTTTCGGAGGGGGTCCTTTCTAGCATTTCACTCGCGCAGGTGGTCTGATCCGTCAAAAATTCGGTTCTGGAACAGTCAGAACTCAAATGCAGCAAGGATTGAAGTAGTGTACTCTTCAATTGCAATGCAGTGCCCCAGAAATTGATCGACAGCATGCTAGCTAGCTCGACAAGGAACGGAGCTAGTACGTTAGAGCATCTACAAATAAAACGGCCCGCCCCATTTCGAACAGTATCCGTTAGTGTCTACTATTTAGGTTGGGCAGGGGATATTTTTTTCAGCCATTTTTCTCATGTCCATTTGGAAATAGGAAGCCTCAGCTCCGGTGCATTTCAATTTTCATAACCCTAGCTACGGGTCATGGCCTATTCATCGTCACATCATAGTCGTCGTGCCTGGTAAGGTTGAAAAAAGTCTGGCACTGGCTATGGGTACAGCCACGAGACCATTGGTGGCGCTGGTGAAGCTGGAGCTGCGGCCGACGGGGTGGACATCCACCGCCTCAGGACGCCTGGTGCGGCAGCGCAGGCCACACACTCTGTGGCGGAGGCGGTGGCGCCGTGGCGGAGAAGCAGCGGGTAGGTGGCATCCTTGGTGGGGACTCCCATACCTCTAAGCCCTATGACGATGGCAGAGGTGCCTGCTCTGGCTGAGGGGACGGCGGAGCATGCGCCAAAGCGTGCCGCGGTGTCCTTGCTAGCATGACGGCACTCCCCTGTGCGATCGCCGACTCTCGCAGCTGAGCGAAGCGGGCCAGTGATGGCGACGTAGAAGGAGAAATGGTCACGCAGACGTTCAAGCAGTTGTGCAGAAGATGAAACGACCGCAGTCGCTGTGAGAAGGGCTCGGGCCGAAGAGGAAGGACACGTGCATGAACGTGGTTACTATCCAGACCGACGAATTCCAAGCCCAAGTGGGCTTGGAATGGGTCGCCACAGATGCCACATTGTCGGTTACAAAATATCAGTCCCGTTGGGACAACCAGTTTTGGTTACCTAAGTTTCGGTTTCGGTTTAATCGATTTTAGTCCGATTATTTCAGTGTGGTTATTTGGTCCTCGATTAAAATACCCACCCCTAGAAATCACCTACTCAAACACTACATGCACTTTTTCGCTCCATAGCACACGCCATATCTGCAAGAATGATAGTATCATTCGTAAAATTGCATTAGATGCCTTTTTCAGAACCTTCCCTTTCAAAATAAGCTTGTTGGAAATGCTCCGACCATATTGAATCTACTATCCCCTAAAAAAAATTGAATCTACTGCTCCTATCCAAACCAAGTCAGAAGATTTTTGCTAAAATGTCTTGCAGAAAAACCAAATCACTAACATAGAGTAGAGCCTGAGGCCAACCAACAATCTCTTTAATAAACAGCCAGAAATCTACGCAACGAGACAGGCAAACACTGGGTGGTCAATGCTCTCTAACTCCCCACAAGAGGACAACGCCTAACAGTGTGACCATTCCTAGATAAAACTGTTAGAATTTAATTAATAGGTTAATTAAATGGATAATGCTCCCGTTGTAATCTCTATGTCGGTTGTTTGTCCAACCGATTTTCTCACACCTCTTCGACCCTTGTATAAATATGCTGATTATCAATGGAATAAACATAGTTGAATCGTTTGTTGATTCTCTCGTTTGCCTCTCGATTTCTTTCAACACGTTATCAGCATGTTCTCATCATCTGAGCAATTCTAAGAAGAAGATGGGAAGAACAGGCAAAATTGGAAAAAAAAAATACACTCTACACCTCGCATTTTTCCCACAGGGTTTTTGGAGGAGATGATTCTAAAGATGATCAATCACAAAGACAAGGAATGATTAGGGGGAGTGTTAGGATTTAATTAGCAGGTTAATTAAATGGATAATCCTCCCGTTGTAATCTCTATTTCGGTTGTTTGTCCAACCGATTTTGCTCACACCTCTTCGAGCGGACGTGACCCATATTCACGTCGGTTCCCCCTTGTATAAATATGTCGATCATCAATGGAATAAACATAGTTGAATAATTTGTTGATTCTCTTGTTTGCCTCTCGATTTCTTTCAAAAAAACTTGTTCTTTGGTAGGCAGTGAATAACCTTGCTAGAGGTACACTTTGATTTTCTTGGGAATTTTCAGTTTCCAAATTCTTTGCAAATTAACATCAGAAATTCCCCAGAAAGTAAGCCATCTATGTATACATCCCTGAAAGTAAGCCATCTATGTATACATTGATTTAGCTTTATATATGCCTTTTTTTCTCCAAATCCCACCTAAACCTGTCATTCTCATCAGACAAAAACAGTTGTTGGATCATTTCCATGAGCATCTCCAGCTTTGCATCACCATTGAACCAAAGGTTCATTTAAATTTGGTATAAAAAAAGTCCAAAAATAACCTAAAACTTGTAGATGAAAGTTAAATCGAACCCTGAACTTTGAGTCCCTAAAATTGGCATTCTGAACTTCTCAATCCCGGTCTATTTTAATCCTTGTATCCGTTTTCCATGTCAGAAAAAACTAAAAAATGTTACTCCCACTGACAGGGTTGGTCCACTTGTCATATCTATCTTCACGCACCTCGAGACACTTGCGGTGAGCTTGAGAAGCGCTGCTCGAGCCGGTGGCCACCGTCCTGCTCCATGCACCTCAGGACACTCACTTTGTTGCTGCGGTAGAGGAGCAGCGTCGGGGAACCTCTCGTCTGTGAGGTATTCGCGCGTCGTCGACCTGGTGGCCAAGGTGGCGGCTAGGGATGCTTGGGAAAATCGAATGTGGTATACCTGTAGGAAGGGGACGCATATGACACGCGGGCCCAAATCATCAGTGAGAGCATCCCCTTTTCTCGGCCGGGATTGTACTATTCCTGGTATGCCAAACAGGTGTAGTGTTTGAAATAGACCGGGATCGACAAGTTCGGAGTGCCAACTTCCGAGATTCAAAATTCAGGGTTCGATTTATCTTTCGTCTACAAGTTCAAGGTGTGTTGTGGACTTTTTGATATCCCACGTATGTGATATCATGTCATTATTATCTGCCACTCACTAGTGGGGACGGGGCCTCCAGTCCCGGCCCGTAAGGGGCTTTAGTCCCGGTTTGCAAACCGGGACCCCAGCCGCGGGACTAAAGGTTGAACCTTTAGTCCCGACCCGCTTACCAGCCGGGACTGGAGGGTGTCCACGTGGGCACCTCGGAGCGAATCAGGGCCAGGACCTTTAGTCCCGGTTTGTAACACAGACCGGGACTAAAGGGTCTGCAGTTTTTTGTTTTTTGCTTTACGGTTTTAGGGTTTAGGGGTTTTAGGTGTTCGGGGGATTAACGTGATGCCTCGTTTGGTGCCTTGGTGTTCGGGAATTAGTTTATGCATATATATAAGATTAACTTATCTTACAAAGCGAGCATATATATACAATTATATGGAGATCAGAATTATCGGGACAAGAGCCCGTCTATTCGATTACATGGACCAACATCAGTAATGGCCCCTAGCTACACTAAATCGTCCTTTGTCGTCTATAGCTTCTATCCTCAGAAAGGCCGCTAGCTCCTCTGCAACAGCAATCGCGCGTTGCTCTGGTAGGTACTTCTCCCGCATGGCCGTGTACTATATAAGAAGAGGAGATGAATATGAATATCAATCATGATAACAAAGAATGACGAGTAAAAATAGAGGTGTGAATGTTTATTGCTTACATCGTATCTGTAATCCTTGTGCTCAGAGGTAAACGTGCGAATGGTCTCGCAAACATAGTATCCACATAGATGCGTCCCCCGTGGCTGCTGATCGCACTTTACGAGAATAGAATATATATAATCAAAATAATAATCTAGCATTACAAATGTATTGAAAATAGAAGTATATCATACTACTACTTACCTGAGCCGCTCTAAAGGTCAGCTTCTCATCCCGGATACCGGGAGTCACGCACTTGAACCGCTTCCAAACCCTGCCCGACAAGGAAAATGATTTGCTAAGTTTTTCATTAATTGATATATCAGAAAATCATCGAAAGAGACCGATAGAGTGCAAGAATGATAAAATTACCCTTGGAGCATGTCCTGCAGGCTTTGAAACTGTTCCAAGGGTCTCGATAATGGGTCGAAGGCATCAACTCTTCCCTTATCAATTTGAATGTCCAACAGAATCTAGTGGAAGCTGCACATATATATATATATATATATATATATATATATATATATATATATATATATATATATATATATATATATATATATATATATATATGTGTCAGTAACTTATCAATAACACTCATAAGTGAATGGACACAACAGAGTAAGACCCTCACTTGAAGTTGTATGGAAACAGTATGTGGTCACAGAAATTTTGTTCTGTTAGAAACCTTAGAAGGTTTTCCTCTGTCTCCTTGGGGTTATCAGTTAGCGTCTTTATATGTATTTTATCTAGGTCAATAAACCCAATATTTAGGATGTTCCTACTTTTACATTCCAGAATCTTCATTCTGCATAATAGAGTACAAGTCAGAACGGAACAAGTTATATGTAGACAATGAATTGAAATAACTGATCAAGTTATATGTAGACAACGAATTAAAAAACTTACAGACAATAGCAACTCATAAGCGATTTGTCGAGGGCGTCGGCATTGTACATCTGGAAGAGTTCATCAAAGTCGATATGGATGTCTTCGGGGCGGCCGTAGTACTCCCGTGGGACAAGCGCCACGATCATCGTTCTCCCATTCTTTGATTCACTTAAGTACCATGTATGCAAGTAACGCATATTTGTTGGGAGATCATCCAACTTATCTTTGCTGACCAAAGGCGCTCCCATGACAAACTGTGGCTTAGGGGCTACCACAGCCTTGGGTAACCTGTCGTCTTGGGAAGCCAGAACGTCTTCAACCGGGATACCCCATTCAGCCGCCCACTTCTTTGCTAATTCCAAATCTTGCCCCTGCACCAGAGAGGGAACATTCTCGGGTAACACCCTGAGGGGTGGGATCGACTGTTTGGCCTGTTGTCCAAGCTGAAGAACGTCTGATCTTTTTTTGCTTGTAGTTGAACTTGATTTGCTCCCACTTGCACTTGCACGTGACTTGCTCTTTTGCCCTTCCTTCTGCAATGTGCGTATATAGTCGTCAGGCTTATGGTGTAAGTCATACTGTGATGGAAGGGTCATGAAGTATTTTGCATATGCTATTTGCTTCTCGGTGTATTCCGGGCGGGGCTCGGGTTCCTTCTTTTTCATCTGCGCATCATAATGTTCCTTTGCTATCCTGGCGTTTTCCTCGTCGGTACGATCATAAGGTCTGATAGGAAGATTAGCATGAGGTACCTTTGGGAGGGGCGACAGTTTGCGCTTTGGGGAGCTCCGTCGCTTAGAACTCATCGACGGAGCGTTCTTGCTGGCACGCTTCCGCTTAGTATCCTTAGCGGGGGGCGGCGGAGACGGCCGACCCAAGTCCGGCGGCGGTGATCGAGATGGACTCGTGTTGTGGTGGCCGTCGTCATGTGGAGGGCTTGGAGGTGATGGAGGTGTAGGTGACCTGCGACGACTCGGAGGCGGTGTTGTCCTTGGGGCCGAGCCTGGAAGCTTGATGTAGTTCTTGTCCCATAGGATGACTCCACCCAGTACTTCTCCGAGTGTCCTCTCATCTTCGGGTCCAGCCATGTCGAGCTCCATATCATGAAACCCCGCCATGATTTCATCCACCCCGACTTTAGCAAAGCCAGCTGGAATCTCACGGCCATGCCAGCGTGCATCAGGGCCAGAAGGTAAAGCTTGTCCGACGGCCACCTTCATGGATATGTTCTTGAATTTCTGATGGAGTTCACATGATGTTGACTCCTTGATTCCATCCACGGGGTAGCCGGGACCGCCCTCTATCATTCTTCGTGCATCGTCGGGCGGGGCCTCAGATTCAGCCACGCTGCTTTTCCGCTTAGATGGGGCGCCGGTAATATCGAGTGCAGGATCTTCCTGGCGCGCTACTCCTCTAAGCTTGTCAATCTGCTTCTGTTGCTCGTTAAGCCTGGCAAGCACTGGTTGAACTTGTCATTCTCCTCATCCTGCTGTCGCTTCTTTGCTCTCGCTCGGCTTCTGTAAGTGTCTTGGTCTCTGGCAAACCCAAGCCACCACGGGTAAGAAGGACCGAAGCCTCGCGTTCGTCCTCCATGTTCGTCATTGCCGAGGACCAGTGTGAGCAAATCTTTCTCTCTATCTGCAGTGAACTATCTTTTTCCCTCTTTAATTTCTTTCACTATCTTTTTCCAATTCTTCCTGGGTATCCTAAGACCGTCACTGCAGATGAGGTCCCCTGTTTCTTCGTCGTACGAACCACCATGCGCAAGGAACCAATTCCTTGCTCTCAATTCCCACTCATCACGGATGGGTTCAGGTACGATGCCTTTAGCTAGCAGATCTTGCTCTTTCTTATCCCACTTTGGGATGGCAGTCTCATAGCCCCCTGGCCCCAGCGTGTGGTGATATTTCTTCTTGTCGGCATTTTTCTTATTCTTTTCTGATAATGCCTTGGCATCTTCTGACTGCTTGTACTCCTGAAATGCCTTCCAGTGATTCGCCTGCTTGGCTAGATACCCCTCGAATACTGGCACTTTCTTTATCTTCAGATAGTCTTGCCATAGCTTCTTCTTCCAGCTACGGAACAGTTCGGCCATCTTCTTTAGAGTCCACTGCTTGACTTTGGCCCTCAGTTTATTTGCGGCGTCTTGATTCTCACATTCTGGCAGGTTGAAATGTGACATGATATCATTCCAAAGATTATCTTTGTACCTTTCGGCGACATAGTCACTATCGGCTGCCCCTTTGCTCTTGTTCCACTCCCGAACGCTGATCGGGACGTGATCCCTAACGAGAACTCCGCATTGCTTCTTGAATGTGTCAGCAGCATTCTTAGGAAGCTTGGGTTCGCCCGTAGGCAATATCACCTCAAAGGTGTAATGCGTCCGTGCATCCAACTTTTTAGTCGGGCCTCGTTTCGTAGCTTTGCTCGATGTGGAGGCCTAAGAGGGAGAAACATTCGTCAAATTAATATATATGTATACAATATAGAGCTATCTCCAATATTTTTCACATATTACAAGTGATTGCCGAACTTCATATGAATACCTCGTCGGACTTTATTATTTCTCCACCGGCTTCTCCACCGGCTTCTCCATCAGTGGAGCTATCACCTTCTCCGTCAATGGAGCTATCTCCTGCCCCGTCGGCTTCATCTTCGTGTCGGTCGACCTCCATTCCATCTCCGGAGGGGTTTAGATATGACGACGGAGATTCAGCTGGTTCAACGTCGGGGGCGTCTTTGATTATATCTTCGAGAAGTTCTTCCTCTTCGAGGTTCCTGCTATGTGGATCCATAGTTTCTGCAAAATACGTACATTTGATTAACTAATAAACTAACAAACTTAAAAATACTAACAATATATGATGCTAGATTATTATTCTATTTCTATTTGCAAAATAATTCTATTTCTATTTGCAAAGTAATTCTATTTCTATTTCTATTTGCAAAGTAATTCTATTTCTATTTGCAAAGTAATTCTATTTCTATTTGCAAAATAATTCTATTTCTATTTGCAAAGTACTTCTATTTCTATTTGCAAAGTAATTCTATTTCTATTTGCAAAGTAATTCTATTTCTATTTGCAAAATATTTCTATTTCTATTTGCAAAGTACTTCTATTTCTATTTGCAAAGTAATTCTATTTCTATTTCTATTTGCAAAGTAATTCTATTTCTATTTGCAAAGTAATTCTATTTCTATTTGGAAAATAATTCTATTTCTATTTAATTCTATTTCTATTTGCAAAGTAATTCTATTTCTATTTGGAAAATAATTCTATTTCTATTTTTTCTAACTTATTTCTATTTGCTATTTTTTCTAACTAAAAATTCTATTTGCTATTTCCTATTTTTAACTTATTTCTATTTGCTATTTGCTATTTTTTCTAACTAA
Organism: Dactylis glomerata; assembly: GCA_007115705.1. Classification (NCBI taxonomy): domain Eukaryota; kingdom Viridiplantae; phylum Streptophyta; class Magnoliopsida; order Poales; family Poaceae; genus Dactylis; species Dactylis glomerata. The sequence goes on from QXEO01000551.1 coordinate 5,260,452, forward strand.
AAATTCTATTTGCTATTTGCTATTTCTAACTTATTTCTATTTGCTATTTTTTCTAACTAAAATTTCTATTTGCTATTTCTAACTTATTTCTATTCTAAAAAAAAACCTAGCCTAATAAAACCTAACCTAATAAAATTTAACCTAATAAAATTTAACCTAAAAAAACTTAACCTAATAAAATTTAACCTAATCAAATCTAACAAAAAAAAGGGGCGGCTCGGGCGTCTCACCGGCGGTGGCCGCGGGGGGGTGGCGGAGGGGTGCTGGAGGGGTGGCGGCGCCGGCGGTGGCCGCGGGGGTGGGGCGGGCGCGGCTCGGGGGAGGCTCGGGCGCGGGCGGTGGCCGCAGGGGTGGCGGCGGGCGGTGGCCGGAGGGGTGGCGGCGGGCGGCTCGGGGAGGGGTGGCGGCGGGCGGTGGCGGCTCAGGCGAGATTCTCGGTGACCGCAATGATCGGCGTCCAACCTCCTCGCACGCGTCGACGATGCAGAAACGGCTAAGTGCGGGAGGAAGAAGAGGGGGGCTTATATACCCCCCCCTTTAGTCCCGGTTGGGGGCTCGAACCGGGACTAAAGGGTGGCTTTAGTCCCGGCTGGAACCCCCAACCGGGACTAAAGGGTGGTGGGCGGTTGGCGCCCGAGCCCCCCCCCCTTTAGTCCCGGCTGGTGGCTCCAGCCGGGACTAAAGGCGCAATAAATGCGCGCCAAAGCAAAAGTTTTTCAGGTTTTTATTTTCAAATATCAATTTTTAATTTTGAATTGAATAACTAATGTATATTTTAGAATCTGATAAAACTATGAATATGAAAAGTGTTTGAAATTGAATAACTAATTCAAAAATATTTTATATTTTCAAAATTAATTAGTTTAACTATCCGAACTATTAACTAGTTTGCCATTTTCAATTAAAACTATATTAATTAATATTCTTTTTGTATATTTTAGAATTTGACAGAACTATAAATATGAAAAGTGTTTGAAATTGAATAAATAATTCAAAAATATTTTATATTTTCCAAATTAATTATTTTAACTATCCAAACTATTAACTATTTTGCCATTTTCAATTAAAACTATATTAATTAATATTCTTTTTGTATATTTTAGAATTTGACACAACTATGAATATGAAAAGTGTTTGAAATTGAATAACTAATTCAAAACTAATTTATATTTTCAAAATTAATTATTTTAACTATCCGAACTATTAACTAGTTTGCTATTTTCAATTAAAACTATATTAATTAATATTCTTTTTGTATATTTTAGAATTTGAGAGAACTATAAATATGAAAAGTGTTTGAAATTGAATAACTAATTCAAAACTAATTTATATTTTCAAAATTAATTATTTTAACTATCCGAACTATTAACTAGTTTGCCATTTTCAATTAAAACTATATTAATTAATATTCTTTTTGTATATTTTAGAATTTGAGAGAACTATAAATATGAAAAGTGTTTGAAATTGAATAACTAATTCATTACATAAAAGATTTAATACATTACTACATTATTGCACCAACAATCCTAACTATTATTACTGTTTTCTTCTAGGTCGTAGCCATGGAGAATCTTCATCATTCAGTAGGATGCTTGGGTCAGTCTTCACTTTGAAGGGCGGAATTTCATGAAATTTATTATAATCTATTGACATGTCTGTCTTGTCATCTACTCCCACGATGTTTCTTTTCCCTGAAAGAACTATGCGGCGCTTTGGATCATCGGACGATGTCTTCTTTTGCTGATTTCTTTTTCTCGTTTTTGTAGACATGTCCTTCACATAGAAAACCTGAGCGACATCGTTGGCTAGGACGAATGGTTCGTCCATGTACGCAAGATTGTTGAGATCCACTGTTGTCATACCGTACTTTTGGTCTACAACTACCCCGCCTCCTGTCAGCTTCACCCATTTGCACCGAAACAAAGGGATCTTAAAAGTAGGTCCATAGTCAAGTTCCCATATCTCCTCTATGTACCCGTAATATGTTTCCAAACAGTGCCCATTCTCGTCTGTTGCATCAAAGCGGACACCACTGTTTTGGTTGGTGCTCTTTTTATCTTGGGCAACCGTGTAAAATGTATTCCCATTTATCTCGTACCCTTGGAAAGTACTTATAGTAGAAGATGGTGGCCTGGCCAAACAGTACAGTTGATCTCCAACGGTGTCATCATTCATGAGATGTGTCTGCAACCAACTGCCGAAAGTCTTCTCGTGTTCCCCTTTAATCCAAGAGTCAGTCTTCCCCGGGTTTTCGGAGCGTAGAATATTCTTGTGTCTCACGATATACGGAGCCACCACGGTGGAATTGTGTAGAACTGTGTAGTGTGCTTGAGAGAAAGAATGCCCGTCCATACATACTTTTGCTTTCCTTCCTAGTGTGCCTTTTCCTGTCAGCCTACCCTCATACCGAGATTCAGGAACACCAATCGGCTTAAGGTCAGGAAGAAAGTCCACACAAAACTCAATGACCTCCTCTGTTCCATAGCCCTTGGAGATGCTTCCTTCTGGCCTAGCACGGTTACGAACATATTTCTTTAAGACTCCCATGAACCTCTCGAAGGGGAACATATTGTGTAGAAATACAGGACCGAGAATTCTAATCTCTTCGACTAGGTGAACTAGGAGGTGTGTCATTATATTGAAGAAGGATGGCGGGAACAACAACTCAAAGCTGACCAGACATTGGACCACATCAATCTGTAACCCTGATAGACTTTCTCGATCGATTACCTTCTGAGAAATTGCATTGAGGAATGCACATACCTTCACAATTGCCAGGCGAACATTTTCCGGTAGAATTCCCCTCAATGCAACCGGAAGCAATTGCATCATAAGCACGTGGCAGTCATGAGACTTTAGGTTTTGGAATTTTTTGTCTTTCATATTTATGATTCCCTTTATATTCGACGAGAAGCCAGTCGGGACCTTGATACTGAAAAGGACTTCAAAGAAGATTTCCTTCTCTTCCTTAGTAAGAGCGTAGCTGGCACGCCCTTGAAACTGCCCTGGATGCATGCCATCTCTTCCTTTATGACGTTCCTGGTCCTCCCGTGCTTCCGGTGTATCTTTTGACTTCCCATACAAGCCCAGGAAGCCTAGAATATTCACGCAGAGATTCTTCGTCAGGTGCATCATGTCGATTGCGGAGCGGACCTCATGGACTTCCCAATAGGGTAGCTCCCAAAATATAGATTTCTTCTTCCACATGGGTACGCGCTTATCAGGGCCGTTAGGAACAGGTTGGCTGCCAGGACCCTTTCCAAAGATTACTTTTAAATCTTTGACCATATCAAATACTTCAGCACCAGTACGGATGACAGGCTTCCCCCGGGGTTCTCCCTTGCCATTGAAATGCTTGCCTTTTTTCTTTAAGGGATGCTTGGGCGGAAGAAAACGACGATTGAACGGGTACACATTCTTCCTACATTTGTCCAGATATATACTTTCTGTCTGATCTAAACAGTGCGTGCATGCATTGTATCCCTTGTTTGACTGTCCTGAAATGTTACTAAGAGCAGGCCAATCATTGATGGTTACGAAAAGCAAGGCTCGAAGGTCAAATTCCTCTTGTTTGTGCTCGTCCCACACACGTACACCTGGTTCGGCCCACAGCTGTAAAAGTTCGTCAACTAATGGCCTTAGGTACACATCAATGTCGTTGCCGGGTTGCTTTGGACCTTGGATAAGCACTGGCATCATAATGAACTTCCGCTTCATGCACAACCAAGGAGGAAGGTTGTAGATACATAGAGTAACGGGCCAGGTGCTGTGACTGCAACTCTGCTCCCCAAAAGGATTCATGCCATCTGTACTCAGACCAAACCATAAGTTCCTTGCGTCACCTGCAAATCTCGGGAACTCTCTCTCGATTTTTCTCCACTGCCGACCATCAGCGGGGTGCCTCAACTTATCGTCTTTCATACGATCTTCCATGTGCCATCGCAACAACTTCGCATGATCTTTATTTCTGAACAGACGTTTCAACCGTGGTATTATAGGAGCATACCACATCACCTTGGCAGGAACCCTCTTCCTGGGTGGCTCGCCCTCAATCTCACCAGGGTCATCTTTTCTGATCTTATACCGCAATGTAGGGCATACCGGGCATTTATCCATATTCTCATACTTCTCACCGCGGTAGAGGATGCAGTCATTAGGGCATGCATGTATCTTCTGCACGTCTAATCCTAGAGGGCAGACAAGCTTCTTTGCTTCGTACGTGCTGGCGGGCAATTCGTTCTTTCTTGGAAGCATCTTCTTCATCAGTACCAGCAACTTTTCAAATGACGAGTCAGTCACACCGGTCTCTGCCTTCCACTTCAGCAATTCCAGTGTGCTACCCAGCTTCTTCTGGCCATCTTCACAAGTTGGGTACAACAATTTGTTGTGGTCCTGTAACATCTGCTCGAACTGCAACCTCTCCTTTTCTGTGTCGCAGCCTCGCCGTGCTTCAGAAATGACCCGGCCAAGATCATCAGCGGGCTCATCTGGTTCCCGTTCTGCACCCTGATCTTCTTCTTCATTGTCTTCCATTGCGGTATCAGCATACTCAGGGAACATAGATCGGTAGTTGTCATCATCGTTCTCTTCTTCTTCATCGTCGTCTTCCATCATAACCCCTCTTTCCCCGTGCTTGGTCCAAACATTATAGCCCGACATAAAACCGGACCGAAGCAGGTGGCTCTGAATGACTCTTGAGGAAGTGCAATCCTTCTCATTCCGACATTCAACACATGGACAAAACATATAGCCACCACCATGCTTGTTCGCATCGGCCGCATCTCGAAAAGAATGCACGCCTTCTCTGTAAGCGGCTGTGCGTCGATCACCGTACATCCATGGATGGCTCATCTGCGTCATATGACAGTATATCAAACACAATCACGATCCTAAAAATTAGTACCGCACGGTCTAAACGAGAAAATATAGTTGCTAACCTTTTAGAATAAGTGGAAATAAAGAGGAAGAGGTTTAAGCGTGGCTCGGGCATCGACTATATTGTAGTTGTGTTCGGTGAACTGAAGCGGCATCGCTCTAACACACATTTCAACAAACACCTCTAGTGCATCCAAGAAAAAAGGAGAGCTAGCACACACCCACACTCTTTCATCCAAAAAAATGCAAGGAAGATGGGAGAGAGGGGCTGCGGCCATATATATAAGCAGAGGACTTTAGTCCCGGTTTGAGACACAAACCGGGACTAAAGGGTGCGCACATGCGGGCTGCACACCGCGTAGCCCTTTAGTCCCGGTTTGTATCTCAAACTGGGACTAAAGGCTTGTTACGGGCCGGGACTAAAGCCTCCCGGGCGGCTGGCGAATTTCGGGCGACGTGGCCGGGCCTTTAGTCCCGGCCCAGATGGAGGCCGGGACTAAAGGGTCCAGGCCAAAGGCCCTTTTTCCACTAGTGACTAAAGAACCAGACAAACATGTTTTAAAAAGAATTTGACCAAGCCACATATCTTACCAGCTGATCCTTTTGCCATTACCCACATAGTGAATTGCACCCCAAGTAAACTACTATTGAGTGTTGTAGGCCATTCCAAAACTCTAAGTCCCTTATCTCATTCATGAGAATGGATTCTACATTTTTGAGATACTTTTTTGCCCAATATCTGCTTCTAGGGAGAAATCTCACTATAATTGAGAAGCTTCCAAATCCATTTTAGAAGCAAGGAAATATTCATAAACCCGGTGTTTAAAATCTCCAAGACTCCAAACTCTGTGGGCCCGCAAACATTTTTCCACTTCATGACGTGATATTTGAAATCCTGGGAGCAACCCTCCCAACAGAATCCCCCCTGACCTTGTTCATTGCATTATGAACTCACCTCACCTAGAAAGTAAAAGCCCATTACATACATGGGATGTTGGCTAAACAAGCATTGGATAAAGTCAGAAATGTAATCACTCTGTTAGTTTTTTGGCTGGATAGTTGGCATACCGGGATAGGATTACTATAAGATGACATATTTTTATTCAAATATGGATATATATATACATTTTCATATCTACATCTGCTTCAAAACCCAATACCACATTTTTGTTTGTATTTGTAAAACAAATTCAGATATTTACTCCATATGTTTTTATGCTTGTCTACAGACTACGGATATTACCACGGCCGCCATTCCAATTTCCGAAATGTCGGATAATTTGATTTATTCAGTAAAAGTTTCCACCCCTAATCATGTAAACACATGTTTTTGGTCATCCTTTCAACATTCTTCATACGTGTACTTCCAATTTTATTGAAGAGCCAAACTTAATACGCTTAAACAAAAGAGCACCAAAAATTATGGCACCAAATTAGTTTCATTACATTGATGAAAAAATATATTTTCATTATATACTCCCTCTGTTCTAAATTAAATGACTCAAATTTCATCTAAATTTACATATACTTAAACATGTTTTAGTGTTAAATACATGAAAATTCAGAAAAATAGGTTAATTAATTTGAAATGAAGGGAGCAACTATTTGGCTTGATAAATATTATTCCTCCAATCAAAAATAAGTGTCGGTGTATTTTTTAAGACTTGGATAGTTTGATTCTTCACAAGGATGTTTGGAACGGGACCCGTGGATCCGTTGGCCTGCCTCTGCGAACGGAACACGGCGTCCGAGGATAATCGAGGCGAATCTCATGGCCCCGTGAATGGAACAGACTGCCCGGAGATCTCCTCGGGAACTAGGACGAGGTAAGCAGCTTCCACGCGCGCAGGCTAATTCATGGCGCCGCACCCATCATCCTGCTGCCTCTGCCGTGCCGCAGTCCACTTCGCCTCGACGACGCCGAAGCGGCAGAGAGAGAAAGGCAACACCCGGTCGGCCGGTGACCGGTCCCCGTGAGGGTCAAAAGGCGGCAGGAGCAGAGCTGAAAAAGCTGATGGGTCTGCTGCCTCCTCGTTGCCCGAGTTTCCTCCATTTCCAGGCTATCTCTCTCGCGTGCTCCGTTTCTGCAGAGCCCACTCCGGGAATTCAGATTGCCAGCAACAACAGTACTAGCTCGCTCCGTGCATTGCTTTGCCTGGATGATTTTATGCTAATGTAAGCTAAAAGCTCATTTAGATCAAGAACAATAGTGTGCAGCCAACTGCTCGTTATAAGCTATTGCTAATGTTATCTATAGTTATTTTATGGCTAATATTTATAATATTATAGTTGATAGAGCCAACTGGTATGAGACTTCACAGAGACAAGCCGATTAGAGCAAGTACAATAAGATCAAGTCAGCCCGCTAGAAGGATTAAATTAGTATTTTCATGATAACGTAGATGAGAAAGAAGAGACGTGAGCTCTAATACAAGAACTAGCTCTTGCATGTGCTTCTAGTCACTTTATGAGAGTATTATGTTGGAGATGTGAGTAGTCATAAAGTAGGATGTTTTTAAAGCCAACTATTATATATGTTAGCTATAAGGCTGGCTATATATGACATAGCAATGTCTTGTAGGCCGTAGCTGACTCTATTATTGACTTTGCTCTTATAAAGCTGCTGTAACATCGTCTGTCCGTCCTATCTCGATGGCCTTAGGGCTTTGGAGGTATGGCGGACCACGACCTCTCACCAACGAGAAGGTTTTTGTTTTTTTTAAGGTTATTTTCAGTGTTTAGGCTACATCTTGAACCTAGAATAAGATTTTTCCCGATCTATCCTGGCTCTGGTCCTGCGAATCAAAGAGGCCCTCGGTTGGTTAAATAGTTGCTCTATTGAAATAATCTCACGCAAGTTAATCTTCAAACAGTGCTTGCAACTGGACCCTAGACAGTGCCTCTGTTTACGTGCCTCAGTTTTATGCAGTGTGTGCATGATAAGTATTTTCTCTGACTAAAAATAAATATTGATAATTTTATATTTCTTCCAACCCATATTACATTTCATTAATACGAATATATCTGTCACTGAAATATATCTAGATATATTTACATTTATGAAAAATAATATAAATCGGAGGAAATACTAACGTAAGGCAAAGTTTATATAAGTCACCCACATTTATTCTCGACGGAAGGAGTAGATTTTCTTTTCAAGTAAAGAATGTCTGTCTTTTCTAAATCCTCTATCCTTCCGTCACACTAAAAGCCCACTGGGTCAGGCCATTGCATTGCCGCCCTAGTCCAGTACGAAAAGCCCATGCTGCTTGTATTCCCTACCCAAAAAAAGACTGATTTTGTTTGCGGTCACCGAGTTCCTTGACACAGGCTCACAGGTACCTTTGTTGTTTGTAATAGACGTCATTTGAAAAGTTGGGTAGGTAATTCCTTAGAGGGCCCATTTTGAACGAATGTAGGCCAAACCAAATATTGCCGCGACTTCTCCCGTTCTGGGCCCATTGCGGTCCCGCATGTCAGTATTTCTCTGTTTCATGTTAGTTCTACCGTGTCAATCTGCGTGGCAATTCGATGTAATGGGGTCACTCCGCAGCGGTGTACGGTCAAGATCTAGTTTGTTCCTCCGCCCTTAACCTTGCCTGAACCCTAGGACGGCGGCGGCGATGGCGACACAGACAGATAGCGCTGCTTAAAGCTCTCGTGCCAGCGCCCGACGGCCCGCGGTGGTGCCGAATGTCGAGCGAGCCGTTGCATGGAGATAGATCACCATCGCCGGGAGACGAGCTGAGCAGCACAGAGGATAGAAGGGCCCGCAACTCAGGAATCATATGTCTCACCCTGAGCAGCCGGAGGAGGTGAGCTTCTCTTCTCTTATGTATTTTACCCTTCTTCATCGGTATCTGCTAGCTGGATGTAGGAAATCAAGATAAATTTTAGCGAGAGATGTTTGTTAGTCGAACACTAACAAGCATTTGTTATTTCCCCAACTTTGTGTCGAGTAGGATTCGCAAAGATTACAGCGTCCCTCTACAAATTCATCAGTACCTTGCTATCCTTGACAATGGGCACTCCCTAGTTGTGGAGGGTTGTAAGGTAACCTTGCTCGCTGCAGAAAGAAGCTTCAAGTCTATATCTGGAATGGTTGAACTTGTTCGTGGAATTGTTCCAATGGGCTCCGCACAAACTGCAGAATTCGAATGGGTATCACCGCGGGGGGTTGTTACACCTCTGGACATGCAAATGATTGAAGATCAATTGGAAAGGTTTGCAGACTCTCCTGGCCACATTTTGCATGCTAAAATTATTGGTGGAACACGAGATGGTGTTGTTGCCCAGGCATCCAAGGAATCTCCTGCTGATATTGTTCGTCATGCTGGTAATCAAAGAAAATCCGCTGCTGGTGCTCAAGCTGCTACACATCCTAGCAGTAAATCTGCTGCTATTGGTAAACCTGCTCCTGGTAAACATCATCCAGCTGCTGAACCTCCTGCTGGTGTTGAAAAACCTGCTGTTGCTAGTGCTGAAAAACCTGCTGCTGCTGAACCTCCTCCTCTTTTGAAAATGGTGGCCACATTCGACAGCTACACTACAGAACTAGATGATGGCTCAAATGTTCTCGTTAAAGGACACGATGTTGATGTCTACGTCGATCGCCAGAAGGGGATACAAGTAGCTGAACTGATTGGAAAGTTTAGTGAGAACTTGCTGATGGGATCTCACCAAAAAGTAAAATATATGTGGTTTAATAGAAGGATCCGTGATTACATTGAGATTGGCGTTAATATTCAACCTAATTTAGATGTGGCATTGGAAAAATATGGAACGGGCAACCATATAATGTTTCTCGCCGCGTAACCACCCATGCTGATCCAGAGGATGGTTTAACTGAAGGTAACGAGAACATTCCTAGTTCCATGAGGGATTGGATCAGCCCTAGTAAGGTTGGTACTCGAAAGGAAAGTCGAAAGAATACTGCAAAGGTTACTCTAACAGATAGTCTGATGCGGAACCGCAAGCTCCTATGCAAGAAGACCTCCCCCAGAAAGAACGCCTCCGCGTAGTCTAGGGCAGAGTGGTTGATGACCACCGAGGGGGAGAACACTCGCAAGAAGTCAACCAGAAAGAAGACCACCGAGGAGAACACCCAGTCAACCACAAAAAAGACCACCGAGGAGAACACCCCCTTAACCACAAAGAAGACCACCGAGGAAACCACCCCCAATAAGTCAACCACAAAGAAGACCAACGAGGAAACCACCCCCAATAAGTCAACCACAGAGAAGACCACCGAGGAAACCACCCCTAATAAGTCAACCACAAAGAAGACCACCGAGGAAACCACCCCCAACAAGTCAACCACAAAGAAGACCACCGAGGATAAGACCCCCAAGATGTCAACCACAAAGAAGACCATCGAGGATAAGACCTCCAAGATGTCTACCACAAAGAAGACCACCGAGGATAAGACCCCCAAGATGTCTACCACAAAGAATACCACCGAGGAGAACACCCCAAAGAAGACCACCAAGGAAACCACCCCCAAGAAGTCAACCACAAAGAAGACCACCGAGGATAAGACCCCCAAGAAGTCAAACACAAAGAAGACCACCGAGGAGAACACCCCCAAGAAGTCAACCACAAAGAAGACCACCGGTAACACCCCCAAGAAGTCAAACACAAAGAAGATCACCCCCAAGAAGTATACCAACAAGGAGTCCACCCCCACCGGAAACACCAACAAGGAGTCCACCCCCTACAAAAACACCACCCCCGTTACAAAGGACTGGATGTTAGCAGACTCAGATAACGATGATACTTGTCAATGGGAATGCCAAATGGAAGAAGATTTTATGGAACAAAGGGCAGAACCACCATCACTAGTACAGACAGATGTGGGAGAAAATTTCTCAGCACAACAAGTAGATTGGCAGACTGTCAATATCAAACCCATGGGAGGTGATGGCGTCGACGAACCCATGGCAGAAAAAACAATGTGTGATGTACTTGGCATCGCTAGTGAACCTAGTGATGATGATGTAGAGGAAGAAAATGAAGATCCTCCCGTTTTGGACATAGAGGAAGATGAGGACAGTGAAATAGAGGTGGTGGAACAAGAAACAGGTGATGATGTAATCGATGAATCACTAATGGAGGAAGCTGCCATCCCGGTATATGATAAGGTCACTAACGAGTTAGCGATAACATATGATCCAGTGGTACCTGTAATTATGATGGGCACATATTTTGCCAACATGGTAGAATTCAGGAAAGCATTTACGCAATATTGTATAATCGGAGAGTTCGACGTCTTCAGAACTAGAAACATAACGAAACGGTACGAGGCGGGGTGTAGATTAGACTACTACAATGGGGAGAGGGTGAAGGATCAATGCCCATGGAAGATCTCCGTTAGGATACTTCCTAGTGGAGAAACAGTTAGGGTACTGAGAAGCTTTCATCACACAAATATCTATTTCTAACTGACGGGTTCTGGTTTTCATATGTGTAGCAAGTTTAGGAATTATTATGAAGCAACTAATGTATAAAATGAATGTTCCGATGCAGGTGAACAAGATGGGACCTGCACACAGGTGTCCAACAGGCTGCAAACTAAGATCTTCTTGTGCAACTCAAGAATGGGTTGAGAAGCATGCTTTGGCCATTCTTAAGAAAACGCCAAATGAGACTGCCAAGGCGATTCAGGTAAAGCTTATGGCTGATTACAACATCGAGCTACCATATCACATAGTTTGGAAAGGTAAAGAGAGAGCTTTGAAAACACTATACGGGGACTGGGATAATAGTTTTAGGCTGTTGTACAACTTCAAGGCTAAAATACAATCTAGGTCTCAAGGTAGTGTTGTCGAGATTGACACGAAAGAGGAGGAGGGAAACATATATTTTAACCATTTTTATGGCCCTTGAGCCCTGTATTCAAGGATTCAAGGAGGGTTGTAGGCCATATTTGAGTATAGACTCCACTGTCCTCACTGGCAGATGGAATGGTTGTCTAGCATCAGCGACAACACTGGATGGGCACAACTAGATGTTCCCGGTGGCATTCGGCCTATTTCAGTCAAAAACAGAGGAGAACTGGGAGTGGTTTATGAGGCAACTGCATAGATCAATAGGTGATGTTTCACCACTGGCCATAAGCACTGATGCATGCAAAGGATTGGCAAATGCAGTTTGGATAGTATTTCCACATGCTGAACAAAGAGAATGCCATGCTCATTTGATGCTGAACCTGTACAGGCACTACTCATGCACTGTATATCGCTACGTGTGGACTGCTGCTAGGGCCTACAAGCCTGAGAGCTACAATTTTTTTATGGACAAGATACATGCTGAGAACTCTGATTTTGCCGTATACTTGGAAAGGCATCACAACCTTTGATGGATGAGGAGTGCTTTTAATCCCGCAATAAAGTGTGATTACATAAACAACAACCTTGCTGAAACCGTAAATAACTGGGTCAAAGACTCAAAAGACCTTCCATTTCATATGTTGATGGACAACATACGAGGTATGTTGATGAGGCTGATAAAAGTAAGAAGAGATATTGGGGACATACTAAGAGGACACATTCTACCCGCTGTTATTCAGCAAATAAACCATAGAAGTCGAGGTCTTGGTTACCTTAGAGTTGGAGAGTCTAACGACCACAGCTGTGAGGTGAGAGATTTGAGCCAGAATGGCCTGAGGCATGTCATGAAGATTGACAGTAGAGAATGCAGCTGCTTAGAGTGGCAGCATACTGGGAAGCCATGCCCACACGCGTTAATCTTCTTGGTTCACAAAAGAACTCTGCCACACCTTGATCAATATGTGAGTGAGTACTTCTCTTTGGCTAAATTTCGAGCTACCTACGCTAGTGCCGTCCCTCCTTGCACAGACCAGTCATAGTGGCCTGTGGTTCAACTACCTTTTCAAGCTGTGCCAGCCAAATTTTAAAAGAGGCAAAGGAAGACCTCAGAAGAGTAGGTTCAAGAATTTCATGGAGAAGCAGGGCATGCCTTTTAGTGGTAGCAAGAAAGGCAAAAACAGATGTAAGCAATGCAAATGTATTGGACATAGAGCAGCAGGGTGTCCTTTCAACGGATCAAAGCCTAGGTATGAAGTATTTGCGTGTATGATCTTTATTTATAATTAGGTAATATATATGCTTACCTAGGGCTTACCTGCTTTCTAACATTTGTCAGGAAGCGCAAGACAAGGTGCAAGACTGCTGATGTTGTGTATGTGCTTCACGAGGAAGTTGAGTGGAGTGATGATGACACGGGATCTGATTCAGATTGGCCGGACATTCCAGAACCTTCTGATCCAACATACAAGAAGGCGAGAAAACTGTCCCCAAAGAGGAAAAAGACAGCTAGGTCGGAGTATGACTAATTCAGTCTTTTTTCTGAGTGCTCCGTCTCTGTAATACAACAAAATTGTGAAAAATATTTTTCCGGAACATGTGTGTGTGTGCAATGTAAAACAGGGGCCCTAGAACTGCCCAAAATTCTGTCAGAACTGTATTTGTTATGGAATTTGTAATTTGTAAACTATGTATTCAGTTTTAATAAGCCTTGTTTGACATTATGCATATGTTCTTATTCATTGATAATGTTCAGAGGGACAGTCAGAAAAGGCAGAATAAATGGCAGAGGATAACATTACACAATATTTGGGTCCTTACAGTTCTGCTTTTCAGGTGCTAGACATCATAATGCCAACATAAACTGCAAATGCCATGGAACATATCCATATGAAAAGTAGATTATTTCCACCATCTGCCCTACCCTTGATCTATTCTATTTCAGCTGCTTGCTTCTGCAACTGAGCATGCACACCACCACTCTGCTCGAGCTTCCAAAGTTGGTCTAGAAGCTCCTTGTTTTCATCAAGCAGTGCACGGTTCTCCTCCATCTTCTCCCATATAGCATCACGAAGATCACGAACAAGCTCTCTCTGGAAAACTAACAGCGGGTCGTCCATCCACTCATACTTCTCACAGCCTTGGCCCTTGCCTTCCTGCCAAAAACATAGTAAAGGAAGAGGAAAGATGTGAGAATTCAAATAACTAAACTGCCAAACAAACTTGATTAGTTTACAATAATACCACGCGGATGCCGCAGTTGTAGAATCTTCTCCCAGTGTTTTCATCCGTCCACGCAATCCATCTCAGCATCTTTACTCCATAGTCACAGATTTTGTCCGGCGAATAGTCGTAGGGCTTACTCCGGTACGGGATAGGGGGACGTGTGACACCCTCGAATTTATAAAAAATTCGAAGTGCCCGTTATGTAATCCATCACAATCCCAGAATCATTGTTGTGATTTACATAACGTAGTTGATATCACAGTCATAGCCATTAACAGTAAATAAAGGGGATTACATAGGTGGTCGCACAGACCAAACCTGACATTACATCAACATGCAGCGGAATAACACTTTGGGTCCATATTGTCAAGCTTCAACCGCACAGGCAGAGCTGACAGTAGGAAACGAGCCTAATTCGCAAAGTTGTCAATGATTCCTTCCTTCTTGATTTCTCTCCTTCAAGTCTGGCCAAGTTAATAGCCAGGGACAGAGCCATGAGTACATTGCATGCACTCGCAAACCAGCTTATAAATAATTGAATAGAGAATGCATAGCTCATATAGTGGTCTAAGTTCTAGGTTCATTTGCATAAAGCAGAATTTCCTTTCAAAGATCTTTTATCGAAAATGGTAAGAAAACATTTAGCTCTTTATAAATCCCTAGATGGAATTCCCCAAATGTCAATTCTTTTGTTCACCAAGTCACCTCCATGGTCATCGAAATTCATTGTCAAGTCACCTTTCTCAATCATTTTCAAAGTAAAACCTGATAACGGCCAAGTACAACCAATCCAACCGTCCATGACCGCGGACGTGGCTATTCGAATAGTTTTACACTCTGCAGAGGTTGTACACTTTACCCACATCATCCGACTACTCATCGTGTGGGCAACTTCCCCGCATAACGACATATGCCACGACAAGCAGCCGACCATTAATGTTTCACCTGCCCGCCTTAGCATAAACACTACCGCCTAGAGTTGTATCGCCCAACACCGGGGTCCAAGAAGCTATCCGGAGTGTGCAAAGTTCCCAGCCGCTTGTCCCACCGGAATGCCACTAACCGAGGTAGAGTCCTACACCCGGTAGTCCATTTTCAATGAGGGCTCTTTGGCTTGTACCCCAACCACCTGAAAAGGAGGACAAGGCGAGCCTAGGCCGTAGCCACAGGGTGCCCTGGAAGAGGAGTCCCTGGTCGGACTTCCATTTACAGTGGGTAGGGTCTACACTAAGGAGAAACAAACTACTCCACTAAGCCCCGTCCCATACCAGGGTAATGTGGTCGCACTGTATGGTTGGTCCTGTATGGTACTTCACGCATTTATCATTTTTGTCAAACCTTCATGTCACCTTCACCATGTCACCATTTTGTAAATAGTTTTCAAAGTCACCCTTGGATAAGGTTGCCCATCTCCAAGGTTTGTGTTGAAAAATCATCCTTAGGCAAGGTTGCCCCTTTCCAAGGTTTTCATTTCAAAATCTTCATGATCTTCATTGGGGTTCCCACCTAGACATTTTCCATGAATGCCTTCAGCTCAAGCATAATCCTCATGAGGGCACAAGGATCTAGGTAGGTATATTGGATAGGCTTAGCTTGATGCTCTACTTAGCATCCACTAAGGAAAGGGTTTCTCAAAGGTAGGCTAAGTTTGATGCCCTTAATGTCATCCACAAAAAGAGTTGGCTGCACTTGTTAAGAAAGACATCTCTACTCATTTGCAACTTGATAACAATTATTTTAGCATGCACTTTTATTTAAAAGCAAGTAAACATGCATTATAAAACTGGGTAATGGTATGATCAAAAGATGGCTTGCCTGGCTTGGCAATGTCATAGGCTTCTTCATCTTCATCTCGGGTTGTGTAGTCTCCATCACCATTGCTTGGTTGACTTCGGGATCCATTCTCCTTACTCTCGTTATCGTCTAATCGTAGGAAAGTAAATAAGCATACAATCACCACACAATTCACAAACAACACATACTCACTATAAGGATACTTGGGTAAGAGAAATGATCTAGGAAGTCTATGGAGAGTGGTTTCGATGATAATTGAGTTCCGATGGATGAGATGATTGAGTGGTTGTATCTAAGTAGGGTTTATTTATTTTGGATTATGAAAATATCTCCTACAAGTCCTTATTGACCAAGGTCATGGACTAATGTAGATATTTAAGATTAGGGTTCAACCAAAGTGGCGTCCATTCATTTTGATTTCCTTTGAATGCTTGAGGCAAGTTTTAAGTCCAACGATAGCTATCATTAACTATTGGAGTTTCAAATAGCTCCGGTGGGTTAAACCTTGACCAAGGTCAAGTAGTATAGATTACTATTTGAGATATTGGTTTAACCCAAATAGATTTATAAAATCTCTAGTTATAGTTTTCAACTACTCAAATTCCTAAGTCAAATAGGTTTTATTTGACCGTAAAACACAATAGTATTTGATTTACAAGTTACTATTTCAAAACTAATTAGATAAACAGATAAATATTTCAATTTATGAATTATGAGAATTGGATTCATATTTTTATGAATTTTATTTGATTTGTTATGAATTTTGCAAGGTTGCATAACTGCAAGTTTGTTATTTTTACCTAATTAAAAATATAAGTCTAAATGGGTTGAAAACACTACCACTGGATAGAGCATGTTCTAAGCTTTCCAAAAAGTATTTATTTGCTAGATTTGAATTTGTACAACTCTAGGAATTTTAGTTTGAAGTTGCAGCAATTATACAAATACTAAAAGGTTTCTCCCAAAAAAAAATATTAATAGACTGGAACTAATATGGGCCGGGGAGCCGAGTCGAGCCGGCCCAGCTAGGGATCCCGGGTGCGCGCTAAAAAAAAGAAATGGCCTGACCAGTGGGGCCCACCGGTCAGCACTTAAACCGAACCGGTATCGGGGGAGATCTTCTTCCCCAGCCCGACGAACACACGAGCGAGCTACTGGGAGGAGGGCGGCGCTAGGGGAGCTCACCGGCGGTGGCGGGGAGAGGCGGCGAGGGTGCAGGGCGGCGCCGGAGGTTCTTCTCGGCCACCTCCAACGGGCGGCGTCGCGGAAGGGGGTCGGGAACGGCGGCGCTCCGCCGTGTACTGGGAGCTCCGGCGTCGAGCTCTAGGGCCACCGAGAGGGAGAGGGACGAATTGAGGATGTCTGGGAGGCTTCTGGTGACGGCGTGGATCTTTTCAGGAAGAAAAGTGGCCCTTTTATAGGCGGGAGAGGGAGAGGAGCGGGGCGGCCGGCATGGTCTGGGCATGGTGGTCACGGACGTGTTCCCGTGGCCACAGTGGCTAAGGCTCGGCGTGGGCTTGCTCTGTGGCACCGGGGTGACGTTGGGGACGTGATGGCGCGGCAGGGTGACGAGGGAGAGAGAGAGGAGCAGTGGCTAGAGGTGGGGGTCCGGGTTGTCTCTCTCCTTTTCTTCCAGGTCTCACGGCCGGTGTTTGGGCAGGGGAGACAGGGGGGTCGACAAGGAGAGTCCAGGGCACTGCTTGGAGGTCAGGGACTAGGGCTAGGGCTGCCAACCACTGTTGCAAACAGTTGCTCCGATTTGGTTTGATTTCTGCCCAGAACGTGTTCGACGAAATGCCCGCAAGAAGTAAAAATTCAAATTTTTGAAATTTTCAAATTGGGTTGGTCACTATATTGGATAGGGATTCTAAAACAATTTTTGTTAGGTCAAGAGGTGGTGTTTTGCTCCAGGGCTATTTTGAATTTGGGGTTGTCATATGTTTCAGATTCAAACTTTGGCAGAAGTTTGAGTTAGGTCAGAATTTGAATTTTGGTTTGAAGTTTGTTAGTCCAGCAAGAATGTAGGTTGGTCTTGCTCAACCAACTGACCACACACTCAATTGATTTACAGATTGCTTATTTTAAATGTCCAAAGTAGGGTAGTCAATACTAATTTCTAGATCATCTTTTCTTCTCTTTTTCTTTATTTCTCTTGCTTCTGGTTCTTTTGATCTTTGTGGTTCTTCTCTAATGCTTCTGTTGGTTAAGTTTGAATTAACTAAACATTGCACAACAAATTAAAACCCACATGAGATCATAAAACAACATGTATTTAAAATACTATGTATGCATGCAATAATAGATAAAAAGTTTTATCTTGGCCCAAAAGTGTTGGTTTTCTTGGAGATGACATGGAGTTGGGAATGACCTCTTATTTGAATTCAAACTTTGGTAGAATATTAAAGAGAGTTCCAAGTTGATTTTTGTTTCAAACTTTATTGTATTTGATTCTTTGTAACTTGTTCTTAGTTGTGGTGGAGAGATGCATGAGTGTATAGTTCAAATATTGCTTAATATATAAGTGCAAAGTAGTGTAATCAGTAATTTTTTTAAGATCACTACTTCCTCTTTTCTTACTTAGGTTTTTGTGTTGCGGTTTATTTTCTTGATTCTTTTCTATTTGCTTGTGATTGCTTGACTTAAATTTTGGTTTGGCCATTGACCCAAATGGGTTTAGCATGTAACCATACACAAAATTTAATAGTTAGAAAACTATTTAAATTTCACAAAAATCTTTATTTAAAAATTTGGGCTCAAAGGATTTGTTTTAAAACCCTTCTCATACTCTTTTTATTTGAAGCATGGGAGCAAATGCTCAAATTCACAAGTTTTAAAAGACAAGAAATTAATCTTGTATTCAAAATAAAAGTTTTTGTTGTCTCCAAAATTTGGTATTTTAATAAATCCATTTATTTCTATTTTCCAAAAACTTGGGTTGTTACAGGACGTCGGCGAGCCGACCCTGATTCCGCCCGCGAAGAACTATAGTAGCTGCGAACCATTACCTTGCACCCAAGGGAGAGCACAACAGAGGAACTTGGTGGGGAACTAGAATAGCAGATGTGAGCTAGCCGGAAAAGAATCGTAGGTGCAAGGGGGAGAGGGGAAGAAGGAAGAATCGGAGTGACAATGCTGCCCTTGTATCCGGCAGTTGTCAGTTTTATACCAGCGTGCCCCCCAGAATATGACCATTTGAGTATGACAGGTGGGATCGTGCAACGCAACTATGCCACCAATGGGACACAAAGAAAATGTATTGTTTACAAGCGTGGAAGCAATGCATAGTCGCTGGGGCCATGTGCTTCCATGGAGAGCTACCCTATCAAAAAGATCTGTTTCCCTCTGGGCAGACACCACGATCACTAGCCTCCGCCTCCAGTTCAGATGGCTCGCACCAGCCGCTACAACACCTCCCACGCACGACGCGGAAGCTCCACGCCAGGCCTCAGCCATGGCGGCGGTACGTACTACCACAGCGGGAACTCCACGCCCGATCGTGCACAGTGCGGCAGGTCAAGCCGCCGCCGCATCAGATGGCCATGGTGGCTTGAACCGAGCAGCAATGCATCTACTCCAACTCCTACTTCTTCGACCTCGAGTAGGTCTCGCTGTGGCTCCAGCAGGCCTCGCAGTGTAGGCCGGTTCAAGACCGCCCTCAAACCCGTTCCGTTCATCAAACTTGAATCGGACGATGAAGACGGCGGCGTCAACACTGAGCAGCCAAGATCCGCCGACTCAAAGTTTGCGCGAGACATGAAGACGGCCATGACCAGGTCATTGGAACCCTAGGGCAGGGGGAACGGCAAGGCAACGACGATGGAGGGTGAAGCAGAGGGCAAGGACAAGGGCCCATTGGAGGTCGACTCCGACGACGTCATGTACTGGGTTTAGCAAGTGGTTTAGTTAGTAATCTATGAAGAAAATGCAAATAGCATGCATATTAGCTAGCAGTTTCTGTTCACTGCAGTTTATCTTGCGTAAGATTTGACCCTTCATAACAGTTCCTGGCATGCCTTGTCATGTATGCGGACCGGTTCCTTCTCGTCGAAGGGTCTAGCCAGGACCCTGGCACTGGCACGATGGGATGGGGCAGTGAGCGTCAGTTAATCGGCGCCACGTATCCACCCACGTGCCGGGCGGGGGCTCTATTTTTCATTTACAGTGGATATAACTTGCCTGAGAAGGCGAGAAGACAGAGAGCAGTGGTTGGACCACGGGCTAGGCTGTTTGACTATATTGCCATATTATTCATTCACCTACTTCCTTCTCCTTCCTCCTGCCTGGCCATCCGCTCTGTCTATCCATGCTTCCGAAGAGAAACCGCCCCCTGACTACTCAGGAAGCGGAGAGAATGGAGAGAGTTCGCCGCCGGAAGGAACTTGCTCCATCCATTAGAGAAAGCCCTCACATAGAGGCACAATCTTTGCTCTCCCTGATGGAGAAGGGAAAACTTCAATCAGGCGAGGGCTCATCTAGGTACTGGGACGAATTCTTCATCATCATCATCATCTTTTTGTTCGTACGTCTTCTTCTTCTTCCTCCTCCTCTATAACTCATTAAGGTGGAATAAAATGTTCCAGAGCCGGCGGAGCCATGATGGTTTTGCAGGGTGTGCCTCTCTCCCAAAAAATGGCGGCGGCGATCCAGAACCCGTTGGCCACATTTCCCCGGCTCAGCGAGGTAAGCACTCTCTAATTGTGTTGACATGCATTGGGGTTCTTGCGATTCTGACTTAGGTGAGTGTAGAGTCGTTTACCTGTAATGGGGTTTTTGCGAGGACGCCACTGCCACTTAGTTGGTGTCCTTGGTAGAAATAACCCTGTTTTTATTTTATACACGAAAAGAAGGTGGGGCTGAACCCAGATATGGCATCCTGGCTTAATGAACGGATAGCCAAACAAAAGGAGAAAAAATTGACCCAGGAAGTGGATATGGCTAAAGTCATCTTAGTTGCCAAGTGCCTTCCTCATGAGCGCAAGCAGCTTGAAAAGGAGAATCTAAAGTGGTCGAAACTGCATAAGGAAGCCAGAGCCTCGGCACAGAAGAATACAGCTAGGATCAAAGATCTATTGGAGGAAAATTTGAAGCTAACAAATAGTACTGTCACCCTGGAGATCACATGCAGGAACCTGCTGGCTGAAAAAGAGAAAGCACTCAGGGAGCTCGTGGATTCCAAAATGAAATACGTCGCAAGCTGCCAACTCGTGGCATCTCTTGAGAAGGAAAACGAGCAGCTACGCGCCCGGCTTGAACCCTGATGTGGCGTGCTTTCGCAATAAAATTATGTAATGAACTGAACACATTGAAGTACTATATGTTTATTATGTTATGAACTGTTATGAAACCATGTAATGCAATGTTTGGAAGAACCTCTCTATGAAAGAGTCCACCTATGAACCCTTGGGATGGCATGTTTGGTATTTTTCCTAGGTGATGCATCACTCACCATGACTCCCTGCATTGTTTTTCCATTTTTTTTGAATTTTTCTGAATTCCCTAGGCCCCCCTTCGAGATCTAGGTCAAACTCGCGGTGCCATCGATGTCTGCTAGGTGGGGTGGGAACCATGGTTTGGTCTTGGTTCTAGGGTCCCACACCCCCAGGGTACCTCCCTGTATTTTTCCCCTATTTTCTGGTGTGCATTTCTTGTAGCCCCAGTGCAAAATTGGATTGAAATGGATTTAGGGCAAAAATATTCATTATATGGCAGAAGGCCGAGATAATTCCTAAGCTCCTGGATGTGGCACCCCTAGTAGGTCCCCCACCCATGAAAATTAGAGTGGTGATGTTTTGCACACTGCCCTTGGTGGCCCCTTCACAAAAAAGCCCCTGTTTTGACCCCTCTGGCCACCTGAAAAATGGAAAATGCATTTTTTATGTGGAAACTGAAAAAACACTAGTTGCAAAGGACCATGGTTCCACAGTTTGCTGTGGAACTTGCACAAACCATGGTCACCTCGCAAGGAAGACCAAGAGAACTCCTGCCTGGAAGCACCTCTCTGTGAAAGAGTCCACCTGTGAATCCTTGGGATGGCATGTTTGGTATTTTTCCTAGGTGATGCATCACTCACCATGACTCCATGCATTGTTTTTCCATTTTTTGATTTTTTCTAAATTCCCTAGGCCCCCCTTCGAGATCTAGGTCAAACTCGCGGTGCCATCGATGTCTGCCAGGTGGGGTGGGAACCATGGTTTGGTCTTGGTTATAGGGTCCCACACCCCCAGGGTACCTCCTTGTATTTTTCCCTATTTTTGTGGTGTGCATTTCTTGAAGCCGAGTGCAAAATTGGATTTAGGGCAAAAAATATTCATTATATGGCAGAAGGCCGAGATAATTCCTAAGATCCTGGATGTGGCACCCCTAGTAGGTCCCCCACCCATGAAAATTAGAGTGGTGATGTTTTGCACACTGCCCTTGGTGGCCCCTTCACAAAAAAGCCCCTGTTTTGACCCCTCCGGCCACCTAAAAAATGGGAAATGTATTTTTTATGTGGAAACTGAAAAAACACTAGTTGCAAAAGTTGTTGGGAATGCAAAGATGCACATCTCCACCAAAAATGGGACCATGGTTCCACAGTTTGCTATGGAACTTGCACAAACCATGGTCACCTGGCAAGGAAGACCAAGAGAACTCCTGCCTCGAAGCACCTCTCTGTGAAAGAGTCCACCTGTGAACCCTTGGGATGGCATGTTTGGTATTTTTCCTAGGTGACGCATCACTCACCATGACTCCATGCATTGTTTTTCCATTTTTTTGATTTTTTCTGAATTCCCTAGGCCCCCCTTCGAGATCTAGGTCAAACTCGCGGTGCCATCGATGTCTGCCAGGTGGGGTGGGAACCATGGTTTGGTCTTGGTTCTAGGGTCCCACACCCCCAGGGTACCTCCCTGTATTTTTCCCCTATTTTTCTGGTGTGCATTTCTTGTAGCCCTAGTGCAAAATTGGATTTAAATGGATTTAGGGCAAAAAATATTCATTATATGGCAGAAGGCCGAGATAATTCCTAAGCTCCTAGATGTGGCACCCCTAGTAGGTCCCCCACCCATGAAAATTAGAGTGGTGATGTTTTGCACACTGCCCTTGGTGGCCCCTTCACAAAAAAGCCCCTGTTTTGACCCCTCCGGCCACCTAAAAAATGGGAAATGTATTTTTTATGTGGAAACTGAAAAAACACTAGTTGCAAAAGTTGTTGGGAATGCAAAGATGCACATCTCCACCAAAAATGGGACCATGGTTCCATAGTTTGCTATGGAACTTGCACAAACCATGGTCACCTGGCAAGGAAGACCAAGAGAACTCCTGCCTCGAAGCACCTCTCTGTGAAAGAGTCCACCTGTGAACCCTTGGGATGGCATGTTTGGTATTTTTCCTAGGTGACGCATCACTCACCATGACTCCATGCATTGTTTTTCCATTTTTTTGATTTTTTCTGAATTCCCTAGGCCCCCCTTCGAGATCTAGGTCAAACTCGCGGTGCCATCGATGTCTGCCAGGTGGGGTGGGAACCATGGTTTGGTCTTGGTTCTAGGGTCCCACACCCCCAGGGTACCTCCCTGTATTTTTCCCCTATTTTTCTGGTGTGCATTTCTTGTAGCCCTAGTGCAAAATTGGATTTAAATGGATTTAGGGCAAAAAATATTCATTATATGGCAGAAGGCCGAGATAATTCCTAAGCTCCTAGATGTGGCACCCCTAGTAGGTCCCCCACCCATGAAAATTAGAGTGGTGATGTTTTGCACACTGCCCTTGGTGGCCCCTTCCCAAAAAAGCCCTTGTTTTGACCCCTCCGGCCACCTGAAAAATGGGAAATACATTTTTATGTGGAAACTGAAAAAACACTAGTTGCAAAAGTTGTTGGGAATGCAAAGATGCACATCTCCACCAAAAATGGGACCATAGTTCCACAGTTTGCTGTGGAACTTGCACAAACCATGGTCACCTAGCAAGGAAGACCAAGAGAACTCCTACCTGGAAGCACCTCTCTGTGAAAGAGTCCACCTATGAACCCTTGGGATGGCATGTTTGGTATTTTTCCTAGGTGATGCATCACTCACCATGACTCCATGCATTGTTTTTCCATTTTTTTGATTTTTTCAGAATTCCCTAGGCCCCCCTTCGAGATCTAGGTAAAACTCGCGGTGCCATCGATGTCTGCCAGGTGGGGTGTGAACCATGGTTTGGTCTTGGTTCTAGGGTCCCACACCCCCAGGGTACCTCCCTGTATTTTTCCCCTATTCTGGCACACATCCTTGGCAACAAGGAACTGTCCTCAGCTCATACAGTTCCTCAACCGCCCCGACATTTCCTTCGCATCTGTGGACAAGCGCCAAGACACCAGCAAGCTTGAAGCCCTGGGCGCCCGCATACCAAACCACGTGGACTTACAAGATCACTTCAGCATCCCGGGCACCCCCAAGGCTGGACCGGCGCGACCAAGATAGCGGCTCTAATCATCGACCCCACCTACAAAGAGCACAAGGAGGAGTTCTGCAAGAAGCAACTGCACGACTGATGCGGTACGGTGTTGATAGTTTTTCACCGTCCAGTTGGGAACCCCAAGAGGAAGGTATGATGAATATAGCAGCAAGGTTTTCCCTCGGTAAGAAACCAAGGTTTGTCGGTCAGGAGAGGAAGAAGCCAATACGACTGAAGGTAATGCTTGCTAGTCTAGTGACACTCCAACAAGGGCGCCATTTACGATCAAACGAGTTAGCGCGTCTTCAACTAGTAGCAACGTGGAACCTGCACACAACACAACCAAATACTTTGCTCCCAACTTACGATGAGGTTGTCAATCTCACCGGTTTGCTGTAAACAAAGGAATGAGCGTATCGAGTGGAAAATAGTAATAGTATGCGAGTAAAGTAAACAATGCGAGTAAAGTAAACAGGTGATAGCAATATAAAGGATATAGGACCGGGGTCCACAGATCACTAGTGGTGTCTCTCCATAAGATAAAATAATACATGCTGGGTAAACAAATTACAGTTGGGCAATTGATAGAATAAAGACAACGTGATATGTCGAGAGGATCACTATGAGATTTACTCTAGGCATTACAACAAGATACATAGACCGCCATCCAACTGCATCTATGAATAATAATCCACTTGTGGCGAATCAATCCGAGAACTCCACAAGTATTAAGTTGCAAACAACAGATAATTGCATTAAGCAAAGTGTGTAATGTAAACAAAGCATATGCCCTCGAGCATATGAATGTTGTTTTCCCCCTAGTAGCAACAGCACATCTACAACCTTAGAGGTTTCTGTCACTCCCCCAGATTAAATAGAGGCATGAACCCACTATCGAGCATAAATACCCCCTCTTGGAGTCACTAGCAACTACTCGGCCAAGATAGCTACTAACAACGGAGAGCATGCAAGATCATAAACAACATAGAGATAACATAAGATAAAATTCAGTACTTCAACTCAGTCATAACACCAATATTCATCGGATCCCAACAAACACAACATGTAGAATTACATAACGGTGATCTCGATCATGTAAGGCAGCTCACGAGATCAAAACATGAAACACATGGTGGAGAAGACAACCATCTAGCTACTGCTATGGACCCATGGTCCAAGGTAGACTACTCACTCATCGCTCTGGAGGTAAGCATGGTGATGAAGAAGACTCCCGGTGGCGATTCCCCTCTCCGGCAGGGTGTCGGGAAGAGCTTCTGGACCCTCCCGATCTTTCGGTCGACGGCGGCGGCGGATCGCGATGTGTTCTGGAAAAGTGATCGGGTATTTAGGTTTTTCCCGTCGGGGGGTCTTTATAGGCGAAGGGGCAGTGTCAGAGGTGGACCAGGGGCCCACACCACCAGGGGGAGTGGGCCAGCCCTAGGCCGCGCCGCCCTGTAGTGTGGCCACCCTCTGGCTCGGCTCTGCTCCGTGAAATATCTGGACGTCTGGCTTTGGTTTCATCCAATTCCGAGAATATTTCCTGTGTAACTTTTCTGAAACACAAAAACAGTAGAAAACAGGGAACTGGCACTGTGGCATCTCGTTAATAGGTTAGTTCCGAAAAATGGATAAAAATGCCACGAAGTGTAACGAAACACTAAACAAATGGTGTAAAAACAAGCATGGAGCATCAAAAATTATGGATACGTTGGAGACATATCAACAACACCTGACATCTTAGGGACTAGAGCCGGAGCAGATCCACTACGCAGCAAAGGATGCGTATGTATGCTACACCATGTATTGTAGCATTAGTATCATGAGAAGATGCCTGACTCCTTTCCCTCCAAACCGGGCACCATTGAGGGAGAACCTCATAATGCCATACTAGATTCATGTATTGTTCGTTCCACCTATGTAAGTGTCCGAGGACCATCCTTATATATAATTTAGCAAGTGTGTTTCCCTATGTACTGAAGTGTATCTGTATAAGGTGCCGGAGATGCCCAGAGCGTGCCCATGCCTTCTGTTGATGTCCAGAGCGCGCTCTGTGCGCGCTCTGCCGGAGATGCCCAGACATGCCGCATGAGTGTCGTTGATGTCCAGAGCGAGGCCCTGACTTGCCCTCTCTAACTTGTCCCTAACTTGCCCTCACTGCACGCGGGCCCCATCACATGGGGGACCCACCTGTCAATGACTCTCAAGTCACGCTTGGCAAGTCAGAGAATCCGCACGGGTCCGTCGTGTGCACCTTGTAAAATAATATACTCCCAACACTTTCTGAATTTTGCAAAGTTCATAAAAGCTGTATCATTGGATTCGACAAGGGATTTGGTGCAAATGGGCACCGATGCTCCATACACTTTCAGAATTTTTAAAAGTTCAAAATCTCAAACTTCTATGTATTCAAAAAAATTGGCATTAAATACATATATATATATATATAGAATATGTGTATGCAAAAAGTCCCGTTAAAAAATATGTTGTATTTTGGAAGATATAAGAAGATAAATTTGTGAATGTAAATAGTATTAAAATAGTAGTAAGAAAGTACATCTTTTTCTTAGGAATTTGTCTTTTTTGTGATAGGCAATGTTGAATGCTACAAACCGATACTAATTTCAATATGAAATTCTTTATATTCTAGGCTACACAAAAATGGTAAAATCTAATAAAATTATATAGTGTTCAATCATGTACTATTCACTATATAATATGTCAAATTTTGTCTTTTTTTGTGTAGAATAGAATATAAAGTATTTCATATTGAGATTTGTACCGGTTTATAGCATTCAACAATGCCTATCACAAGAATTTTGTTTCGAATTTTTTTGAAACTTTAAAATACAAATTTCATGGCATAATTTGTTGGAGAAAGATGGACGTCAAACTTATTTTGAACTGCGTGCGTGCCTTGTACGGGGTTACACTGGTGGGTAGGAAGCCTGCTGCAATGAGGGCCCACGACGGAGATAAAATATTATTTCCACTCCTTGTACAGTGAACCGCCGCCGCCCCCTCCCCTTCCCAACGCCAACTTCCACTTATTACCCTGCGCTAGGCAGTTCATCGCCTCATTCCCCATATTCTCCACACGACCGCTGCGCCCTCTCATTTCCATTCCATCACATCGCCCCTTCTCGTTTCCATCACGTCGCCGCCGCCACCCGCATTTGCCGGCACAGGTCATGTCTGGGTCTGGGTGGGACAAACCCCCCGGGGGGGAGCGTCAGCGTCCGATTCCAAAAGAGCCCATTGCTGATCGTTACCATGAATCCATGGGGTGGGGTAATCTTCACTACCCATCAGTTGAGAACATAGTCGGGCGGGTCGACATCTTAAGCGCTGCTCGCCTTGCTGTTGGCATGGTTGGCATGTGTCGTGCCATTCGAGGCACCCCGAATCTACCGCTTGATGCCCCGGGCCTGCTCCACACTGACAAATCCTCGTGGCCATATGATAGCGATGCATAAGTAAGAGTAACGAGATTCAGTATTCTGTTATATATATATATATATATTGATCTCCTGTCTGTTTATGTTCTTGCAATCCACCGATCTCTCTGTCGAACACCTTGCATGCATCGACTTTTTAGATACAATAATTCCAAAAAATGAAGTTACTCCGCCCATGACCCCTTTTAGGGTTACGGTTTACGGACTTAGTTTTCCATCTTGTATGTGTTTATGATATATTCAAATATAGTTATCCTTCTGTCGAACATCTAGTCTGCATAGCATTTTTTGGCATTTTTTTGTTCTTGCAATCCAGTGAGCATTCTGTCGAATACCATGCAATGACTTTTTAAATACCAAAAATTGGAATAATGCTATATAACTGTTACTCTACCCATGACCGCTCTTTTTGAAACAGTTTACCTATATAGTTTTCCATCTATTCAAGCAAACTTTACCTTCTGTGGAACACCTTAATTTTTACAAAGTTTCCAAACAAATTCAATTGCAGGGCATGAGTGCCCTCTTTATGCCGTTAAACAAGAAGACGCTTAAAGCACACGTGCATTGCAATGACTCCGATAGAAGAGAGCATTGGGTAGGAAGTCACGGTGACTGGATGACATTAGTCATGGATAACGGCCTCATGAAGATCCGCCACATGTACAAAGAAGTGACTCTGCCTCTCCCATTATTGGCTCATATTGGAGTTTTCCCCGCGTTTCGAACATGCATGTTTACGTACAAGCAGTGTGAGTTACAGCTTCTATAGATAGAGATTACCAAGACCCCTTACAAGGAAAAATGCAGTGATCAGTGGCATTATGAAGCAATCATGATCTTCGACAAACTGATCGCCTATGTAGACAGTCCCCAAGACAACGACTGGGTCATCCTTAAAAATTACCACCTTGCACCTCGCAGGTATGTCGACGCTTGTGCAATTCATCGATTCGGTGATCGGACAGATTTGTTCCGCATGTACGTGGTTATAGAACCACGAGGAGATGTTTTGGTTTGGAAACCACATACTTGGGGAGAGTTATGCCCTCTTCCTATCTGAATTTACAGGTAGTTCTACCTGCTTACTGCATTGTTGTATTGTGTCTTATCTTCTTCCGTACGCAGGCACAGATGAAGGCCCGCGTCTAATACTTGCCCCGAACATCGAGGATCCAATTGCAGGGGATACGGCTGAAGGCGCTGCAGTTGCTGGCGATGCGGCTGGAGGAGATGCATTTTCTGCCGATCCGGATGAAGACGTTGATGAAGTTGCAGATCATGTAGTGGTTAATTCACAAACTATCTGGTTCTTGGCATCCAATACCTACCATTATGGCAATTTCAATCTACTTTGGATTCAGATAGATGGTGATAGACACAGCAATGCTCCTGCACAGTTTGAAGATGGGATACGGTTGAGCACTTATCCTAGTCTACGGTGCCACGTTTTTGCAAGGCATCCCTTTAATCTTCGCCCGGAAGTAGAAGATCCTGTTGATGGTCCAGTGTGGATCAGGCAGGAGCATCTGCACGGGCTTTCAGTATTTCTTGGAATCAAAAACCCAATCTTCCACCGAGAACCCTGTTATAATGTTGCAAAAGCTAGTCCATCTGCTGCACAAGGCATGTCCTTGTTACAAGGAGACTATGTGTTTGCTGCATACCATCGAGCCCGTTGATACGTCTCCAACGTATCTATAATTTTTTATGCTCCATGCTTGTTTTTACACCATTTGCCTATTGTTTCGTTACACTTAGTGGCACTTTTATGCATTTTCCGGAACTAACCTATTAACGAGTTGCCACAGTGCCAGTTTCCTGTTTTCTGCTGTTTTGTGTTTCAGAAGTGATACACAGGAAATATTCTCGGAATTGGACGAAACAAGTTCCTGAAGTCTTATTTTACCCAGAAGCTTCCAGAGATCCGAAGGAGAGTAGGAGGAGGGCCACCAGGGCCCCACACGCAGGGGTGGCGCGGCCAGGCCCCTGGCCAGGCGGGCCCCGCGTGAGGGCGCCTGGCTCCTCCTCTGACGACGCCCCTTTGCCTATAAAGACCCCCCGACGGAAAAAACCTAAGTACCCGATCAGATTTCCAGAACACATCACGATCCACCGCCACCGTCGACCCGAAGATCGGGAGGGTTCAGAAGCTCTTCCCGGCACCCTGCCAGAGAGGGGAATCGCCACCGGAGGTCTTCTTCATTGCCATGCTTGCCTCCGGAGCGATGAGTGAGTAGTCTACCTTGGACTATGGGTCCATAGCAGTAGCTAGATGGTTGTCTTCTCCACCATGTGCTTCATGTTTAGATCTCATGAGCTGCCCTACATGATTGAGATCACCGTTATGTAATTCTACATGTTTGGTTTGTTGGGATCCGATGAATATTGGTGTTTATGATTAAGTTGCTGTACTGAATATTATCTTTTGTTATCTCTATGCTGTTTATGATCTTGCATGCTCTCCGTTGTTAGTAGCTATCTTGGCCGAGTAGTTGCTAGTGACTCCAAGAGGGGGTATTTATGCTCGATAGTGGGTTCATGCCTCTATTTCACCTGGGGGAGTGACAGAAACCTCTAAGGTGGTAGATGTGCTGTTGCTACTAGGGAGAAAACAACATTCATATGCTCAAGGGCATATGCTTTGTTTACATTACACACTTTGCTTAATGCAATTATCTGTTGTTCGCAACTTAATACTTGTGGAGTTCTCGGATTGATTCACCACAAGTGGATTATTAGTCATAGATGCAGTTGGATGGCGGTCTATGTATTTTGTTGTAATGCCCAGAGTAAATCTCATAGTGATCTTCTTGACATATCACGTTTATCTTTATTCTATCAATTGCCCAACTGTAATTTGTTTACCTAGCATGTGTTATTTTATCTATGGAGAGACACCACTAGTGAACTGTGGACCCCGGTCCTATTCCCATCATATTGCTATCACCTGTTTACTTTACTCGCACTGTTTCCTTTACTCGCACTATTTACTTTACTCGCATACTATATTGTTTTCCACTCGATACGCTCATAACCTTTGTTTCAAGCAAACCGGTGAGATTGACAACCTCATCGCAAGTTGGGAACAAAGTATTTGTTTGTGTGTGTGCAGGTTCCGCATCACCTTCAGTCGTTTGTCTCTCCTCTCCTGATCGATAAACCTTGGTTTCTTAAACTGAGGGAAAACTAGCTGCTATACTCATCATACCTTCCTCTTGGGGTTCCCAACGGGCTGGTTATTCACCACGCACAAGGACCGTCTACAACATCCACTTGGAGTAGCAGCTTCTTTTCAAGGAGAAAACCAAAATAATGCTTCCATACAATAAAAACAACGCATGATTTTTTCAAAGGCTCATTAAGCAATCTCAGTTATTTGAGACAAGTCATGCTACAGCAAAACCACTAAGCATACTATCAAAAAGACATCAAGCATGACATGAAAAAGCCTAAGCCGCAGTCTACACAAGCTCCTTCTTGTACCACTATTTTGCACAAAGCTTTTTCTTTTTTCCAACACCATTTGAAATTTTTATAAACACCTCTTTTGATGAAAACCAATAAAGATCAGAGGCAAAAATACACCTTGATGAAAAGATATGACAAGGTCTGAACGCAAATCAAGGCGAAAAAGAAAACCAAAAGCAGTAGCGGAAAAAGAAGAACTCTTGATAAACGATAAGAGTGAAAAACTGAGTGTTCTTGGCAAATAAAAAGCGAGTACATCTCCTTCAAAAGAAATTTGTTGGGGTCCAACCATTTATTGCAGCAAACAAACAAACTAAACTAACTAAGAAAACTAAAACAACTGACGCTCCAAGAAAGACACATAGTGCATGAAGCAATAAAAATATAGTGTTTTGAAAGGTGACCTGATTTTTGCCGATGAAGTGGGGGTGCCTCGGGGGCATCCCCAAGCTTTGACGCTTATACTTCTTGGATATTTCTTGGGGTGATGCATGGGCATCCCCAAGCTTGAGCTTTTGTCCATTCTTCAACTCATCTCATCATTCTCCAATCCCTACACTTGAAAACTTCCTTCATACAAAACTAAACACAATTCTATTAGCAACATTAGTGTAAGCATAAGATATAATAAATCCTCTATTTGCTTCAGGTTTCAACTCAAAACCACCACATATATAGCAAATACTACTGTAGCAACTTCTCCAAAAGTTCCGTGATCAAAAGAACTCAAAAGAAAGCGATAAAGTGGCAAACACAAATATTGGCAGAAATCTATCAAAACTGAACAGCTGACAAAGGTCGAATTTTTGAGGGATTTTATGTTGCTCAAATAAAAAAGTTTTCAACTAACAAAAGTTTGGATATAACCTGGGGCATATGCACAAGAAATTGCAGGTCCAAAAGATAAACAGAGAATTTTCACGAATTTTTATGGTGCAGCACCGAAAACAGTTTCAGGACAGCAACATCCCCAAATCTTTACCTCACTCGAATTAGAGGCTTCTCTTGGCACAAAAATGAAATAAACAAGATAAGGAGCGGTCATTACAGTAGTAATGACTTCCAAGACTCAAATAAAAGAAAAAGTACTGAAAAGAAAACATTGGGTTATCTCCCAAGAGTGCTTTTCTTTAACGCCTTTGAGCTAGGCGCAGAAAATTGCGAATCAAGTAACATCAAGTAATGAAGCATCAAGCTCATAATTTGCTCTAAGAATAGAGTCAAAAATTAATTTCTTTCTTTTCCTAGGGAAGTGTTCCATACCTTTCTTTAGTGGGAATTGATATTTGATAGTGCCTTCCCTCATATCAATGATGGCACCTACAGTTCGAAGAAAGGGTCTTCCCAAAATAATAGGACATGAAGCATGGCATTCAACGTCCATAACAAGAAAATCAACGGGAACAAGGTTATTGTTAACCACAATAAGAACATCATTCATTCTTCCCAAAGGTTTCTTCTTAGCAACATCAGCAATAGGAACATCAAAATAACATTTTTCAAGCGGTGGTAAATCAAGCATGTCATAAATCTTTCTAGGCATGATAGAAATACTAGCACCTAGATCACATAAAGCATGGCAATCAAAACCATTAACATGCATATCAATGATGGGTTCCCAACCATCTTCTAACTTCTTGGGAACAGAGGCTTTTTGCTTCAACTTTTCATCCCTAATTTTTATGAGAGCATTGGTAATATGCTTAGTAAAAGCAATATTTAGAGAACTAGCATTGAGAGTCAAAGCAAGATTTTGCAAGAACAAAATAACTTCAGATATATTGCAGCCATCAACATCAAAATCATTAAAAGAAATAGAGCTATCATCTCCTACACTCCGAAAAATTTCAGCACTCTTTTGAGAAAAAGTTTTGGCAGTTTTAGGCTTTTTAACACAAGGAGTGGGAGTTTTCTCTACACCAATCAAAGTAAGAGGATTGCTAGCATTAGGAGCAACATCATTAGAGGTAGTAATGGTACATACCTTCATCTCTCTAGCCATCTCATCTTTTCTTTCCCACCTGACATGCAATTCCGCTAACAATCTAATATTTTCATCAATTCCAACTTGAATAGCATTAGCGGTAGCAAAAACATTGTTCTCTTTCACATCATTAGGAAACACTTTTAATTTCAGAAGTTCAACATCATGAGCAAGGCTATCAACTTTAGAAGCAAGAATATCAATTTTGCCTAACTTTTCCTCAACAGACTTGTTAAAAGCAGTTTGCTTACCGATGAAGTCCTTGAGCATTACCTCAAGCTCGGAGGGCGGGGCCCTAGTGTTGTTGTAGGAATTACCATAAGAGTTACCATAACCATTACCATTAGTAGAAGGATACGGCCTATAATTGTTACTAGCAAAATTGTTCCTATAAGCATTGTTGTTAAAATTATTGTTTCTAATGAAATTCACATCAACATGCTCTTCTTGAGAAACCAAAGAGGCTAAAGGAACATTATTAGGATCAACATGAGTCCTATCATTAGCAAGTATAGCCATAATGGTATCAATCTTATCACTTAAGGAAGAGGTTTCCTCAACAGAATTTACCTTCTTACCTTGTGGAGCTCTCTCGGTGTGCCATTCAGAATAATTTACCATCATGTTATCCAGTAGCTTTGATGCGGCGCCCAAGGTAAGGGACATAAAAGTGCCTCCAGCAGCTGAATCAAGTAGGTTCCTTGAAGAAAAATTCAGTCCTGCATAAAAAGTTTGGATAATCATCCAAGTAGTCAGTCCATGAGTGGGGCAATTCTTTATCATAGATTTCATTCTTTCCCAAGCTTGAGCAACATGTTCAT